>OZ030020.1:30339854-31079854 GCA_964023405.1 Apodemus agrarius
GTTCCTCTGACCATTCCCCATTTTGATACTTTGGATGATGTTTGGCGTTGTAAACTTCACGAAGGTCTTCGATGGTTATAACCCCATCTCCAGTTTTGTCTAACTTTCTAAAAGCTTTCATGATTACCTCTTTTCTGGCTCTGGACATTGGAGGCTAGAAAAATTAAAAAAAAAAACAAAACAAAACACGTGGAGAAATGCACATGCAAATGAAGCTCTACTGGAGAAGCTGTGATTACTTATTCCCCTCACAGATGTGAAATTGCTTGCTTACCACTAAATGAGATGGTTCAGAAAGTCCCTCAGCTGCTTCACAGTCTTCTGCCCACACCCTCTGAAATGTGCTAGCAAGTTCTGAAAACAAATCCTTGAAGTAGCTAACCCAAAGCACAAGAAAACCAAACTCCTCAACTGAAAATACCGATGCATGGGAGTAGGGCTGGGGACCACGCTTACTCTTTTTTTCTTAACTTTTCATTGATTCTTTGTGAATTTCCCATCATGCACTCTATTCCCACTCATCCTCCTGTCCCTTCATACCTGCCCTCTGTCCTTGCAACCTCCCCCCTCAAAAGAAACCAGAAATTATAAACAAGCAAATGAGTAAATAAATAAGAAACAACAACAACAACAATATTGTTGTGGAAGCTATGGTGTGTCACAGTGTACCCTTTTGTCCAAATATCCTTTACCTACAAATGTTCATGACAATGAGTGACTGGTCTGGTTCAAGGCCCCTGGCTTCTGCTACACTATCAATACTGAGTCCTCGCCGGGGCTCACACTCCTTTTTCTTATTAGATATTGTCTTTATTTACATTTCCAATGTTATTCTGCTTCCTGGTTTCCCCTCTGGAAAACCCCCTATCCCATCCCCCCATCCCCCTCTTCACACTTACTCTTAATGTGAGAAGAAACTCATTGAAGTCTATCGTTCCATTTCCATCCCTATCGAATCTCCGAAAAAGTTCTTCTGCCTCTTCTTTTTCCATGACCACAGCATAGTCATTTAAGCCTTTCAGAAATTCTTTGAAATCGAGGGTTCGGTTGTTATTGTCGTCCATAATCCGAAATACTCTGAAGATAACAATATGAACCAAAAATAATAACAACAACAAAAAAGCCAAACAGATAAAAACAATGTGTAAGTGTGAAAATGCAAAGATCGAACCGCCCCTCCTTGTCTTTAAAGTACAATACAGAAGTTTTAGATTTTTCTACCACGGCCTCACCGCCAAGCTCAGAGGCTTTATTTGTCACTTCAGACAGGAGAGCAGACTTCAAACACACATGTGTATGGACATACAAATGCACAGAGAAGGCTACAGTTGCACTGTTTGGTTCTAAGTGGGTGTCACAGACCATAGTTTGGATCTATTCTGTCTCCTGAAGATCTAGGTGTGAAGGCGTGGTGTCAGTGCTGTGTACAGCTGAAAGTTAATGATGCCTGAGGAGGCCTTGTGGAAGGAGGACAGAAGACTGCAGCCATGCCTTTGCAAGGGATAATTACCCTTGCCTGTTCCTTGGGCTGAGGCACTGCCTTGCCACAGGCCCAAAGCAATAAAGTTCAGTGATCCAAGACTGAAACCTCAGACACCATCAGCCAAAAGGAACTTTTCCTCCTCATAAGCTTATTAGCTTGTTATAATAATGAATAGCTACTAAAATAGGAACCTTTTCAGAAATTCATGTTTGTTAATAAACCCTTAGTTTCCTTGTCATCTACTTAAAGGAATGGCAAAAAAAAAAAAGTAAATAAACTATTGAATCATAGTTTACCATATTTATCTTGGTAAAATCTCTAGAACCCAATATTGAGCACAAATAAAGCTTCTAATTTCCCCACCATATGTGCACTGAACACATAAATTATATCATTGCTACATTGTCTACAGGAAGGCTCTGCTTAGAAACACATTGGTTATAGTCAAGGAATCTAATCATTCCAAATACATAGTACTTACTACTTATATGGAAGAGATGATATATCTTCTCATTGGTCTTGTGGTGCTTAAGGACTTTCTACAAATTTCATAGCACACTGTTATGATCTTAATCTGCACCGCCCTTTCCCTTCTTTTCCACCGTGCCCCATTCCCTATATAAAAGCCCCAAGAATTATGTTTTTCACTCATAAGAGACAGAATTATTCTTTAGGATTTCAAAGAGATGAACTTGTCTTCTATCTCTGCAGTGACACCAGCTGTGTAAACTTGAGTGTAACTTATTACTGCTCTGGGTCTCACTTTTCTATAACAGTCTACACTGCTGATCCTTCATTTCTAGTTAACCCCCAAATAGTATACAGTTTCTAGGTTACAACTTACAATTTTCTCTTTGCTAGTTCTGCCATTAGGGATTCAGATACAAATGACATAGGAGCTAATGCCTGACAGTGAAGAGAAAGTAGACCAGCAAGGCATAGAAAAATGGATGATGCGTATGTATAAAATGCCTTAATGAGACCATCTACACTGAATAGCAATGAAAAAGATAAAAATAAATAATTTTCCAGTTTCTTATTCCTTTGCATTGCATATACTTAAGAAACCAGAAAGAACACTTTGAATATTGAATAAGAACACCATACAAACTTGAACATGGGCTATATGGTGGTAAAGACCATCTGTTTTACATCATAACAAGTTTACTATGCAACAATAACTCTACTAATGTTCTTCAACTAGATGAGTTAATGAATAAATTTTCCTTCTATAAGAAGTGGACTGATAAGTTTCTTCTTTAAGTGATAAATATTTTGAATTTGGTCTAATACTTGTATTATGTTAATTGGGTTCCGTACATTGCACAAGAATTCTCATGTAAGATGATGAGGGTCACTACCCCCAGTTAGTTCTGATTGGTAAATAAAGTTACTGGTGACCAGTAGTTGGGCAGGGAGACAGAGGTAGGACTTTAGAGGAAGGAGGATTTAGAACCACTGTGCTGGGAAAGGAGGAAAATGAGGTATGAAACGTGTAGGACAAAGAGTGCCAACAGGTAAGATTCAGGGATCATGGGTGAGGAGGGCTACAGGCCTGGGTCCAGGGCAGCCAGGATGGAATATAGATTTTAGTAAGTAAAAGTTCAGGAATATCGGAAGGGAGAGGGTGCTAGCCATGTGGAGGTTTTGGAGTGGCCAGCCATTGAGCAGTTTAAGGCATATTAAAACATAAGGCTATGTATGTGTGTCTTTCATTAAAGAACCCAGAACATTGGGGCGGGTAGTGAGGAAAGTGCACCACCACCACCACTGGGATAATTTGAGCAAGATTAATTTACAAAATTAATTACAGATAAATCTTAAACAAATAATGTACTGTTAACATATTTTGTATTGTTCAATAAACTTCAACATCACTTGGACATCTATAAGCTGTCAAAAGTTGGATTAAACTTGTAATGTGAAATATGTAGGTGAATAAGACATTCTATCCTTAAGAAATTTATTCAGAGAAATAGAGGAGGGAAGGAGGGAGGGAGGGAGAGACAGAAAAATAGACAGAGAAAAAGAGAGAGAGAGAGAGAGAGAGAGAGAGAGAGAGAGAGAGAGAGAGAGAGAGAGAGGGAGGTGATCAGCTATCCTGAGTTCTGTCAAGGATAAGCATTTCAGATCAGCAGTAGTTTGTAGGAGTGTCCTTGTCCATCTGTGGGAGCAAAAAGCTACCAAAGGTTCAAAAAGATGTAATAAACAGGGACAAGTGGGATCATAGAAGGACATAAAGAATTTTAATCCCCTTAAGTTCTAAAGGTCTTAAGCTTTGCTACATGTTGAAAAGGTATCTGCATAATTTTCATGAGCAGATATCAAAGGGATAAAATATTAGAAACCCTTAGATGTAGCTGGCTGAAAGGATTGTAATACAGAAACTTTGGAAGGGAATGAACAAGTTAAAGTGTTGTGATAAAAATCCAGGAGACAGGATTGAGTGTCTACACATGAGCAACTGAGATGAAAATACGAGACCTCAAGATACCGTACAAGACAAAACATTGGTGTGGTGGGCTGATGAAGATAATCCTCAATTTTCCAGCTCAAGAAACAATGAGTGTTGGTTAGCTCCATTTACAGAAAGAACTGACCCATCTTGTTGTGATAAGTAAAGCAACTACCAGAGATTTCACTAGCTGCCAATTAGTTAAAAACTTAGCTCATATCTTTCTGATATAAGATACAAATTAAAGCTTTTTAATTTTTTTTCTGCCCAGTGTGTACATGGGGACAAAGTAAGAATGAGCTGTCTCAGCAGCACATATGATATGTATGATAAATTCAAGGTGTTGCCACTAGAAACAGCAGCTAACTATATGTGTGTGTGCATGTATATATACATATATACATATATATACACATATATGTATATATATATGTGTATATATATGTATATATATACTAGGAATTATTTAAAGAAGAATAAATACTACTGAAATTCTCAAGATTTTGGCATCAGAAAGTAAAGATGCCAAAACAACAACAGTCATCTTGATGTTGACCTTGAGAATAAATACTTACGACAGGATGGGAAGATGGTCCCAGGAGCCTACGTTTCACAGAATGGGTGTTCTGGAAGTTGGCAGATGATAAATACTGACTGAAGGGATAGCCTTCAATGGCAAGACTGCTGAGAGTGGTTATGTTTGTGGGGATATATTTAGTGGAGTCCAGACTTAGAAGAAAGGAGAATGCCTGCCTTTCAATGGATTTTAAGGCAAGGGAACAGAGAGGGCTTCCTTCTTTATGAACTGAGGACCGACTTAGGGAGACCACGGGCAGCAATGGGGACAGACAGGAGTTTAAGCACAAGGCCTATGGCAAGTGGTATCAGCTCACAGGGGAGAGAATAGACTGGGTGGGAATGGTGTTGGCAACAGGAAGCATCCAGCAGCATGCTCAGTACCAGAAGACAAGTCAGCCTTTCTCAGATGTCTGGACTGAAGACAAGGAAGTGAATCCAAGATGGAAGACCTAGAGGTTGGAGCCACACAGCACTTAAAGGAAGTGGCCTGTGAGGGCTTGACTGGCGATGTCCATGCATCTACATCCCTGAGCCAAACTTAGTCTAAGAAAGGCATCAAAGTCAGAATTTTTCTTGGGATTTTTTTTTGAGGTACTAGGGGATAAAGATTTCTGCAGCCTTTGCGTGTGAGGTTGGATTCTCCTTACACAGACATCCTGTACTTTTTTTTTTATCAAATATCTTCTTGTGTGTTCTCCCCTTTCCCCCCAGAGGTTATTGGCCACCAGCCTGGGGAGAAAGGGAGCAGAAGCAGAGAGCTGGGTTCAGACAACTATGAGTATGGAAAGAATGACCTCTGGAGACTGCTGCAGTGAGATGGGTCTATGTTATTGTTTTAGGGATAGGGTATATAAGGGCTTTTTAGGGGGATGGGTGACAAGCACTAATTTGTCTTGGCATCAAGGGAGCAGGAAGGGCTGATTGGTTATAGAATAGCATCTAATTATCATGCAGGTAGGAAGCCAGGGAGGGACATGTGTGCTGAGTTATGCAGACTTGCAGGGAGTGCTATATAAGGTCACTTTTTGTACAAAACCAAACAAGGCCAGCCACCTGTATTCAGGGACACAAAGATAGGCAAAGACAGGAAATCCCTGCTGAGAAAGGGAATCTCTCATTTTGCAATGAGCTCAGAAAGCCATCCAATCATGGGGGAACTGCTACCTTAATAACAAGGTTCCCCACCAGTTGTACAAAGAAAGGCACATTTAGAAGATGCTTACTTTCTGAGTGTCTGTCCCACATGCAATCTGCAGAAGCTTGTCTACAATGTCCCCAGAATATGTCCAAAGCCGGACTTATGTTAGACATTCAATATACTTTGTTAAAATACACCCAAGATCCGTCTTTATGAGGCTCACAGTATCCTTTCTCCTCTGGATTTTCAGTCCTCATGTCTATTCACACCATGAAATATCAGAGAATATAAGAATCACCTGACCCACAGAATGCTACTGGGAATGAACATTCGGTTATCCCATGAGTGGTTACAGAAACAAGTAAGACATGATAGCTTGGCTGGAAGCAAACTCTTAGACGTGATCGCATGTAGCCAAGGCTGCTGGACTTAATTCATTATATAGCCAGCAAAGACATTGGACTGCTGATTATCTAGCCTCCAGCTCCTTCCTCTATCCAACTCTGGGGAAGGCCTTTCTCCATGTCCTTCCAAGCACCCACTCTCCTACTTGTGGTTTCCTTCACCCCCATTGCCTCACGAGCATCCCTTCCTTAGAAAAGACACATGCATTGCTGAATTTGAGGTTAAGAATCAAACATTTCATGAGGACTCAGATATCGGCTCTCTCAGACAATGCATTTCATAGATGGGAACCTGAGGCCTCATGAGGAAATAATTTGGTCAATATCACGTCAGTGTAGTCAGTGTAAAACTTTCCCAGACGTTTCAGATCTTTCTACTTCCTTTCTTTGTACCCACAACAGTGGGTGACTGGAAGAGAATGAGTCCCTTAAGCGCATAGCTTTGAATCTTTGGTTCCCAGTTAGTGGACATACCCAGTTCTCTCTCTCTCTCTCTCTCTCTCTCTCTCTCTCTCTCTCTCTCTCTCTCTCTCCCTCCCTCTCCTGTTTGTGGATCAAGGTGGGAGTTCTCAGCTACTACTCTAGTGCCATGTTCCCTTGTCATGATAGTGACACTAACCCTCTAGAACCACGAGTCCCAAACTAAACGTTTTCTTGCATAAGTTGCCTTGGTCATGTTTTGTTCCTACAATAGAATTATGTAACTAAGACAGCGTCCTACCTGCCCAATCCTTTGATGCCTGCAGAACCCCTGGCCAGGCACTGCAACCGCAGTCTTTCAATAGGGTCGGTGGCTGTGGAGAGCTTTTTCTTGGATTGGATTGCCATCTCGCGGTCATGGCGTGCTGTCCCTGCCATCTGAGAGAAGAATTCACAGCATGTTAATGGAGTTTACACCCTACTTCCTACCTCTGGCTGGGGAGTTGACAAAAGGAAACGTATAGTTTCCTGTCTACTAGCATCCAGGAAACAATCTCAAACTTCCCAGAATTTGCCAATTTGGACTATGCCAATTGGGCTCATGGCATATTTGCAATTTATCAAGTTTCAAGGACACCTGCTTCCTTCACGGTGGGCAATAACTAAGTTCACAGCCATTTCCCAATTTCCTTCCAAAGCCTTCCTCCCACCATA
Organism: Apodemus agrarius; assembly: GCA_964023405.1. Taxonomy (NCBI): domain Eukaryota; kingdom Metazoa; phylum Chordata; class Mammalia; order Rodentia; family Muridae; genus Apodemus; species Apodemus agrarius. The sequence goes on from OZ030020.1 coordinate 30,347,048, forward strand.
CAAACAGGTCCTTATAGAGAAGGGAACGGGGCCAGGTAGAGGGACATAAGAAAGAGTTCAGAAGCTGCTAAGGATGCTAGGTTGAAACAAGTCAGAAATGTGTATAGATGGAAGTGCCGCAAGCCATCGATCCTGAACCATTACTTAATAGTAAATTTCTCAGCATGCCCTTCTTTGAACAAATTGTGTGTGCCATATATTCTTTTTATTTATAATGCCCCATATGCCTTTGACTCTACATGTAACATTCCCAACTTGGATTAAATGCTAACTTCTATTACTTCTGTTTTCACTGGGCTTCTCAATATGAGTGTTAGTGATGCTTAGCAGTAACTCATAGACTCCCTTTAGAATACCTAACAAGGTTTATAGGAAAATTGATAAACTCAATTCTCTCTCTCTCTCTCTCTCTCTCTCTCTCTCTCTCTCTCTCTCTCTCTCAGTGTGTGTGTGTGTGTGTGTGTGTGTGTGTGTGTGTATGTGTGTGTGTGTGTGTCTAGACTTAGTCTCAGAGCTTTTATTTCAGTGAAAAAAGCCCAAGACCAAAAGCCTAAAGACCTGGACTCTGGTCTTGCTTCTTTAGACCCATTCCTGGTAAATATGAGTTTACCGCCCAAAGTCTCATCATGACACAGAAGATAACCCATACCATAGCAGAAGCTTGCTAGCTCCAGGGCCCCTTTCCCCTTTGTCAAGTCATACTGTAGCCATCATGGAGAGCCCACCTTTGGACTTCCTTTAAATTTAATTTTATCTCAGAGGTCCTACTTGAAAGTGCCATTAACATGAAAACTTTAGAATTGAACTTCTAACCCATGAATGGAAAGTGCACATTAAAACCGGAGCAGGAACCGAAGTATAGATTGGTAAAAATAACTTTCCTGTAAGTCCCCTCAAACAACAGACATTGTGCTTTGGAGGCCTAGCAGGTTTCTTTCTCCTCTACCATAGGTAACAATATGTAAGAAATTCAAAGTGGATTTTTCTGGCACTTTCTTATGCAAAATATAAGCAGAGTTGGAGAAGACCAGATACTGGGAACCCAGACTCTACCCACTTCTGCCTTCTGAGGCCAATTCCACCAAGGCTGATGTAGGCTGATATCTCTGAATATGGCTTGATAAATCCAGAGGGGAAATTACAGCCAAGCATGTGTATTCTTCTCCATGATTTAGTCCCTCAACTGATCAACAAACAGCCAATATTTACTTTGTTGTATCCTCCTTTCAATGTGCCAGGACAGAATGTAGGAGAAGCACCTGAAAGAATCAAGCTCTTGAATAGCATAGATTCTTAATTTGAATGCTGAGACCTAATATTAAAGCAGAACAGGAAAAAAACAGTTTTCAGGACCTGGGGTTTGAGAGGAAGGCAAAATAGACTAGTATTTCTGATAAAGGAGCGCAGCACATGCTCAGAGATCCGAGGTTTCAATGACACATGCAACCCCTGGCTTCAATGTCATCATGTCACTGACATCGCAGTCCCGCACTAAAGTGTTTCTGAATCCAAAAGACCCCTTCTGACTCTTTGAACACAACAGTGCAATTTGTCAGGTTGGACTTGGCCTACAAGGGAGTCCTTCCCGATGCATGTGGCCACAGCACCACCATGTGTTGGCTCAGCATACGTACCATTCCCTTGTCAGAAGCACAGTTCAGTCCATGCCTTCAAGGAATGTCTGAGAGATTCATTATCTCTGCCCAGTTTGCTAGTTTTTGGGGCAACATAGGACACAGATGCCCTTCAGAGCCCAGAATCCCCCTCTAGGGATTCGTCTGTTACTGAGCTACAGTTCATTTCAACAAGAAAGATGCAGCTATCACAGCTCAGCACAAAGAGTTTCCAAAACATCAGAAAGGAAACGATGCCTACATTTTACTCATAACAGACGGTAAAAATTATCAAGGCTAGAGCTGTGAGGCTCTAACAAGGCAGAGCGCTATATATTTCAGATGACCCCCAAAGCCTCCATTATCTACTGCTTGTGACAGTATCAACCAGACAACACACAGCATCGCATGCCCAGCATCTGATGAGGGACTTCTTACTTCATCAAGACACAGAAACTGCCACATACCATAGCAGAAGCATGCTGTACCACATGCTTTGGCCAAAGCAGACGAGTAAATAATATAAGTGGGCCAATTTGTATTTGTATTTCCTGTGTGTGTGTGTGTGTGTGTGTATGTGTGTGTGTGTGTGTGTGTACACGTATGTCACATGTGTAAGGGTACACAGGAGGACAGGAGAGAGCTGGATGCTCTGAAGCTGGTTATGGGCAGGTGTGAGCTGCCTGCCATGAGTGCTGAGATCTGAACTCGGGACTTCTGGAAGTGCAGCAAGAGGTCTTAACTGCTGAACCACGGAAGGCCGGTGGAGATCGAAAGGAAGTGCTGGAAGGAGAGATATGGGGAAGAGTAAAACCAGCCGAGTAACTGACATCCAATCAAAAAGAGCTTAGGATGAGACTGTGGGATGAAGGGGGACCACAGTGAGAATCCTGTGGGTGCACTGTAGAGACAGTACAGAAGATGGGGTGCGTGGCCAGGATGAGCCTGAAGTATCCAATATACTGTCTGGACCCTTAGGACAGCGATGGAGTCATTTAAAATGGCAAGTGGCTAAACTTGGAGCTTGAGGGCAAGGGAGGAGTAGGGTTCCGAAGCTGTTGATTGCCGCTGCCTCTCCCTACCCTCACCCAGTCACACCCACAATGGCAAGTGAAGGGGACATCACAGAGCAGGGGAACGCAGTGACTGGGAGATTTGGAACAGAGGCTGAGTGGAGTAGCCAGCCTCAAAGGAGACTGGTGCCCTGGTCCCGAGCAGGCTGGCTTGACCCATCGCTCTTCTGTACAGCTGACTGCTACCCCGGGGGTGTAGAGTTCTCAGCCTGGAGTTCCAGTGTTCTTGTCAGATGGGAAAGTTGCAAATGCAGGGATCAGCTTCTGAGAGCATTTCTTTTCTTTTTTTTCTTTTTCTTTTTCTTCTTTTTTACAATAAAGATAATTTTATTTTGACTAGTGTGTGAAAAGAGAAAAAAGTGATATGTATCATAAAGAAGTTTTTGAACATACAGATAGATGGACAAATGAATAGATGGATAGAGAGAGAAAGAGAGAGAGAGAGAGAGAGAGAGAGAGAGAGAGAGAGAAATGTGCCTTTCTTTTATCTTTACTACTCTCCTGCTTATGAAAACAGACATGTGCCCTTTCCTATAACATCAGATATTTTTTCTTTTAAAGTTCATGATTTTACTAGTCTTCCTTCTCCAAACTGTTCTCACACATGTTTATCAGCTCTATTCTGCATTAATCTTCCTTCCTTCCTTCCTTCCTTCTTTCCTTCCTTCCTTCCTTCCTTCTTTCCTTCCTTCTTAAAGGTTCTGTTTAGGCTGGTCTGTAGGAAATAAAGATTCAATAAGGCACCACCTGAACTTCTCCACTCCACTGGGTTATCTTAGTGCTACCTGGTGGCTGCAAACTGAATTACCCCTTTCCTTCATCCTCCACTCCCCCCACCCTCCCTCCCTCCTCCTTCCCTCTGTGAGTCCCCATGGCCTTGGTGAGGACAGAATGACATTGATCCTGCCCTGGGACAGGGCCAATGAACCTGGGTCTCCACAAGAGTCCATGGCTGCCAAGAGCATAAGGTTTGTTTGTGCACTGTTGTATGCATTTTCATGGTGCTCCAAGGAATGTCCTCCCAGTTAATGTTAATGACTTCATGATAATTAGAAACAGCATGAGTCCAGGAGACAAAGGTGTGGCTAATGTCTCAGCAAAATGGTAAATGCTGGGACCTTCAGGACAGCCCTTTACAAACATACATACATACATACATACATACACACACATATATGTCATATATAAATATATAATATGAAATATATATAATTTCTCAATTATGAAAAAATATAAGGATGCAATATAAATTGTATAAGAGGTTTCACAGATCTAAAGGAACAGAAGCAGCCACACTATAAGCCAGCTTGGCAGAAAGATACAAAGTCAGGCAGATACAAATGCAGGCTATTTCCTGAGTTCAAGTTTATCCTAGGACAGAGCAAATTTAGGCTCAGGTGTGGTAGAAATGGTAATTTCAGGAAAAAGTCCCACCCAGCTAAGTTTACAAAGGCAGGGAGATCTCTGAATTCTTTTACAAGGTTTAAAAAAAAAAGTTGTGCTTGCTGTCTCTTATGAATTAAGAGGCTGGGGTCTTAGGGTGATGATTTATAGGGTAATCAAAAGGGAACCTGAAGTAAATGACTGGATTGATATGTAAAATAAAAGTCTGGGCTTCTGTTCTGTAAGAGTTGAGCTATCCAGAGAAATTTTTTAGAATAGCAAGAGGGAACTGCTTGGAGAACATTCTCAAGCAGAACATAGAGTTGTCTAGAGGTCTCCAGAAAAAGCAGAACAAAGAGGAAGCAGGCTGGAAAGCTGTCCCGAGCAGAGCATAGGCTGACAGCTTTGACCCACGATTTGACTTCAAGTCTTTTGTTCCCAGACACCCCTTCCTCTCAGAACCCTTCTCCACAGCAGAGGCATCCCTCCCTCCTTCTCGCCCCCTTCACATAACAAAGAAACTATACACAGGATAGTAGGCACAGTCACCAAAGAGCTCTGCCTAGTATATTTACACACATACCACAAGACACCAAATTCTTCCATATCCAGCTTATTACTAATTCCAAAAGAGGTGTCTTTTTGTATGCCCCCCAAAAAACCTTGCCCTTGGTTTCCCTAATAAGAGGTCGAGGGAACAGAAACAGCGTTGGCCTGCTCAAATAAAATTGAGAAAAAGGAGTCAATCTGTGAAGATGCAGAGGGTGGAGGGCAGACATGTAATGGAAGACAGAGCAGAGGATACACAGGGGCGGGACCAGTGAATATACACCAAGGAAGGAAATGGACGCTCTCCTGGCTGGCAGGCATGTGTGCCACATTAATGGGCTTGGTCCCATTTGGTTTCTGCAGGTCTATCTTTGCCCCCTAGTGCCTAGTGTCCTGAGACACAGGGAATGTGTACTATAAGAAAACCACCCTACTGGGTGGCCGTCGCAAGAACCCAGTTTTTGTAAGTACTGTTTTAGGAGTTCTGTAGTTGTTAAGTATTCATGCCACATTAGACTATGTCAAAAAACAAATGATATAGTGTTACTGTAATAGTTCCACAGCTTTAAAACATTGCTCTGTAGGAAAAGAATAGAGTAGGAAAGGAATCTACAAGCAGGTACATACTGGTTAAAACAGAAGGGCTTTAAGTGATCTGGGGGCGGAAAGCTAGCTGGCCTTCTTGCCAGTTCCTCTCCTATCTCTGTTAACTCAGACTTCATCCTGAGGAATAGGACCACAACTTTTGTTGCCTTCACATCCATTTCCAGTACAGGTTTGTTTTGCTTTGCTTTGTTTCAACATTTTATGGACTCTTCATGAGTTTTTCATCATGCACCCCAATTCCACTCACCTCCCCAACCCTTTGTATCTGCCCTCTACCCTTGCAATCCCTCCACAAGAAGAAAATAAAAACATCTCATTGTGTAGTATGTCACTGCGTGTCCCATAGTGTTCTATTTTGTCTATACTTCCTTACTTACAAATGTTCATTGCAGTGACTTCTTGGCCTTCTCAGCCCCTGGCTTCAGCTACACTATCAACTGGCCATGGATGGGTATTAGTGACTGGATTGCTTCTCCTGGCTTTCTCAGCTTGCTTTCTTATAGAACTCGGGACTACCAGCCCAGAGATGTCACCACCCACAATGGTCCCTCCCATCCTCCATCACTCATTGAAAAAATGCCTTACAGCTGGATCTCCTAGAGGTTTTTCCCTCAAGGGAGGATCCTTCTTCTATGATAATTCCAGCTTGTGTCAAGTTGACACACAAAACCAGCCAGTACAGCTCCCATCTCTCTGTTACATAGTTGCATAGTGGCTCCCGCTGTGGGGAGGCACCTGGCTGGCAGACCTCTGGGTGTCTTGTGCCAGCTGAGGCTTGTGGAGGCCAGCTGTTTTCTTGAGGTCTTCTACTGTCCCTTGCTACATCACATGTCATGTCCTCTGGGTGTCAACAGCCTGCATATCCATGCCACATGTCAGCAGGCTAGCTTCTCAGTACATGTTTGTCTTTTCAGTCACTCTGATAGGGTCTCAGGCTTATCAAATGGCTTAATCTAAGATCAGAGATAACAGCTTAAAGGCATCTCTCCTTCTGACTGGCTAGGCCCAATTCTTGCTCTAAGTCCTATTCTTAGGGTTCTTTATATACATTACTGGTCTCTTCCTCTCTCCCTCTCTTCTCCCCTAATAAAATACCACAGACTGGATAATTTATAAAGAAATAAATTTATTCTTTTCCTAGAGTTCTAGAGGATGGAACACCAAGAGTAAGGCGCTAAAGTTAGTGTGCGACCCTCTCTGTTCTTTCAATGCAATGCCTTGAACTCTATATTCTTCAGAAGTCTATTCTTTATTCTTTATTCTGTTTATTAATACTGAGATGAAAATTCAGTACATGTTTGTGATGGAACATATTTGAAAAATATTTCTTTTTTTAAAGATTTATTTATTTATTATATGTAAGTACCACTGTAGCTATCTTCAGATACTGCAGAAGGGGGCATCAAATCTCATTACAGATGATTGTGATCTACCATGTGGTTGCTGGGATTTGAACTCAGGACCTTCAGAAGAACAGTCAGTCTTCTTAATCACTGAGCCATCTCTCCAGTCCCAAAAAATATTTCTTAAGTTATCATTGTTATAGGGTCTCTATGGCTATGAGAAAACACCATGGCCAAAGTAATTGGGAAAACATTTTATCATCCACAGCACAGCCTATCACTGAAGGAAGTCAGGGAAGAAATTAAAATAGGGCAGGAACCTGGAGGCAGGAACTCATGCGGAGGATGTGGAGGAGCGCTGCTTACTGGCTTGCTCCTCATGGCTTGGTCAGTCCATTTTCATATAGCACCTAGGACTATTAGCCCAAGTAATCTGGTCCCTCCCAAATCAACCGTCAATCAAGAAAATGTACCAAGGCCTTGCTCACAGGCCAATCAAGTGAGTGCAATTTCTCAACTGAGCTTCCTTCTTCTAAAAGTACTCTAGCTTGTATTAACTGGGCACAATCATGATTATAAACTATCTACTTCATAACTTCATTTTCTTGCTATTTCTTTTTATTCATTCAACTAGGCTTAGAACACCTAATACAAGGGCAGGGAACAATGTTTAAGGCGCACATAGGGCCTGGAGCACAGTGTGTGAGGGGTCACTCTATTTCTAAGACTACAAAGAATAACCCTACATTTGTCCACCATTAAGAAGAGAGATGATAAGTATCTCCTTAACTCTTGTGCCATGCACCTCCCTTGTTCACCCTGGTCTTCATTCCTGCATTCTGCATGCTTATTGAATAACCAGTGCAACCCAGTAGCAATGTGTGAAGCACTCAGTGACCTTTGCATTCTTAGGGAAAATGTCAACTCTTCGGTTTGAACTACAGCTGATTTTGTAGACACTGGAAACTGATTCACTGTCACCAACTGATGGCCTTCGGAACAAGTTCTAGCCAATGAGATCTAAATGAGAATGTGGAAGGCTCTGGAATATATCTTCTATCTGTTTTGCCTCACTTTTGTCTTAATTTAGATTATGATGTATGACCATGGCAGCCTCTACATATTCCTGAGAGTAGAGCTAGGGGTTCATAGCTGTAACACCTTAGAACACTAATATCATAAAGCTGTTTCACCAACCTCCACAACCTCCAGGCTGCTGTCATGATTTCAACTGCCTGTTTAATCTATTGATGGTCAGGTCTTCTGATGTTTACACCCAAAGTATTCTTGTTTGATATAATTGGCAAATACTTATTCCGAAAGTGACTTTATTTAAGTTGATTCTAGATATTGATTGTGATCTGGGTAAAACAAGTATACAGACTTGTGAGGATAAACTGCTCACTCTAAGAATTAGACTGAGGCAGGGGTGGGTCGGTGTATTGCTCCATTATAAACCTCTTCTCACAATAGAATGTTACTTGTTACATATCGACCTCTTTAAGACTTTTGATCATAGGAGAGAGAGAAATCTGCTCAGCATGCCATTTGAGGGCTCCCGTGACTTGCATTTGAAGTAAAAATCCAGACCCAATCAAACACAGAGTTTGCATTCAGATCCTGTCTCCTTGAGCTCCTTTGGGACTGCCAGGCAGTGTTGAGGAAGTATGTGGAGAACATTCTCCTTATTGTTCCGCTCCCATCTCTCTCTCCTCCTAGACTGGCTTTACATCTCCAGGGCTTTTATTGGAACATGACTTGTAGCCTATTCTGTATCTAATCAGCCTTCCAGATGAAAACTCTTAAAGAAACAAAGTGAGAATATATGTAACATTTACCCCAGGCGAGCATAGATCTAGCCAGATTTGTACACAAGGCACTAAACAGATCAATGAAGCCTAGAAAAAGGAAAGAGTAAAATGAGTGTTTCCAAACTCTGGTTTCAATACTATGCTAATGTGAACAAGCAAGCAACATTTTTTTCAGAGTCATGAAGACTTGGTCTCAGGCAGTGGTTTCAAATCCACTTCAAGGACCAAGATTATCCTCAACATTTTCAAATGCAGGAAGAGCCACAAGCCCAGTTAGCATTTGGGTCTTTGTAGCCATTACACTAAAACACTAAGTCACTTGTGTAATTGTGTACAATGTTTCTCTGGGAACCATTTGTCTATATAAGATTCAATATAAAGACATCCACAAATCCAATGAGTTTTTAGCGTCCTCAATTGATGCTAAAATTTAGCATCTCATTTTCTTCCAGAAAATGGAGAATTATTAGTAGGCAGAGATCTAATGTCCTAGTAAAACATTGGTGGTGGCTGGTATATTTGTACAGATTGCTGGCATAACCGCTATTCATAGCAGAGAGTAAGACTTTCATCTCCTTTAGTGTACAAAAGTCTGGAAGCAGTCCCAACAGCCATTGTAGTCCCGAGATACTACTCACGTCTATACTCAAAGGTTTCTAAAAGTCCATGATAACAGAAGCAACACCAGTCAGTACATTCACACTCATTCCAAGCAGCAGGAAAGATCAAGAGACACTGACCAAAAGCCAGGTCCCTCGTAAGTACCTTCCAGAAAAATCCATGTAACTTCTACTATGAACTGGAAATCCTGATTTGGGGCTGAGTACTTCACCCCAACCCCCACCCCAAGTTTCTGTTCATGAAAAGGAGCCTTGGGATTGAACTGACAGCTTTCTGCCACTGCTGACCAAAGAAGGAGCTATTTCAGAAAGTCAGCCTGCTACAGGTCTAGAACAGCTCATTCCTCAACACTGTCTACAGTAGTGGTTCTCAACCTTTGGGTCAAGACCTCCTAGGGCGTCACATATCAGACATCCTGTACATCAGATATTCATATTACTATGCACAACAGCAAAATTACAATTGTGAAGTAGCAACAAAATAATTTTAGGTTGAGGGTCCTACAACATGAAGGACTGTATTAAATAGGTACAACATTAGGAAGGTTCAAAACCATTGGTCTGCAATCAGGTTTGTACAGGCATGTGGAGGACCTACATGGAGAAGACTAAATTCAGAATTTACCACAGCAATGACTTCACACTTTTCCAACCACTGTTTCTTCAAACCATATGCTGTTCCATGTTCTAAAGCTGAGATTGTGAATAACATGTTCACTATTTGTACTTAAAGAATCCATAAGAAATTTGTTTCAGCTCATAAGCTACTGCTTTGTGAAAGGTCCCCTGTCAATGAACTGATCTAAGATAGATGACTTCCCCAAAATAGTTGAGCTAATCTTAAGAAACTGCCAATTGTCATAAATTTTACTGTCTCTATTGTTCTTCTAAGACAATGGTTCCCAGGAACAAACTGCTATTTTTGCTATTGTAAATACTGTTTGCTTGCTGGAGATAACTGAGGCATCTGTAGAATGTCTGTTGTAAAAGTTAAGCACTGTAGGATGTGAGCTATTTTGACCCCCAAAAGCCTTGTAACTTTGTGTGTCTTTGTGTGTGTTTCCTTTATAAACCCTGTACATGTCAGAGCCATACTCTGAGCATCTTGAGTTTCTAGCATGTTTCTGGACAGTATCCATGGTCTTTCCCAGCATTTGATAAAACACCTTATTTGTTAAGATGTATTCATGGTCATGGTGAGTCTCTGATGGACCTATATCAAGATACTCTGGGTTCACACAAACATAACCAAAAACTTGTCTTCACCACAGCATGTACAAAGCTCAGACACCAAATCTGGCCCTCCATCTGCTTCTGTAATTAAGGATTTATTGGAAAGCAGTATACAAATGTGTTTATACAGGACCTGTGTCTACCTTCCTGCTGTGCCTACAAAGATAAAGAGTTACATCAAGACTTGATGACACAACGCAACACGTGGAGTGTTTATTGTTGAGTTTATGGAGAAAGATTTGTAAAAGATAAAAGTAAGAGCAACTGGAAACATTATTTAGCATGTAAACGATATCTAGGTCAACTGCAATCCACTGAACTATGCTTTGCAGATAACTCACAACCTGTCTATTTGAAACATTGTTGTTCTTTTGGTTTGTTTGGTTGATTTGTCTGGTTTGGTTTTTATCTGAGGACAGTGAAGTGACTCCAGGGTAAAGCTGCTTGCCACCAAGCCTGGCAACCTGAGTTCAATCTGGGATCTACACAGTGACAGACAAAATAGTCCTAGAAGGTGTTTTGTTGTATTCCACAAGCATGCCAAGACACTCAAAATGCCCCCGACTAAAATAAATTAATGGAAGAAGAGAAGGAGGAAAAGAAATTCCACAAGCATGCCAAGACACTCAAAATGCCCCCGACTAAAATAAATTAATGGAAGAAGAGAAGGAGGAAAAGAAAGAGTAGGAGGTGGGAGAGGAGGAAGAGGAGAAGGAGGAGGAAGAAGAAGAGGAGAAAGAGGAGGAGGAAGATGAGAAGGAGGAAGAGGAGGAGAAGGAAGAGGGGAAGAAGAGAAGAAGGAGGAGGAAGAGGAGAAGGAAGAGGAGGAGCAAGAGGAGGAAGAAGAGGAGGAAAAGGAGGAGGAGGAGAGGGTTATTTTGTTATAAAGTAGATCCTGATAATAAATCTTAGCATTTTTAATTTACAGTTACATATAGTAGTGGAAACATAGTTAACCCAATTTTACAAAACCAGAAAATGAATGTACAAGGGTTTAAGAGCAAGACAAGACTTTAACTATAGTCATGTACACATTACTCACATTCTAGAAATTATTGATTTGTCAACAAAGAGCCCTTTTAGTCTCCACAGAATATTAATCTATAAAATCTGGGTTTTATAGATTAATTTTAATTAATATTAAATCAAAATATTAATCCATAAAATGAACAAAGCATGCCTAGCAAATCAGGTAATGCCATGGGCTCCTGGAGGAGATTGGCCTTCCACCTGACAGCCCACATTGTAGCCACAGAGGAGACATTTCCCAAGGGAGTGGCACATTGCCATCTCCTTCCCAACTGAGGACTGCCCAGATCTCACACCTTCTACATCACAGAGCTTAGGAATATTTAATCATTTGCCTTTACACTATACAAAATGTAAAAGATGGGGAACAACTATTCTCAGACTAGAAGGAGAACGAGATGTTGGATGCCTAAAACACACGGGAAAATCTTCCCAGGCTATCAGGAATTAAGTGAATCTCAGTGGAAAGACCGGAGACATCCCTTGGCCTTTCCCACAGTCAGTCACCAGGTGTCTTGCAATGATGCCTTCATCAAGTCCCTCTTTGTCTCTGCAACACAGAAAACTGACTCTCTCAATTCTCCTAATTATTTTACATGTAGACACGCACATTTGCCTGTCGGCTCAAAATCAAAAGCAAACAAACAAAACAAAAACTTTTATTTGAAAAATTCAATAGAATGCAGTTTTATTTTTAAAAATAAAATAAAATTAAAGGGATCAAAGAAATTATCGAGGTCAAACGTTTCATAAGGTGAACAATCCCACTTCTCCCAAACATATTGCTACCATTACAGAGTCACTGCAAGAGGCCAGTATTGCGCATGCTCTGTAGACACCGATGATGGACTTTGCAGGATCCTCCCTACATTACCAAGCTCTTTGCATAGAGCAGCCTTTCAACAAAACTTCACCTTCAACTCTGATAAAACACTGCCCAAGGGCTGCCGAGGAAAGGAAAGGACTTGTTTCCCTTACAGGCTGCAGCCCATCACTGAGGGAAGCCAGGGCCAGGCACTCAAAGGGACCAGGAGGGCAGGCATGCTTGGTATTCCATGCCTCTCTATCCAAGGAACTCACTCCTAGCTGGGGAAAAGTAATAACCTTGGTATGAGATGCTGCTTGCCAGCTGTGTCATTCTTAAGCTTTTATGTATAGCTTTGCTTTATACGGTCCATGGCTACCTGTCTGGGATATGGTATCTACAGTGGGACAGGCCTTTCCACATCAATAACAAATCAAGGAAATCCCAAATGACAGCTCTGCTACATCTCTGCTTCCAATTGGAGCCCATCAAAGGAAGACATTAACTTATCAGGTGCAGGAGGAGAAGAAGGTCACAGTATTTTCCAGCTTCCTGCAAAATCAGCTTATTAATGACTGCTCATTCAATGGAGGTAGCCCTGATCACTCATGCTGATATCTGGCGTAATTCTCCCCTCCCCAGTGCTTCAGGCTTGGGAGTGCATTCTTTTCCCACCTTAATGTTTAGTGTTTCAGCAATCACTCAGCCTAGCTACCATGCTTCAATCCTCCCAGCTATGACTACGTTGGTTTTAATCTCTAAAGTGTGGAGAGGATTCAACATACATAAGTCAATAAATGGCATAACCCATAAATAGATTTAAAGACAAAAATCTCTCAATGGTTTCAAAAAGAGCCTTAGAAAAAGAAATCCAAACTGCCTTCATGAGAAGCTTCCTGGAGGATGTAGTACCGGAGGAATATAACACAAAGTAATAAAAAATATAAATGAGAAACTCACAGCCAATACTATCATAAATGGGAAAAACCTTGAAGCTCTCCCACAGAAGCAATAAATGAAACAAGATTGTCCATTATTCCTACAGTTTCAATATCATACTTGAAGTACTAGCTCAAGCTATAAGCAAGAGAAGAAAATTAAAAGAATTCAAAAATAGAAAAGGAAATCAAACTATCCCTATTTGCAGATAATATGATACCATATTAAGGGATGCCAAAAATTCTACCAGGAAACTTTTAGAAATGACAACTAAATTCAGCGATGCGGTTACATATAGAATCAACTTGAACAAATCAATACACATTTTCTAAACATTTCATTGTGGATGGTACTGTTGGGTTTCATTGGGTCTCTCTATATTCCATTGTTAATTCTGTACAGGCAGGATCTTGCTTATTTTCAATACACCATCAACAAACATATAGAAAAGGGGTATCATGAGCATACTCGTATTTACCACAGCATCAAGAAAAATAAGATGCCTCTGAATAAAGCTAATCAAGGTGATGAAGGACCTTTGCATGAAAAATTTAAACCTCTGAGAAAAAGATAAAGACACTGGAAAATGGGAGACACCCTATTCTTGTGGATTGATAGAATTTAAATTGTAAAAAAAAAAAATCATTTCACCAATGCAATCTAAATCAAATCAAAGTACCCATCTCATCCTCACAGAAATGGGAAAAAACTAAAATTCATATGGAACCATAAATAGATCCTGTATACCAAAAACGAGTGAGAGCAGAAAGAACAATGTTGGAGGGATTGTCATTCCAGTTCTCAAGATAATTGCAGAACCATCCTATAAAATCAATATGGATCCGGCACAAAGACAGGTAAACTGTCCTGGGTAGTTTTATATCAGCATGAGTCATATGCTAGGAGGGAAACTCAATTGAGAAAATACCCCCATAAGATCCAGCTATAGTGAGTTTTCTTAATTAGAGATTAGTGGGAGGGGCGCAGCCATTGTCTATGGTACTGTTGGGCTTCATTGTGTGAAAGCGTGTCTCTGTATATTCAGTTATTAGTTCTGCACAGGCAGGATATTGCTATTGTCATTTTTGTGGCCCATTACCCGTCTCATATTTTGTAAATATGCATCCTTCCTTAGTAGCCTACAGGCTTTCTACAACTATATCTGATTGGCTGTAATAAAGATCTGGGTAGGAAATGGAGGGCAGAACTTGAGAGAAAGAGAAAGAGAGAGAGAGAGAGAGAGAGAGAGAGAGAGAGAGAGAGAGAGAGAGAGAGAAAGCAGGCTGAACAAGGCATGATGAATAAGCCCGTAAGCACCACTTCTCCATGGTAGTGGCATGCTCACCTTGTAAGTAACCAGCCACTTTCTAAATTGAAGATCTGCCTGTTGAACAAGAAGAAAATCATCCCTGATACTGGAAACCTAACTAACTATTCAGGGCTGGTGAAGTCAGGTATCTTGGAGGAGAACCTACAACCACCACTTTACTAAACCAGCATAATCCCTAACTGCACTCTAAATATTCGTCCTTATATCCACAAGTAAGCATAGTCTTTATGCCTCATGAAGGAAACTCCTCTTTGCAACAGACAGAAAAAATCAACCAGTCAAAATGCAGAGCTGTGAAGCATGGTCCCAGTGGCTACATCTACATAACACAACTCCTGCACTCGAGGCTCCAAGATCATTGCAGAAGAAGGGACAGCCAGAGAAACACAAACAGCCAGAGGAACATGACAACAATTAGTGGAAAATGAAGGCCATGAATTGGAAAGCAAGCAAGGAGAGATGTATGGGAGAGTTCTGAAGGAAGAAAGAATAGGGGGAATGATATCATTATAATTGTTTGTCTTATGTACAATCACATTTCAGGAACATCTTCTCTCATTGGCCTAGAGAAATACTACCCACCCTTAGAAAATCACTTTGGTGGGGCCTCACACAATCACTGCCACCACAGTGAAATATTTTGGGGATGCACTATGAATATCTCTGTCCAGAACGGAAATAGCATCCACATTACACTACAAGTCTGTTTAGGCTGCAAAGTCTTTGGAGCAAGAACCATACCCTGCATCTTTTTTTCTTTATCCTTACATCTCAGCACTTAATATGATGCTGCAGTATTAAGGTGGATTGGATTTTGTGGTGGTTTGAGTGGAAATGGTCCCCGTGGGTTCTCTATGGATAGACAGTGCCCTATGGAGTGGCACTATTAGGAGGTGTGGCCTTGTTGGAGGGAGTGTGCCCCTAGGGGTGGGGTTTGGGGTTTCAGATTCAGGTCTAGTGTGTCTTTCGCTCCCTGCTGCCTGCAGATCTGGAGGTCGAACTCTCAGACCCTCCTCCAGCACTGTGTCTGTCTGTGCTTCCCCATGCTTCCCGCCATGATGACACTGGACCAAACCTCTGAACCGTAAGCAGGCCCAATCAAGAGTTTTCCTTTATAAGAGGTCCCGTGGTCACGATGTCTCTTCACTGCAATAGATTTCATCTTAACTATCGCCTGTTCACAGAAGACAAAGCAAATGACTTGAGATCCGCTTTTCTATATGTGAAGCCATTAATAAGCTAAGGAGCTTTTTGTGATAGCAAGATGTTTGAGAGGGAAAAAAAAGATAAGAGCTCTGAAAAGAGGAGCTTGCTACCTAGAATAATTAATTTACATTCCAGACTGACGGAAGGGGTTTTCATTCTTTAAGGTCCTCCATAACATACTATCAATCAAATCAACTCTCTGTTATAATTTTGTAAATGTCATGGTCAACACGCTTTAGCAAAACTCTTAATTTTTGCCAATGTCCCTTAGGAAGGTTCCCAAGGAACCGCCCATAGGTGAAGAGCTACAGGCACACCGTTGCTCACAGAGGTGGAGCGAATCACTCAACGTGCCTGGGATCCCAATGAAAAATGTGAGCTATCCAAAATGAAATCTGCCTCCTGCCTGCCCACTGTGACGGAGGGTGGCTTTTAAGGCACGTTTTCCTCATCCCTCTGTACGCTATTGGCCTCATGCGCCTTCCACATTCCCTAACAGCCTACATAGTAGTCCAGCCCGAATGTGTCAACTGCTTCATCCATCCCCACAGAGATCACACGAATACCCTCCTTTCTCCCTCCTTTCCATTGAAAGGAAGCATCTATGCCTTCCTACCACAAACGTGCCCATGGCCTTGTCCACTGTCACCATAGAAACCATTCCTAAAATGACACTGACTTAATAGAACTGAAAGAGAAAGATGTCTCCTTAGCTGCTGGTCTGGATCAGGGTCCTAGAGGGTGCCTTTATTCTTAATCCCTCCAAAGGGTCACTGGGATGCTTCAAATTGTGGGTGACACATTCCACAGTACTGTGGTCCCGTAGTGTCTTCTGCATAATAGTGCACATAAGATGGCACACTCAGAGCTACCAAAATAGTCTTAGAGTTCATACACAAAATCGGTTCTATATATGTTAGTGCAATAGAAACACATCGCCAACTTTAAATGGAACAAAGCAGGTACATGGGAAGGATTGGAGGGGCTAAGGGTTGAGGGCATGATGCAGTTATATTATAGTCTCAAAAGAAATATATTTTTTTAATCATAAGGAAAAGAGCTACAGGTGATCAGTGGCTGCTGAGACAGGAAGAATCCATTTTCTACATGGAGGAGTCCCGGGACATGTTTATCCCTCATGAAGCAGTCAACTCTACACATGTGTACTTTTGAGCATCACTAAGTGAATTTGTTTAGTGGTGGTGGTGGTGGTGGTGGTGGTGGTGGTGGTGTGTATGTGTATGTGTGTGTGTGTGTGTGTGTGTGTGTGTGTGTGTGTGTGAGAGAGAGAGAGAGAGAGAGAGAGAGAGAGAGAGAGAGAGAGAGAATGAGAATGAGTGCTCCTGAAACAGAGAGGGGGAGAAAAGAAAAAATTAAAGAAGAGGCCATGAATTTGAAGAGGTGGGGTGGATATTAAATAACTATAATATGCTGGGTGGTGGTGGTGCATGCCTTTAATCCCAGCACTTGGGAGGCAGAGGCAGGTGGATCGCTGAGTTTGAGGCCAGCCTGGTCTACAGAGTGAGTTCCAGGAGAGCCAGGGGTACACAGAGAAACCCTGTCTCGAAAAAAAAAACAAACAAAAAAACTATAATATTAACATACACAATTCTCAAATAACCAAAAAGAGAAAAAAACTAAATTAAAAACTAATTTTTATCCTAAATCTGCCATCAATTTGCAGGATCAGGTATAAACAGTACAAACTTACTTCACAGAATAAATAGGAATAATGCTAAATTTGTTGATCACTTCGTGAGTTGGAGGCAGAATTCTTAGCTCTGTTTCATCTTTGGCCATCGGGATAGTTACTACAAATCATCAACGAAACTTCTCATCCAATGACCCAGCAAACACTCAGAAAGTGTTATCTTCTTTGGCTTTGCTAAATGAAATTGATTTTTGTCTAAGCATCTATCCCAAGAGTCTACACCAGGGGATAAACTGTTTTTCTCTAGGCACTGACAACCTAGGGATGGCTTCAGGGCATGACTTCTAGCAGACTTTTAACTTCCTTTTTAGATAAGAGATCCTCATCATTAAATATGAAACAAGTGAGAGTTGATAGAATAAATAAAAGCATTTAATTACCTGAATGCTAATCTGTAGCCACAGGCTGCTTCAGGCTAAAAGTGTGGACCCGGACTTCTGCACCTGGGGGCTCTAGTCTCCACCCACGGTCCCCTGTCTCCCTCTTACCTGTCTTCCTTTGCTGTCCCTGCCCTTCAAGGCTTTCAGTTCCAATTGGATGGTCTGGGAACACTGACGCAAACTCATGCTCTGATTGGCTCAGCTCGCTGTCATTCGTACGCCGGTTCTGCCTTTTCTCAAGTTTACACTTCTTGTTACCTAGGAAATCCTAGTGACTGTGAAAGCCCAAGCTGTTTGTTCTGGAAGAAATGGCAGGCGGAAGTTCTATTGGCCATTGTTTGGTTTCTAAAACAGCGGTCTATGCTGGTATCCCACGTTTTAAAAGGAAATGTTTGATAAGTTGCCCTGCTTGCTTCAGGCAGTTCCCTCCTGACTCAGGCTGACTCCCTGGTGGCTTATTGCCAGGTAAACAGAGAAACCACAACCCTTAGGAGCAAGCAGCAGCAATTATAGGCAATGCCCTCGTTTTTATTCTACATTCTCACACTGAAAAGACACCTTTCCCCGTGGTATTTTGGTTTTGTATAACTTTACCCTTTGTTCTCCATTTGCTTCACACTTGTTCTTAGCAATATGTTTGCCAGAGCCAAAGCAGGCTAGTTGTTTGGGAAATTACTGAAGCCACACTTTCCGCATTGAGTATCTGTAACATCCATCTGTCTTCCACACTCCCACCCCCAGGTTCCCTTTCTACATTCTAGAAAGGCCTCTGGTCCACTTTCTGTTGTGCATTTTACTCAGACAGGTGTTGATGGTTTCTTTATTAATGGGGTTGTTGATGTTCCCAGATTTCGGCACCATTGATGGCACTTAAAAGAGAGAAAGGGTGTTAGTGAATATAGCATGGCGATGTGGGGGAAGGGGGTGCCTGAGCGGGCCCATGCCCAGGCATCGCCTCCCCCTGAAGGACCACACATACACACAAACATGTTATAGAATAGAGTTTATTTAGAGAATGAGATGAGAGTAGGAGAGAGAGAGAGAGAGAGAGAGAGAGAGAGAGAGAGAGAGAGAGAGAATAGAGAGAGAGTGGAGGCCGGCCATGACCATGTGGAAAGAGGGGGGAGGGGAGCCCAAGAGGGGCAGAGAGGTGAGAGGATGAGAAGAGAGAGGGGAATGAGCGGGGGGGGGAGAGAGGAGGGGGCAGGCAGCCCCTCTTATAGTGGAGCAGGCATGTGGGGCGGGGCATACCTGGCTATTGTCAGGTAGCTGTGGGGTGGAGCTTGAACAGAGTACCAACAGGTGTGGCAGCTGATTTTAATATCATGAAAATGAACAGTATAATTTCTGAGATTTGACATAAACATTAAATGAGAAGATTTCTTCCACATTAGCTGAAGTGATCGCTGACAACGATGTGAAGGGCAAGAAAACTACCACCTGCCCAAAAACTTCCTTTTTGTCTCTTGCAGGGTCAGACGCTATGTCCAGGTTCCCTTCCAGTAGAACATGGTACTTAACAAATTAAGAGACAGTGTAGAGGCAGACAGGGATTCAGTAAGCTTTTCACTTCTGATTCACGCCTCCGGGTCTGGTTTTGGGCTGATTTACTCTAAGGAGGACTAACTGTGTAACCATTGCCTTGGAACCATTGGAGCCTGGTGAGGTCGCCAGTGGATACATGACTGAAGACAATCAGTCCTTCTCCTCTCCCAGGATGCATCATTAGCAAATAGTTCAGCCTTGAGGAGCAGGGACTGCTAAGTCTCTCCTCCGCCCACAGCAGGCTGTTAGTGTGCAGAACCAGTTCAGGCCCTCTTACTGGGTTCCCTTTACAGTGGTTGTTCTTTGCTCTGAAGGTGTCACTTTGAAGTTCTTCCTACCTTTCTACTCTTATATTCTTTCTGCCTCTTCTTCCCCCAAATTCCTGGAGCCTATCAGGGGATTCTATGCATACCTTGCTGAAAACTGGCTACTCAACCATTCCTCAAACTACTGACTGTAGCAATAAACTATCCAAGTGAAAACCCCTTATTGCTAGGTGACATCTAAGCACGGTCTCTCATGGTCCTTTCCTAGTTGCTGGAAGGTTGTTTCACCACCAGGGGCAGTCTCCTTCTTGTCTTCGCTGATTCTGAGGGCTAGTCTGACAAGCATTTGGGGTGTGGGGTCTGTGTGTGGGTCTGTGTGTCTGGGTCTGGGTGTCTAGGTCTGAGGGGTCTGGGTCTGGGTGTCTGGGTCTGGGTGTCTAGGTCTGGGAGTCTGAGTCTGGGGGTCTGGGTCTGGGTATTTGGGTGTCTGGGTCTGGGGTTGTGAGTCAGGTATCTAGGTCTGGGTCTGAGTCTGGGGTTCTGGGTCTGGGTCTGAGTCTGGGGGTCTGGTCTGGGGGTCTGGGTCTGGGGATCTGGTTCTGAGTGTCTGGGTCCGGGTGTCTGGGTCTGGGTATCTGGGTATCTGGGTCTGGGGGTGTGGGTCAGGTGTCTAGGTCTGAGTCAGAGTCTGGGGATCTGGGTCTGGGTCTAGGGGTCTCGGTCTGGTTCCGGCTCTTAAATAGGCTCCTGTTCTATCTCAGGCATAACATCTGAAAGTGGCTCCGCAAGCGGCTTAGTACCTTTCGTCCTGGCACTGGCGCATTGAGCAGTTGTCTGAGTTGGTGCTTGGTGCTCCTTTGAATCATTTCTCCAGCCTGAAATGCTGTGTTTACTACTTTAGGTTTTGTCTATTGTTTATGAATTTTATTAGACTGTTAAAAATCACAGTCTAAGAAGAAGCTTTTTTGCTTCTTCAAATACGGGAGGTAGATTTGCTGGGTGTGTTACTCTAGGTTGCCATTCTGGTCTTTTAGGACTTGAAATGCCTTCTTTCAGGCTCTTCTGGCTTTCAAAGTTTCCACTAAGAAATCACTTGTTATTCTGATGGATTGTCCTTTATATGTGACTTTTTTTTTCTTGAATTTCCATTATTCTTTGTTCTAAAATGCTTGGTTGTTTTAACTATGGTAAGCTGTGGAGACTTTGTTTTCTGGTTTTGTTATTTGGTGTTCTGTGTGCTTTTTGTATGTGTGTTGTATGGGGAAGCTTATTCTGAGTAAGTTTGCTTCTACGACCTTGTTGAAGATCTGGTCTATGCCATTGACCTGGGATGCTTGTATCTCATTTTCTCCTATAATTTGAAGACTATTTTTCATGGTGCCTCATATTTTCTGTATGTTCTTCTCCTGATTTTATTTTCAGTCTTTCATATTCTTTGCTTATTTGGTCTACCTCTTCTGCTTTATCTTTGAGTTCCAATGTTTCCCCTTTGGCTTGATTTTTCCTACTTGCTGCTCTTTTTCTTTGAGCTGTCTAGTTGAGATTTTAGTTCTCCCTACCTTTCATTTGGAACCCTTGTCCACGTTTTGATCTCCTCATTGATCTCCATTCTCAAGTTCTAAGTTTATCTCAGGCCTCACTCAGGTGTTTCTTTTCCTTACGTTCTTCCTTCTTAATGTTTTCATTCTGTTTCTTTGTGGTGGTATTTTTAAAAAAAAAAAAAACTCCTTAAATTTTTATGAAGTTTAAAAGATTTTTTTAGTCCTGAATCCTGAGATTTATCTGGTCAGTCTCATTGATAAACATCCCTACAAAGTTGATAGGTTACTGGTGAAATCCAGCCTTATCTTTCACGTCATTGGTACTAGGTTGAGGGATAAGATCCTCCCTTACCTTTGGTATCATTGGTACTTTTGTGAGCAGATCTCAGCATGTGGGCTTCTTTGGTCATTCCTATGTCTGATATGAAGTGAGAAGATTGAGCAGAAGAAAGGTTGAGTTTAGAAGTTGGATGTGATTTGGGTGGAATGAAGTCAGGTAGACAGAAGGGTCTGGATTGGCATACAGGAAATGGGTTCCTCAAATCATACTTTTCCAAAGCATCTTAGTTCCTTTGCATGGGAAATGGTATTTAGAGATTGTAATATGGTACCTAGGCCCACTCCCTCCTAGTAAAAATATTGTGTGTGTGTGTCTGTGTGTGTGTGTGTCTATTTGTCTGTGTGTCTGTGTAGTTAGTCAGATCTAGAAAATAAACATGTTAACTATGATTATGAAAAAAAATCTCATATCTGAATCTCTGTGTTGAACTCTTCTTATCTTTACCAAATAAAACTGAATTCTTGGTCAGCCCATACAGTAATGATATTGCTTTTTTCAAGCCCCCATTCCTGATTCTCTTTTTAGCAGCTACAAAACCTCTCAATATTACCAAATTATTTACTCATTTTCTCAATCCTATGCAAAAGGTAATGCATTCACGAATGATAATCTACACCACAATAAAATACAGATAATACATTGCAAGGTCATTTGTAATATATTTGCTTCAATCTGAAAATTTCAAAACCAAATTACTCTCTCGACTGTCATGATAGATTTTCATTTTTATGTTTTTCATAGTTATAAGACTGTTGAAGAGAAATATGCCCATTTCTATGCATGTTTTATTTTAAACATTCAACTGCCTTTTCTATTTTAATATGTTTTGTATATAAAATAGTAGCACATCTTCATATCTAGAGGCTGTGTGTAATCTGAACTGTAATATCCTCATCCATACACTGCAAATGAACCCTCACAGGATTTCTTTATGTGTATGCTTTATATAATTTTATGAGCAAACACATATTGTTCATCACTCTTTAACTCTTACCATGTTGAAAAATAGGACATTCTATATTTATTGTTTCTCTTTGTATCAACAACATTTTATTAATGTTACAATTAATGTAATAATTGTAACAATGTAACAATGTAACAATGTAACAATGTTCAGTGTAACAATATTGAACCTCATTCTGTCCCACATTATAAATCTCTGGTTTATTCCATTTTACATATAGCTGCTACTGCAATGAGTGAATAAACTGTAGTTTCTTTTCCTTCCTTTTTTAATTTCTCAGACATTAAGAAATAAATCTTCAATATCAGAGTATATCCAAAATGTTTTCTCCCAAGCTTTCAATTATACTTGTACTTTAACTCTGTTTTCTCTCCAGAAAAAAAAATGAAACAACTATTTCATTCACGTTGTCATTGTCAGGCAAAATGGTTTATATTATACCCTGTGAGTGGCTGGTCTCATCTAAACAAGAAAGTACAGTGGAGCAGAGCAGGCATTCTGAACTATAAGAAGAGGTTATGAGATAAAAACAATATAGGAGAAAAAGCAAGTTATCAAATATATGGGGGTTTTATCCCAAATAATCAGAGGAATAAGAATTGAAGAACAAGACCTCACAAAGAGTGGAGCTGTCAGAACACCATTGTACTGGCTAGTTTTGTATGTCAACTTGACACAGGCTGGAGTTATCATAGGAAAAGGAGCTTCAGTTGGGGAAGTGCCTCCATGAGATCCAGCTGTGGGGCATTTTCTCAATTAGTGATCAAGTGGGAGAGAGCCCCTTGTGGGTGGTACCATCTCTGGGCTGGTATTCTTGGGTTCTATAAGAGAGCAGGCTGAGCAAGCCAGGGGAAGCAAGCCAGTAAGTAACATCCCTCCATGGCCTCTGCATCAGCTCCTGCTTCCTGACCTGCTTGAGTTCCAGTCCTGACTTCCTTTGGAAATGAACAGCTCTGTGGAAGTATAAGCTCAATAAACCCTTTCCTCCCCAACTTGCTTCTTGGTCATGATGTTTGTGCAGGAATAGAAACCCTGACTAAGACAACCATGAATGCGAGAAAGGAGTGAAAGAAAGAAAGAGCCAGGAAAGGAAGAATTGTACTAGAGCAGGGGGATCCAGATGATGATGAGTCCCCGGGAGGTCAGTGTATTATATGTATTAGGAAAATGTCAGAAATACTGAAGACAACTGGAGGCCCACCAGTGGCTAGAGGAAACTGGAAGTTCCTAGTATTGGGTGGGGAAAAGCCTTTAAAAAGCCAGACTTCCCAATATCCTCCCCAGGTCAAACTTAACATTAAGACTTCTTTTCCTTCCGTGTCCCACCCAGGGACCTGAACAACAAGCTCAGTACTTTCTTCAATAGCCACAAGGTGCCTAGAGTGAACCCCAACAGAAACAATAGGACATCTAGCATGTTCTGAACATGCCAAGGCTGTTCAAAGGCATGGGGCTTTAGGTGTGCTCCTCCCCCAGTTTGCAGGATGTGGTCAATCCAACCCACCAGACGCTGGGTAGATGTCAAGGGGTGGGAGCACCTGATGGCTCTGGCAGCCATTGCTGCAGACTTGTACCTATGAGCAGATACAGAGAGAATTTGTTACCAAAGTGCTGTGCAACATATTTGAGACCATATATATATGTGCATGGATACCTATGAGCACACATACATACACATATTTTTTCAAGGACATACATAGGTCAGCATCAAACAAAATTGTTGGCATACCCTTGACACTATCTATCTGAGTTACAACTAAACATTTAATAAAATGCCAAAAATAAAAACTTTATACAGACAATGTTGGTCCAATAAGTAGCATCACAAGACCTTAGGAGGGGAGACCAACCATATTAAGAATATGCAAAGGCCCTTGTTGTAGTTTGAAGGAGAATGACCCCCACAGGCTCGCACATTTGAATGCTCATTTTCCAGTTGGTGGTCTGTTTAGAAAGCATTAAGAGCTATGACTTTGTTGAAGGAAGTTTGCCATAGGAGGTTTCAAAAGGCCCACAAGAGGCCCAGTCTTGCACTCTTTCTGACTCCTACCTGCAGGGCAGAATGTAAACTCTAGACTACAGACCCAGTGCCGTGCCTGCCTGCCTGCCTGGGCCAACATCCCTGCCATGATGGTCATGGATTTACCTCTGACACTCTATGCCAGCCCCCAATTAAATGGTTTATCTTATTCATTGCCTTGATCATAGTACCTCTTCACAATAGATTAGTAACTGAGACAATCCTCTTCTGATTCAATCAGAAGTCTGTAGATAGCTCATAAATAAGCTGAAAGATACTGTATAGATTAGAAATCATCACACCACCATATGTAGAAACATACTCTGCACCTCACCTAAAAGTAGGATTAATACCAAAGGAAAGGCAGAATCATACAGGTGTTTTAGCACATCCCACAAAAGTCTTATTTTACTGGAAAACAGACTACACAGATCCCTGTGTCAGGCCTGCATTCAGCCTAAGGGGCCACAGCCCAGAGAGCTGTATACCTCTTGTCTTCTATGACTTCCTTCATTGTGAGCGCAAGCGTCTCTGCCTTGAGCGTCTGTAGCCGAAGAGAAACACCAATGTTCTTTGCTTCTACTCGGACCATGTTTTCAGGTTGGTCACCACAAACAGTAATCCCCACCATGCGTACTCCATGCTGGATGGCCTCATTTACACTGTTCATGCCCCCATGGGTGACAAACAGACGGATGTTAGGATGAGCTGTTGCAAGAGAGAAAGATGATCCAAGATTTCAGCACAAAAGAAGGTTTGGATACTGGTAAAACAGCAGAGCCAAGAAATATCAGTAGAAACTCAAAATGCACTGAAAAAATGCCAATTTCTTAAACCAATGTGGTTTCCTAAGTGCATTCCATAGCATAGCTCTTACTCCTTTTGGAGCACAAGGAGACCATTCCAGAAAGCTACAACTAGTCAAAATGAATATAAGAGCTGACTTGGGATGTCTGGTTCTGACTGATATACCTATAACACATTTCTACACTTAAGGCTCCAGACACATCCCAGATAAATGAATGGCAAGATCCTAAGGCTCAGAGTCAGGAAGTCCTTATAAGTATGATAGGGTAAATCACACCTGAAAAATCTCAACAACAGCTTTCTAGCCTGAACAACAACAGCATCAATTGACATCCTAGTATACATGAGATGTCATGGACCCATCACTAGATAAAGAGTCAAGCAATGAACAGCTGGGAGAGGGAGAAATAGCTGCCCCCCCCAGGAATGAGCCCAATTGGTTTTATCCAATAGCAGATGGTCTGCACTAGAAACATATATACGCAGGCAACACTGGCCAACTCAGATAGTTGTATTTATTCATTTACTTATATGTATATGTAGCAGAATAGTTAGAGAAGGCTCTGTGAATTGGGGAGGACGTAGGTGAGGGGTGATTGTGGGCAGAGTAGATGAAAGAGGAGGGATGGGGAAGATAATGCAATTATATTTTAATTAAATTAAAAAATAGAAATTTAAAGGGGGGATATTACCGAGTGCAAAGTTCACTTGACTCACCACACAAATTCTAACCTCAGTCCAGATTTTGACTTCTCTGGGCTGAGAAGCCAGCGACAGCTACAGAGGAGAGTGACAAGACAGGCATGTCCCCTGTTCTTGCCCTCATCCTTTTTCTCTGTTAACACTTTCTTCCCTTTTCTCATTCATCCTATCTCTTGTTTTGCACATCTGCTTTCTCATTAACTGTATCCTCTGTGTATTGCTTCCTCTATTTGGGGAGAAGCTTGGAGTATAGGCACAGTAGACTTTCACTTCTGTATTTACAGGTCTTGTCCATTGCTCCATGCTGAGAGCAAGCTAATATATTATTGATGGTTATAAAGAATTCATCTAGGACTATGTTTCACATGGAATCTATTCATGTTCCCTGGAAAGTAAGTCCTTCCACTATGTAGCTGCAGTTTTACTAAAGAGCACCTTTGCCCAACATCCCCCAGCTAATATTCATTCATAATCTCATTTTGAAACTTCAATCCAGATGGTATGATAGAGGCTAGTCTCCATATGACAGTACAGAAACAAGAACAAGCATTTGACACTTAAAGAACTCTCTCTTGCCTAATGGCTCAATGTCTCAATATTACAGCTGAGATTATTCGGGTTGACATGCAGGTAATTTCCTGTGTCCCCAAACCCTGCAAACTTCAATAAGAAGATTTGCATTTTCAACCTTGGTAGACAAGCAACTTGTGTCTGCATGCTTGCATTCATATTCATACTAAGCCTATGCCACGCAAGTAAGTATTGATACAGACACTGCAAGCCTACAAGCAGGACTCTGCTTGCAAGTCACATGTCTAGGATCAGATTAAAATGACTGTATTCAGCTTCGATACCACTCAAGGAAGCAGTTTATTAGGAGACTTGAGACCTTTCCCGAGTTGAAAAGGAAACAGAAATTGCTGCTATATCCAGTCTGAAGCACAGTCTGATTCCCTAAGAACTCCAGATAGCTTCTTTCCTGCCTTCTGGAGACTTATCTTTATGATCAGCCTCTTCCTCTGCCCAAATCAGTGCACAGTGAGTCACTGGGTGAGTCCACAAAACACATAAATGTGAAAAAAATGGCAGATCTGGCCAATCCTTTCCCAACAGGTCATTCTGGGGAATCCAGTCC
Organism: Apodemus agrarius; assembly: GCA_964023405.1. NCBI lineage: Eukaryota > Metazoa > Chordata > Mammalia > Rodentia > Muridae > Apodemus > Apodemus agrarius. The sequence goes on from OZ030020.1 coordinate 30,373,999, forward strand.
ACTATTTTCACATTTGGGGCCAATGTGACATCTTTGGGCCAATGAGAATCCTTACATGTCCACAGCACCCCTTGAGGGAGGTGAGCAAAGGCACTGTTCATCTCCTTAATAACTTCCTTGGTCTGATGCACGGTTGCTATGGAGCCCAGGGCCACAAGGACAAAACCTGAGTCTCCAAACTGAGTGACGAAATTCTCCAAGTCCTAGAAGAATCATAGAGGGAAGAAGGCAAAGGAGGTGCTATGTTAAAGCCAAGGCAGCATGACATGAAAGAAGGCCGGGTACTGAATAAATCCATGCTTCAGTTGCTTGTGTTCTATATGATAAGATCTCTTCATAGGCCCTGTGCAGCTGTGTCATGTGTACTGTGTTCATGTGTTCATGCTTATGGTATGTGAATTTTTTAGGAGTTGTTTTATGAGATTTACCAACATATTCTCATGTAAACTCATATTTTTGGTTTTCATTATTTGATTGATTGATTGATTGGAGCAGATTTTTCTATTATGTAGCCCTGACTGTCCTCAAACTCACAGATATCTACCCACCTCTACCTCTCAAGTGCTGGGGTTAAAGATATGTGCTACCATGCCCAGCCTAACATATGTTTTGAATAATTAAGAATGAGTGGGACAACATCTTGTGTCTCACAAGATGTCCTTATCACATAACATACCTGCAAAAGTTCAAGATCCTGAATGTCCAACAATATTTATGAAATTGGGAGTTTGGACAGTTAAGGATGTCCTTCTTCACTGAAATCTAACTACAGTATCAAAGTTCATCATCTCTTCCATTGAAGGCTATGGGCAGTGTGAAAATTTGAGAGTTTTCAATGCTGACATAGAGATGTGAGTGTTTTGGATAATGCAGTAAGAATTCTTGACAACAAAAAGGAGCAATTGATCTTCCAGAGTATAAGTTAGATATCCCCAAATGATATTAGTGTCATAAGAATTATGAGAAAGATGGGGTAGATCTTGTCAAATATACCACTTGGCATATTTTACTTCAATATTCCATTATATTTGGGTTTTACTGACTTTTTAATATTTCATCACCTGTGTTACTATTTGAGGCCATGACATAAAAGTAGAAACAGGAAAATATCTTCCCAGCACTAACCAACAGGGCTAACCTCAGATTGGTGTGGCATTGATGCATATCGCCCACATTGCCGGGTTCTTATTAAAGTGAAATTTGTACATTGCAAAGATATGCTTGATGAAGTAAAGGCACACCATTAATTTAGTGTAGTTGTGATTTTCCTGCTAGTCCTATCTGATTTCTGACCAGTAGATGGCTTCCTTGCCCCAGTGAGCTTTTGCTTTAACATTAGGCAGGCTGGTTTGTTTTTCACTCATTCTTTAACATTGGCTGTAATGCTGCCTCCCAGTCAGATAAACTTATTTTCTCAGAACTCATCACCTTTGAGTTTCTGCATCATCTGATCATTCTCCCCAGTCTTCCCAGACCCCTTTGCCATGGTCTATCAATTCAGCTTTCTATGTCTGTCGGTCTAGCTCAGTGTCCTTTCAATTTCTTTCTTTAGCTTGACATCTGTTCCCATTCTCTCCGGAACTGATTATATATATATCCCACCTCTTTTTGGCAAAATCCTGTCTCATTGTTTCTCAAATCAAATGGGCGTTCTTTTAGGCTGATCTTCATCCTCTGAATAGCTCATATCCTACAGGTTTGGGTGCCATGAACTCCTTATTTATTATCTAGGTATATGACCTAGTTGAATGGACAAATTAATAAATTATTTTAATAAATAAATATTTATTTATTAAATTAATTTATTTAATAAATTTAATAAACTCAACCTTGCAGAAACCAAGTAAGTACTGCATTTCTCATCTCTTATCAGAATAGATCTTCTCCTATATTTTATTTTATATTCTCTGAAAATTTAAAGAATGATTCATTCACTTCACTTTTCCAGGTACAGAACCAAACACTTGTTTTTGATTGTTTTCTTTCTGCATTCTTATATAAAAAGATGATTATTAATTGAAAATTCACTAAAACATTTACATATTTTCTTTTTAATATTTTTTAATTTATCTTTTAACCTATTCACTTTACATCCCATTCACTGTCCTACTCCCAGTCTCCCTCTCCCACAATCCTTCTCCCATCCCCCACTCCCTTCTCCTCTAAGCAGGTAGGGGCTCCTGGGTATCCCCCCATCCTGGCACTTCAAGTCTTTACGAAATGAGGTACTTCCTTTCCCACTGAGGGACTGACCTATTTTTAATGAAAGATTTTGGTTAATGATACAATCTATGTTCTAGCTTCAGACTTTCTTTTTGTTCTTGACTTACTGTTGTATATATAATTTGTGTTTATTAATTTGTCCATTCAACTAGGTCATATACCTAGATAATAAATCTTGTTTGTAGACTTTATAATTATTGTTTAATAATGTGCAACTTTTTGCCTCATGATTTAACTATTTAATTTTTCAGTTATTATCTTTTTAAATATTTGTAAATTTTTGTCAATTCAAACTATGTGAGGAGCTTTGGAAGCTTACAGCTGCCGGCCCTAGTACCAAGGGCACCATGGGCTAGAGATACCAAATAACAAACATAGTTCTTGGTGCCACTCCTGCGAAGTCTGCCCAGCTACATCCGTTTTCAAAGAATTATCTGTTCATTCTTTACGTCTTCCCAGTTATCAGTTATTGGTCACCAGGACAGCTATCAATCAAATAGTAGCTAGCATAGCAGTTCCATCAAATCCAGGACTACAGGAGGCCAAAAGAAGCACAGACTTCATACCATATAAGTAGGTCTTCAACCGTGGAGTTGAGCAAGTTCTAGCATTGTAATTTAAGATGTGGCCCTGGAGTATGTTCCCTGCTTCAGCCTAGTTCTGTCAGGCACTCATCAGGCAGGTGACCATTTCAACCCATGACCTAGAGGTCTCTGCATGAGATCCAAACTGACAAATTAAAATAAAAATGTCAACTTTAAATTACAAGCTCATACTAACCTTTTCAAAACTAGTGCATGACAAAAGAGGATTCACCCTATATCAGGGCCAAGCAAATACTAATACTATGTTTCCACAACTCCAATAAAATATGACTTACTTCAGACCCACGGTTTCTCTACTACCATTGCAAGGAAGGCCTCTATGTGAAATCCATACCAAGAGCTAAGGTTTAACTCACCTGTGGTATTGGCTTAACAGGCTTGTCCAGTAAACCTCCAACAAAAATAGTATTGGGAAGCAGGGGGCGAGCAAATTCCAAGGCAAAGTCGGAACTAAGAAGCCACAGCTCGGCTTTCTGTAAAAGGTGAGACAAAACTGGCTGAGAGCCTTCTTCAAAATGCTCCCGGATGGTGCTGTCGAACTGAGAATGTATTTTCTTTTCTCTCATGGAGTAATCAATATGCATCAGAAAATTCTTTACTCGGTCCCAGAAGTCCATTTTGTCAGTCAGGAGGGAACCAAATGTTGGAACATAAGACAAGGGGCTTGGGAGTCCAAAGTCTATACTGGTAGACAGTATAGGAAGAAAAACTACAAATGGCTTTCCAATCTTCTCAGCGATCAGGAAAGAACAGAGATCCACTGCATCAAAATACAACAGGTCAAAGTTCTCCTTCCTTAAGGAATCCATGATGTCACCTCTGCTTAGCAAGTGACTGCAAAGAGTCCCATAGTGCTCATATAGCTTTAAGATGGCTTGGAATTCCTGTCTGGAATAGGAAAGTATAACAAATATGGTAGGAAGTGTTAATTTCACACTATTCTTTAGTATGCACAAAGACAATATTTTAAGGAAATATGGCAACCACATTTCTCTACTTTGTTTATAATGATTATCTTCAACTCTGGTAATCAGCTCCTCATATTTATGCCTCCTAAAATGTTTCTACTTTCTCCCATTCCATTTTCCCCACTTATTAAAATCCCCACCACAATCAATGTAAACACAGTTCTCTCTTTGTTTGCTTTTACTGACTATTATAGTTCTGAGTTCTTTGTGTAATTACAAATATGTGATTTTCTCTTTAAACCACATTTATATAAGTTCTCAAATGACTGTATTACTTTCCTGCCAATCTATGTAACTTGGGACCATTTCCACACCGATGATAGCAACTGTTTTTATGTCCCATGCATCTTACATTCTATCAATTACTTCACAGAAGGAACTTCCATAATATTAGAAATTTTTTAAAAAAATATCTCAGAAATAGGATTTTCTTCTTTGTATCCTAGAAGTTAAACCATTAAATATAAAACTACAAGACTCATTTAAACTTTATTTTTATGTAAGAATGCATGCTGACATAATTATTCTTAGTTGATAATGCTGTAGTTCTGGACACACCCAGTCATGACTCTTCCAGGAACTCTGCTCTGAAACATTCTTCACATCATTCTCTGTATTAAAAAAACATCATTTTCTATAAAACTAGAGAAATGGATGATAAAAATTACTGCACAGAGAATCTAATAAAGTTTCTGATATCTATAGATCCCAGATCCAAGACGGGATGAGAAGATGTGTATCTAAACAGTGCTACAACCTGTATGGTGCAGCATACCACAACAAAAACCCTCACAAAGTCAGAACTCAGAATCACCTAGATCTCTGCCTCTTATGCAGAGAACTTCAAGTCACACTATGGACTTGGTGGTTTAAGATCCTCACCCAGCTGGAGGTTGGCCATGTAGAGGTTTTAATCTTTAATAGATGCTGTCTAATGAAAGGTGTCTGGGGACCTTTCTTAGGTGATGAAAATAGTTCTCAAGGTACCCTGAGTTACTTCTTGAGGAGTTCTTATAAAACAAGTAACTCTAGCCCCTCGATGAGCACAAACATACGTCTCAACATGGTACTGTTCACCAACATTCTTACATGAATTCAGCTGATAGTGGTACCATTACCATGAACTTCCCACACTATAGCCCAAATAAAAAAATATTTTTCTTATAAAATCACCATTTTCAATTATTATGCCTTATTTCTCTGAAATAAAAAGTTAATCTCTATATTGAATTCTTTGATATGCAATACATAAGTTTTCTTACAAGACATGAATTCTTGAAAGAAGGACACAGATATAACAGATCTCTCTTCCTACAGACTTGTATTCCTTTTTTTATTTTTTATTTTTTAATTTTTATTTTATATATTCTTTGTTTACATTCCAAAGGCTTTCCCCTTTCCCAGCCCCCCCCACCATACATCCCATAGTTGGGGAGGAGAGGACTTATGGGATGTATCATCCTTGTCTTCCTTAACAGAGTAAAGACAACACAGATTGAATGAGTGGTGATTAGACTTTTTTCCACTCTACCCATGCTGCCCTGCATCAGGTTTTTATCCCTCCATTCTATCATTAATCCAAATATTCACGTCTATCATCCAACATTTACACTTGAGCTATTCTTTTATCCACCCATCCACCCACCCAGCCAGCCAACCAACTGTCTATTCATCCATCCATCTATTCATCAATTCACCTGTACACACATCTATCCTTCCATTCGCACACTTACTCATCCACCCATCCATCTATCATCCATCCATTCACCCACATGCCCACCCACCCACACATCCATCTATCCACCCACCCATTCATCTGTCCATCTACCCATCCATTCATCCACCCACTCATCCATCCATCCATCATCCAATCAAACATCCCTTTCTCATGAACTCAATCATCTATTTTTGCATGACTTTATTCATGACATTTTGCATCAGAGATTTGATGCAAATTACCTGCCATGAAGGCTTTCTTTCACAAGGAAATCAATTTGTTCTTCAATTTTATTTCGTTGCTCTTCGGGTGGAACCCAATTAATTACCTGGTATGATTTTTCCTGTTTGTTTAACCCTGAAAAAGATACTGATTAGTTTAAAAGATAAATATATAACAAAATAGGGTTTTACATTAATATCATAATACAAAATAATTTATCTCATTAGCTTCATATCTATGAAAATTGGTATTTTAAATACTCTATTTTGTCCCTTTTCATTCATTTGACTATATAGCTAAGTAATATTTACTGAGACTTTATAATGATTTGTAAATATATTCTATTATAATTTGTGTATATTTCCACTTACCAACCTCATTTAAAGTAATAGCTGTTATCTACACCTACATATAGAAAAAACAGAGACATACTGTATGGGATACTAGTCAAGTCTGAACACACAGTTAAATAGCGTTTGGAGCACAACTGTGATTCCGGAGTTTCAGCTCTTTCTTCTTTACAAAAAAAAAAATACTCTTGTTACTTAAATCACAATAGAAAATAGTTTAAGGTTTATTAATTTGCATTTACTTGACAGAGCATTTTACTGGCTATTCTGAATGGCCTTGAATCACAGCCCATTTACTAAGCACTGCAAGTAAATGAATTTCACTTAGTACAAGCAGAATTTATTTATTCAAAATGTTTGGCATTACACTCTGAAGTTTGCCTTGTGACCATTTTTAAGTCCCACTTCTCATTTAAGTTTCTGTGTCTTGTCTAGAATACTAAAGAAAAGCCCCAGCTGCACTGCTTGGGGTAGTATCTTAATTTCAAGGCAATCAAGCCGGGCCAAGACAGAATAATCTTCACTGGAACTCCACTCAGGAACTTCAATACTTTGCATTTGGAGACAGAATGTGGAACTGGGTCATGCAGTTTAGTTACATGCTACTCTGATATATCAAACTGAGCCAGGCTCCTCAGTTGTAGTGTTAACTATGTCTCGCCGTATCAAGACATTCACCAGGCATATACAGTCAAGAAGTACATTAGGCATGTTCAATAATGACATATAGAGTGGCTCATATATCAGGATGTACCATCTGCCACAGAAAAAACAGAACGCATGATATTTCAAGGGGAAAAATGATGTAATTATAATCTCAAAAATTAATAAATTATTAAAATAATAAATAAAGCTTTGGGATCACTGATGACCGCTGGAATGCACATCGTTGTAGGTAAAGAAGTCACGTGACAAGTACTGAGTACTATTGCATGAAATAAGTGAACTGGACATTAATGTTAATCAGCAAAACCAAGCTGGGCATGGTTACTATAATGGATAGTGAATTGGAAGTAGTATTTGCAGTAAGTAGTCTGAGTCACAGGAAACTATGGCATATACCAATTTATCATAACATTTCTCAAAGAGAAGTAAGGGAACAGACTAATATATCGCTAATAGACCAGTATATGTAAGAGTTCCAAAATGCAGGCATGGGGAATGAAACAGACTGAAGGAATGGTGAACCAATAACTGGCCCAGCCTGAGACCCATCCCACGGGGAAGCACCAATCTCTAAACAACTAAATATACTCTGTTATGCTTGCAGACAGGAGCATGTTGTCCTCTGAGAGGCTCCACCCAGCAGCTGACTCCAATAGATACAGACACCCACAACCCAATAGTGGATGGAGTTTGGGGAATCTTGTTGAAGAATAAGAGGAAGGACTGTGCTCCCTGAAGGGGATGGGAACTCCACAGGCAGAGCAACAGAGTCTGAACCAACCAAAGAACATCCAGAGACTAGCCTAGGCCTCCTGGCTCATATGCAGAAGTGTAGCTTGACCTTCATGTGAGTTCTGAACAACTGGAATGAGGGTTATCCCCAAAAGCTGTTGCAAAACTATCAGTGGGATATGCTCTGCTAACTGGGCTGCCTTGTCTTGGCCTCAGTAGGAGAAGCAGCACCTAGCCTTGCAAAGACTTGAAGTGCATGGGTGGGGGATACGGGGATGATACCTAGGGGTTTCCCACCAGCTCAGGAAAGGAGGGGCAGAGGATGGGAAAAATTGTGGGAGGTGGGCTCAGAGGGGAAGTAAGTAGCATGTAAAGTAAATAAGTAAAAAAGAAATATAAAATGACATTTTAAAAAAAGAAGAAAATAATTGTTAAGTCCCATTGACAATCAAGATTAAAAGTTACACCTGAGATCCCTACAATGTTTATGAATGAAGACACCTTCTGTTATTTGTGTTATGTTTTCATACCACAGTTTGGTAACTATTAATTGAATTTATTTTAGTTTTTCTCTATCAGATAAAATAAATTGTATTGCTCGTGAGGGAAAAAAAAATAGTTCCAAGTACGGAAATCAAATAAATAACTTGAGTCACCAAAACAGAGTCACCAATAAATTCATATTCACAGAGCCCAGTCCTGACTTCCTTTGGTGATGAACAGAAATGTGGAAAGTGTAAGCTGAATAAACCCTTTCCTCCCCAATTTGCTTCTTGGTCATGATGCTTGTGCAGGAATAGAAACAATGACCACTTCTCTTAACTTCCTGCCAGCCCTCCTCCCAGTTTCCACTCCAGCCCCTTCAAAGGCCTCTCCTTCAGTTCTCTGCTTAAACAGTCTCTTCTCCCAGTTTCCCCAATCCTAGCAGCTCCAAGCTGTAAGGGCTGTTCTAGCCTACCTACTCAGCTCAACTTCTTCTGCCTCAACTGTCCCAACAATATCTGCTGCACCAACTGCCTTCTCCTCTCACTCAGCTAGCCCAGTTCACTTTCTATGCCTCTGCTAGCTTTTTAAATATCCTATCCTGTTTCCAGAAGTCCAAGCAGCAACTTACACTGAAGGTCATAAGGTGAAGCAGCACTAACCCTTAAGAATTTGTTTCTTCCAGTAGTTTATTCATTCATTCATTTTACATCCTGACCGATGTCCCCTCCTTCCAATCCACTTCTGATATGCCCCTTTGCATCTCCCTACTCCCTTCTCCTCCAAAAAGGGGGGCTAGACTCCTTATCACCCCACCTGGCACATCTGTCCCCCTTAACCATCCTCCCTGGCACATCAAGTCACTGCAGGACTAGGTACATCCTCCCTGCTGAGGCCAGATAAGGTAGACCAGTTAGGGGAACAGAGTCCACAAGCAGGCAACAGAGTCATGGACAACCCTCTCGGCAGTTGTTGGGGGATCTGTATGAAGACCAAGCCACACATCTGCTAGTATGTGTGTGGTGGGAGGCTAGGTCCAGCCCCTGTATGCTCTTTGGTTGTGGTTCAGTCTCTGGGAGTGTTCAAGAGTCCAGGTTACTTGACACCTGTGTATTCCCTAAGCCTTCAGCATCCCTCAATCCACCCCTCAACTCTTCTACAAGACTCACTGAACTTGGGGTAATATTTGGCTGTAGATTTTGCATCTGTTTCTATCAGTTGTTTCGGTTCTCTCTCTTGGCCCTCTCTTTTTGGATGTGCCTACATCTGATCTTCCCCCACCCTGTTCTCCTCCAGATTCCCTTTCACATCCAGTCAGAAGTTGGAAGGAGCCCAGATGTCCCTCAAAGGAGGAATGGATACAGAAAATGTGGTATATTTATACAATGGAATACTACTCAGCAATTAAAAATAATGAATTCATGCAATTTGTAGGCAAATGGTTGGATCTGGAAAATATCATCCTAAGTGAGCTAACCCAATCACAAAAGAATACACATGAAATGCAATCACTGATAAGTGGATATTAATGAGCCCAAAAGCTCTGAATACTCAAGGCACAATTAGCAAATCAAAAGATTCCCAAGAAGGAAGGAAAGGACCCTGGTCCTGAAAAGACTGGAACCAGATTTGTAGGAGAGTATCAGAACAGAGAAATGGGGGGCAGGGTGATTGGAGAATGGGTGGAGGGAAGAGGACTTATGGGACATATGGTGAGGGGGGAACTGGGAAAGGGGAAAGCCTTTGGAATGTAAACAAAGAATATAGAAAATAAATAAAAAAAGAAAAACTAATCACTATATATAATGTATATACATCAATGAAGTTTAAGTTTAAAATATGAAAAAAAAGAAGTGTAAATAAGAAAATATCCAATAAAAAAAAGAACAATACCACTGAGATTAGAAACTTTTCCAATGAGTAAGAGCTCTTGCTATCCAAGAATAAAGACTGGAGTTTAAATCCCTTGCATTTATATACAAAGGTGGTGTGACTGCTCAGGGTCCCATAGTCCCTGTGCTGGAAGATGGGTGTAGAGTCGCTGGGCATCAATGCCAACTAGCCTGGCTCCATGTTCCATGTGAGACCTTGTCTCGGGGGTGTAAGCTGGAGAGTGATAGTGTAGGACTGTGTGATAGAGCAGCCCACAGGATGCCTGCCTCTGACCTCCATGAGCACACAGGTAGGCATGTACACTCATATGCACATGCACACGTGTGCATAAAGTGTGTGTACAGACCCACACACATGATGGTGTTTACTAGCACATTGTTTCTTAGGGTCAATAATTATCAAACTTCCGCAGAGCACTCTCCTGCCCTGAGCATGGCCTAAGGCAGTGGTTGAGATTTGGGACATACAATCAACCTCAAAGGCTCCAGTCTTGCCTCACTTATGTAGATATAGGATGCATCTCCTCACTAGTAGCCTGAGAGAGTTCATCATTTCCTTTTATATGGTTTGTTAAAAAGCCTATAACATTGAGGAGTTTATCAAAGGCCACAGAAACTAGCAAATTAAGGTGAATATATACTACTGCCGAGAAATCAGATGCTTATTAAGGCAGATGCAAACAGAGAACACAGGAATATATTTGGCCAAAGGTAGGTAACCCAACTCAAAGTGGATTTTACATGCTTTGTAAATATTTGAATATTAATAAGATCTGCAGTTGAACTTTCAGACTTATAATGACTCAAGGTACTTTTTACATAGATGTCTATTTTTAGATATGTTTTCAAAGTAACACTCACACTGAGAAAACTAGGAACTAAAATCTCAAATTCTTCCAACTCTGCTACTAACATTTAAGTAACTGGGGTCTTTGTATATTTAGCTAACCACAGAATTTTATTATCTTGACTTTAAATATCACCCTCAATTAAAAAATTTTAACATCAGCATGAATCATTGTTAAATAGAAGGAGATATTAAATGATCATGTGGTAATCTTAGTGCAAAATTAAAAGGCATTTAAGATAGCTAACACTGAAGACCTTTGAAACAAACATATGGAAATTTTTTTGTTTTGTTTTGGTTTGGTTTGTTTTTTTTTTATTTTTATTTTTTTTATTTTTTATTTTCTATATTCTATATTTACATTCCAAAGGCTTTCCCCTTTCCCAGTCCCCCCCTCCCTATGTCCCATAGTTCCTCTCCCCCCCAACTATTCCCCAATCATTCCCCCTCCCCCCACAGTTTTTCTACAAAACTGGATCCAATCTTTCCAGGCCCAGGGTCCTCTCCTTTCTTCTTGGGAATCATTTTTTTCCTTTTTTTTAATTTATTTATTTTTTATTTTCTATATTCTATGTTTACATTCCAAAGGCTTTCCCCTTTCCCAGTTCCCACCCACCATAGTTCCCATAGTTCCTCTCCCCCCCATCTGTTCCCCAATAATTCCCCCTCCCCCCTCGGTTTCTTTACTAAACTGGATGCAATCTTTACAGGCCCAGGGTCCTCTCCTTTCTTCTTCTTGGGAATCATTTGACTTGCTATTTGTGTCTTGAGTATTTAGGGCTTCTGGGCTCATTAATATCCACTTATCAGTGATTGCATTTCATGTGCATTCTTTTGTGATTGGGTTAATTCACTCAGGATGATATTTTCCAGGTCTAACCATTTACCTACAAATTGCATGAATTCATTATTTTTAATTGCTGAGTAGTATTCCATTGTATAAATATACCACATTTTCTGTATCCATTCCTCCTTTGAGGGATATTTGGGCTCCTTCCAATTTCTGGCTATTATAAACAAGGCTGCTATAAACATAGTAGAGCATGTGTCCTTATTGCATGCAGGGGAATCCTCTGGGTATATGCCCAGGAGTGGTATGCCAGGGTCCTCTGGAAGTGACATGCCCAATTTTCTGAGGAACCGCCAAACTGATTTCCAGAGCGATTTTACCATTTTGCAATCCCACCAACAGTGGAGGAGTGTTCCTCTTTCTCCACATCCTCGCCAGCACTTGTTGTCTCTTGAGTTTTTAATCTTAGCCATTCTGACTGGTGTGAGGTGGAATCTCAGGGTTGTTTTGATTTGCATTTCCCTGATGACTAATGATGTTGAACATCTTTTAAGGTGTTTCTCGGCCATCCGAATTTCTTCTGGTGAAAATTCTTTGTTTAGCTCTGTGCCCCATTTTTTGATAGGATTATTTGTTTCTTTGCGGTCTAACTTCTTGAGTTCTTTGTATATATTGGATATTAGCCCTCTGTCGGATGTGGAGTTGGTGAAGATCTTTTCCCACTTTGTTGGTTGCCGTTTTGTCCTTCTGACAGTGTCCTTTGCTTTGCAGAAACTTTGTAATTTTATGAGGTCCCATTTGTCGATTCTTGATCTTAGAGCATAAGCTATTGGTGTTCTGTTCAGGAACTTTTCCCCTGTGCCCAAGTCCTCCAGGGTCTTCCCAAGTTTCTTTTCTAATAGTTTCAGTGTGTCTGGTTTTATGTGGAGGTCCTTGATCCACTTGGAGTTGATCTTAGTGCAAAGAGATAAGATTGGATCAATTCGCATTCTTCTGCATGTTGACTTCCAGTTGAACCAGCACCATTTGTTAAAAAGGCTATCTTTATTCCACCGGATGGTTGTGGCTCCTTTATCAAAGATCAAGTGACCATAAGTCTGTGGGTTAACCTCTGGGTCTTCAATCCTGTTCCATTGATCTGCTTGCCTGTTGCTATACCAATACCATGCAGTTTTTAACACAATTGCTCTGTAGTACTGCTTGAGGTCAGGGATATTGATTCCCCCAGAAGTCCTTTTATTGTTGAGAATAGTTTTAGCTATCCTGGGTTTTTTGTTGCTCCAGATGAATTTGAGAATTGCTCTTTCTAGATCTATGAAGAATTGAGTTGGGATTTTGATGGGGATCGCATTGAATCTGTATATTGCTTTTGGCAAGATGGCCATTTTTACTATATTGATCCTGCCAATCCAGGAGCAAGAAATATTTTTCCATCTTCTGAGGTCTTCTTCGATTTTTTTCTTCAAGGACTTGAAGTTCCTGTTGTACAGATCTTTCGCTTGTTTGGTTAGAGTTACGCCAAGATATTTTATGTTGTTTGTGGCTATTGTGAAGGGTGTTATTTCCCTAATTTCTTTCTCTGCCTGCTTGTCCTTTGAGTACAAGAAGGCCACTGACTTGCTTGAGTTAATTTTATAACCTGCCACTTTGCTGAAGTTGTTTATCAGCTGTAGAAGTTCTCTGGTGGAGTTTTTTGGGTCGCTTAGGTAAACTATCATATCATCTGCAAATAATGATAGTTTCACTTCTTCCTTTCCAATTTGTATCCCTTTGACTTCCTTATGTTGTCTAATTGCTCTTGCTAGAACTTCAAGTACTATATTGAAAAGATATGGAGAGAGAGGGCAGCCTTGTCTAGTCCCTGATTTTAGTGGGAATGCTTCAAGTTTCTCTCCATTTATTTTGATGTTGGCTACTGGTTTGCTGTAGATTGCTTTTACTATGTTTAGGTATGGGCCTTGAATTCCTGCTCTTTCCAAGACTTTTAGCATGAAAGGATGCTGAATTTTGTCGAATGCTTTTTCAGCATCTAATGAGATGACCATGTGGTTTTTTTCTTTCAGTTTGTTTATGTAGTGGATTACATTGATGGATTTCCGTATATTGAACCATCCCTGCATCCCTGGGATGAAGCCTACTTGATCATGGTGGATGATCGTTTTGATGTGCTCTTGGATTCGGTTAGCAAGAATTTTATTTAGTATTTTTGCATCTATATTCATAAGAGAAATTGGCCTGTAGTTCTCTTTCTTTGTTGGATCTTTTTGTGGTTTAGGTATTAGCGTAATTGTGGCTTCGAAGAATGAGTTGGGCAGTGTCCCTTCTGTCTCTATTTTGTGGAATAGTTTGGAAAGTATTGGTGTTAAGTCTTCTTTGAAGGTCTGGTAGAATTCTGCACTAAAACCATCTGGTCCCGTACTTTTTTTGGTTGGGAGGCTTTCTATAACCCCTTCTATTTCTTTAGGGGTTATGGGACTATTTAGCTGATCTACTTGATGCTGATTTAATTTTGGTATTTGATATCTGTCTAGGAAATTGTCCATTTCCTCCAGATTCTCCAGTTGTTTTGAGTATAGACCTTTGTAGTAGGATCTGATGATCTTTTGAATTTCCTCAGTTTCTGTTGTTATGTCTCCCTTTTCATTTCTAATTTTGTTAATTTGTATACTGTCTCTGTGTCCTTTGGTTAGTCTGGCTAAGGGTTTATCTCTCTTGTTGATTTTCTCAAAGAACCAGCTCCTGGTCTTGTTGATTCTTTGTATGGTTCTCTTTGTTTCTATTTGATTGATTTCAGCCCTGAGTTTGATGATTTCTTGTCTTCTACTCCTCCTGGGTGAATTAACTTGTTTTTCTTCCAGGGCTTTAAGGTGTGCCATTAAGCTGCTAGTATATGCTCTCTCCAGTTTCTTTTTGGATGCACTTAGAGCTATGAGCTTTCCTCTTAGCACTGCTTTCATTGTGTCCCATAGATTTGGGTAGGTTGTACCTTCATTTTCATTGAATTCTAAAAAGTCTTTGATTTCTTTTTTTATTTCTTCCTTGACCAAGGTGTCATTGAGTAGAGTATTGTTCAGTTTCCATGTGTATGTGGGCTTTCTGTTGTTTTTGTTGTTATTGAAGACCACTCTTACTCCATGGTGATCTGATAGAAGGCATGGGATTAGCTCGATCTTCTTGTATTTGTTGACATCTGTCTTGTGACCAATTATATGGTCTATTTTGGAGAAGGTCCCATGTGGAGCTGAGAAAAAGGTATATTCTTTAGCTTTAGGATGAAATGTTCTATATATATCTGTTAAATCCAATTGGTCCAGAGTTTCAATTAGTTTCACTGTGTCCCTGTTTAGTTTCTGCTTTCCTGATCGGTCCATTGAGGAGAGTGGAGTGTTGAAGTCACCCACAATTATTGTTAGGTGTAATGTGTGCTTTAAGCTTTTGTAAGGTTTCTTTTACGAATGAGGCTGCCCTTGCATTTGGAGCATAGATGTTCAGTATTGAGAGCTCTTCTTGTGGATTTTCCCTTTGGCCAGCAAGAAGTGACCTTCTGAGTCTCTTTTGATGATTTTAGGTTGGAAGTCAATTTTATCTGATATTAGAATGGCTACTCCAGCTTGTTTCCTGAGACCATTTGCTTGTAAAATTGTCTTCCAGCCTTTTACTCTAAGGCAGTGTTTGTCTTTGACACTGAGATGTGTTTCCTGTATGCAGCAAAATGTAGGGTCCTGTTTCCATATCCAGTCTGTTAATCTATGTCTTTTTATTGGGGAATTGAGTCCATTGATGTTAAGAGATATTAAGGAATAGTAATTATTTCCTCCAGACATTTTTGAAATTATATTTATTTATTTTATTTATTTTTTATATTCGAGAGGTTACCTTCTTTTTGGTTTGATGAGAGGAGGTTTCTATCTTGCTTCTTCCCGGGTGTAGTTTCCGTCCTTGTCTTGGTGTTTTCCCCCTATTATCCTTTGTAGGGCTGGATTTGTGGAAAGATATCGTGCAAATTTGGTTTTGTCATGGAATACCTTGATGTCTCCATCTATGGTGATTGAGAGCTTTGCTGGGTAAAGTAGTTTTGGCTGAAGTTTGTGTTCTCTTAGAGTTTGCATGATATCTGCCCAGGATCTTCTAGCTTTCATGGTCTCAGGTGAGAAGTCTGGTGTTATTCTGATAGGTCTTCCTTTATAAGTTACTTGGCCTTTTTCTCTTGCTGCCTTTAATATTCTTTCTTTGTTTAGTACATTTGGAGTTTTGATTATTATGTGACGGGATGTATTTCTGTTCTGATCCAGTCTGTTTGGGGTTCTGTATGCTTCTTGTATATTCATGGGCATCTCTCTCTTTAGGTTGGGGAAGTTTTCTTCCATAATTTTGTAGAAGATATTTGCTGGCCCTTTAACTTGTACATCTTCATTCTCGTCTATACCTATAATCCTTAGGTTTGGTCTTCTCATTGTGTCCTGGATTTCCTGGATGTTTTGGGTTACAGCCTTTTTGCATTTAGTATTTTCTTTGACTGTTGAATCAATGGTTCCTATGGTATCTTCGGCTTCTGATATTCTGTCTTCTATCTCTTGCATTCTATTGTTGATATTTGCATCTATGGCTCCTGATCTCTTCCCAAGGTTTTTTATCTCCAATGTTGTCTCCCTCTGCGATTTCTTAGTTGTTTCTACTTCTGTTTTTAGTACCTGGATGGATGTGCTCAGATCTTTCGCTTGCTTGATTGTGTTTTCATGTATTTCTTTAATAGATTTTTGTGTTTCCTCTTTCATAGCTTCTACTTGTTGGCCCACGTTCTTCTGTATTTCTTTAAGTGATTTTTGTCTTTCCTCCTTATTGTCTTCTTCTTTTTGATCCATCTTCTCCTGCATTTCTTGAAGTGATTTTTGTATTTGCCTTGTAAAGGCTTCTAACTTTTGATCCATTTTCTCTTCTATTTCTTTACGAGATTTTTCTATGTGTTCAGCTACCAGCATCCTGACCAGTGATTTTATATCCAAGTCTTGTTTTTCTGGTGTTTTGGGGTATCCAGGGCTTCCTGTTGTTGGCGAACTGGGTTCAGATGCTGTCATGTTGTCTTGATTTCTGTTAGTGACATTCCTTCGTTTACCTTTTGCCATCTGGTTATTTCTGGTGTTAGTTGACCTTGTTGTCACTGGCTGGTGTTTGAATCTCCTATGAGGCTGGGCTTACCTGTTGTTTCTCTACTGGTGGTTATGCGTGATTGCTGCTCAACGGGATCACGAGCTGGCTGCCACCCGCTGACTTTGTGCACGACCTGAGGTCTCCGGGAAGTGTGGGGGAGTGCAGCAGAGCCTCGGCAGGTGCTGCTGGGCCTGCCTAGTAGCGAGAGCCTAGCAGATCCCCCCACGTGGTAGCCCCTGATGGAATCTGTCTACCTGTGCCTTTCCAGCTGTGTTCTGGTTGCAGTATGGAGGCCTGCCACTATAGCTGGTCCGGGCTCCTGGGGAGCTGGGTGGTTCCGGCTGCCTCGGTGCACAGCCTAAGCTCGCAGGGACGTGCTGCAGAGCCTAGGCGCCTGGGCCAGCCTGTGGGCGAGAGCTTAGCAGCTCTCCCTGCTCTAGCCCCAGATGGAGTCTCTATCTGCACCTTTCCAGCTGTGTCCTGGTTGCAATATGGAGGCCTGCCGCTATAGCTGGTCCTCACTCTTCTTAATAAACAAGAATTGTTGCTTATCCTGGTTCCGCGGGCAGGATCTGAGCACCTGGCAAGCTGGCTAGGTCTGGCTGACCTGCTACCGGCTGGATGGGAAGCTGCAGACAAGATGGCGCTGCCTGCAGGGGGTTTGGGGTCTGGCCTGCGGCCGCTGTACTCCAAACCGCTAGGCTGTGCGCAGTTCCTGCCCCAGACCTGAGTCCCCGGAGGTCTTAAACTCGGGCTGTCTCTGGTACCTGGTTCCGCCGGCAGGTTCTCAGCACCTGGCAGGCTGGCTAGGTCTGGCTGACCTGCTACCGGCTGGATGGGAAGCTGCAGACAAGATGGCGCTGCCTGCAGGGGGTTCGGGGTCTGGCCTGCGAGCGCAGAGCGCAGGCACGGCCGCTGTACTCCAAACCGCTAGTCTGTGCGCAGTTCCTGCCCCAGACCTGAGTCCCCGGAGGTCTTAAACTCGGGCTGTCTCTGGTACCTGGTTCCGCCGGCAGGGTCTCAGCACCTGGCAGGTTGGCTAGGTCTGGCTGACCTGCTACCAGCTGGATGGGAAGCTGCAGACAAGATGTCGGTTTGGTTTTGGTTTTGGTTTTTCGAGACAGGGTTTCTCTGTGTGGTCCTGGCTGTCCTGGAACTCACTCTGTAGACCAGGCTAGCCTCAAACTCAAAAATCTGCCTGCCTCTGCCTCCCAAGTGCTGGGATTACAGGCGTGCGCCACCACGCCCGGCAACTTCAAGTCTCTGGAAATTTAATAATATAGAAGCTTCCTAAAATATATACTATGGATTTAGTAAAAGAGTTTAAATAGAATTAGTCTATTACACGTGCCAATGCATCTCTCAGACATCATAGATTATCAAGTACAAAGTCCAGTGCTTTTTAATGTATATGGGTAAGGGTTTTTTTTTTTGAGTTGTTGGTTAGTGGGATCTCATAGACCCCCAAACCATGTAACCTATTGCTATTACTCTTGGTAACTCTCCAGAAATTTGTTCTAAGACCCAATTGCTTTCATAGTGATAAATGTTCAGTGTATGATTCCAGGAGAAAAATTTATTCAACAACCCCACAAAGATATAAACACCTCAAGTTGCAATAGTGACCTGGTGAGATGTGCCAATTGGTGCAATTATGCTACAAATTTTATCGGAATACACGATCACTTTCTGATTGGATATAAGGTGCCACACCGACTCCAGTAGATTCTGTATGACAAGTTCCACAGACAGAGGCATTTGATTCCAAGGTGAGAAGGTCTCCTGGGGAAATCGGTTGTGGACCTTTCTAGCAGGAGAAATATTGAGCTGAAATTCTCATGGCAGTCTTGCCTGTTTGACTTTCTTCTATTCTATTTCTACATTCACGAGATGTTCCTGGTAAAGCCTGGGCCATGAGTAGCCAAGCGAGAAAGTTAAATGAAAGTCCACTCTGAAGTGCAGGCACTGGCCATGACCTCTCTTCCTAGAAATTCAATGCTTTGCTTCATGATCAGTTACATAACTATGACAGAAATACATTGATAAAATAACCTCCCAACAACATATGAATTTGTATGGCTATACGTGTGTAGATGAGGGTGGCTTTGACATTGTGTTATGGAAAGCATTGTTTAAGCAGAGCTTTCAAATGAATCTTAAGAGCTTTAATAAGACAGAAGCTAGATGTTGCATAAGAATTACTCATGGAAATTTCTTAACTTGTACAGAATCTAGGGGCCATAACCAAGTGTTCTTGAGAACTTTTGAACTTCTGAAAGTTTGTCATTAACTACAGGTGTTCTGATCAAGGAATGTGATGCTTCGTACATGATCTCCTAAATTCATGCCTGGTTGATTTTGTATCTTCTTGTGCCAAATGCTTATGATAATCATTCTTTGTAATTGCTTCACTGGATACATTTTTCAGAAATGTAATGCCAATTTTTCATGTATAAAAATTCTTGCTTGAAAGTTGCAAAGTACATTAAGATTCAAACTGCCTCTGTAGTTGTGTCTGTTTGTCATTACTTCGCCTAGATACCAAAGACCCTGGTTCTCCCATGGGTGTGTGCTCCCGACTGTGTTGGTCCATAGCATAAAGCCTATTCCAATAAATGGAACTGATGCGTTGGTCCATAGCATAAGGCCTATTCCAATAAATGGAACTGATACTGTTTGCTACATCAAAAACTCATGACTAGCTAGATTATAGAGTTTTATGTAAGAACTAGAACTAAATATTATTATTTGGTTAAATCTACAAAATATTAAACTGTCCCCAATTTCTTGCCTTTATACTCATAGAATAGTAGATTTCTCCACCATCGTTAAAGAAGCTTAATTTTGCAGTACATAGCAAGTAATACACAACTGTACAACATGCAATATAAAGAGACTGGAATGCTCAGTTATAAATGTAACATTTGTGTCATGTGCACATGTGCACACAAACACATGCACAGACTCAGACAGGGTCATCAAAGAAAAGACTACAAAAGATTGTAAGAACCATAAGAAGTTAACTTATGTAATGAAATGGTAATTTCTGCACATAATAGGGCCATTGCTGCAAGCAAAACTCATAGTGGCTTTGATTGCCTGCCCAATACCTTCAGAAGATCAAGCCAGCCAAAATCCCAGTGTGGACAGAACAGGGACCTCCAAAGCTCCACCCAAAGTTGAAAAGCTATTGTCAATTGATGGCTGCTTATGGGAGGAGAGAAACTTTTCTTCGGGAATGTGATTTCTGAAAGTCTACCAATATTCTACATATGGTCCTCCACCTATGTACATAGAGACATTAACTGAATTCAGTGGATGAAGAAGAAGGAAGAAGAGGAGGAGGAGGAGGAGGAGGACGAAGAGGAGGAGGAGGAGGAGGAGGAGGAGGAGGAGAAGGAGGAGGAACAGACCAGGGAGCCGGAAGACTCAACAGCCTTCTGTGTACAGCTCACCAGAAGAGGGTGATCTCCCAGGAGCACTTCCACTTCTGAGCCCAGAGGTGATATCTCCACCTTCTCTCTGAAGGGGAATAGCTAGGAGCACACTGGGCATAAGATCAGTGGAGCAGCTGGGACAGAAGTCTTCATGCTGCTATTTGCACCAGGGAGCCAGGGAAACTCTATGCTTTCTGTGCATAGCCTGCCAGGAGAGAGTGATCTCCCAGCAGTGCTTTCACTTCTGAGCTCAGTGGAGTAAGGACACAAGCTTATAGGCCCGAGGAGGAACAAACTCCAGCCAGAGACAACAATACCAAGTAGCCTCAGAGATAACCAGATAGCAAAAGGCAAGCACAAGAATCCAACCAACAGAAACCAAGGCCAGATGCCAACATCAGAACCCAGTTCTCCTACCACAGCAAGTTCCGGATACCACAACAAACCAGAAAAGCAAGAGTTGGATTTAAAATTGTATCTCATTATGCTGATAGAGGGCTTCAAGAAAGACTTAAATAACTCCCTTAAAGAAATACAGGAGAACATCAGTCAACAGGTAAAAGCCCTTAAAGAGGAAACCAAATATCCCTTAAAGAAGTAGAGGAGATCATGGGTCAACAGGCAGAAGCCCTTAAAGAAAAAACACAAAAATCCCAAACAAGTGAAGGAACTAAACAAAACCATCCAGGATCTAAAAGTGGAAGTAGAAACAATAAACAATAAAGAAATCACAAAGTGAGACATCTCTGGAGATATAAAACCTTGGAAAGAATTCAGGAGTCATAGATGCAAGCATCACCAACAGAATACAAGAGATAGAAGAAAGAACCTCAGGTGCTGAAGATAACATAGAATCATTGACTCAACAGTCAAAGAAAATTCAAAATGCATAGAGCTGGTAACCCAAAACATCCAGAAATTCCAAGACACAATGAGAAGACCAAACCTAAGGATTATATGGGCCAGTAAATGTCTTCAACAAAATTATAGAAAAAACTTTCCTAACCTAGAGAAAGAGATGACCATGTACATACAAGAAGCCTTCAGAACTCCAAACAGACTGGACCAGAACAGAAAATCTTCATGGCACATAATAATCAAAACACCAAATTCACTAAACAAAGAAAGAATATTAAAAGCAGTAAGGGAAAAATGACAAGTAACTTATAAAGGCAGACCAATCCGAATTACCTCTTTATATGTAAAATTTTCCATGAAATAGTCAATTTTAATGTGTTTGTGTATATATTTCTTGAATTTTACCAGAAATATTTCTCATGTAAATCTTCAATTTTATCAGAAAATGTTTGTAGTTCCCCTTTTAATTAATTTAATAGTGTTTTTATGTCTACCATTTTATCTGCAATATTTTTCATGATAATCTTCAACTTTAATATGTCTTTCTATATATTTCCTCTATTTTATCAGAAATTTTTTCAATGTAAATCTTTGATTTTATCACAAATGTTTCTAATTCCACCTTCAATTAATTTAGAAAGAGTTTTTATATCTACCTCTTTATATGTAAAATTTTCCATGAAATGGTCAATTTTAATGTGTTTGTGTATATATTTCTTGAATTTTACCAGAAATATTTTCCATGTAAATCTTCAATTCTATCATAAAATGTTTCTATTTCATATTTCAATTAATTTAGCAATGTTTTACATGTCTACCACTTTACTCTTTAATTTTTCATGAAAATTGTCAATTTTAATGTGTTTTTCTATGTATCTCTTCTATTTTATCTGAAATATTTTCCATGTAAATCTTTAATTTTATCATAAAGTGTTTTTACTTCCCTTTTCATTAAAAAATAAAGAAGAAGAAGAAGAAGAAGAAGAAGAAGAAGAAGAACAACAACAACAACAACAACAACAAGAATGTAGTACATTTTTAAGTACCTGAGATGTATGGTATATCAAAAACAATGTTGATCACCTGGTGACCATGCTCTTAGAGAATTTCAGAGGCACGATTCATCAGTAAGCAATGACTTCCACCTAGGAAAGGGAAAGAACTCCATTTCACAATAGGTTTCTGTTTTTTGTTTGTTTGTTTATTTTTGTTTTTTGTTTTGTTTTGTTTTGTTTTTTCAAGACAGGGTTTCTCTTTGTAGCCCTGGCTGTCCTGAAACTCACTCTGTAGACCAGGCTGGCCTCAAACTCAGAAATCAGCCTGCCTCTGCCTCCCAAGTGCTGGCATTACAGGCGTGCACCACCACCACCTGGCCCACAATAGGTTTCTAATGACAGGGATGACATAGTCAAAAGGCAATGGAAGCTCAGGAAATGAAGTGGAGGGACAAGGGAGCTGCACACTGCACAGCACACACATAGAGGGAAGCCCTTTTATCCCCATATCTCAGTTTGGTTAAGATGAAGTACATTGACCCAGATTCATATCACATGGCAATCTTCACAAAAAAATCCCTCTTATGGCTAAATATCTCCATGCTAGTGAGATGATGTTCTCTATGCTTACATCATAGAAGTTGATCATTCAGCAAATCCTGCTGGCATGTGCCACCAGGGAGGATGCTTGAATCTCATTCAGAAAGGAAAATAAAATTGTCATCAGAGGTGGATGGAGCAGGGAACAGTGGGAGAGGAGAAGGGAGGGAAAGTTGGGGGAATGATCAAATGCAGGGGAATCCAGAGGGGGGCTGGGTGAGTGAACAGATGATTGGGGTGCATCTCTAGTACACACCTGGAATAGGGGAGACTCCAGGAAATCTATGAGGGTGACTCTAGCTAAGCGTCCCAGCAGTGGGGTATATGGAGCCTGAAGTGGCCAACCACTGCCGCTAGGCAGGACTCCCAGTGGAGGGGTAAGCACCCCAACCCACCCACAAAACCTGAGACCCAAAGTTTGTCCTGACCATAAGAAGTTCAGAGACAAAGATGGAGCAGAGACTGAGGGAATGACCAACCAAATGACTGGCTTAACTTGACATTCTTCCCGTGGGCAAGAACCAATCCTTGGCACTATTATTGATACTCTGTATTTCTTGCAAACAGGAGCCTAGTTCTCTGAGAGGCTTCACCTGAGCAGCTGCATGCAGAGAGCCACTGCCAAACATTAGCTCAGGAAGTCTTGTGGAAGAATTCAGGGAGAATTGAGGAACCTGGAGGGGGTAGGAACTCACAGGAAGACAAACAGAGTCAACTAATCTGAACTCTTGCAGGCTCCCAGGGACTGAACCACCAACCAAAGAACATATAAGGGCTGGACCTAATCCCCCAACACACACACACATGTAACAAATGTGCAGCTTCATGTATGCCCCCCCAAACAACTGGAGCAGGGTTTACCCTAACTCTGTTGCCTACCTATGAATCCTGCTCCCCTAATTATGCTGTCTTGTTTGACCTCAGTAGGAGAGGATGTACCTAGTCCTGCACTGACTTTGGTGCTTGGTTGGGTTGGTACCCTTGGTGGACTTCACCCTTCTCAGAAGTGAAGGGGGGCAGTAAATGAGGGTGGAACTGTGTAAGGAGGAGGCTGGGACAAGAGGGAAGCTGTGATGGAAATGCAAAGTAAATAAATTAATTAATTAATGGAAAAAAGAAGTTATTCATTCAACAATTAGTACATGTTGCCTGTCAAATAGGGTCTTAAAAGACGTCATGCCCAAAAGATAAAACTGCAGTAACAGAAAATATATGAAACTTATTTGGATATGAATTTGACAGGTACTGAGAGGATAACTTTCAGAGCAATTTCTTTGAAGCATTTGTGTTAATTTATACTACTGTCAGATATAGAAATTTGAGGTTAAAGAGATGCATTTGGTAAATGCATTTGGTAAAAAGCTTCTGTTCTCAATGTGAAATTTTTACCCTATTGAATTAACCGACTAAGGAAAAACATCAGAAAAAGACCTCTAAAGTAGATCTGAAGGATTCTAACTATTTATTTATTTATTTATTTATTTATTTATTATTTTGGTTTTTTTGAGACAGGGTTTCTCTATGTAGCCCTGGCTGTACTGGAACACACTCTGTAGACCAGGCTGGCCTCGAACTCAGAAATCTGCCTGCCTCTGCCTCCCAAGTGCTGGGATTAAAAGCGTGCACCAACACTGCCAGGATCTGAAGGATTCTAGATGCACAATGAGCTGCAATAAAATTAATTTCGGAAAATGATGGGAGCCTAAGGAAAGGGAAGTCAGAACGGTACAAGTGTCATCACATCAGTGGGCATCTCTTAAATAAGAAAAACCAGATAAGGAGAGAAGTTACAGCAATTGTCAAATATGGGGAGGTTAAATTTGTTTAAGATGTGAGACTACCATGATAATTAAAACTTGATGGTTGTGGGATCTTTGGAGTAAGAGGAATTGTGTTCCTCTGCTGAAGCTATGATATTTTTACATCTGTACTTGTGTGGTCAGAGATGACCCAAAACGTGTAAACCAACAACCTCTCTACTGTCCTTGCTCACATCAACTCAAGAAAAGCCTGGCAATTGAGGGGAGGACATCTTGAGGAAGGCAGTCATGCTAGTGGGTATTTTTTGAGCAACAGTGCATCATCCTTGGCAGTGGTGAGAATTTCAGAAGTGCTCAAACAGATTCCTCCTGGAGATAGGAGTCAGAGAACTGTGATTGCAGCAGGGCAAAGATCATCCTTCAGGGTTTCCAACAGATAAAGTAAAAAGCCAGTTAAAAGCAATGCCTTTAGCACTCAAGAAAAGGTGAACCAGCTGCAATCTCTGTGTATTACATCAGAAGATGTGGTGTAATCGTGTGAGAAGCTGAGAAAGGCGTTGGCTCTTGTTTCTGTCAGGTGACAGCTAAGACCCAGTTGCTCCATGGTTCACTCCAACACAGAGAGAGAGAGAGAGAGAGAGAGAGAGAGAGAGAGAGAGAGAGAGAGAGAGAGAGAGAGAGAAGAGGAGAGGAGAGAGAGAGAGGAGGGGAGGGGGAGAAAGAGAGAGAGGAGGGGAGGGAGGGGGAGAAAGAGAGAGAGAGGGGAGGGGAGGGAGGGGGAGAAAGGAGAGAGAGAGAGAGAGAGAGAGAGAGAGAGAGAGAGAGAGAGAGAGAGATTTGAATTCCTGGGAGAAATCCAAAAGGAATTTAGAAAAGATCAGCAAAATGACTTAAGGTGTCTTGTTCCTAAGATAAGTCTTTACATTTTACATGCTTCTAAACCTTTGTGTTATGTTTCCTCTACCCAAAAGTAAAGGAAAATGCAGAATTAACAAGACTGTATGTCCTTCCAATTGTTCAGAAACAAGTAAAATACAGCAGGGCCCCACAGAGCCTAACTCATTTCCTTAGTCATTTCCCCAAGTTTTCTGTGATGACAAACATTTCCAGACTGTGTTGTGCTGGCTCCAGGTCCTGACCCTGAAAATGCTCATTTTCTAATGGAAACTGAACTGTCCCTGCAAGAAGTGTGGGGTACATGATTGGATGTCTATCCTCTGCCTAGAAAGGGACACTGGGTTTTCAAGCCTAAGACCCCTGACATCCACCCTGAGAAAGGCAATTATGTTATGAAGATTTTAACAGGAAAAGAAACTACTGGTGCCTCCAAAACTCCCATTCTTCACAGTAGGGTTTATTCTGGACTCTATAGTTCCCTACTTTTCTTCTTTCTATCCAGACAGTTGGAAATCCACATGTCTGATGCTCTAAATTGTTCCTTCCCTCAGCCATAGATGCACAGGTGATGCATCTATGATGCACAGATGATTTTTTTTCCAGCAAAAAAATACTCACCAAATGAAGTTATGGTCAGAATTTTGGCAGCTGAAACCAGAAACCCAGGAAAAAACAAACTCACGAGCAATACAGCCTGCCGTCCAGTCATGCTCGTTTTCAGACTGTCCCAACCCACAGGATAGTCAACAGGGTCCTGGGACCACCTAAGAGAAGGCGAGAGACAAGAGCCGTGAGAGATGGACAGCAAGACAGTATTCTGATCAAGCTGTCTAATTCTATTTTTTACATAAGGCGATATAAAGGGAAGAACGCAAAGCATAGGGAGGGATAAAGTAAAATCTCAGGGGGGCTGGCATCATTTCTTAGAAACGGTTTATCAGAATTTCTGGGAAAAGCTGTCTATTGCTGCAGGAATCTTGGCATGATAAAGCAATCATGAGGAGGTGAAATGGGAAGGAGTTGCTATAGGAACCTATCCACAGATGAGCTCCGAAAGGAGGGGGTTTTGAGATCTAAGTAAGAATGGCTCCTGGCAGTAGAGCATCACAAAGCCTGGTCTAATGTGCTCTGATCTGAGCCTTTATGTGTCTAAAAGACCCTGTGTGTCCATGTGTCATAGGAGCTGGCTATGAACTTGGGAAGCAGTATCAGAGAAGTCTTCTTCCCATCTTCCCTGGGGTGGTTATTTTTCATAATTTATTCTGTTCCCTCCTTCCCTACCAAGAATCAGTGTTGAAATAGTCAGAGAACTGGTGCCTGTTCCAGCTGTGTCCACAAACCTTCTCTGCACCTGGAAAAATCTGAGAATCATAAATGTAGTCTTTAGAAATTATGTCAATGACAACGTCTCAAAAAGATGTATAATGTGTCCTCTTGTGCTTTTGTGAACCCATGATACTCCTCTGACTTGTGCATGCGAGTGAATGTGCATTTGATAGGAAATGTGTCTGCTTAGGTCTCAGTTTTGCTCCTTGGTGAATCTTAACACCTTAAGAACAACTCTGAAGTAGGAAAAACATTGAGGTGGTTGTGAAAGATTTTTAACTATGAAAGAAACTAGGATGACACCCATCTTTGACAGTCCTGTTATCCTAAGAAATGAAAAAAAAACAATACTTGGAAGAGACATACAGGTCATAACACAAATCCATTCTTTATTGGACATTGTCTGGAGTCTTGGACCACCGGAAGCAGTGAAAGCCAGACCAATAGAAGCAGTGGTAATAGACAAAAGGCTAGGAAGCTGAAGGTTTTTTGGATACTGAATGTCTCATGATGACTAAAGTGGGAAGGACCTGTGAATATAGAGAAGTTGTATGTGTTGGCTGGAGTCTCCAGAATTTGAAAAGTCCATACTTGCATGACCCGAGATAATACAGGATATGAACACTTCAAATGACCTACCCCTCCAGCTGTCTGTTCTAACATATTATTCAGGAGGAAAACGGGTTCCCAGCAAAAGGTATAGACAGCAAGGCAGCCATGCTAGTAGGTTTTCTTGAGCAATGGTGCATCATCCTGTAGAGAAGTAGAATCATCTAGGAACTCCACAAACAACCATTTGGTCCTGTAGATATGGCAACAATCAGTGTGCATTCAGTTCCTTTGCTCCCCCCCCCATACATACATAGCTTACACACACACACACACACACACACACACACACACACACACACACATTTCATATATACATATATGTGAGTTAATATTTTTTAATATCTCTACTATATAATCATCAGGATAAAAATTGTGTGCAAATCTTTGTATGTGACATTTTGTGTGTGTGATCCTGGCAAAGGTGACTTAGGTCCTTGATTCTTTTCATTTCTGTCTCGCAAAATGTCAGAATTAGACAAAGCCAGCAGTCTATGTTCTTTGGTGCCCTCCAGGACAAAGATCCACAGATTTGGCTTTCTAAAAAGAACTTGAGGACTCTGCTGTCATTTCAAAGGTACTGACGAAGGAAAGTCCCATCTGATCACCTCTTACAGCAGAAATATCTGTCATGATATTGGTTTCTATCATTTAAGCTAATACAAAACTCATAATGGAACTACACAATGAGGGATGTATAGCTCTATGAGTCATTCCAAGAGTTTGAATAACTCAGATCAAAAATAGAAGATTCCCCACAGGCCACATGTTTTAGGTTCCTCTCTGCTACCTTCTCATTTTTCCAGGTTTGCTTCAGAAGAATACGTTTCTGGTGTGAGTTATACCTAGCAGTAACCACACCCTGGCCCCAAGAGCCTGATAGCGTACACATTATCTTCTACTTAGGGCTAAATAGTACTCCCAAGGATTTATCATGAGTAGCTAGATGTGCTGGTCATACCCCATAGAAAGAGACAGGGTGTTTATAACTAAAGATAAACCTGTGATGCCAACCTTGAGCGACAGAAAGGACTCCCAAGGCAAACTCAAAGCAAAGGAAATTACTGTTCTTTACTTTAAATGACACCACTCCTGAGATAGTTAAAGGCTTCTGAAAGAAGCAAATAAACTCCAGGTCGCTAACCTGTTACCCATTAAAAGTATGACTCAACAGCATTGTAATACATCTCCATATCCAACCACCACTGATGTATGCATACACACAAGAAGCCAAAGCCCTTACACTTTAACAAGCTAAAGCTAATAAAATTTTTTTTAAGGCTAAACAAATTAGAGAAAAACAAAGAGGAGGATTATATGCAAAAAACAACTTGTATAATGAAATATATTGGTAAGACAGCAGAAACAACATACATATACGTCAAGCTGTAAGAACATGGCCAAATCCCTTCATAATGAATTACTCTGGCTAATAATTACACGGAAGAAAAGCCAGTGAGGCTCTTCAGCTTTCATTGCCTCTTGATTAAATGAAAACTCACTAATCTCAGACTCTACAAAACTCACAAATATATTTTGGTAGCCCAGTAACTTGGCTGCAGATAACACCTGTAATCAACTGGTTATAACAAGCTCTAAATTAAGTATTGAGAGCCCTTTGAAGAAACTTGGAGGCTTATTTGGTTAATGATCAAGAATTTTCACTGGGGCCTCGAGGCTATGCAATGGATGTCTAAAACAGGGAAAGATTTGGCATCCCTGACTATTATTCTAACCCCTTTGCTGTCCTAACCCTTGGGTTTGCTTTGAATCAAACCCCAGGCCAGGGCAGTTATGAGCATAGGTAAGACTTGATGTAAGAGTATGTCAGCACTAATAATGTCAGGAATTGGTTCTTGCCCACGGCATGGATCTCAAGGTGGGTCACTCATTGGTTGACCATCTCCTCAGTCTCTGCTCCATCTTTGTCCCTGCACTTCTTGTAGGCAGGTCTAAGGTTTTGTGGATGGGTTGGTGTGTTTATCCCTCCCCTGGGACTCCTTCCTGGCTACAGGAGGTGGCCATTTCAGCTTCCATATCCCCAGTGCTAGAAGTCACCCTCAGGCAGAGTCATGCTAATAGACTCTCTGGAGCCTCTCTCATCCCATGTCATCCTAGAGATGCCCCACACAGAGACACCTTGCTGATTTCTGTGAACTCTTCCAGCCCTCTCTCCCTGTAGGGAAAACGAGCAGGGCCATGTAGGGGTGCCAGGGTCCCGTGTACCTGAGGAGAGCAGGAAGGCTGCCTGGTTAGCGGGGAGGTCCTTGCTCAGAATGTGGGGCCCTTCTGTCATGGGCCCTGTGTACCTGTAGAGGAAGCCTGGCTGGGCATGAGAGTCTTTGCTCTGTTCTGGTGGCTGGAGATGCTGAGGCCTGTTCCATTTCTCCAATATGGCGGGTTTAGAGAAGAGGCTGCTCATGGTTTCAAAGCCTTATTATGGAGAAGTAGGAAAAGAAAAGGAGATAGAAAAGTAAAGAGAAAAAAGAGAGAGAGAGGTGAGAGCTGACCATGACCACGTGGAAACAGGGGAGAAGAATGGGGAGAGAGGGGGAACAGGGGGACAAGAGCATAAGGGCAAGAGAGAAAAGTAAGAGTGTTGGGAGGGGCCTGGCATCCCCTTTTATAGTGGGCTGGATTACCTGGCTGTTGCCAGGTAACTGTGGGGTGGGCAAAACCTGGCTATAGCCAAGTGACTGTAGGGGTGGAGTCCAGCTAGAATGATGGCAACAGGGTTATGTCCAACATCTCCCCAGTTCTCCCTACAGTTGATCCTCTTCTTCCACTCTCCATCCCCTCCACCACCCAGTTCCCTCCCTCCATCTGACTCTGATGACAATCCCCCCCCCCGCAGTGAGACTCAAGCATGTTCCCTTGGGCCCTCCTTGTTATTCGGCTTCTTTGGGTCTTTGGATTGTAGCATGGGTATCCTGTACTTTATAGCTAATATTTATTTATAAGTGATTACAGACCTTCTAAATTCTTTTGGGTCTAAGATACTTTCTAGTTCTATCCATTTGCTTGCCAATTTCATGATGGCATTACTAATAGTACTGTTATGCTTGCAGACAGGAGCCTAGAATAGCTTTCCTCTGAGAGGCTCCATCCAGCCACCGACTGAAACAGATGCTAAGAGCTACAGCCAAACATTAAACAGAACTCAAGAAGTCTTGTGGAAGAGTTGGAGGAAAGATTGGCATAGGGACTCCATAAGAAGACCAAGAGAGTCAACTAACTTTGATCATTGGGGCCTCCTAGAGACTGAACCACCAACAGAAGAACATACAAAAGCTAAACCTAGCTCCCTACACATATGTAACAACTGGAATAGGGGTCTTACCTTGACTCTGTTGCCTGAATGTGAATCCTGTCCCCTGAAGTGTGCTGTCTTGTCTGGCCTCCGTGGGAGAGAATGCACACAATCCTGCAGCTTCTTGAGATGCCAGGGTGGTGCTGGTACCCAGGGGGAGCCTCACCATTCCTAGAGAAGGAGGGGAGGGAAGAATGGAGGGAGGGGCCACTGGAGGGGGGTTGGGAGATCGGGGGCTGAAATCCTGACATAAAGTGAATAAATAAATTAAAGGGCAAAAAGAGTGTCTCAGCAAATCCTGGATAAAATTAACTGTGAATTAGCAAAGAAGCCTTGATGCCAGAGTGCTCACATACAACAAGAAAAACATAGTTTCAAACTATGATTCTGAACAACAAAATAGTAGATGAATTCACCTAATACAAGAAGTTCAATAAAATTCATCACATTATTAAGCGAATACTATGATGACTTAAATCAATGGTGTCTTCCTACCACTCATGAGCTCAAGTCCTGGTGTAGGCATCCTGCCTAGTTTCTCTATAATATATTATTTGGCTTTGCTTTCATTGTACATATGCCAATGGGATACTACGACATAACAGTCACACTTTTTGGTAGGGTCATTTCTGTGTACCACAATGTCTACCTGCAACACACTTCTTCAGCTCTTGTCTAAACCCACCTGGGAAATCATACACAGGACCATCTATATGCCCCTTTTAAGAGGTCTGGAGGCATAGGAACCCCAAGCATGCCAATATCTGAAGAACCAGGCCTAGCACTTAGTCATAATCAATACGTCTATATTTAGAGTTGAGTAAAAACAAACCCAAGGCTTGGGACTACAAAGGGGTTAGACTAACAGGCAGGCATGGATGCCAAATCTTAGACATCCATTGCATAGCCCAAGGCCCCAGTGAAAACCTGCAGGCTTTACCCAAATAAACCTCCAGGTTCCTACAAAGGATTCTCAATACTTAATTTATAACTTGTTATAATGAGTTCATTACAGGTGTTACCAGCAGCCAAGTTACTAGCATACAAATAATACATTAGTGAGATTTGTGGAATCTAAAATTGGTGTTTTCATTTAGCCAAGAGGCATTGAAAGCTGGAGAATTTCATCAGATTTTGTTCTGGGTAATACCAGAGTAACACATGGTGAAAAGATTTGATTAGGTTCTTATAGCTTGACAGACACGGAAGTTGTTTCTGTTGTCATAGCTAAGCATTTCATTATACAAGTTGTTTCTTCCACAGAATCCCCCTCCTTGTGTTTTCCTGTAATCAATTAGGATTTTGGCAGTCTCTGAGAACAGATCAATAGGAAGAAAATTCACCAAAAGGAAGTCATCACCACATCATAGCTAATATTTTTAAAGCAGGAGAAATGACAATCATATTATACACTTAAGTCTTGAGACTGTTAGACTACAAGAAGAAAATTCTTTATTTCCATGTTCTATCTATAACTACTAATAAATCACTGATCAATGATGAACACAGGCAGAGCTCTAATTGTTCAATGAGTTAAACAGTTCTAAGATGTGTTTCTTTGACCAAGGCTCCTGGGTAAGTCTATGAGACCCCTTCAAGAAATGAGCGCACTTATGACCAACTGGAACGCAGTTTGCAAAGAAGTACTTGTAGTTTCATACTGCAGCCAGGACTCCAGCAGAGTTCATCTGTTTCACCTCCTTATTGTACTGCAGTGCATTCCCATGGATGTCTGTCAACTTCCCTCCCACAGCATGTAAGATAACTTCTGGGGCACAAGTGTCCCATTTCTTACATCCAGGACTTGCCAATACATAGGCAGAGGCTTTGCCTTCAATCAGCTCTTTGATCTTGTTTCCTCCTCCTCCCACTCAAAATACATTGTCAGGATTCATGGCGGAAACACGGTCTCTGACCAGCTTGTTGCTATGGGATATGGTGGTTGTGATAATGTACTTCCTGGCAGGTGCTTCTTTCAGCTGAAACACAAAAGCACCCAAACCCAGAACTCCCCAAGATGGTCCTGTCCAGCATAGTGTCAGGTGCTGCCTGGTTGTTGTACTATGGCTGGTTGATGATGCCTGCAGCAGCCTTTCCTACATAAGCAATTCCAGTGAGAACTGTCACATTGTCAAGACCTCTGCTGTATTCCTAGGTACCATCTAAGGAGTCAACCCAAACCACAAGGTCTCCCTCCTTGATAGTACTGCACTGCGATGGACATGGCTGCTTTGGGATCTCCTCCCATTGCCCGTCTTCAATCAGCTCTTGATCCACTTCCCCAGGAGGCAGGTCCTTCTGCATGATGCCCAGGTCTCCTTCAGCAATGGCATACCTGATTCTGGTTCCTGCCTTTTGAGCTATAAAATATACTGAGGCTACCAGCTGCATCAACACAGTGTTGCTGGAAGCCATGATAAACACTCAGCTAGGCATGCCCATACTACTGTCCTGTCTGGTGGCTCACTGTCCTGGAACTGGCTGCCTCCAAGTCCATTGGTCCCTTAACTGAGAATTTGACACTCAAAATATTTTCAGCCATTAGTTGTGTTAGTTTTACAGGATTTCCATAGTAATAAAAGTCTTGGTGAGACGATAAAGACCACTCATTTTGGTGTGAATTTGCTTTCATGGGTTCACTTATTTTGATCATTTTAACATGTTCTGTGCATAAAACATTGGCACACCTGTGGGTAATGGGAACTGTGATGTGTGAAGCTTCTTCACACTGCAGCATCCATACAGTGGAGAGGAACCATCGTGTGATTCTCTAACTTAATAGTTTTTTTCAAGAATATAAGTAGTGTAAGAAGCATAGTTATAGACTATTCAAAGCAAATCCACTTTAAGCATCTTAGAAATGTGAAAGGATGTGCTTATTGCTTCATTGGCATTACTTTAGTTAGCAACATTGAACACCATGTGTACTGGTTGGTTTTGTACATCAACTTGACACAGGCTGGAGTTATCACAGAGAAAGGAGCTTCAGTTGGGGAAGTGCCTCCATGAGATCCAGCTGTGGAGCATTTTCTCAATTAGAGATCGAGGGAGTAGGGTCCATTGTAGGTGGTGCCATCTCTGGGCTGGTATTCTTGGGTTCTATAAGAAAGCAAGCTGAGCAAGCCAGGGGAGGCAAGCCAGTAAGTAACATCCCTCCATGGCCTCTGCATCAGCTCCTGCTTCCTGACCTGCTTGAGTTCCAGTCCTGACTTCCTTTAGTGATCAACAGCAATGTGAAAGTATAAGCTGAATAAACCCTTTCCACCCCAACTTGTTTCTTGGTCATGATGTTTGTGCAGGAACAGAAACACTGACTAAAAGATGTCAATAAAGCTCTGTCTTATTCAACTTTATATGGGCAAATTACTCCAATGAATAAATGTTCTTTCCTTTTTCTAATTCCCTAAACATTTGGAAATAAATCTTTTATATAAGAAGCATTTTGAAAGTATTTTCTTCCAATATTTTAGTTGCATATTATTTTTATTCTAATTTTTACCAAACAATAATTATTATATTTTTCTAACTCATACCTAGTAAGATAATTCATTTATAGCATAGCCTGGTAATGATTGCTGTTCCTGCATAGGGAAAACAGGGGAGTAAGGCAAAGCAGGTGTTTTGAGCTCTAAAGAGTGTTTATTAAAAAAAAGAAAAGAAAAGAAAAGAAAAGAGAGGAAAAGAAAGGAAAGAAAAGAAGAAAAAGAAAATAAAAGAAGAACATGAGTAAATAATTTGTCAAGCATGTTTTTAATCCCAAATGATAAAGGGGATAAAGAGAAAAAGAACATGAAGAGCCACAGGGAGGACCAGCCTATTTAAGCAGTGTGTTTAGGATAAATGAATGGGAGGAGGAACAGATGAGGAAAATGGTTTATATCTAAGTTTGGGTAAAGGTTATAAAAAGAAAACAAGAGGCAAACGGAAGGAAAGTAGTGATTTACCAGCTCAGGTACATCAGTAGCAGGTGCAGGCAGATGGTTAAGGGGGACAGATGTGCCAGGTGGGATGATAAGGAGTCTAGCTCCCCTTTTCAGAGGAGAAGGGAGTGGGAAGATGCAAAGGGGCATATCAGAAGTGGATTGGAAGGAGGGGACATTGATCAGGATGTAAAATGAATGAATGAATAAACTACTGGAAGAAACAAATTCTTAAGGGTTAGTGCTGCTTCACCTTATGACCTTCAGTGTAAGTTGCTGCTTGGACTTCTGGAAACAGGATAGGATATTTAAAAAGCTAACAGAGGCTGAAAAGTGAACTGGGCTAGCAGAGTGAGAGGAGAAGGCAGTTGGTGCAGCAGATATTGTTAAGAGGCAGAAGAAGGTAAATGCGGTGTTCTGTGAAAGCCAAGGCAGCATGACATGAAAGCAGGCTGGGCACTGAATAAACCCATACTTCAGTTGCTCAAGTTCTGTATGATAAAATCCTTTCATAGGCCCTGTAGCTGTTTCGTGTGTACTGTGTTCATGTTTACTGCATGAATTAGCAGCCATATGTTCACCTTGAGCTCTTATAAATTGCGTAGCCTGGGGTTTTACTGACAGAGGTCTATTTCCAAAATTCCCCACCTCATTTTGAGGCACAGTCTTAGGTACAAAACTCAGACTCAGTCACTGAGTGTGGTGGTGAGGGGTCACCAAAAAGTCACACATAAACCTAAAATTTGAGGTCAGGTAGTTTTGGGCAATTCTCTGTTGCCCAAGAAATCAGTGTCTCCATATCATACCATGGAATTACTTAGGCTGGGGCTCAAATAGCTTCATATGTCCTCAAACCTCCAATATTAATATTGTAAGTGTCTGGCTCCTCAGCCTTTAGCGGACAGCCAAGATATGTGTATATACATGTACATATGCATATACACATACACAAGATTTTATTTGAGTGGCTGATTTCTGTTGATTAAAGTAGAAGCTTGGCAGGAACCTAATTGTTAAGAGTAGTTCTATGTTTAATAAATTGAAGCCCCTTACAAACATTTTTTAACAGTATTTGTATTATTTTATTATTCTGCTAGAAATATATAATACAATATATAAAATTTCTTCACCAACCTCAGTATGGTGCATTCTGACACTGTACTTACACAGCCCTGAAAAACGTAGGCTGCAAATAACCTCCCTTACCTTAAGGTATTTCCTTTCAGGACATCTCTGCCAAGTGACAACCCCCACCTGAGTACTGAAGGTCTCTGAATGAACTATAAATTGAGGGCTGATGTGTTACTCACTTGGGGTATTGGCTGAACAGGTTTGTCCAGTAAGCCTCCCACATAGACCGTGTTGGGAAACAGGGGACGAGCAAAATCCAAGGTAAAGTCAAAGTTGACAAACCACAGCTCTGCTTTCAGTAGAAGGTCAGACAACACTGGCCGAGAGCCTTCTGCAAAATGCTCCTGGATGGTACGGTTATATTGAGAAGGTCTTTCCCTTCGCTTCACGGAGAAATCAAAGAACATCAGTAAGTTCTTCACTCGGCCCCAGAAGTCCATTTGGTCAGTTAGACTAGAATCACACACTGGAACATAGGACAAGGAGGCACTTGGCAACCCAAACTCCATAAAGCTAAATTGCATGGGAATAAAGGACACAAAGCATTTCCCAAGCTTTTCAACAATCAGCAAAGAACAGATATCTGTTGAATCAAATAGTAGTAGGTCAAAGTTCTCATTTTTCAAGAACTCCATGATGTCCTTTATGCTTAAAAACTGACTGCATAAGTCCGCAATGAATCGATGAATCTTTACACGGGTGTGATGATCGAACCTGTAATAAACAAACAAAAAAAATAAATAAAACACGAAAATATTTTGAGGAGCTTTCTCACAGTATTTGGAATGATTTTATTCTCAAGGAAAATATTCTGCAGCTAGACGAACACAAGCCTATAATTCCAGTACTCTGGAAATGGAGACAGGAGGATCAAGAGTTCGAGATCAGTCTAAGGATTGTGACTTTGAGGCTAACAGCATCTGGGCTAAGTAAAATTGTGACTAACTTAGAGAAAAATGATTTCTAATATGTTTTATGGAATGAGGCCCTGAAGCCTGAATTTTTCTTTTATTCTGATTAAAGATAGACAATCATGCAACTTGGGCCCGAAAGAATGGCTCCTGCAAAGAAGGGTGGCAGGAAGTGCCCTTCTGCCATCAATGAGGTGGTGACCAGAGAACACATGATAAACATTATCAAGTGCCTCTATGGAGTGGGCTTCAAGAAGCGTGCTCCTCGGGCGCTCAAAGAAATTCAGAAATTTGCCATAAAGTAGATGTCTCTAGATGTGTTCACTGACACCAGGCACAATAAAGCTGTCTGGGCCATGGGACTAAGGAATGTTCCATATGGCATTCAGAGTATGTTTGTCCAGAAAATGTAGTGAGGATAAGGATTCACCAAACAAGTTCTACACACTGGAAACTTAAGTGCCTGTCACCGTGTTAAAAATTCTAGAGACAGTCAATGTAGATGATAAGTACCCTGCTGAATGCCAAATAAAGTTGAAGAACTGCCTCCAGGTTTTGATTTTCCTTTCTGTTGTCTGCACCATGGGAGGATGGTCAAGTTAGTAGGGGAGAGTGATGAGAGAGAGAATACAGGGAGACACAGCTATGATTAGGGGGCATTGAGGGGTATCATGGGAATACAGTAGACTCTTTAAAATTACACACACACACACACACACACACACACACACACACACACACAAAGGTGATCTAACTAAATTTGCCAAATAATGTGGTATTCAGAGACCCAACTGGCCATCACTTGTCAGAAAATAAGCTTCCAGTACCATAATTGGATTACATCTAAATGATTTGTTAGCCAAAGGAATCTCATGGGTATCCCCCAAACAACCCAGGCAGTTGCTGAAACTATAGGATACTCTCCACAAACTGACATCAAGGCTCTCCTGCTAAGAAAATACCTACAAAACTCACTGAACATAGAAAATGCTTTGCCAACTAGAGTCTAGGTTCAAGCATCTTTGATACAGGAACATACACTGCACACTTCCAAAAGAGAAATGTAAACAGGAGCCAGCCACAAACACATTGTTCTGCAATGTTGTCCTGCCTGGAAAATATGCTAGGAAAATCCTAGCCCATAGCTTTTGTGAGTAACCAACCAATAACTGACTTGACTTTAGTCCCACTCCACTAGATAAAACCCATGTACAACATAGATTGGGTGACAAAGAACCTGACACTACATATCCCAGAATCCTAAGGTAAACCAAATACTACTGGTCTATAAAAGAAACAACACAAAGCAATACAAAAGCAGCAGTATTTTAACTCACAATGGCATTCTGCTATACTCATAGATCAGTGCCTTGTTCAGCCATCATCAGAAAGCAACCTCTTGCAGCAGATGGGAACAAACCCACGGCCAGGCATCGTGCAGCATTTAGCCCTAAATGGGAAGTCTGCATCAAATCTCCCTTCAGGGCTCAGGAAACACTGAGAAAGAAGAGACAGAAAGATTGTAAAAGCCAAAGGGGATGGAGAACACCAAGAAAACAAGGCCATCTAAACATGAGCAAGGCTCATATGAACTCAGCAAGATTGATGCCACATGTGCAAGGCCTGCATCAGGTGATATGTATGCATACATACATAATACATATATACATACATACATATGTACATACATTCATACATACATACATTTACATGTGCATACATATGCACATATACATATGTATGTTAGATAAGTATTTTCGTGGGATTTCTGAGTGTGAAAGCTAGTGAGTCTTGTGACTGTTCTTTGGCTCTTTTCCATTTAGTTGTTTTTCTTATCTAATTCTGATGTGATAGTTTTAGTTTTATCTTATTATATTTCATTTTGTTATATTTTATTATTATCCCTTAGAAACCTGTTTGTGCTCTAATGAGATACAGAAAGGTAGTGGATCTAGTAGGGAGGTACTGGGAGGAGTCGAGGGAGGGGAAACTGTAATCAGAACATATTATGTGAGAAAATGTTACTTTCAATAAATGGGATATGAAAATGAAAGCTTTTAGATAAGTTTAATAGGAAAGGACCAAAGAATAACACATTCATGTACAAAGGAATTTGAAGTGGAAATTCCTGGTTTCAACTCAGTTGTGTCAGATGATGTTTTTCTAGAAGCAGTCTTGTGTTTTGCTGAAGCAGACACATTAGAGGATGTTTGGCTGAAGCAGACATGCGAGAGGGCATATGATGCTTTACTGGAGCAGACATTTTAGAGGGCACATAATGTTTAGAAAGAATATAAATATAACCCCACAGACATGAAAAGATGCTCTTGGGTTGGATCGACCTGCAATGCTTTGCTGGTTTTCACAGATCTTTGCTTATCATTGCTTCATGGAAAGAAACCTGCCAAAGAACTTCTCATAGTATTCTGGCAGCTTGCTGCCACCTCCTCAGACTCCTGTATGCTGATTCCTCATAGCTTCAAGGTTTCTTAAGGGTCAAGCTGCTGCTCCTGTTTTGTGTTTGGTGTTAGCTGTTTGGACTGGACGACCGCTAGTGATTCATGCTGGATTTGCCCCAAAGAACCAATTCTAAACAAGTCTACACTGTCTTATTAACCATCTTTCTTCCTATCTTTGGTGGTGAGCAAGAAGGGAGGTTGAAGCATGTAAGAATTCTCATTAAAGTCAGTTTTGAAAACTCTAAGCCTGCAGGTGTGACCTCCATTTGTGAATTTACATAAGAAGGTGACAACGTGCATTGAAGAAGATGGCTCTTCTTTCTGTGAGTAGAGAAGTTGAAGTGACAGTACTGGCACAGATGACAGTTAACTTGTTGACAGGCAACTTGTAGATACTAAGGCCTAAGAGGCACAGCTCCCACTTTGTAGAGAATTATCCCAGCCCATCATTTGCCTAGCTTTGAGTCATCTGCCCTGCACAATCCACACACATCCATCCTTGTATCCATCAACCCACATAGTCATCCTTGCCCTTAAGCTCACTCAAAGCATCAGGCATCCATCATCTACCCACTTTCCAATCTTGATTAGAAATACTTTGGTTCAAAGAATTGGAACAAATTACCTGCCATGACCAAATTCTTCTAAAAGGAGACGATGACGGTTATCAAATTTCTTCTGCAGATCTTCAGGTAGATGCCAATTTATAACCTGGTATGATTTTTTTTCCTTTCCAAAATCTAAGAAAACACCAACTGAGTAAAATGTACATTTGTCACAATATAACACACATTAATATGGTGATAGAAAATTTAATAATTGTCACATCTTTGGGAAAATTTGAGTTTTGTTTTCCTGTGGGTTTGCTTTTCTTTTAATCTACTCAATTCTGTATTCTAATCATATTTCTTGATACTTTACAATAATTCAAAATTTTTCATACTGTCTATATAATGCAAAATTCTATTAATTTTTTCATTTACAGGCATAGCTACAATTTTTCACTTTACACTTACGAAAACACATACTTAAACATCCTAAAATGATGTAATTCATCAACGTCACCCCCATAGTGAGTTAGAGTTTATTGTTAATTGCAAGTCAGTTTGATTGCAGTTCTTTGTGTTTCAAAGAAATACTAAAGTGAAATATATGAATTGTTATTTTGTTTGTTTGCTTTTAGTTGCTATGCATTTCATGTTTGTTGTTCATTTCATTACTTTTTGTTTGTTTTGTGGTAGAGTCAGGTTTAGTAGCCCAATAGGCTTTCAACTCACAAACCTACTTCTTGTAGCTGCCAAGCACTTGGGTTACAAGCATGTGCTAACACAACAGGTTTTGCTGTGTTTGCTTGTTTGTGTGTTTGTTTGTTGCAGTAAATAAAAATGTTCTACATTCAGAGAAAATGTGAAATCAAAAAGAAAAAAGCAAAGAAAGAAGGAAGGAAGGAAGGAAAGGAGAGATAGAGAAAGAAGAAAGAAAGAAGAAAGAAAGAAAGAAAGAAAGAAAGAAAGAGGGAAGAAAGGAAAAAGAAAAAAAGGAAAGAAGGAAGAAAGAAGAAAGAAAGAAAGGGAGAGAGAGAAAGAAAGAAAGAAAGAAAGGGGAAGGGAGTAAAAAGAAAGAAAAAAGGAAGGAAGAAGAAAGAAAGGAAGGAAGGAAGGAAGGGAGAGAGAAAGAAAGAAAGAAAGAAAGAAGAAAGAAAGAAAGAAAAAAGAAAGAAAGAAAGGGAGAGAGAAAGAAAGAAAGAAAGAAAGAAAGAGAGAGAGAGAGAGAGAAAGAAAGGGGAAGGGAAGAAAAAGAAAGAAAAAAGGAAGGAAGAAGAAAGAAAGAAAGGAAGGAAGGGAGAGAGAAAGAAAGAAAGAAAGACAGAAAGAAAGAGGGAAGGAAGGAAAAAGAAAGAAAAAGGAAGGAAGAAAGGAGAAAGAAAGGAAGGAAGGAAGGAAGAGAGAAAGAGAGAAAGAAAGAAAGAAAGAAAGAAAGAAAGAAAGAAAGAAGAAAGAAAGGAGGAAAAGTCTGCCACACCCCCAACTGGCCAGTCTGGCCCTTCCCCTTATTACTCATGCACAATGAACAGTCTGAGTCTGCTTTGACATTTCACTTCTGACAATTTCAAGCTATATCTCTCATCTTAAAAAAAAAAAAAAAAAAAAAACAAAAAACCTCAATCCTCTGTTGCTATTGATGAAAATTTCAAATCAAGATAAGTAGGCCAAAACCAGAATACTCAAGTGATTCTCACTAGCGAGTTTCAATAATTTGTATTTGAAGACAGACTATAGGGTTGCGGACTTCCTCTCATTGTTCCTGGCTCATGTGACACAGTCGAGCCATAACTTGGTATCTCAGACTCAGTCATGATTGTAGATTCCAGCACCAACTCTGGTTGACTCTCTTCAGTGGAAGGTCTCTTATCTACACATCTCACAGGCAGGGCTCATAATAAAGTGTTAGGGTTGATCCCCTACACAACACAATATACAGGTGAATAAATCCAACTGGATGTTTATGCCCAAAAAACAGAGACATCAATCACATAGAATCCTGGAAATTTTCCTTTCTATTCCTCTTGATTACATATCTACAGATGTTTTAAAATGCTATTAAAATGTTGTATGGAAAAGGCCTCTCAAAATTTGCATGTGTGACCATCCTTTGTGATGATATTAGTTGGGTCTCTCTGGGGAAACTTTTATTTTGTTTTTCTTTTTTTTTTTATTTTCTTTTTGTTGTTGTTGTTGTTTTGCTTTTTATTTTATTTTTTTTGTTTTGTTTTTTTTGGGGGGGGTTGTTTGTTTTTGTTTTTTGTTTTTCGAGACAGGGTTTCTCTGTGTAGCCCTGGCTGTCCTGGAACTCACTCTGTAGACCAGGCTGGCCTCGAACTCAAAGATCCGCCTGCCTATGCCTCCCAAGTGCTGGGATTAAAGGCGTGCGCCACCACCGCCCTCTGGGGAAACTTTTAAACCCAAGAAACTTAGAAAGACACACACCATTACCAAGGGAAATAAAGCAACAACAACAAAAAAGAAAGATCAGGAGAAACGTGGGGGGAAGCTAAACAAAACTAAAGATTATACAGAAGAGAGTGAAATCTAATAGTTTAGAAGCTAATTTAAAAGGATGAAAGAAAATCTCAAAGGGCCAGTGAGATGGATCAGCAAGTTAAACCACTCACTGCCAAGTCTGGTGGCCTGAGTAGGACTCAGACACTGGAAACTCCTGCAGGTTGTTCCTTGATCTCCACACATGAGCAAGCATACACACATGCACACAGTTAGTAAACACATTTGGAGTCAAAACCATACATAAAACAACTTAAATTGATTAAATAAGGCTGTCATGAATACTTAGATGATGCCGACCAGAGAACTCAAGACTGATCAAACGAAAAGCCCCAATGTAAGTGTGGAAAACATCCCTCTGAGTTGTGAATCAGTGAAGCCCTCAAGACAGCATAGCCTGTGCCATTGCTCTTGATTGCCCAGCAGAACTAGATCACATAGCTGAAGTCACCACAGACTTAGGTTGTAAGGCACAGCAAACTCAAACTGGAACTAAACTTTTAGCATCCTCCTTTCTGTCCAGAAGGTGCTACACAGACCATTAGGGGGCAAAAGTCATCAGTGGTTTTACATAATGACAAATTTCCCATGTTTTAATATTAGCCTGAAAAAAATGTTTGTGTCCAATGTTGTGGAGGTGAGCATCTACCTTCTCACTGGATTTACAGTCTGTTGTACAGGGAAAAAATGTACCCAGCACTATAAACTTCTTCAAAAGCCCATGGGTAGGGAGGCCATATTTTGTAGGGAAGAAATTAGTACTTTAGTTTCACTAAATGGATATGTTTTTCAAACCACCTTATAGATATTTATGTTCATACCTATGTATTATAAGTGTTGCCTTGGCCTTTATTAGAGAACTGCCAACTGCTGTAAATGCTAAGAACTCTGTCTGCTCGGTGTGCTGAGAACAAGTGGCTGTTGAGTGCTCAGCTCTATAAAGGGCATCCGTCTGTGTCACTCTCTCCAGGGCTCAGGAGCATAGCACAGGAGGGCATGAAAAGAAGATAAGGGCTGGATGGAGGGAAGAAGGTTACAAAACACTTTCTTCTGAGCATGCCACGGCTGTGACCTCACTACAACTGTGATTGCCTACACTGGACCTGACTTCCAGCCAGGATGAGGAACGACTCATGAAACTCTGCCCTTCTTGGGAAAGTACTGCTGACTGTCCATGGATGCTGAGGGGGGCAGGCATTGGCATCAGTGGTTGTGCCACTAGTGAGCTTCCTAAACTCCAGTAGATAATCCTATTCCCAGGCTTGTGCAAGTGATTAATTTAGTTAAATACAGTGGTTTTCTCTCTCTCTCTCTCTATATATATATATATATATATATATATATATATATATATATATATCTTTCACTGTGTGTGTCTCTGTCTGTGTCTGAGAATTCTGATATTTAAAGAAATAAATATATTTTACTTTCAGTAGACCCAACAGCATAGAACCAACGTCACCTTACAAAGGAGAATGAAACTCTCTGGAATAAAGTGAAAAATGCTGTAAGAAAAATAATGCCCTGGACTCTAATATGAAAACTAAACTCTGAATTAGGGACTTCATCATATTTGTAAATCTGTTGTTGTTGTTGTTGTTGTTGTTGTTGTTGTTGTTGTTGTTTTTAGCTAATCTCCACTACAAATAAGAACCAGCCAGCTAGAAGGGATAAAAGCTGTCTGGTAATCCAGAGCACTATTCAAACATGTCCTGGCCTCAATATTTGTATCAAATCACTAGGGATTCGTGTTATTATTGGATTGGTTCCACCAAAACAAGAATAGCATTTAACATGAGACACATGCTTGATAAGAAGTGAGGCATATGTTGTTCAATTGTTAAAGTTCCTGCCTAGTGTATACAAAGGCCTACATTTGACTCTGAGAATCAAGTTTTTTTGGCACATGCATATAATCCCAGAACTCAGGAAGTAGAAGAAGAAAGACAAGAAAAATCAGTGTCATTATTTACTACAAAGAAATTTTAAAGCCATACTCCAATAAATGCTCCCGTTGTCAAATCAAATGATAGACAAATTCATAAATAGATGTATAAATAAACAAATAAATTAATTTACAATGAGTCAAAGGATGCTTGTTATAGGAAGAAAAAGAACTATAATTTTATACTACTAAACCCTCCTTCCTGTAACTAATTCAATACTTGCAATTATGTATAATCCCTAGAAACCTTTACCCCTTCAGATTAAGTCATATAGTTTATTTGGGTCAAATAATTACAGAATACAAGTAATCCAAACAATGTTTAAATATATTAATGCAGAGCTTCAAGTTAAGGGTGGAAAAATAACCTAATAATGCTATTTCTACACTCATAAAGCCACTCAAATTCAAATACTACAAAATAAGAAGAAAGAATATAAAGCTTAA
Organism: Apodemus agrarius; assembly: GCA_964023405.1. NCBI lineage: Eukaryota > Metazoa > Chordata > Mammalia > Rodentia > Muridae > Apodemus > Apodemus agrarius. The sequence continues at coordinate 30,418,306 of OZ030020.1, forward strand.
AGCACACATTGCACCTAAGACAATAATTGTGGGTGACTTCCACACTCCACTCTCCTCAATGGACCGATCATGAAAACAGAAAATAAACGGGGACACAGTGAAACTAACTGAAGCTTTTGACCAATTGGATTTAACAGATATATATATAGAGAGAACATTTCATCCTAAAGCAAAAGAATATACCTTTTTCTCAGCACCGAATGGTACCTTATCCAAAATCAATAATTTAATTGGTCACAAGACAGACGTCAACAAAAACAAGAAGATTGAACTAATCCCATGCCTCCTATCAGATCACTATGGAGTAAAAGTGGTCTTCAATAGCAAGAAAAACAACAGAAAGCCCACATACACATGGAAACTGAATAATACTCTACTAAATGACACCTTGATCAAGGAAGAAATAAAGAAAGAAATCAAAGACTTTTTAGAATTCAATGAAAATGAAGGTATAATCTACCCAAATCTATGGGACACAATGAAAGCAGTGCTAAGAGGAAAACTCATAGCCCTGAGTGCCTCCAAAATGAAACTGGAGAGAGCATACATGAGCAGCCTAATGGCACACCTGAAAGCCCTGGAACAAAAGGAAGCTAAGGGCTGAAATCAATCAAGTAGAAACAAAGAGAACCATACAAAGAATCAACAAAACCAGGAGCTGGTTCTTTGAGAAATTCAACAAGATAGATAAACCCTTATCCAGACTAACAAAAGGGCACAGAGACAGTATCCGAATTAACAAAATTAGAAATGAAAAGGGGATATAACAACAGAAACTGAGGAAATTCAAAAATCATCAAATCCTACTACAAGAGCCTATACTCAACACAACTGGAAAATCTGGAGGAAATGGACAATTTCCTAGACTGATACCAAATACCAAAATTAAATCAGGATCAGTTAGATCAGCTAAACAGTCCTATAAACCCCTAGAGAAATAGAAGGGATTATAGAAAGACTCCCAAACAAAAAAAAGCACAGGACCAGATGGTTTTACTGCAGAATTCTATCAGACCTTCAAAGAAGACCTAACACTAATACTCCTCAAACTATTCCACAAAATAGAAACAGAAGGAACACGGCCAACTCATTCTACAAAGCCACAATTATGCTGATACCAAAACCACACAAACATCCAACAAAGAAAGAGAACTACAGGACAGTTTCCCTTATGAATATCAATGCAAAAATACTAAATAAAATTCTTGCCAACCAAATCCAACAGCACATCAAAACGATCATTCACCATGATCAAGTAGGCTTCATCCCAGTAATGCAGGGATGGTTCAATATACAGAAATGCATCAATGCAATCCACTACATAAACAAACACAAAGAAAAAAACCACATGATCATTTCATTAGATGCTGAAAAAGCATTTGGCAAAATTCAGCATCCTTTCATGCTAAAAGTCTTGGAAAGAGCAGGAATTCAAGGCCCATACCTAAACATAGTAAAAGCAACATACAGCAAACCAGCAGCCAACATCAACTTAATTGGATAGAAACTGGAATCAATCCCACTAAAATCAGGCACTAGACAATGCTGTCCTCTCTCTCCATATCTTTTCAATATAGTACTTGAAGTTCTAGCGAGAGCAAGTAGACAACATAAGGAAGTCAAAGGGATACAAATTGGAAAGGAAGAAGTCAAACTATCACTATTCGCAGATGATATGATAGTATACTTAAGCAATCCAAAACTCTCCACCAGAGAACTACTAAAGCTGATAAACAACTTCAGCAAAGTGGCTGGTTATAAAATCAACTCAAGCAAATCGGTAGCCTTCCTGTACTCAAAGGACAAGCAGGCTGAGAAAGAAATTTGGGAAATAACACCCTTCACAATAGCCACAAACAACATAAAGTATCTTGGTGTGACTCTAACCAAACAAGTGAAAGATCTGTATGACAGGAACTTCAAGTCCTTGAAGAAAGAAATCGAAGAAGACCTCAGAAGATGGAAAAATATTTCATGTTCTTGAATTGGCAGGATCATAGATCTAGAATGAGCAATTCCCAAATTCATCTGGAGTAACAAAAAACCCAGGATAGTTAAACTATTCTCAACAATAAAAGGACTTCTGGGGGAATCAATATCCCTGACCACAAGCAGTACTACAGAGCAATTGTGTTGAAAACTGCATGGTATTGGTACAGCAACAGGCAAGTAGATCAATGGAATAGAATTGAAGACCCAGAAATGAACCCACAGAGATATGGTCACTTGATGTTTGATAAAGGAGCTACAACCATCCAGTGGAAAAAAGATAGACTTTTCAACAAATGGTGCTGGTTCAACTGGAGGTCAACATGCAGAAGAATATGAATTGACCTACTCTTATCTCCTTGTACTAAGATCAACTCCAGGTGGATCAAGGACCTCCACATGAAACTAGACACACTGAAACCTTATAGAAAAGAAACTTGGGAAGACCCTGGAGGAAATGGGCACCGGGGGAAAGTTCCTGAACAGAAAACTAATAGCTTGTGCTCTAAGATCAAGAATTGACAAGTGGCACTGATAAGTGGATATTAGCCTAGAAGCTTGGAACACCAAAGACACAAATCACATATCAAGTGATGTCTCACAAGAAGAAAGGAGTGGACACTGGTGCTAGAATGGACCAAAACATCATTGTGGGAGAGTACAAGAACAGTAAAGTGGGAGGGGGTGGATGCGGGAGCAGGGGGAGGGAAAAGGACATGTGGGACCTTTGGGGGTGGGGAACCAGAAAAAGGGAAATGAATTGTAAATATAGAATATATACAATAAAAAAAATCAAAAAAAAAAGAATTGACAAGTGGGACCTCATAAAATTACAAAATTTCTGTTAAGGCAAACGACACTGTCAGAAGGACAAAATGGCAAACAACAAATTGAGGAAAGAACTTCACCAAGCCCACATCCGACAGAGGCCTAATATCCAATATATACAAAGAACTCAAGAAGTTAGACCCCAAAGAACCAAAGAACCCTATTAAAAATGGGGTACAGAGCTAAAAAAAGAATTTTCACCCGAAGAAATTCAGATGGCTGAAAAACACCTTAAGAGATGTTCAACAGCATTAGTCATCAGGGAAATACAAATCAAAACAACTGTGAGATTCCACCTCACACCAGTCAGAATGGCTAACATTAAAAACGCAAGAGACCACAGGTTCTGGCCAGGATGTGGAGAAAGGGGAACACTCCTCCGCTGTTGGTAGGAGTGCTGGATGGTACAACCACTCTGGAAATCAGTCTGGCAGTTCCTCAGAAAATTTTGGCATGACACTTCCAGAGGACCCTGTCATACCACTCCTGGGCATATACCCAGAGAATTCCCCTGCATACAATAAAGACACATGCTCCACTATGTTCATAGCAGCCTTGTTTATAATAGCCAGAAGCTGGAAGGAGCCCAGATGTCCCTCAAAGGAGGAATGGATACAGAAAATGTGGCATATTTATACAATGGAATAATACTCAGCAATTAAAAATAATGAATTCCTGCAATTTGTAGGCAAATGGATGGATCTGGAAAATATCATCCTAAGTGAATTGGCCCAATCACAAAAAAATACACATGAAATGCAATCACTGATAAGTGGATATTAATGAGCCCAGAAGCTCTGAATACTCAAGGCACAATTAGCAAATCAAAAGATTCCCAAGAAGAAGGAAAGAGAGGACCCTGGTCCCAAAAAGAAGACTGGATCCAGTTTTGTAAGAGAGTACCAGAACAGAGAAATAGTTGGGGGGTGATTAGCAAATGGGTGGGTGGAGGGGGAAGGGCTTATGGGACATATGTTGAGGGGGTAATTTGGAAAGGGGAAAGCCTTTGGAATGTAAACAAAGAATACAGAAAATAAAAAAATTTTAATGAAAAAGAAAGAAAAAGAATAACCCATTGTGGCATCTGTAGTGTCCAGAGCTCATGGATGTTGAAATTACCTCTGAGTCAGATCTGGTTGGTCACTTGTGCCTCTAATCCTTAAAGTTGAGATGGTAAGATATGAGAATGCCCTCGAGTTTAAAAATAACTGGCAATGTAGCTGAGCTCTATGAAAGCCTGGACCTGTCTCAGAACAATTAAGAAAAAGAAAAGAAAAGAACACAAGGATGGGAGCAAACAGGAAGTCATTGTAGGGTAGCAATAGAAGGGAAGATAAAGAGAAAGAAGTAACAAAAGACAAGATACTTTAGGACAGCAATACTCAAACCTAAGAATGAAAGACACCAGGTCCACAAATGTGGAAAAATTAGGGGGATTTTGTGTGTGTGTGTGTGTGTGTGTGTGTGTGTGTGTGTGTGTGTGTATAGCTTATTAAAGGAGCAGAGAGTCTATAGTCTTGAGGAATATACCAAAAGCTGTGGGAAAAAAGCAAAACAGGCTGAGTATGAATGTAACTATGAATTCAGACTGTCAAGCCAAGTTAAATGTATAGGAAGATATCCAGTGAACAAGGAAGAGGAGTTTTCTGAGTTTCCTTTAACTCAAAGCATCAGCAGGGATTGATGATCTTCAGTTTGGTGAACAGTCTCTATATTTACTAAATTAAATAGGAACTTCTTATACCATTACACAGTTTTGGGGAAGCTACTGATTTTAAAGAATCAGGGGTCAGACTCTGGGGTTTCAGGTGAGACCACCATTTTCTCTAAGGGGACTGCATGCAGGTACAGCCAAGGGCACAGGGAACACAGGAGTGGCAGAGCAGCTGGGACAGGATCCTTCTGGGCTCCACCTGCACCCAGGAGCTTGACTGAGTCACATTACTCTGTGCCAGGGGAGACTTGGTCACCCAGGGGTGCTGAGACAGGATTTCAGGCCCACAGGAAGGACAAGCACAAGCCAGAGACAACAGAACCAACCAAGTAACACCAGAGATAATCAGATGGTGAAAGGCAAACACAGAAATTATGGCAACATGGCACCCTCTGATCCCAGTTGTCCCACAACAGCAAGTACTAGATACCTCAACACACCAGAAAAGCAAGATTTGGATTTAAAATCACAGCTCATAATGCTGATAGAGGGCTTCAAGAAGGATGTAAATAATGCCCTTAAAAAATACAGGAGAAGATAGGTAAACAAGAAGAAGCCCTTAAAAAATTACAGAAAGACACAACCAAACAGGTGAAGGGATTAAACAAAATCATCCTGGATATAAAAATAGAGGTATAAACAATAAAGAAATCACAAAGGCAAACAACTCTGGACATAGAAAACTTAGGAAAGAAGTCAGGAGTCCTGGATCCAAGCATCAACAATAGAATACAAGAGATAGAAAAGAGAATCTCCGGTGCAGAAGAAATCATAGAATACATTGACATGGCAGTGAAAGAATACAAAAAAAGAAAAAAGAAAAAGGCTTCTAATCCAAAACATCCAGGAAATCTAGGACAAAATGAGAAGACCAAACCTAAGGATTATAGGTATAAGATAGAGTGAAGATTTCCAACTTAAAGGGCCAGTAAATGTCTCCAACAAAATTATAGAAGAGAACTTCCCCAACCTAAAGAAAGAGCTATCCATGAACATACAAGAAGCCTACATAACTCCAAACAGACTGAACAGAAAATCCTCCTGTCATATGATAATTAAAACACCAAATATATTAAACAAAGAAAGAATATTAAAAGCAGTAAGGGAAAAAGGTCAAGTAACATATAAAGGTAGACCTATCAGAATGGCACAGGATTTCTCACCAGAGACTAAGAAAGGCAGAAGATCCTGGAAAGATGTAATACAGACAAGGGAACACAAATGCCAACCTAGGCTACTATACCCAGCAAAACTCTCAATTAGGATAGATAGAGAAACCAAGGAATTCCATGACAAAAAACTACACAATATCTTTCCACAAATCCAGCCTTTAAAGGATAATGAATGGAAAATACCAACAAAAGGAGGGAAACTACACACTAGAAAAAGCAAGATATTAATCTTCTTTTAACAAACAAAAAAGAAGAGGGCCAGACAAGCATAACTCCACCTCTAATAACAAAAATAACAAGAAGTAACAATCACTTCTCCTTAATATCTCTTATTATCAGTGGACTCAATTCTCTAATAAAAAGACATCGACTAAGACACTGGATACATAAACAGGACCCAACATTTTTCTCCATACAGGAAACTCACCTCAGGCACAAAGACAGACACTACCTTAGAGTAAAAGGCTGGAAAACAATTTTCCAAGCAAATGGTCCCAAGAAACAAGCTTATTTAGCCATTCTAACATTGAATAACATCAACATTCAGCCTAAAGTAATCAAAAAAAGATAAGGAAGGATGCTTCACACTCATTAAAGAAAAAAATCTACCAAGATAAACTCTCAATTCTGAACATATAAGATCCAAATACAATGGAATACATATTCATAAAAGAAACTACTAAAGCTAAAAGCACACATTGCACCTCTCACAAAAATAGTGGCAGACTTCAACACCCCACTCTCATCAACAGACAGATCAGAGAAAGACAAACTAAACAGAGAAATAGCAAAACTCACAGGAGTTATGAGCCAAATGGATTTAACAGATAATTATAGAATATTTTGTCCTAAAACAAAAGAATATACCTTCTCAGCACTTCAAAGTACATTTACGCAATAGAGTACTACTCAGCTATTAAAAACAATGAATCCATGAAATTCTTTGGCAAATGATTGGAACTAGAAAATATTGTCTTAAGTGAGGTGATCCAATCACAAAAGAACACATGTGGAATACACTCTCTGATAAGTGGATATTAGCTTCAAAGCTCGGAATACCCAAGATACAATTCACAAACCCCATGAAGCTCAAGAAGAAGGAAGACCAAAGTGTGGATACTTTGATCCTTATTGGAAGGTGGGTCAAAATATCCATGGCTCACATCCAACCAATAGACTGAGCATAGGGTCCCCAATGGAGCAGCTAGAGACAAGACCCAAGGAAGTGAAGAGGTTTGCAGTCCCACAGGAGGACCAATAATATGTACCAACCAGTACCTCTGAGCTCACATACAAGCACATGCAGATATACATAAACTGAAAATAAAAAGAATCTATAAAATATTTTGCTCAGAGTTCTAGAGATTGGTAATCCAAGATTGGGCAGAGTCATCTGACTAGCCTTTAATGGGCTATCACTGCATCACAACACAAAAGTGCCATGTATGATTGTACAAAAGTCACAAGACAAAAGAGAAGAAAGAGGCCAGGGAAGGGCAGCTTCATTTTTTCATAAACACCCACCCAACTGAAAACTAATTCACCCCTGGGAAGACAATGTAACTCCCTTCCAAGTGTTTACCTTCATGGGCCAGTCAGATTTTACTAGGCCTGATTCTAATAGATCAATTATTATTCAATACCATTATATCAAAAACCCTGATTATAGCAAACTAAGGTTTGGGACACATACTGTAATCATAGACAACCTTTACCTGCAAGAAAGTAAAATACAGACTTATATCACGTGCAGCCAAGACTACAAAGTCTAATTAGATCTAAAAACTTATATACACACACACAACACAGACACATACACACACACACACACACACACACACACACACACATTCAAACACCACAATTTAACTCTGAATAAGGCCATATGCAGAACATTTTTCAAACAGTACTATACAAAAGCCATCATTTATTATTTAAGTAATCTATTGTAATAATTGATTTTAAAGATACCTGGGATCTGAACATTTTCATAAAGAAGTTTGGTCACATTGTGGCCACCATCATAAAGAATTTGCAGCACATGACTCATCACCATATAATGGTTTCCACCTAGAAACAATACATAAAGTTTATTTTTGTGGTGATTAAGGAAAGTGTTTCTGACTACCAGAGATAGCTGACCTAAAGAAATACAAAACTAAGTGTCAAAACACAGAATGCCTCAGGATGCACTGATAGAAACCAGCTCTTCCATACCCTCAGTTACACTGTAGGTAATACCCAAGACATGAGCCTAGAGCTTCAGCCAATAACAATCTTTCACCAATGTCTGAAGGTCATGCCTGGAGTAATAACTCAACAGTTAAAAGCTCGTGCTGCTCTCACAGACTACTTGGGTTCAGTTCTCAATAGTCATGTGATGGCTCACAACCATGTTCAACTCTAGTTCCAGGAGAACCAGGAAGTCCTTAGGCTCCATTCCTGAAAATGCTCTAAGGGTGGCAAGCTGCCATTTGAGAACAGCTGAAAACAATCACAGGCATACTTTTAACCTTTTGTATTCTATTATCCTAGACAAACAAAAAGTAACACAAGAGCCATAAAATACAGAATTATAAGACCTATCCTTCTTCAAAATATTTGAGAAAGTGCGTAAAACACACCAGAGCCTATAGAACCCTCCTAAAGACGCCCACTTATTTTTTCAGTTTTTACCTTGGTATAAAATATTCCCAATATTAACCCCTTAGAAACTTAGGATAAGTCTCTGAATATTTTGCCCCTGCCATTGAAAACGTTCTAGAATCCTACAGCTTGTTTTCATATAGAATATATATATACTAAAAAACTGCAGTCTGTAAAGCAGCCTTCTCCTGACTCAGCCTCTTCAGACGCTCTTGTGACATGCAGCAGTGGCTCTGTGTGCAAATGCTATGCACCAAGGAGACACAAATACGACTTGTACAGGACAATGTCTCCTAGCAATCAGATGTCCATTTGTTACTGTGTTTTTTTAACAACCCTTTATGTCTTAGTGTTATAGACGCCACTTAAAATTAAAAAAAAAAAAAAAAAGAATCCGGTAAATCAAAAAAAAAAAAAAAAAAGAATCAGGTAAATCTTTTACCCCAGTCATATATAATGATTACTTTTGCAGGAATTAAAATAAAATTTCTGGTTTCCATAAATTTTTTTTTTAGTTATTTTTATTTTCTATATTCTATGTTTACATTTCAAAGGCTTTCCCCTTTCCCAGTTCCCACCCACCATAGTTCCCATAGTTCTTCTCCCCCCCAACTATTCCCCAATCATTCCCCCTCCTCCCTCGGTTTCTTTATTAAACTGGATGCAATCTTTACATGCCCAGGGTCCTCTCCTTTCTTCTTCTTGGGAATCATTTGACTTGCTATTTGTGTCTTGAGTATTTAGTGCTTCTGGGCTCATTAATATCCACTTATCAGTGATTGCATTTCATGTGCATTCTTTTGTGATTGGGTTAGCTCACTCAGGATGATATTTTCCAGGTCTAACCATTTACCTACAAATTGCATGAATTCATTATTTTTAATTGCTGAGTAGTATTCCATTGTATAAATATACCACATTTTCTGTATCCATTCCTCCTTTGAGGGATATTTGGGCTCCTTCCAATTTCTGGCTATTATAAACAAGGCTGCTATAAACATAGTGGAGCATGTGTCTTTATTGCATGTAGGGGAATCCTCTGGGTATATGCCCAGGAGTGGTATGCCAGGGTCCTCTGGAAGTGCCATGCCCAATTTTCTGAGGAACCGCCAAACTGATTTCCAGAGTGGTTTTACCATTTTGCAATCCCACCAACAGTGGAGGAGTGTTCCTCTTTCTCCACATCCTCGCCAGCACTTGTTGTCTCTTGAGTTTTTAATCTTAGCCATTCTGACTGGTGTGAGGTGGAATCTCAGGGTTGTTTTGATTTGCATTTCCCTGATGACTAATGATGTTGAACATCTCTTAAGGTGTTTCTCGGCCATCCGAATTTCTTCTGGTGAAAATTCTTTGTTTAGCTCTGTGCCCCATTTTTTGATAGGGTTATTTGGTTCTTTGCGGTCTAACTTCTTGAGTTCTTTGTATATATTGGATATTAGCCCTCTGTCGGATGTGGGGTTGGTAAAGATCTTTTCCCACTTTGTTGGTTGCCGTTTTGTCCTTCGGACAGTGTCCTTTGCTTTGCAGAAACTTTGTAATTTTATGAGGTCCCATTTGTCGATTCTTGATCTTAGTGCATACGCTATTGGTGTTCTGTTCAGGAACTTTTCCCCTGTGCCCAAGTCCTCCAGGGTCTTCCCAAGTTTCTTTTCTAATAGTTTCAGTGTGTCTGGTTTTATGTGGAGGTCCTTGATCCACTTGGAGTTGATCTTAGAGCAAAGAGATAAGAGTGGGTCAATTCGCATTCTTCTGCATGTTGACCTCCAGTTGAACCAGCACCATTTGTTGAAAAGGCTATCTTTATTCCATCGGATGGTTGTGGCTCCTTTATCAAAGATCAAGTGACCATAAGTCTGTGGGTTAATTTCAGGGTCTTCAATCCTGTTCCATTGATCTGTTTGCCTGTTGCTATACCAATACCATGCAGTTTTTAACACAATTGCTCTGTAGTACTGCTTGAAGTCAGGGATATTGATTCCCCCAGAAGTCCTTTTATTGTTGAGAATAGTTTTAGCTATCCTGGGTTTTTTGTTGCTCCAGATGAATTTGAGAATTGCTCTTTCTAGATCTATGAAGAATTGAGTTGGGATTTTGATGGGGATTGCATTGAATCTGTATATTGCTTTTGGCAAGATGGCCATTTTTACTATATTGATCCTGCCAATCCAGGAGCAAGAAATATTTTTCCATCTTCTGAGGTCTTCTTCGATTTCTTTCTTCAAGGACTTGAAATTCCTGTTGTACAGATCTTTCGCTTGTTTGGTTAGAGTTACGCCAAGATACTTTATGTTGTTTGTGGCTATTGTGAAGGGTGTTATTTCCCTAATTTCTTTCTCAGCCTGCTTGTCCTTTGAGTACAAGAAGGCCACTGACTTGCTTGAGTTAATTTTATAACCTGCCAGGTTTCCATAAATTTATCATCTAGGTGAGATAGTTAGAAATAGTGCAAAGGGACCAGTGGAGGCTGACTCACTATTCATTGTTAAATCCAGAATGTCAATAGCTTTGCCATAAAACACCAGATAATTTGGCTTTGGGAAATATCTATTATAAGGAAATTATGATCACAGGTTATTAATTAAGAGGTTATGGTCCTTTGTAGAAGTTTGAAGGTTACTTTTGTTAAAAGTCTTTCCTGGCACAATGAAATAACACCTTCATCACCTCTGCCACGCCTATGTCTGTGTCCTTCCTTGTCCTCATTCTTTGGTCTCATCCTTTTTAACTATAAATGCAAGCAAGTTGACCATTTGAAAAAAAAATGTTTTATGAAGCCTATAGACTGGTTTAATGTGACCTGGTAGCTGTTGTCACTAATATGTATTTCCTCTACCTGATTGAGACATTTATCAGTGACCCGTGTACATGAAGCTCCTATTATCATGAAGCCCAGAACAAATCATGGGGCCAGGACATTTGTGGTGTTAAAGGTAACATTTCAGTTCCTGGAATAAGACGATGTCCTGGTGGCAACCAAACTTTGGTGCCTGGGTACTTACAATAAGAAGAACATCTTTCGAAACATGTTTATGAATGTTAGCCTTCCCAGAAAAATCAAGAGACATTCACTGCTCCATTTGTTGGATGAATAGGCTGATCACTTGGACTAGTCTGCCTCCCATCTCCTCACAATTTAAGCCCCAGTAGAGAAGCCTTTCTTACAAACCCCCCACTCTGCTGTTTCTACATCACATGATATCACCATTTACTATTACTCTCACCTTTGGGTAGAGTCCCCTCTGAGCACCACATTGCACACACTCCATAGCCCCTCCCCCAAGTTTGCTCTACCCCTAGATAGAAAAATCTTATGCATGGTCAACTATGTGCCATTTTTATGAAGCATGATAGCTCAGGCATCACAGTCTCACAAGACACTATATTCCCAGCAAGAACTTACCCAGTGTAGATATAGTCAGGATTTTTGTGGCTTCTGAGAGAGGAAGCTCAAGGAGAAAGAAGCTCACTAGAAGCCAACTCTGATGTGCCACCATCTGTAGAACACATGGAGCCCAGGTACAGGTTGCACACCTAGAGAGCTGTGCCCCACTAAAGGATCCTATAAGCCTCTGTCACAAAGCACTGTCTGTGGCCTTGAAATGGGGTAAAGTGGGAAGATATTTTGTTCTTTGTCCAAATGCCCTTTTGTCCTTGTCTTATCTCTGCAAATTTCTTTCCACTGGACACTGTTTCACCCTCCTTCACTAGAGTTTGAAGAAAAACAGGTACATAGTTGATACTTAATTGTCCTATAGCCCCAATATTTTCTTTGTTGTCCCCAAAATACTTCTAAAGAGGGGAATGTAGGAACCTTGGAAAATCCTGTCAATGACAGCATATTTTTTGTTTGTTTGTTTTTTCTTAATATTTTTATTAGATATATTCTTCATTTACATTTCAAATGTTGTCCCCTTTCCTGTTCCCTCCCAAAGTCTCAAAACCCATCTACCCTCCTCCTGTTCCCCCATCAACATTCTCCTACTTCCCTGTCCCTACATTTCCCCACACTGCAGCATTGAGCATTTCCAGGACCAAGGGCCTCTCCTCTCTTTGAGGTACAACAAGGTCATCCTTTGCTGCCTATGTGTCTGTAGCCATGGATAACACCATGTGCAATCTCTGGCTGATGGTTTTGTCCCTGTGAGTTCCGGGAGTACTGGGTGGCTCATTTGTTGTTCCTCCTATGGCACTTCAAAACCCCTGAGCTCCTTGGGTCATTTCTCTAGCTCCCCCATTGGGGACCCTGTGCCCAGGTCAATGACTGGCTGAGAGTGTCCCCCTCTGTATTTGTCATGTACTATCAGAGCCTCCGAGGTGATCTAGTCAGCAAGAACTTGTGGGCATCAATATAATAGTGTCTGGGTTTTATAAATGTATATGGGATGGATCACTAGGTGGGGTAGTCTCTGGATGATCCTTCCCTCAGACTCTGCTCCACACTCTTTCTCTGTATCTCCTTCTGTGGGTATTTTGTTCTCCCTTCAAAGAAGGACCAGAGTATGCATACTTTGATCATCCTTCTTCTTGAGCATCATTTGATAGGTGAATTATGGCTTGGGTATTCCAAGGTTCTGGACTAATATCCACTTATCATTGAGTACATACCATGTATCTTCTTTTGTGTTTGGGATACCTCTCTCAGGGTGATATTTTCCATTTCTTCCCATTTCTCCAAGGATTTCATGAATTCTTTGTTTTCAATAGCAGAAAAGTGTTCCATTGTGTAAATATACCACATTTTCTGTATCCATTCCTCCATTAAGGGACAACTGTGTTCTTTCCAGCTTCTGGATATGATAAATAGGGCTGCAATGAACATAGTGGAAGGAGCATGTGTCCTTATTAGATGCTGGAGAAACCTCTAGGTATATGGCCAGGAGTAGTATAACAGTATCCTCTGGTAGTATTATGCCCAGTTTTCTGAGGAACTGCCAGACTGATTTCCAGAGTGGTTGTACCAGCTTTCAATCCCACCAGCAGTGGAGCAATGTTCCTCTTTCTCCACATCTTCACCAGCACCTGATGTCTCCTGAGTTTTCAATCTTAGCCATTCTGACTGGTGTGAGCTGAAATATCCGGGTTGTTTTAATTTGCATTTCCCTGATGACTAAGGATGTTGAACATTTCTTTAGGTGCTTCTCAGCCATTTGATATACCGCAGTTGAAAATTCTTTATTTAGCTCTGTACCCCACTTTTAATGGGGTTATTTGGTTCTCTGGAATCTAACTTCTTGAGGTCTTTGTATATATTGGATATTAACCCTTGGTCAGAGGTAGGGTTGGTAAAAATCTTTTCGCAATTTCTGAGTTGCCATTTTATCCTATTTACAGTTTCTTTTGCCTTACAGAAACTTTGCAATTTTATGAGGTCCAATTTGTCAATTCTTGATTTTAGAGCAAGCTATTGATGTTCAATTCAGGAAATTTTCCCCTGTGCCCATGTGCTCAAGGCACTTCCCCAATTTCTTTTCTATTAGTTTCAGTGTGTAAGGATTTATGTGGAAGTCTTTGATCCACTTGGAGTTGAGCTTAGTACAAGGAGATAAGAATGGATCATTTTGCATGCTAACTACCAGTTGAACCAGCTCCATTTGTTGTAAAGGCTATCTTGTTTCCACCTGGATGGTTTGGGTTCTTTTGTTGAAGATCAAGTGACCATAGGTGTGTGGGTTCATTTCTGTGTCTTCAGTTCTATTCTATTGATCTATCTGTCTGTCACTGTACCAATATCATGCAGTTTTTAACATTATTGCTATGTAGTGCTGATTGAGGTCCGGGATACCAATTCCCCCAGAAACTCTTTAACTGTTGAGAGTAGTTTTAGCTATCCTGGATTTTTGTTATTCCAGATGAATTTGAGAATTGCTTTTTCTACCTTTATGAAGAATTGAGTTGGAATTTTGATGGGGAGTGCATTGAATCAGTATATTGCTTTTAGCAAGCTGGCCATATTTACTCTATTAATCCTGCCAACCCATGAGCATGGGAGATCTTTCCAACTTCTTAGATCTTCTTCAATTTCTTTCTTCAGAGACTTGAAGTTCTTGTCATATGATCTTTGACTTGTTTGGTTAGAGCCACACCAAGATACTTCATCTCATTTGTGACCAAATGGATTCAATAGATATCTATAAAACAGTTCATCCTAAATCAAAAGAATAAACCTTCTTCTCATCACTTCATGGTACCTTCTCCAAAACTGACCCTATAATTGGTCACAAAAGACCTCAACAGATATAAGAAGATTGAACTACTCCCATGCCTCCTACCAGATTACTATAGAGCAAGGGTTGTCTTCAAGAGCAACAAAAACAAAAGAAAGCCCACATACACATGAAAGTGAACAATGCTCTACTCAATGATGCCTTGGTCAAGGAAGAAATAAGGAAAAAAAACCAAACAATTTTTAGAATTTAATGAAAATGAAGGCACAACATGCCTAAATTTATGGGACACAATGAAAGCAGTGCTAAGTGGAAAGCTCATAGCTCTAAGTGCCTCCAAAAAGAAGCTGGAGAGAGTATATACTAGCAGTTTAACAGCACACCTGAAAGCTCTAGAACAGAAAGAAGCTAATATACCCAAGAGGAAAAGAGGTCAGGAAATCATCAAATGACAGCATCTTAAAGGGGCATGAGCCATGACCTTTTTACAGCTCTATTCACAAGCTTACAAGAAGCTACTTCCTCTGTCACTCCTCTATCTGTTTCCTATTGCCATTTTTGGAAATCATTACCATGAGTACCAGTTTTAAAAATCCCCAGTAGTGTCAATTATGAACTAATATTCAAGGGAAACAGCCAAGATTTTGTGTAACACCTCTCACTAGTCAAATGCTTGAAAATGTGCTAGTGGCCTATGAACCCGAATGAAAAGGAACTATACCTCCAGTTCTGAATGAACATCATGAAACAGAATGGAGCTATTACACAATATTCCCAAGAGCAAGCTCAGGACAGTCCAAATCTGTTTACTTGTAAGTCAATACAAGAGGAAGGAGCACACTGCCCAGTGAGGTCATCTTCCTCCTCCAGTCTAAAACCAAACCACTTTAGCCAACTAAAGCAGTGCAGTTCCAAAGCAGGAGGAGAATTTGCTTCAGTACTTCCCAAGCATGCAGAATACAGCCTTGAATTCTGCTCTGCCCTGCAGCAGTTTGTCTTGTGTCTCTAAGACTTTGCCTATGCCTTAGTTTAAGCATGATGCTCTGTATAATTCACAATCATACAACTGGAAAGACAAAAATAAGAAATGATCTGAGAAAGAGGATTGTAGTGTTCTTCCCCCTACCACTCAAAATTCTGTCAATCTATTTCTCTCATACTCCTCACATGTATTAGGGTGATGGTTAACGTATTGTCAGCTACAATAGATTAAGGGATTCTCAGACATCTGGTTAGACATCATTTGTGGCCAGGTGTAAGACTCCTTCCTGATGGAAGTAGCTTTGGAATCAGTAAAGGGAGGAAGGAAATTCCACCCTCACCCAAAGTGTCTGAGTACCATCATGTCCACTGAGGCCATGGAAAAAATAAAAAAGCAACAGAAAAGTGGATTCTCTCTTTCTCCCTCTTCTGGAGCTGAGATACCCATCTTCTCCTGGCTTCAAACATCAGACCTGAACACTGATGAAATGGTTCTGTGCATGAAGCACTGGTAAACTTGAGTACAGCTACCTAGATCTCACATTAAAAACAAAACAAAACAAAACAAAACAAAACAAACAACAAAAATAAATGGCCATGTATAAGCCCAACAAAGGTCAAATGGGTGGATCTAGATCTTGGGGCCTTGCTCACCTGCCTGTCTAGCTTAATTGCCAAGTGACAGGTCTAGTTAATGATCCTCTTTTTAAAAGCAAGTTATATAGTATAAAAATACAGGATTAAGGTCAACCTCTGGCTTCAACATACACAGTGCCTATTCACAAAAATATGTATGAAGAGTCACGCTCATATATACACATGAAAACACATTTACCACACACATAGACATCTGCGTGTGTCTGTGTGTCTGAGTCTGAGTGTGTCTGTGTGTCTGTCTATCTCACTCTCTCTGTCTCTCTGTCTAAATCTCTTTCACACACACACACACACACACACACACACACACACACTAATACAGGAGAGAGACTTAAATTACAAAGAGGAAGTAAGGTTTATGAGGGAGATAGTAAGGATGAAAAGTTAGGGAGAGTTAAAGTGTGACGAGAATGCATTATACATGTGGATGAAATTGTATATAAAAACTGTCAGGTGCTGCACTTCTAACAACCAACCTAAAGATGGGCCTCTCTCTCTCTCTCTCTCTCTCTCTCTCTCTCTCTCTCTCTCTCTCTCTCTCTGTCTCTCTCTCTCTCTCTCTCTCTCTCTCTCTCTCTCTCTGTGTGTGTGTGTGTGTGTGTGTGTGTGTGTGTGTATGTGTGTGTGTGTGTGTGTGTGTGTGTGTGTGTGTAGGTGCATGTGTGCTTGTGCTTGTGTGTGTGTGTGTGTGTGTGTGTGTGTGTGTATACAAAACATTCACTGACCAAGTCAACTTACTGAAGAAGGATTTGTTAGGCTTACACCTCCAGCTTACAATCTATTATTACAACTCTGGGTTACAGTCTACTCTTGCTGAGATGTCAAGGCAGGAACTTAACCTTATCCACAGCCAAAAGCAGAAAGGACACATGTAGATAAGCCAACAGCTTCCTTGCATTTCCTGGCTTTGTCCTATCTTGCATAGTTTAGGTTTCCCTGCCTTGTGAATGGAGCTGTACTCTAAGGTCTAAATGTTTGTACATCAACTAAGAAAGAAGACAGTCCCCCACTCAAGCCCACAAGGAAACCTGATCTACAGAATCGTCATTCGGGTTCTGTTCCTAGGTAATTCTATACTGCAATGAATTGGCATTTAAAACTATCAGATTAGTAATTATAGTACTACTTTCCACTGGCTGAGAGCAGGGTTGAGCTTGGGGTGTTCGAGAGACTATAAGCCCAACGGAGTGTGCCCAACAGCAGAAGCCAGAGAGGGGAGCTAGTTCTTGAGAAAATGGAGCAGTTTCATTCCTTCCAAGCTGCTCTGGGGTTTCCTTTCCTCAGGCTTGTATCATGAATTTTAGATTTAAAGAAGCAGCACCTCCTACAGGCCAGAAGCAAGGCTATCAGAGACATGGTTATCCTCGGGATCCTGTCAGGGGCCTGGAGCAGCGGATCCTACCAGGCAAAGCACATTTGGTATGTGTGGTTTTCCAAAGCACACCTGGCGATGTCCTCAGGTAAGAGTAAGATCTTTTGGTCCCCATGTTTGAAAAGAGCACAGACATGTCAGTTCTGAGTGCTGTGACCTTCTTACTGTAACATTTTTTTTACAAAAAGAATAAAGAGGTAAAAATGTAACAAGAATATATTCGATATATTAATGTTTTATCAAAGTTGTTGAAGGAAGATTCTTTCCACCCACCCCCAGTAGCAATAGCTGATGTAGAGAATCATAACTGAAAACAAGTGACTCCTGAGTGTTCAGCTTTAAATGACTTAAATGAGAGAGAGAGAGAGAGAGAGAGAGAGAGAGAGAGAGAGAGAGAGGCAGAGACAGAGACAGAGACAGAGACAGAGAGGAAGGAGAGGGACAGACATAAAGAGATAGAGAGAGAGAAAGAAATAGAGACACTGAGACAGAGACAGAACAAGCTCAGGGATGAATAAAAGGACTGAAAGAATGTGAAGGACACAGATCACTGTGGACTTGGAGTATTGTTGGATGTGGAGTGTTAGAACTCTGTCTTCTGGATATGACAAAGCCATTGAATTGGCAAATAGAGAGCAGCTGTGAGCATCTGCACAGACTATATCCAAGATCAAGCAGATAAACAACTTCAGCAAAGTGGCCAGTTATAAAATCAACTTAAGCAAATCAGTAGCCTTCCTATACTCAAAGGATAAGCAGGCTGAGAAAGAAATTAGGGAAATGACACCCTTCACAATAGCCACAAACAATATAAAGTATTTTGGTGTGACTCTAACTAAACAAAGGAAAGATCAACATGACAAGAACTTCAGGACTCTGAAGAAGGAAATCGAAGAAGACCTCAGAAAATGGAAAAACCTTCCATACTCATGGATTGGCAGGATTAATATAGCAAAAATGGCCATCTTACCAAAAGCAATATATAGATTCAATGCAATCGCCATCAAAATCCCAAATCAATTCTTCATAAAGTTAGAAAGAGCAATTCTTAAATTCATCTGGAATAACAAAAAACCCAGGATAGCTAAAACTATTCTCAACAGTAAAAGAACTTCTGGGGGAATCAGTGTTCCAAACCGCAAGCAGTAATACAGAGCAATAATGTTAAAAACTGCATGGTATTGGTACAGTGACAGGCAGGTAGATCAATGGAATAGAATTGAAGACCCAGAAATGAACCCATACACCTATGGTCACTTGACCTTCAACAAAGGAGCTAAAACCATCCAGTAGGAAATAAAGATAGCCTTTTCAACAAATGGTGCTGTCTCAACTGGAGGTCAGCATGCAGAAGAATGCAAGTGGATCTATTCTTATCTCCTTATACTAAGCTCAGGTCAAAGTGGATCACGGACCTCCATATAAAACCAGACACACTGAAACTAATAGAAAAGAAACTGGGGAAGAGCATTGAGGACGTGGGCACAGGGGGAAATTTCCTGAATTGAACACCAATAGCTTTTGCTCTAAGATCAAGAATTAACAAATGGGACCTCAAAAAATTACAAAGTCTCTATAAGGCAAAGGACACTGTCAGTTTGACAAAATGGCAACCAACAAATTGGGCAAATATCTTCAACAAACCCTACATTAGACAGAGGGCTAATATCCAATATATAAAAAGAACTCAAGAAGTTAGACTCCAGAAAGCCAAATAACCCTATTAAAAACAGAGTACAGAGCTAAACAAAGAATTTTCAACTGAGGAATATCGAATGGCAGAGAAGCACCTAAAGAAATGTTTAACATCTTTAGTCAAATGCAAATCAAAATGACCCTGAGGTGTCACCTCACACCAGTCAGAATGGCTAAGTTCAAAAACTCAGGAGGTAACAGGTGCTGGTGAGGATGTGAAGAAGGAGAAACACTCCTCCACTCCTGGTAGGATTGCATGCTGGTACAACCACTCTGGAAATCAGTCTGGCTGTTCCTCAGAAAACTGGGCATGACACTTTCAGAGGACCATGCTATACCACTCCTGGGCATATACCCAGAAGATTCCCTAGCATGCAATAAGGACACATGCTCCACTATGTTCATAGCAGCCTTATTTATAATAGCCAGAAGCTGGAAAGAACCCAGATGTCCCTCAATGGAGAAAAGGCTACAGGAAATGTGGTATATTTACGCAATGGAATACTACTCAGCAATTAAAAACAATGAATTCATGAAATTCTTAAGCAAATGATTGGAACTGGAAAATATCATTCTAAGTGAGGTAACCCAATCACAAAAGAACACACATGGAATGCAGTCACTAATAAGTGGATATTAGCCCAGAAGCTCTGAATACCCAACACAATTAACATATCAAATGGTTCCCAAGAAGAAGGAAGGAGAGGGCCCTGTTCATGGAAAGGCTTTATGCAGCAATATAGGGGATTACCAGGTCAGAGAAGTAGGAAGGGGTTGATTGGGGAAAGGCTGAGGGAAGAGGGTTTATGGGACTTATGGGGAGGGGGAACCAGGAAAGGGGAAATAATTTGGAATGTAAACAAAGAATATAGAAAATTTTAAAAAAAAATCAAGCTCATCAACATCCCAGAAGGTGTGTGGATGGTCTAAGGAGCCTCCAACTACAAGTGAGGAGTTGTTAATATCTCATGGCTTCTAGTAGGAGAGTCATTCTTTCTTCAATGGTATACCTACTGAGAGGTTGCCCAGACCCAAATAAATAACGCTGGACCCATGTTCATGGAGGCAACCTTATTTAAACACATTAATGAAAAGGGCATTAATAAAAAGGGCAACTAGAAAACACAGCTTAGCTATTTTTATTCTACAGAAACCATAGAGCCCACAGTAGTCTGTGCACCTTAAAACCTATGCTATCCTATGTGACAAGAGACACTTCTGATCTTGAACAGAGACTAATGATTGAAATTATTAATAATCTGCCTGTTTTCTCTTTTGTTGTCCTTACCTCTGTGTCCTCCAAAACTCAAACTGGTGAGTTTCTCCTGGATATTCTGTTGTCTTCCTTTACCAATCAGGGCAAGGAGCATTGGGAGAGATGATTTTTACTCCATTCTCCCCAATGACTCCTCTTCTCTACCTATAAACCCTCATGAAATACAAATTTAGGGACCTTAACTCAGTAGGAAAGCCTCGTCCTGATCCCAGGAAACATTATCTCCTTTGTTTTATGTCCTGGTACTATGTACTATAATAATCATGTCCTATTACCTAATGTGCCAGTCTTAAATCCTTATTGTTGTGTCAAACTCAAGACTCTCAAGGTTAATCTTGAAAAGAAAATAACGTAGATTATTTTTAGGGTCTTTTGAAAGTAATAAACTCATGAAGTAATGCATTATGGTTAAATACCAAAATGGCTACTCATGTGTTTGAATGCTGTTTGATCGCTGTCTGGTAGTAATTCATTGGGAGATAACAGTACCTGTACGACCTCATTTGTATATGTATTATATTAGAGTGTTAGGGCTATAACCCACATCTGTTTCCAAACCATTTAGTGCTTTCTTGATATAGCAAGTTAGTCTTAAATTGCCACCCCCATGAGTTCCTTCATGTCATAATTACTGAGAATATGAGCTACAATCAGCATCCCCTCTAAGTTATTTGTATCTGGTAATGGGTATAATGGTTAGATCCTTAGATGAGTAACTATTAATCTCAGTAGCAGAACTGTCTTAGTAAAGGTTGTCTTGTGGTTCTTAGGATCAAAGTTTGCCCTTTGGAATGAGTGCATGTACTCTGCTCCTAAATATATTTATTTAGGGAGATATTTAGCAAATTGATTTTTGTGTATTTATTATTATTGCAAAATATGTGCAGTAAATTCCAGTTGTATTCAACCTTCTTCCCTCAGCTCCATCAGACCCATTCTGATCCAAGTTTCTATTATCATATTTTTTTAAGTCTAGCAAGTCCAATATGTGATGTCCACACTCTTGAATAAATGGCCTTTGTCCATAGACTTGAATAAATGGGCAATTAACCAGGGTCAGCATTCTTAAAGAAAACTGAATCTTCCAACAGCTATCAACGGCAACAGCACTTTCACTAGGAACCCAGTTGCTACTTCCTTCTCCATACTTGTTTGGTATGGCTCATGCATGTTGTCAAAATCGCTGTGAGATCTTACATTCATGACCCCTATTTTCAGAAGACACTGTTTCTTCTGTACCTTCACTCTTCCAGTGCTTACATCTGCCTTTTAATCCTCTTTACAATGATGATGAGCCTTGGTTGTGTGCTATAGTTACTCCATTTAAGACTGAACATTCTGTAGTCTCTTGTTCTCTGCACCTTGACCTCTGTGTTAATCATGATCTACTACAGAAAGAAGCTTCTCAAATGAGTGTTGAGACAAAAACATCTGTCAAAGGTGTGAAGAAATGGGAATACCATTGAGAGTGAAAATTAGTACAACCACTGAGGAAACTACAGCAGATGTTTTCTTTACAAGTTATTCTATAGCCGGGGGTGGTGGTGCACACCTTTAATCCCAGCACTTGGGAGGCAGAGGCAGGCAGATTTCTGAGTTCGAGGCCAGCCTGGTCTACAAAGTGAGTTCCAGGACAGCCCGAACTACACAGAGAAACCCTGTCTCGAAAAAACAAAAAACAAAACAAAACAAAAAGATAGAGAGAGAGAGGAAAAAAAAGCCAAGTTATTCTATATACACAGCTATGCCATCTTGAAAATGTACCTAGGGTCTTTATATTCTTCAATCAAAATACCTGCATATCCATGTACATTGCTGCTCTAGTAATGAGAGCTAGGTAATGGAACAGCCTAGATATCCATAAAGTAACGAATGAATGGATGATGAAAATATGATACATCTACACAAGAACATATCATTCAGATCTTGCCTCGGGATACCATGCAAAGGGCGGGCACAGTGGGCGGCTGGAGTCAGGTGCATGGACAGAGACCTAGCTTAGCTTAGCTATGCAGGAGATCTGGGCACCGACAGCTCAGCTGCAGTTGCAGACCACTGCGGACTGGCTCTCCAGGTGGGCTGGCAGTGAGGTGCCATCTTGCCTGGGACACCGCGCAGAATTCTAGCAGCTGGAGTCAGGGGCGTGGACTGAGACCTAGATTAGTCTAGCACAGACAACACTGCCAGGCTCTGGCCCGCACCCAGAGTCAGAAGAGATCGGCAGATCCGGGCACCAACAGCTCAGCAAAGGTCACTGAACCCTGGGGACAGGCATGCTGTGCTTTCAGCTGGTCCGCCATCTACAATAAGACCAACTAACTCCAGAGATAAAGAGATGGCAAAAGACAAACATAGGAATGTTACTAGCAGAAATCAAGGCAATATGGCACCATCTGAACCCAATTCACCAACCACAGCAAGTCCTGGATACCCCAGCACACCAGAAAAACAAGAGTTAGATATAAAAGCACTGGTCATGATGCTCCTAGAGGAACACAAAAGACATAAACAAATCTTTTAAAGAAATGCAGGGGAACATCAATAGGGTAGAAGTTCTTACAATGCAAACACAAAAATCACTTAAAGAACTCCAGGAGAATATGTGCCAACAGACAGAAACCAATAAAGAGGAAATGAGAAAATCAGCTAAAGAAATGCAGGAGAACTTGAAACAACATGCAGAAGTCATGGAAGAGGGAGCACAAAAAATATATTAAAGAATTACATGAAAACACAAACAAACAAATGAAGGAACTGAGAAAAAAAACCATCCAAAATCTGAACACAGAGGTAGAAACAACTAAGAAATCACAAAAGGAGGCAACTTTGGAGATAGAAAACCTTGGGAAGAAATCAGGGGTCGTAGATGCAAACATCAACAACAGAATACAAGAGATAGAGATAAGAATCTCAGATGCTGAAGATAACATAGTAACCATTGACTCCACAGTCAAAGAAAATGCAAAATCCAAAAGGCTTGTAACCCAAAACATCCAGGAAATCCAGGACACAATGAGAAGACCAAACCTAAGGATTATAGGGATAGATGAGAGTGAAGATCTACAACTTAAAGGGCCAGGAAATATCTTTAACAAAATTATGGAAGAAAACTTCTCTAACTTAAAGAGAAAGATGCCCATGAATATCCAAGAAGCCTACAGAACTCCAAACAGACTGGACCAGAACAGAAACACCTCCCGTCACATAATAATCAAAACCCCAAATGTACTAAACAAAGAAAGAATATTAAAGGCAGTAAGAGAAAAAGGCCAAGTAACATATAAAGGAAGACCTATCAGAATCACACCAGACTTCTCTCCAGAAACCATGAAAGCTAGAAGATCCTGGACAGACCTCATGCAGACCCTAAGAGAACACAAATGTCAGCCAAGACTACTATACCCAGCAAAACTCTCAATCAACATAGATAGAGAAATCAAAATATTCCATGACAGGACCAAATTTACACAATATCTTTCCACTAACCCAGCTCTACAAAGGATAATAGGAGGAAAACTCCAATACAAGGAAGGAAACTGCACCCAAGAAAAAACAAGACAGTAACCTTCTTCCATAAAATTCAAAGGAAGATAACTATTCAAAAACAAAAATAACATCAAAAATGTCAGGAAGTTATAATCTCTATTCCTTAATATCTCTTAACATCAATGGACACAATTCCCCAATAAAAAGACATAGACTAACAGACTGGATATGGAAACAGGACCCTACATTTTGCTGCTTACAGGAAACACACCTCAGAGTCAAAGACAACCACTACCTTAGAGTAAAAGGATGGAAGACAATTTTGCAAGCAAATGGTCGCAGGAAGCAAGCTGGAATAGCCATTTTAATATCAGATAAAATTGACTTTCAACCCAAAGTCATCAAAAGAGACACAGAAGGTCACTTCTTGCTAGTCAAAGGAAGAATCCACCAAGAAGTTCTCACAATTCTAAACATCTACGCTCCAAATGTAAGGGCACCCTCATTTGTAAAAGAAACTTTACTAAAGCACAAAGCACACATTGCACCTAACACAATGATTGTGGGGGACCTCAATACTTCACTATCCTCAGTGGACTGATCAGGAAAACAGAAACTAAGCAGGGACACGGAGAAACTCATCGAAACTTTGGACCAATTGGATTTAACAGATATATATAGAACATTTCACCCTAAAGCAAAAGACTATACCTTTTTCTCAGCTCCTCATGGTACCTTCTCCAAAATCAACCATATAATTGGACACAAGA
This sequence comes from Apodemus agrarius, assembly GCA_964023405.1. NCBI lineage: Eukaryota > Metazoa > Chordata > Mammalia > Rodentia > Muridae > Apodemus > Apodemus agrarius. Next base: position 30,443,056 of record OZ030020.1, read on the forward strand.
CAGACCTCAACAAATATAAAAAGATCGAACTACTCCCATGCCTCTTATCAGATCATCATGGAGTAAGAGTGTTCTTCAATAGCAACAAAAACAACAGAAAATCCTCATACACGAGGAGGCTGAACAATATTCTACTCAATCATACCTTAGTCTAGGAAGAAATAAAGAAAGAAATCAAAGATTTCTTAGAATTTAATGAAAATGAAGGCACAACATACCCAAATCTATGGGACACAATGAAAGCCGTGCTTAGAGAAAAACTCATAGCCCTGAGTGTCTCCAAAAAGAAACAGGAGAGAGCATATACTAGCAACTTAATGGTGCACTTGAAAGCTCTGGAACAAAAAGAAGCAATTTCACCCAGGAGGAGTAGAAGACAAGAAATCATCCAACTCAGGGCTGAAATCAATCAAGTTGAAACAAAAAGAACCATACAAAGAATCAACAAAACCAGGAGCTGGTTCTTTGAGAAAAACAACAAGATAGATAAACCCCTAGCCAGACTTACCAAAGGGCACAGAGACAGTATTCAAATTAACAAAATTAGAAATGAAAAGGGAGATATAACAACAGAAACTGAGGAAATTCAAAAATCATCAGATCCTACTACAAAAACCTATACTCAACAAAACTGGAGAATCTGGAGGAAATGGACAATTTCCTAGACAGTTACCAAATACCAAAATTAAACCAGGATCAAATAGATTGTCTAAACAGACCCATAAACCCCAAAGAAACAGAAGGGGTCATAGAAAGTCTTCCAACCAAAAAAAAGCACAGGACCAGATGGTTTTAGTACAGAATTCTGAGCGATAGCGACGGGCCTTCATATTGCAACCAGGACACAGCTGGAAAGGCCCAGGTAGACACCCTTCCAGGGCTACCCTCACGGGGGATCTGCTAGGTTCTCAGAGCCAAGCAGGCCGAGTTCCTTGCAACCAGGACACAGCTGGAGAAGCCCAGGTAGACAGACTCCAACAGGGGCTACAATTGCATGGGTGGCAGCCAGCTTATGATCCCTTAAAGCAGCAGTCAAACATATTCACCAGTAGAGAAACAACAGGTGAGCCCAGCCTCACAGGAGATTCAAACACCAGCCACTGACAACAAGGCCAACTAATACCAGAAATAACCAGATGGCAAAAGGAAAACGAAGGAACGTTACTAACAAAAATCAAGGCAACATGACAGCATCTGAACCCAGTTCTCCAACAACAGGAAGCCCTGGATACCCCCAAAACACCAGAAAAACAAGATTTGGATATAAAATCACTGGTCAGGATGCTGGTAGCTGAACACATAGAAAAATCTCGTAAAGAAATAGAGGAGAAAATGGATCAAAAGTTAGAAGCCTTTACGAGGCAAATACAAAAATCACTTCAAGAAATTCAGGAGAAGATGGATCAAAAAGAAGAAGACAATAAGGAAGAAAGACAAAAGTCACTTAAAGAACTACAGAAGAACGTGGGCCAACAAGTAGAAGCTATGAAAGAGGAAGCACAAAAATCTATTAAAGAAATACATGAAAACACAATCAAGCAAGCGAAAGATCTGAGCACATCCATCCAGATACTAAAAACAGAAGTAGAAACAACTAAGAAATCACAGAGGGAGACAACATTGGAGATAGAAAACCTTGGGAAGAAATCAGGGGCCATAGATGCAAGTATCAACAATAGAATACAAGAGATAGAAGACAGAATCTCAGAAGCCGAAGATACCATAGGAACCATTGATTCAACAGTCAAAGAAAATACTAAATGCAAAAAGGTGGTAACCCAAACCATCCAGGAAATCCAAGACACTATGAGAAGACCAAACCTAAGGATTATAGGTATAGACAAGAGTGAAGATTTACAAGTTAAAGGGCCAGCTAATATCTTCTATAAAATTATGGAAAAAAACTTCCCCAACCTAAGGAGAGAGATGCCCATGAATATACAAGAAGCCTATAGAACCCCAAACAGACTGGACCAGAACAGAAATACATCCCGTCACATAATAATCAAAACTCCAAATGTAATAAACAAAGAAAGAATACTAAAGACAGCAAGAGAAAAAGGCCAAATAACATATAAAGGAAGACCTATCAGAATAACACCAGACTTCTCACCTGAGACCATGAAAGCTAGAAGATCCTGGGCAGATATCATGCAAACCCTAAGAGAACACAAACTTCAGCCAAAACTACTTTACCCAGCAAAACTCTCAATCGTCATTGATGGAGACATCAAGGTATTCCATGACAAAACCAAATTTGCAAGATATCTTTCCACAAATCCAGCCCTACAAAGGATAATAGGGGGAAAACACCAAGACAAGGACGGAAACTACACCTGGGAAGAAGCAAGATAGAAACCTCCTCTCATCAAACCCAAGACAAGAAGAAAGGAGTGGACACTGGTGCTAGAATGGACCAAAACATCATTGTGGGGGAGTACAAGAACAGGGAGGTGGGAGGGGGTGGATGAGGGAGCAGGGGGAGGGAAAAGGGCATGTGGGACCTTTGGGGGTGGGAACCAGAAAAAGGGAAATGAATTGTAAATATAGAGTATATCCAATAAAAAAAAAGAACATATCATTCAGCTGTTAAGAAAACCACAATTATGAAAATCATGGGATGGAGACAGAAACAGATACTTTATGTGAGGTAAACCTGACCCAATATGGAAAAAGCTTTGAATATCTGGATATCTGTTTTATCTGGAATTCCCACAGATGTCTGGAAATTACTAAGAGAACGTAGGGTAAACTGGCAAGAGAGAGAAGACAGAAGATAGCAGCAAAGGGGGTAAAGGGAAATAATAAAATAGGTCAAACTGAGGTGAGGTGGGAGGTAATAAGGAAAGAGATAAAACACACATTTTGAAAAAGTCATATGTAAAGTTCCTATCATAGACATTTGAAATGGGTTGACCTATCAGAGGGTAACAGTCACTACTACACATGTGTGGGTTTTTTTAAACATGAGCTCAAATTTAAAGGTTTGCATTCTGCTTCAGATAAAATATTTATATAGGATATGTGATGTGAATGTCATAAATGAGAAATTTGGAAGAGTTCAGAGCTCCAGGATGCAGAAAACCTGTTACAAGATCAGCATAAAGGGTACTCCAATGGGATTGATGAAGACAAGTGTAACAAGACAAACAAGGACTTAAAGACTATATTCACAAGGCTTCAGGTAGAAGTAAAGAATCAAGACCCATGCTAGAGGCATTCATGTTGCATATTGTCACAGATTCTGACTACATTCTGCTCATGTCCTGAAAATTAGAACAGGGCAGAAATCAAAAGTAACCCACCATATTGTCTTGTAGAGTCAATACTATGACAAGGTAGCATTCAATTTATGGCACAGTGAGTATTGGGAACTTTTATATGCAGAAAGTAGAGATGTAAGTAAAAAGGAAAATATGTGTACTTTGATATCACAAATAGTGATGTGGGTTTTAAGCCATAAGTTCTATTTTAGGCAAGTCCTGGCAAAGTTGTTGCAATTTCTAAAGAAATTAAAGCTACTAAAGAAAAGTCAGAGTAATAACAAGACCATGGAGACTTTACTTTGATGTGATAGTGCCTGAAATTTTAGAATGTCTTAGATATGATGTCTCCAAACACTTTGCTCAAATATGCCTACAGAAGAATGTTTCCAGGTTCAGCCATATAGACACTTGAAGTTATTTCTTCTGCAGCTCAGAAAGAACAAGGTACATTTGAAACTGGCAGGAGAACTTGACAAGCTCTACATGATGCTACTTTTGTAGGTATTAAGAATGTAAAATTTATGGGATTATTAAAGCTGACAGTAAAGTTCCAAGGCAAAATTCATATGGAGAGGAAATTATAGGAATGTTGGAATTCCCCAAAGGGTGACTGATAATGTCATAGGTGAAGCTGTGAAGATATATTTCCAATTTCACTGAAGGATGAAACAGATACCAATAGCTTATGTATCTGACAAAGTACAAGCTGAGTAGAGTCAACTTAAGGGAAGGGTTCCATGTGTCTTGCAAAAAGGATAGTCATAGAGTAGGCCTAATCCAGTCTGATGGAATTCAGATGATGTCACCCTGTGCCTCACATAATAGGTATTGATGACAGAGTTTGGTGTTTATCCTACTAGGTTTACATCTTTCTGTAGTGTCATTTATCCTTTCTATGTTGCTAATCCTGATATTAGGAATGGGAGTATTTACTCTGCAAGAAGGTATTAGAAATATTAGTACTTGGCATGAATAAATGTGTGTGCTATAATTTGATTTTATAACCTTAAGACTTGATTTGGGATGAAGTCATTTTATATCATATTTATAGTACACGGAAGGCATGGGTTGGTTTAATGTACTATTCTCTCTATATCTTTCATGATTGATCCTTGGGTATTATCTGGTAATATTGTTTAGAGAAGCTACAGAAACTTCATAACTTGGCTCTAACCTGGCAGGTGTAAGTTTCTAGGGTTACATGTTGAGATTTATAGTAAACCCTTGATTCTAATCTCACCTATTCTCTGATCCACAGATACATGAAATTCTTGTACCACATTCACTTATCTTCCTGATCTCACCCACATAATGGTTTACAACTGTGATCCAAAATAAATTTCTGTTCCATTAAATTGCTTTCTATCCAATAGCTTGTAATGAATACTGGGCTGGAAATCTCCAGTTGTGTCATATGATAAAGACTTGCATGATGTTTTACTAAGGCAAGACCCATGACAGGACTCGTGATGTTTGGAGAGAGCATAGTAAGACTCAAGAGTGGATGACTGGATAGTGATGGGGCACATGTACAGTGAACTGTGCAACACTTCATTGGTCTTGCATCTCTGCTGATCTTCATTTCATTGAGAGACAAATCAGAGAACTTATCTTTGAATTTTGACTTGTTCTGTTCACTCCCACTAACTTGTGCCCCTTCAGCAGAGACCTAGCAGTTTCTGCTGAATCATGCTGCCATTGCTGATTCATGTTTAGAGACCCTTTTGAACTTGACTGTTGGTATCCTGAGAGTACTGAACTGGACTGCTGGTATCCCAACAAACAGAGATTGGAATCACCCCCAAAGAAGAACTTTTAAACAGGTCCACATCACCTTGTCCTATTTATCATCTTTCCCCCCTACTTTTGGATGACGGGTTAGAAGGAGGGTCAAAGTGTTTGAGAATCCTTATTAAAGTAGGTTTTAAAAAATCTAAGCCTACAGAGTAGTAGGAGAAAGAATAAAATAGAAAAAGAGAAGCAGGTGAACTGTATTTTTCTTCTAGAGCTGCAGCAAATATGCTGTCCTCAGATTTTTCAAAGTGGAGTAGCATGATGTTCAATATAGGAATAACCATGACCAGACTGACAAGCCCAGATAGATGAGACAGAACAATTTACAGACATATCTCTAACAGGCTTCCAAGAGAATCATTTTTAAATCAATGTTGTAATTAGGAAAGATTCCCCCTCAGCAAACTTCTTAAGTACAGTACCAAATGTAGAAGCAATATCTTTGATTTTTTTTTCTTAGATACATGTGTTTAGACTGAAGTATCCATAGAATGCTGGGAATCCTACAAAGAGGCCATGGGAGCTGAATTTCAAGGAACAGAGTAATAAATGCATGTGGTGAGAAGGGGAAAGGAGAATAGTATAATAGGAAGAGATAAATGAGGTGAGAGATGGAGGGGACACCTAGGAGGAAATTTGGTAAAGGATAGCTAACATTAGAGAGCTTCAAAAGTACCATAGGGAAAACTACTATAGTAGAGGCTTCCTTTAAAAGTTACATATATGTATGTTAAAGTACATTAAATGTTATTTATCTGTAGTGAGAATATATGCCTTTCAAAAGCACCATAGGCTATCAAATAAAACACTAATAGATATCATAGGTATGAATTGCTTCTTTTCAGAGTTTTGGTCAATGAGATGCCATACAAAGTCTCCTCCCTGAAACATTATAGCCTGGTTCCATTGCTCCTGGTTATTCCCAAGAACTTGATGTTAAGACTTTTTTTGACGACAGCAAAGACGTTATTCATGGGACCTGGAACAATCAAACTGGTACCAAAACCAGAAGATTTATTCCTACTAGCTAACTTTCATAATGCTAGAAGATTCTATACATGCTATTAGAATAAAAGAATCATCATGTGTCTTACCAAGCTGTGAGCTTGGTGAACTATAAATTAACAACTGACATGAAAGAAAATATGTCCAGTTGTATAAACAGAGCCACCAACATTGTTAGAGCAACCAAGAATTTTCTGATCAGATAAAAAGCCTGCTCAATAGTATGAAATCTATGCCTGGCACCATTTGAAGAGACAAAGTTCTGGGGCTTTCTATGTCATAAACCCTAGTGGAGAACCCTGATGACTTTGTTGTACTAAAAGACATAGTTAAAAATTGACCCCAATGTATTCTTTTTCACCTATAGATTAATTAATGCATCTTTCAGCCCTCATCATAAAAGTTTCATTTCGTTCATTTATTATTTAATTTTTACATTCCATATTTTATTCTTGCCTCCCCCTGTCTACCTTCCGACTATTCCACATCTCATACCCCTTCCCCATCCCCCTGTCTCCATGGAAATGCGCCACTCCTGACCCCACCTGACCTCTAAACTCCCTAGGGCCTCCAGTCTCTTGAGGGTTAGGTACATCATCTCTGAATGAACATAGACCTGGCAGTCATCTACTATATATGTGTTGGGAGCCTCATATCAACTGGTATATGCTGCCTGGTTGGTGGTCCAGTGTTTGAGAGATCTCAGAGATCCAGATTAATAGAGACTGCTGGTCATCCTACAGGGTTATCCTTCTCCTCAGTTTCTTTCAGCCTTCCCTAATTCAACAACAGAGGTCATCCACTTCTGTCCATGGGTTGGGTGTACATAATCTGCGTCTGACTCTTTCAGCTGCTTGATGGGACTTCTGGAGTACAGTCAGGCTAAGTCCATTTTTGTGAGCACTCTACACCCTCACTAATAGTGTCAGGTTTGAGACCTGCCCTTGAGCTGGATTCCACTTTGGGACTGTCATTGGACCTTCTTTTAATCAGGCTCCTCTCCATTTACATCCCTGTAATTCTTTCAGGCAGGAACAATTATGGGTCAGAGTTGTGACTGTGGGATGCCAATCCTCTCTCTAATTTGATGCCCTGTCTTTCTTTTTTTAAAAATTGGGAAAGGGGAAAGCCTTTGGAATGTAAACATAGAATATAGAAAATTTTAAAAAAAAGCAATAAATTCATAAAATTCTTAGGCAAAAAAAATTGGATATATTCTTTATTTACATTTCAAATTATTTCCCCTTTCCTGGATCCCCCTCCCCAAAAGTTCCTTATGCCTACTTCCCTCCCCCTCTTCCCCAATCCAGCTCTTCACACTTCCCTGTCCTGGTATTCCTCTACACTGCTGCACTGAGCCTTTCCAGGGTCATGGGCCTCTCTTTCCTTCTTCTTGGGCATCATTTGATTTGTGAATTGTGTCTTGGGTATTCCAAGCTTCTAGGCTAATATCCACTTATCAGTGAGTGTATACCATGAGTGGTGGTTTTTTGTTTTTTTGGTTTTTTGTTTTTTGTTTTTGTTTTTGTTTTTGTTTTTTAGACTGGCTTACTTCACTTAGGATGATATTCTCCAGTTCCATCCATTTGTCTAAGAATTTCATGAATTCATTGTTTTTAACGGCTGAATAGTACTCCATGGTGTATATATACCACATTTTCTGTATCCATTCTTCTGTTGTGGGACATCTGGGTTCTTTCCAGCTTCTGGCTATAATAAATAGGGCTGCTATGAACATAGTAGAGCATGTATCCTTATTACATGCTAGAGAATCCTCTGGGTATATGCTCAGGAGTGGTATAGCAGGATCCTCCGGAAATATCATTCCCAGTTTTCTGAGGAACCACCAGACTGATTTCCAGAGTGGTAGTACCAGCTTGCAATCTCACCAGTAGTGAATGAGTGTTCCTCTTTCTCCACATCCATGCCAGCACCACTATTTTCTCCTGAGTTTTTGAACTTAGCCATTCTGACTGGTGTGAGGTGAAATCTCAGGGTCATTTTGATTTGCATTTTCCTGATGACTAAGGATGTTGAACATTTCCTTAGGTGCTTCTCCACCATTCGACATTCCTCAGGGGAAAATTCTTTGTTTAGCTCTGTAACATTTTTAATAGGGTTATTTGACTCTCTGGAGTCTACCTTCTTGAGTTCTTTGTATATCTTGGATATAAGCCCTTTGTTGGACATAGTGTTGGTAAAGATCTTTTCCCAATTTGTTGGTTGCCATTTTGTCCTTTTGACAATGTCCTTTGCCTTACAGAAACTTTGTCTTCAACAAAATTATAGAAAACTTCCCTAACCTTAAGAAAGAGATGAACATACAGGAAGCCTACGGAACTCCAAATAGGTTTGAACAGAAAAGAAATTCCTCCCATCACAAAATAATTAAAACACCAAATGTACTAAACAAAGAAAGAATATTAAAAGCAGTAATGGAAAAAGATCAAGTAACATATAAAAGTAGATCTATTGGAATTACACAGGATTTCACCAGAGACTATGAAAGGCAGAAGAGCCTGAGCAGATGTCATGCAGACCCTACAAGAACACAAATGCCAACCCAGACTGCTATATACAGCAAACCTCTCAATTATCATAGATGGAGAAACCAAGGTATTTCATGACAAAAACAAATTTACACAGTATCTTTCCACAAATCCAGCCCTTTGAAGGATAATGAATGGAAAATACCAAGAAAAGGAGGGAAACTACACACAAAGGGAAGAAAGTAATCTTCTTTCAACAAACCCAAAAGAAGATAACCACACAAACATAAAAATTGCAAGAATAGTGATTGTTGCTTCCTGCTATTTTTGATGTAATTACTTTCTTGCTTTTTCCTGTGTGTAGTTTCCCTCCTTTTCTTGGTGTTTTCCATTCATTATCCTTTGAAGGGGTGGATTTATGGAAAGATACTGTATAAATGAAAAACCTTGGTTTCTCCATTTATGGTAATTGAGAGAGATGCTGTATATAGCAGTTTGGGTTGGCATTTGTGTTCCCTTAGGGTCAGCATGACATCTGCCCAGGCTCTTCTGGCTTAATATTCTTTCTTTCTTTCTTTCTTTCTTTCCTTCTTTCTTTCTTTCTTTCTTTCTTTCTTTCTTTAGTACATTATTATGTAATGGGAGGAATTTCTTTTCTGGTCAAATCTATTTGGAGTTCTGTAGGCTTCCGGTATGTTCATGGCCATCTCTTTCTTTAGGTTAGGGAAGTTTTTTGTTGAAGACATTTACTGGACTTTTAAGTTGAAAATCTTCACTCTCTTCTATACCTATAATCCTTAAGTTTGGTCTTCTCATTGTCTCCTGGATTTTCTGGATATTTTGGGTCAGAAGCTTTTTGCCTTTTTTATTTTCTTTGACTATTGTATCAATGTTTTCTATGGTATCTTCTGCATCTGAGATTCTCTCATCTATCTCTTGTATTCTGTTGTTGATGTTTGGATCCATAACTCCTGACTTCTTTCCTAGGTTTTCTATGTCCTGAATTTTCTCTTTGTGATTTCTTTATTGTTTCTACCTCCTTCTTTAGACCCTGGATGGCTTTGTTTAATTCCTTCACCTGTTTTGTTGTGCTTTACCTTAGTTCTTCAAGGGCTTCTCTCTGTTTACATGTGTTTTCCTGTATTTCTTTAAGGGAATGATTTACATACTTCTTGAACCCCTCCATGAAGCCCTCCATCAGCATCATGACCTGTGATTTAAAATCCAAATCTTGATTTCCTGGTGTTTTGGGGTATCCAGGAATTGGGAAGAATTGGGTTCAGATGGTGCCATATTGCCTTGATTTCTGTTAGCAATGTTCCCACATTTGCCTTTTGCCATCTGGTTATCTGTGGTGTTAGTTGGGCCTGCTGTCACTGGCTGGAGCTTGCCCCTCCTGTGTGCCTGCAGGTGTATCTCAGCAATCCTGCATGACCTGCTTTCCCCTGGCACAAATTGCTGTGGTGCTGCCAAGTTCCTGCGTGCAGGTGGAATCCTGGTGGAGTGTGTCCCAAAAGGATCCTCTACTCTGTTGAACCCTGCCTACCAATCTGTTACATAGTCACAAGAGCAAAGATGGTGGCTGAGACCCACTCTCTTGTAGTTGTATTTGGGTATGTAACTCTGTGGCCCTGATCAACTCTGGATGCAGGCTGTGCTTGCTCTCTCCTCCACACTGGCTGCTGGGTGTATAGCTGGCTTCCTGTGCTGCTTAGAGATGGTGAGCTGTGGCTGGAGGATGTTCCTGATCTGGAGGCAGAAACTGAAAGTCTCTTGCCAGAGGCCTATGGACAGGACCCTCCAATTTGCAGGGCCAGTCTCACAATCATTTGATCCTCTCACTGATAAGCAGATATTAGCCTAGAAACTTGGAATACCCAAGACACAATCCACATATCAAATGATGTCCAAGAAGAAGAAAGGAGTGGCCCCTGGTTCTGGAAAGGTTCAGTGCAGCAGTGTAGGGCAATACCAGAAAAGGGAAGTGGGAAAGAGTGGATGGGGGAGCAGGGGAAGGGAAGAGGGCTTATTGGATTTTCGGGGAGAGGGGAGCCAGGAAAGGGGAAATCACTTGAAATGTAAGTAAAGAATATAGTGAATAAAAAAAGAATAAGAACAAATCATTAAGTTGTAAAATGAAAAAAAAAAGAAAATGTGAAAGGATATCCTTATTGCTTCACTGGCATTATTTTAGTTAACAGTACTGAAGCCCATTCTACATATATTTATGAAACTCTGGCTTATTCTATTTTATATAAACACATTACTCCAATGAATACAAAGAAAACAGGTTCTTTCCTTTTTAATTTCTTAAATATTTGGAAATAAATCTTTTATATCAGGAGCATTTTGAAAGGATTTTCTTCCAATATTTCAGTTTCATATCATTTTTATTCTGATTTTTACCATAAAATAATTATTATATTTCTCTACTTCATATCTTCTTAGATAATTACTTATAGTATAGCTGGGGAATGATTGCTGTCCCTGCATAGGAGAAACAGAAGTATAAGGCAGACCAGGTGTTCTGGTCTCTAAACAGTGTTTATAGGAACAGAGAAGATGACCAAGAAACAATAATTTGCCAAGTGTGTTTTTAATCCTAAATGACAAAAGGGATAAAGAGAGGAAGAACATGAGGAGCAAAAAGGAGGGCCAGCCTATTTAAGCAGTATGTTTAGGATAAATGAGTGGGGGGGAAATAGATGATGAAAATGATTTATATCTAAATTTGAGTGAAGGTCATAAAAGAAAACAAGAAGCAAAGGGAAGGAAAGTAGTGAGTTACCAGCTCAGGTGCATCAGTAGAAGATGCAGGCAGAGAATGCTCAGGATGCTCTGTGCTGAGTTGTGGAAGGCTTCTGAAGAGCCACAGACATCCCATCCCCACACCAGAGCTGAGCCCACTGTTTCAGCATTATGTCTGCTTTACCTTCCTAGCTCCACTCAGACACCTGGTCACAGCACCAAGAACCTTTACACAAAGCCACAAGGTTCCCAGCGTGAGCCCTAGCAGAAAGAGGAAGACATCCAGCAGATACTGTTCATGCCATGGTTGCTGGAAAGCATAAGGCTTGAGATGTGCTGCACCCCCTGTCTTCAAGATGTGATCTATCCAGCCCACAAGCCTCTGGGCAGGGGTCAGTGGGTGGGAGTGCCTGATAATCTTGGAAGCCATTGCTGCAGACTTGTACCTGTGGACATAGACAGACAGAGGGTGTTACCAATTTTCTGTGCCAGTTCTTATCTTATATCTTCCATCATAAACACACTTACATACAAGCTCCTCTCTCTCTCTCTCTCTCTCTCTCTCTCTCTCTCTCTCTCTCTCTCTCTCTCACACACACACACACACACACACACACACACACACACACTTCTAGTGAAAATCCATGGGTAAGATCTAAAAAAAATCTCTTGACAAACCCTTAACATTGGTCCATAGGAAAGGTCCCATGGCACAGTAGATGACCCTATCCAAACCCATGCATATGTGGAGAGTTGAATTCAATTTTAAAGAGTAAATTACATAAAGATTTTTAAAAAGAAAAATGAAGTTTAGAGGGTGCTGTTTGAGGGAATCCTGGGAAGAGTCAGAAGAGAGAGTAAGGTAGATTTGGTCAAAATATACTACATATAAACCAAAAATTTCAAGAATAGGTACAAAAATCATTTTTAAAAGTTCAATATAAAGAAGAATGGTCATAACTAATTTTTGAAGAGAAAATATTTAGAAGGAGAAATACAATGGTCTTTCGAGGTGGATGGAGGGAGAATTCTGGATGCAAGACGGGGTGGGAAGAGATCACATATAGGGACATCCAGGAAGAGATGGTGAGAAGAGTGAACCCAAACAGCTGATGGAAACAGATGAAAAATCTACAGCCAAACATTAAACCAAGTTTGGTGAGTCTTGTAGAAGTGTTGAGGGATAGAGAGGGAACCTGAGGGGATAGGGACTCCACAGGAGTCAATTAACCTCGAGTCTTAGGGCTCCCAGAGACTGAACCACCAATCAAAGAACATGCAGGGGCTGGACCTAGCCTCCCACCAAACACATATGTAGAAAATTGAGATCTTAGAGCTGTTTGACCTATGACCTTCAGTGTTGGTTGCCACTTGGATTTCCGGAAATAGGCTAGGATATTTTAAAAAGAGCAGGCACAGGCTGAAAAAGTGAACTGGTGTAGCAGAGTGAGAAGAGAAGGCAATTAGTGCAGCAGATATTGTTAAGAGACAGTTGAGGCAGAAAGAGCTGAGCTGAGTAGGTAGGCTAGAACAGACATTAAAGTTTGGAGCTGCTAGGATTGGGGAAACTGGGAGAAGAGACTGTTTAAGCAGAGGGGAACTGAAGGAGAAGCTTTTGAGGGGGCTGAAATAGAAACTGGGATGAGGCCTGGAAGGAAGGTAAGAGAAGTGGCCATCATTTACAGAAAAGAAAAAACACATTTTACATCCTATATCACAGAGAGAATGGGCATATTAATTACTGTGAACAGATGTAACTGATACATGCTGATTTAAGCCATTAGGACATTGAAACTTAATTGAGTATTCCTGTTGTGTTGTTAAGTCACTGTGCTGAATGGGCAAGAGCTCTGTGGGACTCCAAGCTCCTGTTCCTGCCCAACTTGTGATAGCTTTGTGAAATCTTCCTTTATAACAGCCCTATCCTGAGCCCTAGGAACAGAATATAACTCATACACACTGCTTCTTCATTGTGTGTGCTTTCTATGTGCTTCTGCAGGGCAGAAAATAACAATTCAGGTGATGGAGGTCTTTCAACGTGTCAAAGAGAAAATCCTCAGGGAGATCAGCCACAATAACATGTAAATGTCCTTTCCTGTTTCAATGGGAATGCTCCTATAGGTACCCAAAATATAAGAGGTCATAAAGATACTGTGTAGATAACAAACCATCATACCACCATAGACAGGAGCATCATTCAGCACCTCGCCTAAAAATTGAATGAATAGCAGGGGGAAAGCAGGACCTTTGAGACTCACATGTGTATTATAACACATACCATAAAATTCTGGTTTCAGTGGAAATCAGACTACACAGATCCCTGTGTCAGGCCTGCATTCAGCCTAAGGGACCACAACCCAGAGAGCTGCATACCTCTTGTCTTCTATGACTTCCTTCATGGTGAGCGCAAGCGTCTCTGCCTTGAGCGTCTGTAGCTGAACAGAAACACCAATGTTCTTTGCTGCAACTAGGGCCATGTTTTCAGGTTGGTCAGCAAAAACTGGAATCCCCACCATGGGTACTCCGTGCTGGATGGCCTCATTTACACTGTTGATCCCCCCATGGGTGACAAAGAGACGGATGCTAGGGTGAGCTGTGGCAAAAGAGAAAGACGGTCCAAGGTTACACTATGAAAGCTTCAGGTGCCGGGTAAAACAGCAGACCCAAGAAATTCCCATTACCGAGAAGGGACTTATTGATTTTACTTTTGATATTTGCAGTGTTCCAAGATATGTCTAGCCTTCTCTCTGCATAGAAATGACTTACTTCAAGACAAAGACATCCAGCTACAAGGAGTGACAAGCTGGACATGTTCCCTCTCCTCCTATTCATCCTCATCATTCTTCTAATGCTTTTCTCTTCACTTTCTCACCTCTGCCTTCTCTTGCTTTCCATATCTGCTCTCTTATAAAGCTTATATTCTGTGTGCTGTACCCTCTGCTTAAGGAAAGCTTGTAAAAGGGAATGGTAGACCAAACACGTCAAGATATATAGGTCTTATTTATTGCTCCATCTTGAAAGCAATCAAACATTTCTTATGATCATATAAAAATCAGCCCAAACTATACGTCACAAAAACATCTACCCACATTCCCTGGAAAGTGAGCCTTTTTACTATGTCCTGAGACCCCCCAATGCTAATGTAAGTGTCTAAGTTTTCAGCTCATAGCTGACCACCAAGATGTGACTACGTGCTTACATTAGTTAGATTAGTCCTATTCAATGTTAGATACTGTTACATCAAGTCAACATAACTGATCATATCTAATTAGGTATGTGATACCTGTCTGAGTTGAAAAGAATATGGAGGTTGTTGCAATAGCCAGTCTATGGTGCAGCCTGATCCCTCAAAGAAGCTGTGATCCTCCAGGAGCTGCTATTGCATACCTCCTGGAGATAAATCTTTACCTATGAGCAGCCTTCTCTTCCGCCAGTCCAAGCACTCAGATATTGGATCTCAATTAAGTCCCAAAAATATGTGATTGGAAATAAAGTAACAGGTCTAGGAGGAGCTTACCCAGTAGGTCAGTCTGTGGAAGCCAATCCATGATTTTGACATTTGGGGCCAATGGGACATCTTTAGGCCAATGAGAATCCTTACATGTCCATAGCACCCCTTGAGGGAGGCGAGCAAAGGCACTGTTCATCTCCTTAATCATTTCCTTGGTCTGATACCGGCTCACTACAGAGCCCAGGGCCACAAGGACAAAACCTGAGTCTCCAAACTGAGTGATGAAATTCTCCAAGTCCTAGAAGAATCACAGAGGGAAGAAGGCAAAGGAGGTGTTCTGTAAAAGTCAAGACAGCATGACATGAAAGCAGGCTGGGTATTGAATAAGCCTATGCTTCAGTTGCTCGAGTTCATATGATAAAATCCTTTCATAGGTCTTGTAGCTGTGTCGTGTGTACTGTGTTCATGTTTACTGCATGTATTAGCAGCAATCTGTTCACCATAAGCTCTCACAGATTGTGTAGCCTGGGGTTTTACCAACAGAGGTCTATTTCCAAAACTTCCCAGCTTATTTTGAGTCATAATCTTAGGTACAAAACTCAGACTCAGCCACTGAATATGGTTGTGATGGGTCTCCAAAAAGTCACTCATAAACATGGAATTTGAGGTGAGGTGGCTTTAGGGAATTCTCTGTTGCTCAAGAAATTAGTGCCCATATCACACCATGGAATTATCTAGGTTGGTGTTCTAAGAGTTTCATATGTCCTCAAACCCCCAATATTAACTTAAGTGTCTGAGTTCTCAGGCTTTAGCTAACAACCAAGATTTGTCCTAACAAATGTACATATACACATACACATACACATACACATACATATACATATACATATACATATACATATACATATACATATCTAGGTTGGTGTTCAAAGAATTTCATATGGTTGTGATGGGTCTCATCATATGGCCTCAAACCCCCATACATATACATATACATATACATATACATATACACATACACATACACATACACATACACATACACATACATATACAAGATTTTATTTGAGTGAATGATTTCTGTTTCTTAAAGTATAAGATTGGAAGTAAACTAATTTTTATGAGTATTTTTATGTTTAACAACTTGAAACCCCTCCAAACTGTTTTTTAATATCAATTGTATTATTGTATAATTATGCTAGAAATATACAATAGATTATACAAAATTTCTCTCATCTCCTGTAAAAGTTTCAACAGAAAGTCTGATTCTTACATCAACAAACACAACTGTCTATTTTGCTTCTAATGTAATTCCTAAAGAAACATGTGGTCAAATACACTATAGAGTAAATTCCATACTGCTTCCTCGGGCATTCCTTCCAAACATTTGTCCCCATCCTTCTCATTGACAACTATTTCATCTCTCTGTGTGACAATATCTGACTCAGTTGTCTAGAAGGTGAGGACTCTGTCAATAGCATCTAGATTTCTAAATGTAAATGAATCTGCTATAATTGAGGATTAAGTCATGGAACCCAGATGACAACTGTCTCACCTCCACATCTATATACTGTAACCCATGTTCCATAATTTAGAGTTTAAGAAGATTTTATCCAAAACTTATAGCTGACAACTCCTTTCAGCAATAAAAAAAATCAATGCCATTCAATGATTATGCCCCAAATGTTTCTTCTTACTCAGTGTACGACTCTGGTACCCAGTAGAACCAGAAGAAATCTGCACCCTCTCTGCCTTTAGATGAAAATAGGAGACACATCACCTTCATCACTTCAGCACCTGGGCCACCACTGAATAAAAACACAGGTGATCATTTCACCCGGCAAGGCACAGGGAATTATAGGAGATAATGTCTACAAATTACAACCCCACAGTGATAGGTAACAAGCAATCAAAGTCTTTTAGCTCTCTGTACTATTAACTTTTCAGTGCTAGTGATTTTGAACCTGCATTGACCATGCAAACTAAAAGGCAGCTTTAATGGTTTACAATAGCTGAACGAACTATAAAGGGCTCAGCAGATTGAGAACGCAGAAAACAGACACAGTTCTTGTTGCCAGTCCTGCTAAGTTATGTAGAGGAACATGCCTTCTGAAAGGGGTGTATGTTTCATCATGAAAAACCTGCCTCCTTAACAAATACAAAATGTACAGACACTTGTTGCATTTTATATATATAATGTGTGAATTTATATATGTGTGTGTATTCAACCTCAGTATGGTGTATTCTCACACTGTACTTACACAGCCCTGAAAATGTAGGCTACAGATAACCTCCCTTACCATAAGGTACTTCCATTCAGGATATCTCTGCCACCCCCCACCTGAGTACTGAAGGTCTCTGAATGAACTATAAATTGAGGGCTAATGTGTTACTCACTTGGGGTATTGGCTGAACAGGTTTGTCCAGTAAGCCTCCCACATAGACTGTGTTGGGAAACAGGGGACGAGCAAAATCCAAGGCAAAGTCAGAGTTGACAAACAACAGCTCTGCTTTCAGTAGAATGTCAGACAACACTGGCCGAGAGCCTTCTGCAAAATGCTCCTGGATGGCACTGTCATATTGAGAAAGTATTTCCCTTTGTTTCATGGAGAAATCAAAGAACATCAGTAAGTTTTTCACTCGGTCCCAGAAGTCCATTTGGTCAGTTAAACCAGAACCATATGCTGGAACATAGGACAAGGGGGCACTTGGTAACACAAAGTCCATAAAGCTAAATTGCACAGGAAAAATGGACACAAAGCGTTTCCCAAGCTTTTCAACAGTCAGCAAAGAACAGAAGTCAAATGAATCATGAAGTACTAGGTCAAAGTTCTCATTTTTCAAGAACTCCATGATGTCCTTTCTGCTTAAAAAGTGACTGCATATATCACCAAAGAATTGATGAATCTTTACAATGAAGTTATGTCCATACCTGTAATAAATAAACAAATAACTAAATAAAACACAACAAATATTTTGAGGAGATTTTTCACACTGTTTGGAATGATGTTATTCTCAATGAACATATTCTGTAACTAGACAAACACAAGCCTATAATTCCAACACTCTAGAAATGGAGACAGGAGGATCAAGAGTTTAAGGTCAGTCTAAGGCTTTTATGACTTTGAGGCCAGCAGCATCTGGGCTAAACACAATTGAAACTCAGAGAAAAAAATGATTTCTAATATGTTTTATAGAAAGAGGCCCTGTAGCCTGATTTTTTTCTTTCATTCTGTTTAAAAATGGGCCATCATTAGTGTTACTTCCTATGGAAACCATATTGCTTTTCACAAAATAAAGTATGCTTTTTTCATTTTCTATTCTATATACTTTGTTTACATTCCAAAGGCTTTCCCCTTTCCCAGTTCCCTGCCACCATACGTCCCATAAATCCTCTCCCCCCCCAACTTTTCCCCAATCACCACCCACACCATTTCTCTGTTCTGGTACTCTCCTACAAAACTGGATCCAATCTTTTCAGACCCAGGGTCCTCTCCTTTCTTCTTCTTGGGAATCATTTGACTTGGTAATTGTGCCTTGAGTATTTAGGGCTTCTGGGCTCATTAATATCCACTTATCAGTGATTGCATTTCATGTGTATTCTTTTGAGATTGGGTTAACTTGCTTAGGATGATATTTTCCAGATCCAACCATTTGCCTACAAATTGCATGAATTCATTATTTTTAATTGCTGAGTAGTATTCCATTGTATATATATATACCACATTTTCTGTATCCATTCCTCCTTTGAGGGATATCTGGGCTCCTTCCAATTTCTGGCTATTATAAACAAACAAGGCTGCTATGAACATAGTGGAGCATGTGTCTTTATTGTATGCAGGGGAATCCTCTGGGTATATGCCCAGGAGTGGTATGCCAGGGTCCTCTGGAAGTGACATGCCCAATTTTCTGAGGAACTGCCAGACTATGCTTTTTAATTAAAAGCAAGCAGAGGCATAGAAAATAGAAAGTCGTTTCCAGTCCCCTCCCTCCTACAGGGAGGTGTATCTTTACTTATTGGTGTTCTTTGCCTATGAGAGTGAGAGAGAGAGAGAGAGAGAGAGAGAGAGAGAGAGAGAGAGAGAGAGACAGAGAGAGACAGAGAGACAGACAGAGAGACAGACAGAGACAGAGAGACAAAGACAGACAGAGACAGAGAGACAGAGACAGAGAGACAGAGAGACATAGACAGAGACAGATAGACAGAGACAGATAGAGACACAGAGAGAGAATGTTAGGTGGCCTATAGCATCAGCCCCCCATCCTAACTACTGCTGAATTTCAACAAAACCTTCAGCTTTAATCATTCTGGTGTAGGTATTTCTACTTCCCAAAACGCACACAGTCCCATCAGATTTCCTCTAAGGATTTAATTCCCATTCATCATCAATATGAGGTTGATTTCTTCTTCCTTGGAAGCCAGCATTGATTTAGGTAGATCTCTGACCAATAGTCTCCATTTGCAGCTGTATGATGCTATTTAGCTCATGTTATATAATCAGTTTTCGAGTCACAGTATTGTCCCCCCCTCCAATCTGTATAAGTAGCATAATTACAGCTATTATAATCCTCAATGATAAATTTATTTCTTTTAATCCACTGTATCTTAGCTTGGATGTTTTGTCCCAAGAAGAGAACAACCTAATGATAATATTCGAACTAGGTTGAACATGTTTCAGCTTTCTTCCTAAAACTTAGGCAATTAGAAAAACAATATGTAAACCTAAAAAGTTTTGTCTTTTGAATGTGAAACCTAATCGCTTCTCGGCCTTTTGGCTAAGATCAAGTGAATGTGAAACCTAAATTTAAATTTGTGTGTGTGTGTGTGTGTGTGTGTGTGTGTGTGTGTGTGTTATTTGTCTCTTTAGGTCATGAAATTAGAAAGGAGTCAATGAGGGAGGGGTGGAAGACATCACGAGAGATGCAGCAATCATGAAAGAGAGCTGTGGAGGAAAAGGTCAAGGTACCACAAAGATAATCACACATAAACACACACACATACACACATGTACACACACATGTACATATATATATCAAAACATGTTACTCTGCATGCTAGCTTAAAATATGTTTTCTAATGGAAAATATATGTGTGATTGGAAGCTTACTACTAGAATTTCTACCTCTTATTGGCTCAAATTTTCACTGAAGATTGTGTTAAATTTTAGTCATCCTGATGATGACTCCTACTTGTAGCCCTTTCCCAAGAACTCTTTCGCAACAATGCTTATGAGAAAAATAAGTAACCTTATAAGATGCCCCAATGCACCACATCAACATATGTCAAAAGATCCACAAGATGTGAGCCCAAAAGCATCTTTGCTCACTTTCAGAATCAACATCAGGTCACAACAGATGTGCTTTACCTTCAGTGATTCATCTGTCAGAGATTTGGTGCTTGATACAACTATGTAGAGGTAGCAGGACCTTTAAGAGGACAACTTAGTAGGAGGTCATTAAAGCCCTCCTCTTATATGGTTAAAGTAGTCCTCATTGAACTATGAATCGGTGCCTGTAGCAGGCACTATGGAAACATATGTCTGTTCTTTCTCTTCTCTTTACACTTCTAGGCACTTTTGCTTTCAACAATGTCTATCATGATGCCATCACCCACACTGACTACTGTTGATGCCATGTGCCCAAACTTCCACAACTGTGACCCAAATAAAATTCTTTTCAGTATAAAGTCACTCAAATTCAGTTATTCTGTTAGAGTAATATAATGTAGAGCAATACAAGGCATAACTATCTAAAATTAAAGCTTGTATTCCATTTAAATTGTTTATGTAATAATTGCCAAATTAATGTAGTATGTGCAGGATAATTTCTTTAAAATAAAAAGTTAATCCCTTTAAAGGCAATCAATTGTAAAAATTCCAAGAAGTTTGTGTTCTCAGCAACTTGACTGTATTGCACTTGTAATTTGAACCACTCCTCAAGAGTTTAGGTTTGAAAAGAAGACAATATATACATATATACATATACATGTGTGTGTGTATGTGTGTTTGTCTTCAATGTGTACAAATAATAACCCAATTTGAACAACCCCTTAAGAATCCAGGCTTGAAAAAAAGGCACAATATATATGTTTAAATATGTCTAAATAAAAACCCAATTAGACTAAGGTGCAATTTGAGTCTTCTTTCAACAAAATGGTGAAAGAAAAATGGTTTTAAATATCTGTGAGTGAGAATCCTTTCCAGAAAGAATTATCTGTAAGCACCACCTTGATTATTAAGGAGAATTTTCAAAGACAGGGAAGAGAGTGAGATGAATGGAACTAACTGAAAGATGTATATGTACATGACATGCCTGGGAAGACAAAAGAGGTTCTGTACATCCCACTTAAAGACTAAGCCTCAGGCTCAGCTGTATCACCTGGTCATTGAAAGGTCTTATACATACCTCTGGCTATTGGTCATCAAGTAAATGATATCCTAGCTACAATTCATAGAACCACAGAGGTTAGGTGTAGAGCAAAGGACCAGTGGGAACAAACAGATCTCCTTAAGGAAAGAAAAACAGACTAGATAGTTCTGTGTGGAGGTGGGAGGCTGGAACAGGACGATCAAGTCAGGAGGGGAGAACGATGATAGAGGGAATACCAGGAGACACAGCTATGATTAGGGCGCATTGGGGGGTATCATGGGAACTTAATACGGTAGACTCTTCCTAAAATATATACATGTATAAAGGCAATCTAAGTAAGATTGCCAAATAATTTTTTAGACAGAATCTTGACTGGCCATTTCATGTCAAAAAATGAGCTTCCAGTACCATAATTGGGCTACATTGAAATGATTTGTTAGCCAAAGGAATCTCATGGGAATCCCTACACAACCCAGACAGTTGCCAAAAGTATAGGATGCTCCCCACAAACTGACAGCAAGGCTCTCCTGCTGAAGAAAACACCTAAACAACTCACTGAACATGGAGAAATTGATCGGCTGACTCTATAGAGTCTAGGCTCAAGCATCTTTGGTACAGAAACATACACTGTACACCATCAAAAGAGAAATGTACACACAAGTCAGCCACATACCCATTGATCTGCAATGTTGTCCTGCCTGCAAAATATGTTAGAAAATTTGTAACTTAAAGCTTGTGTGAGTAACCAACCAATAACTGGTTTGACTTTAGTCCCACTCTACTAGATAAAACCCAGATACAACATTGTTTGGGTGACAAAGAGCCTGACAGTAGATATCCCAGAGTCCTAAGGCAAACCAACCATTATTGATCAAACAAACAAAACAAAAGAAGCAATATAATGACTCCTAATGACACTGTGCTACACTTATAGATCGGTGCCTTCCTCCCCCATCATCAGAAAGCAGCCTCTTGTAGCAAATGGGAGCAACCCACAGCCAGGCATCATGCAGCACTTAGCCCTAAATGGGAAGTCTGCATCAAATCTCTCCCTCCCTTCAGGGATAAGGGGACCCTGAGGAAGAGGAGGAAGAAAGAGTGTAAGAGCCAACAGGGATGGAGAACACCAAGAAAACAAGGCCATCTAAACATAAGCAAAGCGCGTATGAACTCAGGGAGACTGAGGCAGCATGTGCCAGGCCTGCATCAGGTCATATGTATATATGCACACATACATGCATACATACACATACACATGTATATGTGTATGTGTATGTATGCACATATGAATGTACATTAGTTTAATGTTTTTATGGAATTTCTGAGTGTGAAAGCTTCTGAGTCTAGTGCCTTTTTTATTCTATTCTGTTTAGTTGTTTTTTTCATCTAATTCTGATGTGATAGTTTTGGTTTTCTCGGACTATATTTTATTTTGCTGTATTTTATTGTTGTCCCTTAGAAACCAGTTTATGTTCTAATGAGATAAACAAAGGTAGTAGATCTAGTAGGGACTTACTGGGAATGTACAATGTGAGAAAAATTTCCTTTCACTAAAAGGGTGGAGAAAAAGAAAGCTTTTGGATGAGTTTACTAGGAAAAGACAAAAAATAAAAAATAAAAAAACATTCATGTACAAGGGAGTTTGCAGTGGAAATTTCTGGTTTTACTAACAACTCAGGTGTGTCACATGATGTTGTTCTGGATGCAATCTTGTAAGAGCATGTTTTTCTGAAGCAGACACATTAGAGGATGTTTGACTGAAGCAGACATGAGAGGGCGTATGATGCTTTGCTGGAGCAGACACTTGAGAGGGCGCATGATGTTTAGAAAGAATGTGAATATATAACCCACAGACATGAGAGGATGTTCTTGTGTTGGTTCACCTTGCAATGCTTTGCTGGTTTTCGCAGATCTTTGCTTGTCATAACTTCTTAGAGAGAAACCTGCCAAAGAATGTCTTATGCTGTTCTAGCAGCTTCCTGCCACCTCCTCAGACTCATGCTGATTCCTCATAGCCTCGAGGTTTGTTATGGGTCAAGCTTCAGCTCCTGGTTTGTGTTTGATGTTGTCTGAGTATACTGGGCTGCTGTTACTGATTTGTGTTTGGAATTGCCCCAAAGAACCACTTCTAAACAAGTCTGCATTGTTTCATTAACCATCTTTCTTTCCAATCTTTGGTGAGTGGGCTAGAAAGGGAGAGTGAAGCATGTAAGAATCCTTCTTGTCGTCCAGAGTAGTGTCAGGGTTTGTTGACTATTTATAGGATGAATCCCCAGGTAGGACAGTCTCTGGGTGACCTTTACTTCAGTCTCTGCTCCACACATTTTCTCCCTTATTGCTCCTGTGGCTATTTTGTTCCCTTTCTTAGAGGAACGGAAGCACCCTCACTTAAGTCCTCCTTCTTCTTGAGCTTGGTGAATTGTAACTTGTTTATTTTGAACTTTGGGACTAACATCTGACAAGAAGTGTATACCAAAAGGAGTATGCCATGGCTGTTTCGAGGGGGGGCTGCCAAAGCCTTACAAATACAGAGGCAGATGCTAACAACCAACTATTGGACTGGACATGGAGTCCCCAATGGAGAAGCTGGAGAATGGTCCAGAGGAGCTGAAGGGGTTTACAGCCCCATGAAAAGAACAATGATTTTGGCCACCCAGATGCCCCAAGACTCCCAGGGACTGACACATCAACCAAGGGGCACACATAGTTCCAGTCAAAAATGTGGCAGAGGAAGACCTCGTTGGGCATCAGTGGGAGGAATGGTCCTTGGTCAGGTAAAGGCTCAACAGAGGCCCCAACAAAGGGAAACCAAGTGGGGGGGGAGTGTGTTGGGTGAAGAGGCATATACATGGCGGCAGGGGGAAGGAGGAAGGGGAAGGGTTGTAGGCCTTAGGGGAGGGGGGATATTGGGAAAGTTCTTACCATTGGCAATGTAAATGAAGACAATATTCAATAAAATAAATAAATAAAAAAGAATCCTTATTAAAGTAGGTTTGAAAACTCTAGGCCTACATGTGTTACCTCTATTAGTAAATTTACATAGGAGAATTTAAGAGGGGGGGTTCTTTCTCTGAGTAGAGAAGCCGAAGTGACAGTACTGACACAGATGACAGAAAACTTGTTGACAGGTAACTTGTAGATACTAAGGCCTAAGAGGCACAGCTCCCACTTTGTAGAGAATCACTCCAGCCCATCATTCACCTAGCTAGGAGTCATCTGCCCTGC
This sequence comes from Apodemus agrarius, assembly GCA_964023405.1. Taxonomy (NCBI): domain Eukaryota; kingdom Metazoa; phylum Chordata; class Mammalia; order Rodentia; family Muridae; genus Apodemus; species Apodemus agrarius. The sequence goes on from OZ030020.1 coordinate 30,467,403, forward strand.
ACAATCCACACACATCCATCCCTGTATCCATCAACCCACCCAGTCATCCTTGCCCTTAAGCTCCCTCAAAGCAGCAGGCATCCATCATCTACCCACTTTTAAGTCTTGATTGGCAAGACATTGGTTCAAAGAACTGGAACAAATTACCTGCCATGACCTAATTCTTCTACAAGGAGACGCTGAAGGTTATCAAATTTCTTCTGCTGATCTTCAGGTAGACTCCAATTTATAACCTGGTATGATGTTTTTTCCTTTCTAAAACCTAAGAAAACACCAACTAAGTAAAATTTGCATTTATTACAATATACCACACATTATTATGGTGATACACAATTTAATAATTTTCAAACCTCTGGGGAAATTTGATTTTTGTTCTCCAGTGGGTTTGCTTTTCTTTTAATCTCAATTCTGAATTCTAATCATATTTCTTGATACTTTACAATAATTCAAGAATTTTCATACAATCTACATAATGAACATTTCTAATAACTTTTCCTTTACAGGCACAGCTACTATTTTTTCACTTTACAGGTAAGAAAACACAGATGTAAACATTCTAAAATGATGTGATTCATCAGCTTCATCACCATAGTGAGCTAGAGTTTATTGTTAATTGCAAGTCAGTTTGATTGCAGTTTCAAAGAAATATTAAAATGAAATATATGAAGTGCTTTTTTGCTTGATTTCCTTTTAGTTGCTATATATTTCATTGTTTGTCATTTGTTTGATTACTTTTTGTTTCTTTTGTGGTAGAGTCAGGTTTAGAAGTCCAATAGGATTTGAACTCACAAGCCTACTTCTTGAAGCTGCCATGCTCTTGGGTTACAAGCTTGTACTAATACAACTGGTTTTGCAATGTTTGTTTGTTGCAGTAAATAAAAAGGATCTACCTTCATAGAAAATGCTAAATCAAAAAAAAAAAGAAAAGAAAAGAAGGCAAGGAACGAAGGAAGGAAGAGAATGAGAGTGAAAGAGAAAGAAAGTGAGAGAGAGAAAGGAAGGAAGGAAGGAAGGAAGGAAGGAAGGAAGGGAGGGAGGGAGGGAGGGAGGGAGGGAGGGAGGGAGGAGGGAGAGAGGAAGGAAGGAAGGAAGGAAGGAAGGAAGGAAGGAAGGAAGGAAGAAGGAAGGAAAGAAAGAAAGAAAGAAAGAAAGAAAGAAAGAAAGAAAGAAAGAAAGAAAAGTCTGTCATGCCCCAACTGGCCAGGCCAGTCTGGCCCTTCCCCTTATTACTTATGCACAATGAACAGTCTGAGTCTGCTTTGACATTTCACTTCTGAAAATTTCAAGCTATATCTCGAATCTTAAAGAAAAAAAAAAAAACTCAACCCATCGTCTTCTGCTATTGATGAGAATTTCAAATCAAGATAAGTAGGCCAAAACCAGAATCCTCAAGTGATCCTCACCAGCGAGTTTCAATAATTTGTATTTGAAGACAGACTATAGAGTTGGGAACTTCCTCTCATTGTTCCTGGCTCATGTGACACAGTCCAACCCTAACTTGGTATCTCAGACTCAGTCATGATTGTAGATTCCAGCATCAATTGTGGCTGACTCTCTTCAGTGGAAGGCCCCTTATCTACGCATCTCACAGGCAGGGCTCATAACAAAGTGTTAGGGTGGATCCCCTACACAGCACAATATACAGGTGAATAAATCCAACTGGATGTTTATATCCAAAAAAACACAGACATCAATCACATAGAATCCTGGAAAATGCCCTTTCTATCCCTACTGATGACATATCTACAGATGTTTTAAAATGTTGTATGGAAAAGGCCTCTCAAAATTTGCATGAGTGTGACCATCCTTTGTGATGATATTGGGTTTCTCTGGAGAAACTTTTAAATACAAGAAACTTAGAAAGACACACACCATTACCAAGGGAATTAAAGCAACGGTGGAAAAAAAGAAAGATTAGGAGAAACATGGGGGACAGCTAAACAAAACTAAAGATTATACAGAAGAGATAGAAATCTACTAATTTAGAAGCTAATTTAAGAAGATGAGAGAAAATCTCAAAGGGCCAGTGAGATGGCTCAGCACGTTAAGTCACTCACTGCCAAGTCTGGTGGCCTGAGTAGGACTCAGACACTGGAAACTCCTGCAGGTTGTCCCTTGATCTCCACACATGAGCATGCATACACACATGCACACAGATAGTAAACAAATTTAGTGAAAACCACACATAAAACGACTTTTATATTGTTTCAATAAAGGTGTCATGCATACTTAGATAATGCTGATCTCAGAAGTCAAGACTGATCAAACCAAAAGCCCCAATGCTAGCGTGGGGAACATTCCTCTGAGTTTTGGATCAGGAGGTCAATGCAGCCCTCAAGACAGCATAGCCTGTACAATTGCTCTTGACTGCCCAGCAGAACTAGATCACATAGCTGAAGTCACCACAAGCTTAGGTTGTAGGAAAATTGGAACTCAAAATGAAACTGAACTTGGAGCTTAGGCCCTTCTGGCCAGAAAGTGCTACACAGGCCACTGGGGAGCAAAAGTCATCATGAGTTTTACATGATGGTGGACTTTCCATGTTACAATATTGACCTGAAAGGAAATGTATGTGTCCAGGGTCATGGAGGCGGGGGTCTTCGTTCTGGCTGGATTTAAAGCCTGTTGTACAGGGAAAAAATTATGTAGCACTATAAACTTCTTCAATAGCCCATGGCTAGGGAGGCCACATTTTGGATGGAAATTACTGCTTTCGCTTCACTAAATGGGTATGTTTTTCAAGCCACCTTATAGATATTTATGTTCATACCTATGTATTATAAGTGTTGCCTTGGCCTTTATTAGAGCATTTCTTTGTACAGCCAACTGCCGTAAATGCTAAGAACTATGTCTGCTCGATGTGCTGAGAACAAGTGGCTGTTGAGTGCTCAGCTCTATAAAGGGCATCCATCTATGTCACTCTCTCCAGGACTCAGGGACACAGCACATGAGGGGATGAAAAGAAGATAAGGGCTGGATGGAGGGAAGAAGGTCACAAAACACTGTCTTCTGAGCATGCCCCGGCTGTGACCTCACTGCAACTGTGATTGCCTACACTGGACCTGACTTCCAGCAAGGATGAGGAATGACTCATGAAACTCTACCCTTCTTGGGAAAGTCCTGCTGACTGTCCATGGATGCTGAGTGAGGCAGGCATTGGCATCAGTGGTTGGGCCACTAGTGTGCTTCCTAAACTCCAGTGGATAATCCTATTCCCAGGCTTATGGCTTGTGCAACTGTTTCCTTAGTTAAATAGAGTAGTTTTCTCTCTCTCTCTCTCTCTCTCTCTCTCTCTCTCTCTCTCTCTCTCTCTCTCTCACACACACACACACACACACACACACACACACACACACATGTATACAAGCTAGGGAGAGAATCACAAAGAGGAAGGGAGATTGATGAGATGTAGAGAGGATAGAGAAAGTGTGTCAGTGTGACCAGAATGCATTATATGTGTCGATGAAATTATATATAAAGACTTTCATGCACTACACACCTAGCTACCATATAGAAAAAAATAGTTGTTAGACAGATGTGAGTGTTCAAAGGGAATCAATCTCCCTCATTTTTGTGAGTCTCTCCCTAGCCTATACTCATGTTCTGTTACCAATACCCACATTAGGCAGGTCACAACTCCCTGTTAACACAATGTCCAGGTGATCCAACCACATCTTTTGGCCTCCTTGGGTACTTTCACTCACATGCAAATACTCACATACCATCACATGCAATTATACATAAATTGAAAATGAAAAAATATCTAAAAAATTATTTTGTTCATAGTTCTAAAGATTGACAATCCAAGGTTGGGCAGAGTCAACTAAACAGCCTTTGCTGGGCTATCACTGCACCCCAGAACAAACGTGCCATATGTGGGTACAAAAGTCACAAGACAAACAAGAAGAAAGAGGCCAGGGAAGGGCAGTTTCATTCTTTCATAAACACCTATCCTACTGAGAACTAATTCACCCCTGAGAAGACAGTGTAACTCCCGTCCAAGTGTTTACCTTCATGGGCCAGTCAGATGATTTTCCTAGGCCTGCTTCTTACAGATCAATAATAATTCAACATCATTACATCAAAAACCCTGATTCTACCACATTAAAGTTTGGGGTACATGCTGTAATCATTGTAAACCTATAAACGGAGGTAAGTAAAATACAGACATATATCATATAAGGCCAAGACTACATAGTGTAGTAAGATCTATAAAACTTACACAAACACAGACACACACAAAACACCACACACACACACACACACACACACACACACACCAATTTAACTCTGAATAAGGTCAAATACAGAAATTTTGTGAAGCAGTTCTATACAAAAGCCATCATTTATTATTTAAATAATTTATTGTAATAATTGATTATAAAGATACCTGAAATATAATCATTTTCATAAAGAAGTTTGGTCACATTGTGGCCACCTCCATGAAGAATTTGCGACACATGGCTCATCATTATATAATGGCTTCCACCTAGAAACAATACATAAAGTTCATGTTTTTGTGGTGATTAAGGAAAATGGTTCTGATTACCAGAGATAGCTGAAAAATAGAAATTAAAACTAAGTATCAAAACACAGAGTACCTCAGGATGCCTTGATAGAAACCAGCTCTTCCATACCCTCAACTACATTGTAGATAACAGCCAAGACATGAACCCAGAGCTTTAGCTAATAGCAATCTTTCACCAAAGATCTGAAGGTCATGCCTGGATAAACAGCTCAGCAGTTAAGGGTACTTGCTGTTCTCAGAGAGGAGCTGGGTTCAGTTCTCAGAAGTCATCTGATGGCTCCCAACCATGAGAAACTCTAGTTCCAGGAGAAACAACACCTTCTTCTAGCCTCCACAGGCTTTCTGTGTGCATATTGCACTAACATACATACAGACAAAATACTCATAAATGTAAAATAAAATCCTTTTCAAAATTTAGACATTCTCCATCCTTTGCTACATGTATATTTTCCATTTTATCTTTCTGTCATTGCTGTCATTTGGCTCAAAAATATTACTGTAATCATAGAAAATTCATCACTATGCATTGGGCAATACCATTCTCTGGAATTTTATGTTATTGCTGATGACAGAAATACAGTATCTAAAATGTTAGGGAAAAGAAATTTCCATAGGAATAGAGGGTATGGAGCCCCCACCTAACCCAATCACAAGAGAATACACATGAAATGCAATCACTAATAAGTGGATATTAATGAGCCCAGAAGCTCTGAATACTCAAGGCACAATGAGCAAATCAAAAGATTCCCAAAAAGAAGGAAGGAGAGGACCCTGTCCCAAAAAGACTGGATCCAGTTTTGTAGGAGAGTACCAGAACAGAGAAATGGTGGTGGGGGGGTGATTGGAGAATGGGCGGAGGGAAGAGGACTTATGAACATATGGTGGGGGGGGAACTGGGGAAAGGGGAAAGCTTTTGGAATGTAAACAAAAAAATATAGACTAAAAAAATTAAAAAAGAAAAAGAAAAAATTTGTCTTCTTGGACCTGAGTTTATACTCTTTAGAATAAAGTTATCAAGGATCACTATGAGGCCTAATCAACCCTGAAATAGTCATAAAAATCATCAGATGCATGAGAAACAGGCACCATGGATTCTGCAGCAGTCCTGGACTCCTAAGTAGAGAGGATCCTCAGGAAAGGAACGAGTTTCATCACATCAATGTCTTCTCAACTAAAGTTTCTTTAGAACATTGGTTTTAAGTCCAGAACTAAAGCAGAGAAAAACAAATTAAGAAAAGGAGAAATAGAAATTGTAAAACAAAAACTGAGAGGATCAGGGTGGTTCGGGAGCTGGAAGAGCTATAATGATTAAATCTGGGCAGAAAAGTCAGGGAAACTGAACTTCTCTGCTGAGTGAATAATTCCTTCAATTCCCATTTGCATAGTCTGACCACAGCACAGATAGAAGGCACCACACCAGGGGTGTCCTGCTGCTGCTCTTGTGAGCCTGAGAAGGACTGCCCAGTGGGGCAGCCATTCTAATGGATGATCAGGAGCAAGCGTTCTTCTGGAGAAACGTTGAGAGTGTCAAACTGCACAAACTAAGCCAGTGGGACAGAAAAATAAACATGAAGTGTCAAGATCTCAGGTCCTTAACATCATTACCTCAGAGAGCCTGTGCAAAGGCAGCTGGATGAGGCAACTTCTGCACCTGAGGCTCACGGATCACTGCAGACCAGGAATAGAGCAATTAAGGGCCAGAGGAACATGGAGTTTGCTATGTAAAGTCTTAGCGGAAGACTGCCTAAGCATGAAGCAAACAAGGACAGCAACAAAGACATGCTTAAAATGATGTGAGGAATCCCAGGAGCCTTCAACACTAGAAAGACGGACAGACAGACAGACAGACACACACACACACACACACACACACACACACACACACACACGCATGCACGCACCAAAGCAAAGCAAAGCAAACTAAGAAATAATGAGCGGCTGATAAAAGGTCTTCCTTAGGGAATAGCATACCAATTGATTGTCCAATATGTGCATACATAGGTTTTCCCTAAAAACATACATAAAAGCAACATTATACAGCCTGAGCAGGCTATATTTAGTAATATGTTTATATACATGCACATGTATGCATGTGCCAACAATGAGAGGCGAAGCCCTAATATCGAAAGAGAACAAGGGGATGTTTGCAAAGGTTTGAAGAGAGGAAGGGAAAGGGGAAATGGTGTAATTGTATTATAATTTCAAAAAATAAATATTTTTAAAGAAGATGGAATGTAGCACCAACATTTTTAACATTAGTATGCAAGCTCCCACTCTAAAATTACTCCATAAGAATATTTATGAAACATTAGAAAGGTGAGTTGTATTCCTGCAAGAGGTATCCCATGCCTTTGGCCCTTGTTTTCCTCTAACAAGAACAGAGTAGAAGGCTCAAACCCATGTCTATAGTCTGTGTTTCTCTCCAGTCTGACATCCTCGGGCTCCAACCCTGAAAGTGCTCTAAGGGTGGCCCACTGCCATTTGTGAACTGCGAAAACAATCACAGGCCCAATTTTAACCTTTTTATTATATTATCCTAGACAAACAAAAAGTAAGTAACACAGGAGTCATAAAATACAGAATTATAATACCTATCCATCTTCAAAATTGTTGAAAAACACACCAGGGCCCATAGAACCCTCCTAAAGATGCCCACTCATCTTTTCAGTTTTACCTTGGTAGAAAATATTCCTGATATTCACCAACTTAGGATAAGTCTCTGAATATTCTACCCCTGCCATTGAGAATATTATAGAATCCTACAGCTTAAGAATTAGGTAAATCTTTGATCCCAGTCCTGTATAATGATTACGTCTACAGCAGTTAAAATAAAATTTCTGCTGTCCATAAATTTATCATCTAGGTGAGATAGTTAGAAATAGTGCAGAGGGACTCACTATTTGTTGTTAAATACAGATTGTCAATAGCTTTGTCACAGAATGCCAGGTAATTTGGTTTTGGGGGCTGGAGAGATGGCTTAGCAGTTAAAAGGACTGACTGCTCTTCCAGAGATCCTGAGTTCAATTCCCAGCAACCACATGGTAGCTCTCAACTATCTGTAATGGGATCTAGTGCACTCTTCTGGTGTGTGCCTGAAGACAAACACAGTGTATTCATACAAATAAAAGTAAATAAATCTATTTTTTAAAAAAAAATAGTAAATAAGGAACAGGAGAGTCTAACTCACTATTCGTTGTTAAATCCAGAATGTCAACAGCTTTGCCCTAGAATGACAGATAATTTGACTTTGGGGTAATATCTATTATAAAGGAACTATGACCACAGGTTAGAAATTAAGTGTTTATGGTCCTTTGCAGAAGTTTGAAGATTACTTTTGCAAAAAATCTTTCCTGGTACAATGGGATAACACCTCCATCACCTCTGCCATGCTCTTGTGTCTGTGCCCTTTATTGCCCTAATTCTTGGGTCACACCATATTCAACTATATATCCAAACAATTTGACCATTTGAAAAAAAATGTTTTCAGGAAGCCTATAGACAGTTCTAATGTGAACTTGTACCAGTTGTCACTAATATGTATTGCTCCTGCCTGATCTAGACTTTTTATCAGTGACTCATGTACATGCAGTGCCTATTATCATGAGCCCAAGACCAAACCAGGGGACCAGGACATTTGTGGTGTTAAAGGTAACATCTCAGCTCCTGGAATAAGATGATGTCTTGGTGGCATGCAAACTTTGGTGCCTGGGTGCTTACACAGGAGAACACCTTTTGACACCAAAAATGTTTTTGGATGTTAGCCTCCCCAGAAAAATCAAGAGACATTCACTGTTCCCTTTGTTGGATGAATAGGCTGGTCACTTGACTAAGCTGCTTCCCATCTCCTCACAACCAAAGTCCCAGTAGAGAAGCCTTTCTAACAAACCCCCACTCTGCTGTTTTTATATCAGATGATATCACCATCTACTATTGTTCTCACCCTTGGGTAGAGTCCCCTCTGAACACCACATTGCACACACTCCCTAGCCCCGCCCCCAGGTTTGCTCTACCCCTAGATAGAAAAATCTCATACATGATCAACTATGTGTCATTTTTTGGAAACATGGTGACCCAGGAATCACAATCTCACAAGACTCTACATTACCAGAAAGAACTTACCCAGTGTAGATATAGTCAGGATTTTTGCAGCTTCTAAGATAAGAGTCTCAAGGAGAAAGCAGCTCACTAGAAGCCAACCCCGATGTACCGCCATGTGTAGAACACGTGGAGTCCAGGCACAGGTTGCACACCTAGAGAGCTGTGCCCCACTAAGGGATCCTGTAAGCCTCTGACACAAAGCACTGCCTGTGGCCTTGAAATGAGGAAAAGGGGGAAGATACTTTGTTTTTTTTCCAAATGTTCCTTTGCCCTTGGCATTTTCCTGCCAATCTCTTTCCAGCAGACACTGTTTCACTTGCTCAACTAGAGTTCGAAGAATAACAGGTGGAGAGTTGATATTTAACTTAGCCTATAGCCACAATATTTTCTTTGCTACCCCAAAAATACCTCTAAAGTGGGAATGTAGGGACCTTTGGAAGTCCTGTCAATGACAGCATCTTAATGTGGCATGTACCATGAACGTTTTACAGGCCTATTCACAAGCTTACCAGATTCTGCCTCCACCACCACTCCTCTACATGTATCCTATTGCCATTTCTGGAACTCATTACCCTGAGTGCCAGTTTTAAAATCTCCAGTAGTTCCAATTATAAACTAATCTTTGATTATTGCTTAATACCTCTCACTAGGCACAGATGCATGAAAATGTGCTAGTCATATGTTTACATGAAAAACAGAAAAAGGGGGCTATCCTCCAGTTCTGAATGAACATCATGAAACAGAATGGAGTTATTACACAACCCACCCAAGAGCAAGCTCACAACAGAGTCCAAATCTGTTTACTTGTAAATCAACACAAGAGGAAGGAGCACAGTGCCCCACGCGGTCATCTTCAAGCTCCAGTCTAAAATCAAACTGCGTTAGCCAGCTTTCCCTGTGCAGCTCCAAAGCAGGAGGAGAATCTGCTTCAGTACTTCCCAAGCATGCAGAATACAGCCTCGAATTCTGCTCTGCCCTGCAGCAGTGTGTCTTATGTCCCCAAGATTTTGTCTAAGCCTGAGTTTAAGCATGGTGCTCTGGTATAATTCACAATCATACAACTGAAGAGACAAAAAGAAGAAATAATCTGAGAAAGAGGACTTCAGAGTTCTTCCCCGGAAAATCAGCCAATCTTTTGTTCTCATACTTGTTACATGTATTAGGCTAATGATTAACTGATTGTCAGCTACAATAGATTGAGGGATACTCAGACAGCTAGAAAGGCATCATTTTGACCAGGTGTGAGACTCCTTCCAGGTAGAAGTAGCTTTGGAATCAATGAAGGGAGTAAGAAAATTCCACCCTCACCCAAAGTATCTGAGTACCATCATGTCCACTGAGGCCATGGAAGAAATAAAAAAAAACAACAGAAAAGTGGATTCTCTCTTTCTCCTTCTTTTGGAGCTGAGACTTCAAACATCAAACCTCAAGACTGGTGAAATAATTCAGTGCATGAATCATTTGTAAACGTGAATACCTATATCTCACATTGAAAACCAAAACAAACAAAACAGAAACAAAACAAACAAACAACAAAAAAATAGGCAGGTATAATCACAGCATTAGAACAGTCAGATGGGTAGATCTGGATCTTGGGTAGTGGGATCCTCCCCTATTTAGGTAAAATACCAAGTAAAAGACCCTCAAAAAGCAGGGTGTATAGTATAAAAAAAGACAGGGTTAATGTCAACCTCTGGCTTCAACATACATGTTCACAAGTATATGTATTAAGTGGCACGCTCATATACACACATGAGAACCCATATAACATACACATAGACCTCTGTGTCTGTGTGTCTGTGTGTCTGTCTGTCTCTCTCCCCTCTCTCTTTGTCACACACACACACACACACACACACACACACACCACATAAACCTACACACACACTAATGTGGGAAAGAGACTTAACTTACAAAGTGGAAGGGGGTTTATAAGGGAGATGGAAAAGATGAAGAGCTATGAAGAGGTAAGTGTGACCAGAATGCATTATACATGTGGATGAAACGGTATATAAAAACTACCAGGCACTGCACTCCTAACTACCAACCTAAAGAAAAGCATTTTTATACAAAGATTTCTGGGTGTGTCTCTCTCTGTCTCTGCCTGTCTCTGTCTCTGTCTCTGTCTCTGTCTCTGTCTCTGTCTCTCTCTCTCTCTCTCTCTCTCTCTCTCTCTCTCTCTCTGTGTGTGTGTGTGTGTGTGTGTGTGTGTGTGTGCACAAAACATTCACTGACCAAAACAACTTAGCGAAGAAGGGTTTATTTGGCTCACACCTCCAACTTACAATCTATTATTACAACTCTAGGCTACAGTCTACTCTTGCAGAAATGTCAAGGCAGGAACTTAACCTTATCCACAGTCAAAAGCAGAAAGGACACATGTAGATAAGCCACCAGCTTCCTTGCATTTGTCCTGTCTTGCACAGTTCAGGTCCCCCTGCTTCAGGAATGGAGCTGCACTCAATGGCCTAAGCATTTCTATATCAACTAACAAAGAAGACAATGCCTCCCCACCCCCGCCCCAAGCCCACAAGGAAATCTGATTTACAGAATCCCTCATTTAGGTTCTGTTCCTAGGTAATTCTATACTGCAATGACTTAGAATTTAAAACTATCAGAGTAGTCATTACAGTACTGCTTTCCACTGGTGGAGAGCAGGGTTGAGCTTGGGGTGTGCAAGAGACTATAAACCTCGAGAGACTGTAAGCCTTGAGAGACTATAAGCCTCAGAGTGTGTCCAACAGCAGAGGGGAAAGAGGGGAGCTAGTTCTTGAGAAAATGGAGCAGTTTCCTTTCTTCCAAGCTGCTCTGGGGTTTCCTTTCCACAGGCTTGTGTCAAGAATTTTAGATTTAAAGAAGCAGCACCTCCGACAGGCCAGAAGCAAGGCCATCAGAGGCATGCTTTAAACTCCTTAGAGAGGCACCTGAGCTGACAGTATACACTATGGGCATCCTCAGGATCCCGTCAGGGGCCTGGAGCAGGGGCTCCTACCAGGAAAAGTACATTTGGTGGGTGTGGTTTTCCAAAGCACACCTGGAGATGTCCTCAGCTAAGAGTGAGGACTTTTGGTCCACATGTTGGAAAACAGCACAGACATGTCAGTCCTGCCTGCTGTGACCTTGTTATTGTAACCTTCATTTTCTTCCAAAAAGGATAAAGAGGTAAAAAATGTAACAAGAATTTATTCAATATATTAATGTTGTTACCAAAAGTTGTTGAAGGAAGATTCTTTCCACCCACCCTCAGTGGCAATAGTTGATGTAGAGAGTCATAACTGAAAACAAGTGACTCCTGAGTGTTCAGCTTTAAATGGTCTAAATAACACACACACACACACACAGAGAGAGAGAGAGAGAGAGAGAGAGAGAGAGAGAGAGAGAGAGAGAAGACAGAGAGACATAAAGAGAGACAGAGACAGAGAAGAGAGACAGAAACAGAGACAGAGACAGAGCAAGCTCAGAGACACATACCAGGACTTAAAGAATGTCAAGGCCACAGAACACTGAGGACTTGGAGTGTGGTGGGACACGGAGTGTCATAGAACGTTGTCTTGTGGATGTGACTCAGCCACTGAATTGGCAAATAAATGCCCATCAGCTGGGAGCATCTGCACAGGTTATACCCAAAATCAAGCTCATCAGCAGCCCAGCATGTGTGTGGATGTCTTAGTGAGGCTCCACCTACAACTGAGGAGCTGTTGATAACTCATGGCTGTTAGTAGGAGAGTCATTCTTTCTGCAGTGGTGTAGCTACTGGGAGGTTGCCCTTACCCTAATGAATAAGCTTGGACCCATGTTTATGAAGCAACCTTATTTAAACTCAGTGGGTCATTAATGAAAAGGGCAACTGGAAAACATGGCTTAGCTATTTTTGTTCCTACAGGAACCATAGAGCCCACAGTAGAATGTGTAACTTAAAACCTATGCTCTCCTCTGTGACAAAAGACACTTTTGATCATGGACAGCAATTAATAATTGAAATTATTATGAATCTGCCTGTTTTCTCTTTTGTTGTCCTCACCTCTGTGCCCTCCCAAACTAACGTGGTAAATTTCTCCTGGATATTCTATTCTTGTCTTCTCTTACCAGTCAGGCCAAGGAGCACTGGGAAGGATAATTTTAACTCTGTTCTCTCCAATGTATCCTCTTCTCTACCTATAAACCCCCAGGAAATACAAATTTAGGGACCTTAACTCATTAGGGATAGGCAAGCCTCATCCTAATTCTAGGAAACATTATCTCCTTTGTTTATGTCCTGGTACTATATACTATAATAACCATGCCATGTTACTCATGTGCCAGTCTTAAATCCTTACTGTTGTGTCAAACTCAAGACTGTCAAAGCTAATCTTGAAAAGAAAATAACTTAGGATTATTTTTAGGGTCTTTTGAAAGTAATAAACTCATGAAGTAATGCACTATGGTTGAATACCAAAATGGCTACTTATGTATTTGAATGCTGTTTGTTCCCTGTCTGTTAGTAATGCATTGGGAGATTGTAGTACCTATAGGACATAGGGCCTCATTATGATATGTATTATATTGACTTTTTAGGGCTATAACCCAGATCTGTTTCCAATACACTTTGTACTTTCTTGATACAGCAAGTTAGTCTTAAATTACCACCACGAGTTCCTTCATATCATAATTACTGAGACTATGAGCTACAATCAGCATCCCCTCTAAGTTGCTTGGATCTCGTATTATGGTTATAATCCTTAGAAGAGTAACTATTAATCTCAGTAGCAGAGCTGTCTTAATAAAGCTTGTCTTGTGGTTCTTAGAATCGAAGTTCGCCCTTTGGAATGAGTGCATGTACTCTGCTCCTAAATATATTTATTTAGGGAGATATTTAGCAAATTGATTTTTGTGTGTTTATTATTATTGCAAAATATGTGCAGTGAATTCCAGTTATATTCATCCTCCTTCCCTCAGCTCCTCCAGACCCATTCTGGTCCAAGTTTCTATTCTCCTTTTTTGCTAAGCCTAGCAAGTCTAATGTGTGATGTCCACACTCTTGAATAAATGGCCTTTGTCCATAGACTTGAATAATTGGGCAATTTACCAGGGTTAGCATTCTTAAGGAAAACTGATTCTACCAACAGCTATCAACTGCCAACAGCACTTTTGCTAGGGACTCCATGTCTACTTCCTTCTCCATACTTAGGTTTGGTATGGCTTGTTCATGCTGTCATGATCACTGTGAGATCTTACATTCATGACCCCTGTTTTCAGAAGACAATGTTTCCTTCTATGCCTTCACTGTTCTGATTCATACACTCTTCTTTTTAATCCTCTTCCACGATGATCCATGAGCTTTGGGAGGTGTGCTATAGTCACCCCATTTAGGACTGAACATTCTGGAGTCTCTTGTTCTTTGCACCTTGACCAGGTGAGGGTCTTTGTGCTTATTATGATCTACTACAGAAAGAAGCATCTCAGATAAGCATTGAGACAACAAATGCTATCAAAGGTATGAAGAAATGGAAATACTGATGAGAGCAAACATTGGTACAACCACTGTGGAAACCAAAGCAGGAGTTTTCTTCACTAGTTAGGTGATATACCGCAGGACCCAGCTATTCCACTAATGGAAATGTACCTAAAGTTCCAATATCCTACAGTCAAAAGACCTGCATATCCATGTACATTGAGGCTCTAGTAACCATAGCCAGGTAATGTAACAGACTAGATATCCATAAAGTAATGTATGGAGGATGAAAATATGATACATCTACATGAGACATATCGTTCATCTGTTTAGAGAAACACAATTATGAAAATCACAGGATGGAGACAGAAACAGTTACTCTACATAAGGTAAATCTCACTCAATATGGAAAAAGCTGTATGTTTTCTCTCACCTGTGAATGTTAACTTTAAATTGTCAAATAAATTGTTTCATCTTGAATTCCCACAGAGGTCTGGAAGTTACTAAGAAATCATAGGGTAAACTTACAAGGGAGAGAAGACAGAAGATAGCAGCAAAAGGGGTAAAGGGGAAGAATAAAATAGGTCAAACTGAGGTGAGGTGGGAGCTAATAAGGAAAGAGATAAAAAACACATTTTTAAAAATTCATATGGAAAACTACTATCATAGATACTTGAAATGGGTTGGCATATTAGAGGGTAATAATCTCTACTAGACATGTGTTATTTAAAAAAAACAGGAGCTCAAATTTAAAGTTTTGAATTGTGCCTCAGAGATAAATATTTATATAGGATATGTGGAAGTCATAACTGAGAAATATGGAAGACTTCGAGGCTTCAGGATGCAGAAAGCCCGCAAAATAGGCAGTTCAAAGGGATTGATGAAGACATGTGTAACAAGACAAAGAAAGCCTAAAAGACTACATTTGCAAAGTGTCAGAAGTAAAGAATCAAGAACCATGCTAGAGGCATTCATATTACGTATTGTCACAGAAACTACTTTCTGTTCATGTCCTGAAAAATAGAATAAGGCAGAAATCAAAAGTAACCCACCAAATTGTCTGGTAGAGTCAATGTTCTGACAATGTAGCATTCAGTTTATGTCACAGTGAGGTTTGGGAACTTGTATATACATAAAGTAGAGATAAAAGTAAAGTGCAAAAGATATGAAAAGATGTGTACTCTGAGATCACAATGGTGGTGTGGTTTTGAACCAAGAAGTTCAATTTTAGGCAAGTTTAGACAAAGTTCTTGCAATTTCTTTTATTATTATTATTATTATTATTATTATTTATTCTACATTCTTTGTTTCCATTCCAAAGGCTTTCCCCTTTCCCAGTTCCCCCCTCACCATATGTCCCATAAGTCCTCTCCCCCCCACCTATTTTTCTTTTTTTTTTAATTTTTATTTTCTATATTCAATGTTTACATTCCAAAGGCTTTCCCCTTTCCCAGTTCCCCCCTCCCTATGTCCCATAGTTCCTCTCCCCCCCAACTATTCCCCAATCATTCCCCCTCCCCCCACAGTTTCTCTAAAAAACTGGATCCAATCTTTCCAGGCCCAGGGTCCTCTCCTTTCTTCTTGGGAATCATTTGACTTACTAACTGTGCCTTGAGTACTTAGGGCTTCTATTTTTCTAAAGAAATTAAATCCACTAAAGAGAAGTCAGAGTAACTGACTCCAGGTTCAGCCATATAGACACTTGTAGCTATTTCTTCCACAGCTCAGAAAGAGCAAGGTGAATTTGGAGCTGTCAGCTGAACTTGGAAAACTCATGATGCTAATTTGTAAATATGAAGAATGCAAAATTTATGGGATTATTAAAGCTGACAGTAAATTTCCAATAGTTAATATGGACAGGAAAATACAGGAATGTTGGAATTCCCAAAAGGGTGACTGATAATGTCATATGTGTAGCTGTGAAGATGTATTTCCAATTTCACTGAAGGATGATACAGATACCAATAGCTTATGTATCTGACAAAGAAAAGTACGGGCGGAGTAGAGTCAACTTAAGAGAAGGGTTCCATGTATCTTGCAAAAGGGAGAGTCATAGAGTAGGCCTAATCCAGTCTGTTGGAATTCAGATGAGATCACCCTGTGCCTCACATAATAGATATTGATGACAGAGTTTAGTGATTATCCTACTAGGTTTACAGTGTCATTTTTTCCTTTCTATGTTGCTAATCCTGATATTAGAAATGGGAGTATTTACTCTGCAAGAAGATATTGGAAATATTAATACTTGGCATGAATAAATGTGTGTGCTATAATTTGATTTTATAACCTTAAGACTTGAGTAGAAATGAGGTCATTTTATAACATATTTATAGTCCACAGAAGACATTAGTTGGTTTAAATTACTATTCTCCCTATATCTTTCATGCTTGATCCTTGGGTTCTATCTGGTAATATTGTTTAGAGAAGATACAGAACCTCTTAACATGGATTTTACCTGGCAGGTGTTGGTTCCTATGGTTACATGTTGAAATTTATATTAAGCCCTTGATTCTGGCCTCACCTGCTCTCTGACCCAAAGATACATGAAATTCTTACACTACATACTCTCACTCTCCTGATCTCACCCACATGTAGAGTGCCTTATTGAGGTGCCATGCCACCTGGCAGGAACTTGATATTGATCATATGTGACGTTCCTCTCCCAGCCTTTGAGTGGTAACTCCTGTGTCAGCCATAATCCCCTCCACCTAGGGTGGAGTGCTCAGACAAAGGTGAAGGCTATTCTTCATGGACCTGCAGTTTCCTGAGAAACACTAGCCACCTGTGGAGCAACTGAACTGATTCTGCTGAGAAGCTTCCAGACTTTACTCCCTGCCTATATATGTTGGGAGTTCTTCATTAAACTTTGAGACCTTGAATAGCAGGTGTTATCTTGGTCTCCATCTCTTTTTTGCTACTTTCCATACAGCCCCAGCTTCCCTTCCAGATAACCCATTCGATGTAACTGCGGGCAGTTACACACACATAATGATTTAAAGCTGTAACCCAAAATAAATTCCTGTTCCCTTAAATTGCTTTCTATTCAATAGTTTGCAGTGAATACTGAAGTAGAAATCTCTGGTTGTGTCATATGATGAAGACTCACATGATGTTTTACTGAGACAAGAACCATGAGAGGACTTGTGATGTTTGGAGAGTTGTAAGTAGGACTTGATGGACAGTGACTGGACAGTGATGGGGCACTTGCATAGCGAGCTGTGCAACACTTCATTGGCCTCGCGTCTTCGCTGATCTTCACTTCATTGAGAGAGGCACAGCAGAGAACATTTCCTTGAATTTTGTCTTGTTCGGGTCACTCCCACTCACTTGTGCCAATTCAGCAGCGTCCAAGTGGTTTCTATTGGAGCATCCCAGTTTTGCTGATTCTCATTTGGTGACCCTTTTGAACTCAACTATTGGTATCCTGACAGTACTTAATTGGACTGCTAGTATACTGACAAACAGAGATTGTAATTACCCCCAAAGAACAGCTTCTAAACAGGTCCACATCCCCTTGTATTATTTACTATCTTTTCTCCCCTACTTTTGGATGATGGGTTAGAAGAAGGGTCAAAGTGTTTCAAAATCCTAATTAAAGTAGGTTTTGAAAGGTATAAACTTCCAGAGAACTAGGAGAAAGAATAAAATATTAACAGAGAAGCAGGTGAATTGTATTGTTCTTAGAGCTGCAGCCAATATGCTGTCCTCAGACTTTTACAAAGTGGAGTGGCATGTTGTTCAATATGGGGATGACCATGACCAGACAGACAAGCCCAGATAGATGAGATAGAATAATTTACAGACATATCTGTGAAAGGCTTCCAGGAGAATCATTTTTAAATCAATGAGGTGATTATGAAAGATTCCCCTGAGCAAACTTCTTGAATACTGTACCAAATATTCCAATATTTCAGTTGCATATAATTTTTATTCTGATTTTTACCCAACAATAATATTATATTTTTCTACTTCACATCTTCTTAGATAATTCATTTACAATGTAGCCTGGGAATGATTGCTGTCTGGAGTAAGGCAGAGAAGGTGTTCTAAGTTCTAAAGAGTGTTTATAGGAAAAGAGAAGAAAAAGGAGGAGGAGGAGGAGGAGGAGGAGGAGGAGGAGGAGGAGGAGGAGGAGGAGGAGGAGGAAGAGAGAGGAAAGGGAGGAGGAGGAAGAAAGAAGAAGAAGAGGAAGAAGAAGAAGAAGAAGAAGAAGAAGAAGAAGAAGAAGAAGAAGAAGAAGAAGAAGAAGAAGAAGAAAATTTGCCAAATATGTTTTTTAAATCCCAAATGATTTAAGAAGGGATGAAGAGAGGAAGAATATGAGGAGCCACAGGGAGGACAGGCCTATTGAAGCAGTGTGTTTAGGATAAATGAGTGGGAGGAGGAACAATGAAACAAGTGATTTCTATCTATGCAGGGATGACGGTCTTAAGAGGAAAACCGGAAGCACAGAAAAGGAAAGTAGTGAGGTACCACTTCAGGTGCATCAGTAGAAGTTGGAGGCAGAGAATTCTAGAGTTGCTCTGTGCTGAACTATGGAGGGTCTCTGAAGAGCCACAGACATCCCATCCCCATACCAGAGCAGAGCCCAGCATTTCAGCATTATGTCTGCTTTACCTTCTTCACTCTACTTAGATACCTGGTAACAGCACCAAGAACCTTTACACAAATCCACAAGGTTCCCAGTGTGAGCCCTAGCAGAAAGAGGAAGACATCCAGCAGATACTGCTCATGCCATGGTTGCTGGAAAGCATATGGCTTGAGATGTGCTGCACCTCCTGTCTGCAAGATGTGATCTATCCAGCCCACAAGCCTCTGGGCAGGGGTCAGTGGGTGGGAGTGCCTGATAATCTTGGAGGTCATTGCTGCAGACTTGTACCTGTGGACATAGACAGACAGAGGGTGTTACCAATTTACTGTGCCATTACATACAAGCCTCTCTCTCTCTCTCTCTCTCTCTCTCTCTCTCTCTCTCTCTCTCTCTCTCTCACACACACACACACACACACACACACACACACACACACATTTCAGCTCTAAATAAAATCTGTTGGCAAACCCTTAACATTGTTACTCAAAGTCCATCAGAAAGTTCCCATGGCACAGTACATGACCCCCTGCAAACCCATGCAAGTGCGGAGAGTTGAATGCAATTGCTTAAAGAGTAAATAAATAAATAAAGATTTTTAAAAGATAAATGATGTTTAGAGGGTACTGTTTGAAGAAATCCTCAGAAGTGTTGCAGGAGAGAGTAATTTAGATTTGGTCAAAATGCACTCCATATAAGCAAAAAAATTTCAAGAATAGATACAAAAATCATTTTTAAAAGTTCAATATTAAAGAAGAATGATCATAATTCATTTTTAAAGGAAAAATATATATTTAGAAGGAGAAATACAATAGTATTAGGATGGAGGGAGGAAACTGGATTTGAGAGAGGTTGGGGAGAACAGGGTGAGGGAAGATCAGATGGAGGCACATCTAGAAAGAAAGGGCCAGGACAGTGAACCACAACAACTGATGGAAACAGATGCAAAATCTACAGCCAAACATTAAACCAAGTTCAATGAGTCTTGTAGAAGACTTGAGCAATAGATTGGGGGAACCTGAGGGTATAGGGACTCCACAGGAGTCAATTATCCTGGAACCATAGGGGCTGCCAGAGACTGAACCACCAACCAAAGAGCATACAGGGGCTAGACCTAGACTCCCACCACACACATATTAGCAGATGTGTGGCTTGGTCCTCATACAGATCCTCCAATCACTGGAGAGGGGGCTGTCCATGACTCTGTTGCCCGCTTGCGAACTCTCTTCCCCTAACTGGTCTACCTTATCTGGCCTCAGCAGGGAGGATGTGACTAGTCTGGCAGTGACTTGATGTGCCAGGGTGGGTTGTTAAGGGGAGAAGATGTGTCAGAGTGGGTAGAAAAGGGGGACAGCCCCCCTTTTCAGAGGAGAAGGGAGTGGGGAGGGTGAAGGGGCCATGTCAGAAGTGGAATGGAAGGAGGGGACAGCAATCAGGATGTACAATGATGAATAAATGAATGGGGAAAACAAATACTTAACTGTAGTATTAGAGCTGCTTGACCTATGACCTTCAATGTAGGTTGCCTCTTGGATTTCTGGAAACAGGATGGGATATTTAAAAAAAAAAAAGCTAGCAGAGGATGAAAAGTGAACTGGGCTAGCTGAGTGAGGGGAGAAGACAGTTGGTGCAGCAGATATTGTTGGGACAGTTGAGGCAGAAGAAGTTGAGCTGAGTAGGTAGGCTAGACAGTCCTTACAGCTTGGAGCTGCTAGGATTGGGGAAACTGGGAGAAGAGACTGTTTAAGCAGAGAACTGAAGGAGAGGCCTTTGAAGGGGCTGGAGTGGAAACTGGGAGGAGGGCTGGCAGGAATTTAAGAGAAGTGGTCACTGTTTATAGAAAACAACCTGTAGCATAGAGAGGATGAGTATATTAAATACTGTGAACAGATCTAACAAATGTAATATGATTTAAGTCATTAGGAAATTGAGACCTGAATAGCTTTTCCTGTTTGGTTGTTAAGTTACTGTGCTAAATTACACAAGAGTTCTGTGGGACCCCAAGCTCCTGTTCCTGAGCAACTTGTGATAGATTTATGACGTGTTCCTTTATAGCAGACCTGTCCTAAGCCTTAGGAACAGAATATAACTCATACACACTGCTTCTTCATGGTGTGTGCTTTCTATGTGCTTCTGCAGGGCAGAAAATAACAATTCGGGTGATGAAGATATTTCAAAGTGTCAAACAGAAAATCCTCAGGGAGATCAGCCACAATAACAGGTAAAGGTCCTCTCCTGGCTGAACTGGAATTCTATATAGGTATCCAAAATATAAGAGTTCATAAAGATACTGTGTAGATAAGAAACTGTACTGGCTAGTTTTGTGTGTCAACTTGACACAGGCTGGAGTTATCATAGGAAACTTTCAATTGGGGAAGTGCCTCCATGAGATCCAGCTGTGGGGCATTTTCTCAATTAGTGATCAAGTGGGGGAGAGCCCCTTATGGGTGGCATCATTCCTGGGCTGGTAGTCTTGGGTTCTATAAGGGAGCAGGCTGAGCAAGCCAGGTGAAGCAAGCCAGTAAGTAACATCCCTCCATGGCCTCTGCATCAGCTTCTGATTCCTGACCTACTTGAGTTCCAGTCCTGACTTCCTTTGGTGATGAACAGCAATGTGGAAGTATAAGCTCAATAAACCCTTTCCTCCCCAACTTGCTTCTTGGTCATGATGTTTGCACGGGAATAGAAACCCTAGATAAGACAGAAACCATCATTCCACCATAGACAGGAGCATCTTTCAGCACCTCACCTAAAATTGGGATTAATAGCAAAGGAAAAGCAGGACCTTTGAGACCCACATGTGTATTATAACAAACCCCACAAAATTCTGGTTTCACTGGAAATCAGACTACACAGATCCCTGGGTCAGGCCTGCACTCAGCCTAAGGGACCACAACCCAGAGAGCTGCTTACCTCTTGTCTTTTATGACTTCCTTCATTATGAGTGCAAACATCTCTGCCTTCAGTGTCTGTGGTTGAATAGAAACACCAATGTTCTTTGCTTCGACTCGAACCATGTTTTCAGGTTGGTCACCAAAAAATGGAATCCCCACCATGGGTACTCCATGCTGGATGGCCTCATTTACACTGTTCATGCCCCCATGGGTGACAAACAGACGGATGTTAGGGTGACCTGTGGCAAAATAAAAAAGAAAGATGGTCCCAGCTTTCTCTGCAAAAGTTTCAGATACCAGGTAATACTCATCTACTATGGAGAAAAGACATTGATTTTGCTATTGATATTGGCAATGTCCCAGGATATGATATCTAGCCTTCCCTCTGCAGAGAAATGCCTTACTTCAATACAAAGACTTCCAGCTACAAGGAGAGTGACAAGCTGGACATGTTTCCTCGCCTCCTATTCATCCTCCTCGCTTCAGATGATGAATTTCTCTTCACTTTTCTCACCTCTGTCTTCTCTTGCTTTCCATATCTCCTCTCTTAGAAAGTTTATATTTGGTGTGCTATCTCCTCTTCCTCAAGGAGACCTTTAAAAGGGGAATCCAGACACTTCTAGATGTACAGGTAGTGTCTATTACTCTATCTTGAAAGCAATCCAACATTTCTCATGATCACATAGAAATCATCACAAATTATATCTCACACGAAATCTACCCATATTCCCTGGAAAGTAAACCTTTTTGCTATGTCCTCAAACCCCCAAAATGAATGCGTCTAACTTTTCAGCCCATAGCTGACAACCAAGATGTGTCTACATGCTTACATTCATATTTCTGTTTTAGAATTGCTGAAGTTTTCTCACATCATTGTGAGAATAATGGCAACAAATAGTGCCAACTGTCCCAGAAAGTAGTATTCCTTCACACAGTGTCCAAGATGGTGTTAGATCAGTCCTAGTCAATGTTAGATACTGTTAAGTCAAGGCAACATAACTCATCATATGTAATTAGGGATGTGAGACCCGACTGAGTTGGAAAGAATATGGTGGCTGCTGCAATAGCCAGTCTAGAGTGCAGGCTGGTCCCTCAGAGAAGCTGCGATCCTCCAGGGGCTATTGCCTGACTGCCGAAGATAAATCTTTACCTATCAGCAGCCTTCTCTTCTGCCAGTCCAAGTGTTCCTATATAGGATATCAATTAAGCTCCCCCCAAAAATGTGAATGGAAGTAAAGTAACAGGTCTAGGAGAGGCTTACCCAGAAGGTCAGTCTGTGGAAGCCAATCCATGATTTTAACATTTGGGGCCAATGGGACATCTTTGGGCCAATGGGAATCCTTACATGTCCATAGCACCCCTTGAGGGAGGCGAGCAAATGCAGTGTTCATCTCTTTAATCATTTCCTTGGTCTGATACAGGCTCACTACAGAGCCCAGGGCCACAAGGACAAAACCTGAGTCTCCAAACTGAGTGATGAAATTCTCCAAGTCCTAGAAGAATCACAGAGGGAAGAAGGCAAAGGAGGTGTTCTGTAAAAGCCAAGGCAGCATGACATGAAAGCAGGCTGGGTACTGAATAAACCCATGCTTCAGTTGCTCGAGATCCATATGATAAAATCCTTTCATAGGCACTGTAACTATGTTGTGTGTAGTGTGTTCATGTTTACATGTTTACTGTTCATGTTCATGTATTAGCATCCGTCTGTTCACTGTGAGCTCTTATAAATTGTGTAGCCGGTAGTTATACCAACAAATGTCTATTTCCAAAATTTCCCAGGTTATTTTGAGTAACAGTCTTAGGTACAAAACTCAGACTCACCCACTGAGTGTGGTGGTGAGGGGTCTCCAAAAAGTCACACATCAACGTAAAATTTGAGGTGAGGTAGCTTTGGACAATTCTCTGCTGTCCGAGAAATCAGTGTCTCCATATCATGCCATGGAATTACTTAGACTGGGGCTCAGATAGCTTCATGTGTCCTTGAACCCCCAATATCAATGTTGTAAGTGTCTGACTTCTCAGCCTTTAGCTGACAACCAAGATATGTCAACATGCATGCATACATACACATATACAAGATTTTATTTGACTGACTGAGTTCTGTTGCTTAAAGTGTAAGCTGGGGTGGAACCTAGCTGTTAAGAATAGTTCTACGTGTAACAAATTGAAGCCCCTCCAAACTTGTTTAACAGTAATTGTATTGTTTTATTATTATGCTAGAAATATACAATACAATATATAAAATTTCTTAACTAGCTTTGTTCTATAATTTCTTGTCATCTGATTTTGCTTTTGTCTTTGATTATAGAGCAATAATAGTCTCATAGATTTGGTGGAATATTCTTCTTGTACAACTGCCATTGATTAATAGGAAAAATTGCCATTGATTCTTAAGTGTGTCACTTAATTTTCCAGTTAATCTATGTTATATTAGACTTTCCTTTCTTTTTAAAAAGATTTATTTATTACATATAAGTACACTGAAGCTGTCTTCAGACACATGAGAAGAGGGCATCAGATCTCATTACAGATGATTGTGAGCCACCATATGGTTGCTGGAATTGAACTCAGGACCTCTGGAAGAGCAGTAAGTGCTCTTAACCACTGAGCTATCTCTTTAGCCCCTTTATTAGACTTTCTTGATTTTGTTTGGCTTTTCCAACCTAATTTAATCTCACAAGTTTCAGAGTTTCTAACTATCCCAGGGTCAGTTTTGTCAACAGATATCCATATGAATTTGTCCATTCATGTAGGTCACATAAGTTGGTGATATATCATGTTTGTGTGATTCCTTTAGAATCTATCGTTTTAAATAATAATGAGTAATTTTTCACTTTAGGATTTAATCATTTGCTTGTTCTTTCTCTTTTTTTAATGACTCTAGTGGTTTGCCAGCATATTTTTCTCTTCTGTTGATTCCAATTATTTTGCTATTCATTGCTTCAGTCATCTTTGCTATGAGTTTTAAGCCCCTCCTTTCTCAGAGTTTCCAGTTTAATTCTGCCTCCATTATCTATTTGCATATAGCAAAGGCTTATATTATCAATCTCAACTGTCTTGTCTAAACCTAAGGAGATAATAACAGCCACAAAGGATGTCCTATTTTGTTTCTATTGCACTTTATTATTCCATTGTGTTTTGTCTCTTTTTCGTTTCTATGTAGTATTTTCAAATGTTCCTCTGGATGATATTTCTTCTACTTCTTCTAAAAGCAGAGAGGATACAGATTTCTTCTGGTTCTACTGGGTACCAGAGTCCCTACCTTTCCTAGTACTGAGTGAGAAGAAGTGTTTAGGGAGTGATCATGTGATTTTTCCCCCTTTGTCTTATTGGTTGTTTTCATTTTTTATATTTTGTTGATTTATTTATCATCCCATTGTGATATGAAATTTTTGCATTAATTCAAGATTTTGAAACTTACTGAGAATGTTTTCACCTGGGTGTGTTCTAATGCATGAAACAATGATTTTGTTTTATTCATTAGAGAAGAATATGTGTCCTGTTCTTGCTGGAAATGATACTTGAACTGTAGAGATGGCTCAGCATGTAAGAGAATTTGCTGTTCTTCTAGAGGACCACAGCTCAGTTCCCAGCACCCACATAGCAGGTCACAGCCCTCTGAAACTCTAGCTCCAGGGGATCTGATGCCCTCTTCTGGTCTCTTCTGGGCCCAGGCTCACATATGTCTGGTGCCCAGGCATAGATGCAGGAAAAACACTCAGACACATAAAATGATTTGAAAAAAATTAAGGAATACTCTATATATTTCTAATAGATTTGATTAGCTTATAGTGATATTGAAGATGATACTGGACATGGATAATCTTTTCATACTACAAGTGTATAATAGAAGTCTTAAGATATTATCTATTTTTTAAATTGCTTACATTTTTCACATTTTTATTTCATATTTAGTACTTATATGATATGTCTTATGTCTTCTCTGGAAATTAACTATTTCACATATTTTAAATAATATAATTATAAAAGTGGATATTAATAGCCCAGAAGCCCTAAATACTTAAGACACAATTAGCAAGTCACATGATTCCCAAGAAGAAGAAAGGAGAGGACCCTGGGCCTGTAAAGATTGGATCCAGTTTTGTAGACCCAGAACAGAGAAATCGGGGGGGGGGGAGGGAATGATTGGGGAATAGTTGGGGGGGAGGAATTATGGGACGTATGGTGGGGGGGAACTGGGAAAGGGGAAAGTCTTTGGAATGTAAACATAGAATATAGAAAATAAAAATTAAAAAAAATAAAGTATGATAAAAACAAAATTTCAAATAGTTATATACTGGCTTTAATCTCCTGTGAAAGTTTCAACACAAAGTCTGATTCTTACATAGACAACCACAACTTTATATTTTGCTTCTAACATGACTGTTAAAGAAACATGTGGTCATAAGTGCTGGCTGACCGGAGCCAGATATAGCTATCACCTGAGAGGCTCTCTTAGTGCATGACAAATACAGAAGCGGACACTCTAAGCCAGCCATCGAACTGAGCACAGGGTTCCCAATGGGGGAGCTAGAGAAAGCACCCAAGGAGCTGAAGGGGTTTGCAGTGCCACAGGAGGAACAACAATATGAGCTAGCCAGTATTCCCAGAGCTCCCATGGACAAAATCATCAACAGAGAGTACACATAGAGTTACCCATGGCTCCAGTCACATCATCAGCAGAAGATGGTCTTGTTAGAATGAAAAAAACAGCAATGAAAAAACCAATGGCATTCAGTGATCACTCCCCAAACACTTCTTCTCACTCAGTTCAAGGAAGGGTAGGGACTCTAGCACCTAGTAGAACCAGAAGAAATCTGCCCTTCTCTGCCTTTAGATGAAAATAGGAGACACATTACCTTCATCACTTCAGCATCTTGGCCACCACTGTATAAAAACACAGGTGATCATTCTTCCCAGCAAGGGACAGGGAATTAAAGAAGATAATGTCTACAAAATAACAACCCCAGAGTGATAGGTAACAAGCAATCAAAGTCTATTAGCTCTCTGTACTTTTAAATTTTCAGTAATAGTGATCTTTAAACTGCACCAATTATGCAAACTAGAAGGCAGCTTTAATGGTTTACAATAGCTGAATGAAGTATAAAGGACTCAATAGACTGGGGACACAAAATAGCACACACAGTTCTTGTTGCCACTCCTGCTAATTCTGTCTAGATACATGCCTTATGAAAAGGGTATCCCCTGCATACAATAAAGACACATGCTCCACTATGTTCATAGCAGCCTTATTTATAATAGCCAGAAGTTGGAAGGAGTCCAGATGTCCCTCAAAGGAGGAATGGATACAGAAAATGTGGTATATTTATACAATGGAATACTACTCAGCAATTAAAAATAATGAATTCATGCAATTTGTAGGCAAATGGTTGGATCTGGAAAATATCATCCTAAGTAAGCTAACCCAATCACAAAAGAATACACATGAAATGCAATCACTGATAAGTGGATATTAATGAGCACAAAAGCTCTGAATACTCAAGGCACAATTAGCAAATGAAAAGATTCCCAAGAAGAAGGAAGGAAAGGACCCTGGTCCTGAAAAGACTGGATCCAGTTTTGTAGGAGAGTATCAGAACAGAGAAATGGGGGGGGTTGATTGGGGAATGGGCAGAGGGAAGAGGACTTATGGGACATATGGTGAGGGGGGAACTGGGAAAGGGGAAAACCAGGACTACAGAGAGACAAAAGAAACTCATACCTCTTACCATATATTCAACCTCAGTATGGTGCATTCTGGCACTGTACTTACACAGCCCTGAAAAAGTAGGCAGCAAATAACCTCCCTTACCTTAAGGTACTTCCTTTCAGGACATCTCTGCCAAGTGAGAACCCCTGCATGCAATTTATATGAAATATAAATTGAGAGCTAACATGTCACTCACTTGGGGTATTGGTTGAACAGGTTTGTCCAGTAAGCCTCCCACATAGACAGTGTTGGGAAACAGGGGACGAGCAAACTCCAAGGCAAAATCAGAGTTGACAAACCACAGCTCTGCTTTCAGTAGAAGGTCAGACAACACTGGCCGAGAACCTTCTGCAAAATGCTCCTGGATGGTACTGTCATATTGAGAAAATATTTCCCTTTGTTTCACGGAGAAATCAAGGAATAGGAGAAAGTTCTTCACTCGGTCCCAAAAGTCCATTTGGTCAGTTAGACCAGAACCATACATGGGAGCATAGGACAAGGGGGCACTTGGTAACGCAAAATCCATAAAGCTAAATTGCATGGGAAGAAAGGACACAAAGCGTTTCCCAAGCTTTTCAACAATCAGCGAAGAACAGATGTCTACTGAATCAAAAAGTACTAGGTCAAAGTTCTCATTTTTCAAGAACTCCATAATGTTCTTCATGCTTAAAAATTGACTGCATAAGTCTGCAAGGAATCGATGAATCTGTACAAAGGTGTGATGGTCAAACCTGTAACAAACAAACAAATGAACAAATAAAACACAAAAAAATTGAGGAGCTTTTTCACAGTATTTGGAATGATTTTATTCTCAACGAAAATATTCTGCAGCTAGACGAACACAAGCCTATAATTCCAACCATCTGGAAATAGAGACAGGAGGCTCTAGAGTTTAAGGTCAGTCTAAGGATTGTGACCTTGAGGCCAGCAGCACCTGGGCTAAATAAAATTGTAACTCGCTTAGAGAAAAATGATTTCTAATATGTTTTATGGAATGAGGCCCTGCAGCCTGAATTTTTCTTTTATTCTGTTTAAAGATAGACAATCATGCAACTTGGGCCCGAAAGAATGGCTCCTGCAAAGAAGGGTGGCAAGAAGAAGGGCCATTCTGCCATCAGTGAGGTGGTGACCAGAGAACACACGATCAACATTCACAAGTGCCTCCATGGAGTGGGCTTCAAGAAGCGTGCTCCTCAGACACTCAAAGAAATTTGGAAATTTGCCGTGAAGGAAATGGGGACTCCAGATGTGTGCACTGACACCAGGTTCAATAAAGCCGTCTGGGCCAAGGGAATAAGGAATGTTCCGTATCGCATTCGAGTATGTTTTTCCAGAAAACGTAATGAGGATGAGGATTCCGCCAAACAAGCTCTACACACTGGTAAGCTACATGCCTGCCACCACATCCAAAAATCTACAGATGGTCATTGTAGATGAGAACTAACCTGCTGAACGTCAAAGAAAGTGGAAGAACTGCCTCCAGGTTTTGGGTTTCCTTTTTGTTGTCAGCACCATGGGTGGAATTTTTGGGTCTAAAGGTGGACATTAATCTGAGAATCTCAGTTCTGGGTACATGGGAAATTAGAAGTATGTGAAACATTCTTTTCACAGATGTCAGTATATTAGTTAGGATTGTGTTTTCTGTTTTGGTTGGGTTTGGGTTTTTTGGTTTGTTTGGTTTTTTGTTTTGTTTTGTTTTGTTTTGTTTTGTTTTGTTTTGTTTTTTTGAGACAGAGTTTCTCTGTGGTGCCGCTTGTTCTGTAATTAGGCTGCCATCAAACTCAGAATCCACTTTCCTTTTCCTCCCTAAAGAGAACAACCCAATGTTAATATTGGAACTAGGCTGAACGTGTTGCAATAAAATGTGTGTGCCTCCCTGCCCAGCTTGTTTGTGGCTTGTAACTACAAAGCTGGGGTGATAGGTCTCATTTTTAGTGCCAGGTGTATGTGTGAGCCTAAGTTTAGGGGTAAAGATTGAGTTTGTTTAAATGTTCCAAATTTATGTTGTGTGGGTCCCAGAAATTGAACTTGCGTTGTCATTTCTGCCTTTCCAGCCATCTTTGCCAACCAGTCTATGTCATCTGGTTGTGTTGTGTGCCCTTAAGACAGCATTTTTAAAATGTCAGTACAAAAAGAACAATTTATATTAAAAACTTTGGGCACCAACACTGAAAAAAAAAGACAAACAATCATTAGTGTTACTTCCTATGAAAACCATATTGCTTTTCACAAAAGAAAGTATGCTTTTTAATTAAAAGCAATCAGACACATAAGAAGTCATTTTCAGCACCCTCCCACTTACAGGGAGGTGTATCTTTACTGCTTAGTAATATTTGCTTATGAGACAGAGACAGAGACAGAGACAGAGACAGAGAGAAAGGAGAGAGAGAGAGAATTTTAGGTGTCCATGTAGCAGTCTTCCATCCGAACTGTAGCTGTTCAACAAAATCTTCAGCTTTAATCATTCTGGTGTAGGCATTTCTGCTTCCCAAAATGCACACAGTACAGATTTCCTGTAAGGATTTGATTCCCATTCATCATCAATATGAGTTTGATTTCTTCTGCCATCAAAGCTATCATTCATTATAGTAGATCTTGGAGCATCAGTCTTCATATGCAGGTATATAATGCTATTTAACTCACGTTATATAATCAGTTTTTGAGACAGATATTATTCCCCTGCTAATCTGTATAAGTAGCATAACTAGAGCTATTATAATCCTCAATGATAAAGTTATTTCATTTACTCCTCGATATTTTAGCTTGGATGTTTTGTCCCATAAAGAGAACAACCCAATGTTAATATTGGAACTAGGCTGAACATGTTTCAGCCTTCTTCCTAAAACTTAGGGAAATACCAGGAGAGGGAAGCGGGAGGGTGTTGATTGAGGAACAGGGGGAGGGAAGAGGACTTTTGGGACTTCGGGGGAGGGGGTAACTAGGAAAGGGGAAATCATTTGAAATGTAAATAAAGAATATATCTAATAAAAAAAGAAAAACAATATATAAACCAAAAGATTTTTGTCTTTTGTATATGAAACCTAAATTTAAGTGTGTGTGTGGGGGGGGTGGGGTGGGTGGGTGGTGTGGTGTGGTGTGTTTACCTCTTTAGGTCATGAAATGAGAAAGGATGCAATGGGTGGGTGGAGGACATCAAGAGAGGTGCAGGAGTCATGAAAGAGAGCTGTGGAGGAAAAGGGCAAGGGACCACAAAGATAATCACACACACACACACACACACACACACACACACACTCATACACATATATATGTGTATGTACATATGTATATCAAAACATTGCTTTGCATGCCAGCTTAAAATTCTAATGGAAAACATGTGTGTGATCGGAAGCTTACTAATAGAATTTCTCTTATTGACTCAAATGTTCACTGAAGATTGTGCTAAATTTTAGTTATACTAATAATGACTCCTATCTGTAGCCCTTTTCCAGGAACTTTTTCATGCAATGATTATGAGATAGATAAGCAACCTGGTAAGATGCCCCAATGTACCACATCAATGTTTATCAAAAGATCCACAACATGTGAACCCAGAAGCATCTTTTCTCAATTTCAGAATCAACTTCAAGTCACATTAGCTATGCTTTGTCCTCAAAAATTTGTCTGTCACAGATTTGGTGCTCAATACAACTATGTAGAGGTAGCAGAACCTTTAAAGAGGACACATTTGTAGGAGGTCATTAAAGCCCTGCTCTTATATAGTTAAAGTAGTCCTCACTGGACTTTGAGTTGGTGCCTGTGGCAGGCACTATGGAAACATACATTTGTTCTTTCTCTTCTCTTTACACTTCCAGGCACACTTGCTTTCAACAATGTCTATCAGGATGCCATCACCCACGCTGACTACTGTTGATGCCATGTGCCCAAACTTCCACAACTGTGACCCAAATAAAATTCTTTTCAGTATAAAGTCACCCCAATTCAGTTATTATGTTATAGTAATTATCTAAATTTTTATGGAATAATTGCCAAATAAGCATAGTATTGCAGGACAAATTTCTTTAACATAGAAGGTTAATCCCTTTAAAGGCAATTTCAAGAAGTTTCTCTTCTCAGCAACTTTGTGTGTGTATGTGTGTGTGTGTGTATGTGTGTGTGTGTCTGTGTGTGTGTTTGTGTGTGTGTGTGTGTGTGTGTGTTTTCAATGTATATAAATAATAACCAATTTAAACCACACCAAACAAATCCAGGCTTGGAAAGAAGGCCCAATATATATGTTTAAATGTATATAAATAATAATCCAATTAGACTAAGGTGACATTTGACTCTTCTTTCACATATATGATGAAAGAAATATGTCTGTGAGTGAGAATTCTTTCCAGAAAGAATAATCTATAAACACCACCTTGATTATTAAGTAGAATTTTCAAAGATAGAGGAGAGTGAGATCAATGGAATTAACTGAAAGATGCATCTGTATATGCCATCCTTGGGGGAGACAAAAGGTTCTGTATATCCCATCCCAAGGACTAAGCTTCAGGCTCAGCTGTAACACCTGATCATTGAAAGGTTTTAAACTTACCTGTGGCTATTGGTCGTAAGGTCAATAATAACCAAGCTCCAACCCATAGAACCACAGAAGTAAAGTATAGAGTAAGGGACTAGTGGGCACAAATAAATCTCCTTAAGGAAAGAAAAATAGAATAGATAGTTCTGTGTGGAAGGGTGAGGGATGGAAGAGGACGATCGATTCAGTAGGGGAGAGTGATGAAAAGGGAATATAGGGAGACACAGCTATGATTACAGAGCATTGAGGGGTATCATGGGAACCTAATATGGTAGACTCATTCTAAAACATATATAAGCTATACACAAACACACACACACACACACACACACACACACACACACACACAGCCAATCAAAGTAAATTTACCAAATAATGTGGTAGACAGAGTCCCAACTGGCCATCTCTTGTCAAAAAGTGAGTTTCCAGTACCATAATTGGATTAAATCTAAATGATTTCCTAGCCAAAGGAGTCTCACGGGAATCTCCAAACAATACAGACAGTTGCCAAAACTGTAGGATGCTCTCCACAAACTGGCAGCAAGATTCTCTTGCTGAAGAAAACACCTACACAACTCACTGAACATGAAGAATTTAATCTGCTGACTCTATAGAGTCTAGCTTCAAGAATCTTTGATGCAGGAACATACACTGCACATCATCAAAAGAGAAACAAGACAGCCACAAACCCATTAATCTATTATGTTATGCTGCCTAGCAAAATATGCTAGGAAAATTATAGCACAAAGCTCGTGTGAGTAAAAAACTTTTAACTGATTTGACTTTAGTACCACTCCACAAAATAAAACCCAAATACAACATTGTTTGGGTGACAAAGAGGCTAAGACTAGGTATCCTATAGACCTAAGACAATCCAAATACTACTGTCTTAAAAAAAAGACAATACAAAATTGACATAAATTTTTTAGTATAATGGCTCCTAATGACACTGTGCTACACTCAAAGACCAGTGCCTTGCTCAGCCAGCATCAGAGAGCATCTTCTTGCAGCAGATGGAACAAATACAGAGTCCCACAGCCAGGCATCATGCAGCACTTAGCCGTAAATGGGAAGTCTGCATCAAATCTCTCCCTCCCTTCAGGGCTCAGGAAGCACTGAGGGAGAGGAGGCAGAAAGAGTGTAAGAGCCAATGGGAATGGAGAGCACCAAGAAAACAAGGACATCTAAACATGAGCAAGGCTCATATGAACTCAGGGAGACTTAGGCAGCACGTACAGGACCTGCATCAGGTCATATGTATACATGCATACATACATACATACATACATACATAACACACATACACACATTCACACATACATACATGTTACGTGCCTACATATACACACATATACATATACATACATATATACATACATATATACACATATACATATCTATGTTAGATAAGTATTTTTGTGGGATTTCTGAATGTGAAAGTTTATGAGTCTTGTGCCTTTTCTTAGGCTCTTTTCCTTCTGGTTGTTTTTCTTATCTAATTCTGATGAGATAGTTTTGATTTTATATTATTATATTTTGGTTTCTTATATTTTATTTTTGTCCCTTAGAAACCTGTTTGTGGTCTGATAAGATACAGAAAAGTAGTGGACCTAGTAGGGAGGTACTGGGAGGCATCAAGGGAGGAGAAACAGTAATCAGAATATATGATGTGAGAAAAATTTACTTTCAATAAAAAGGAGGGGAAAAGAAAACTTTCAGGTAAGTTTAATAGAAAAGGACAAAAGAATAACACATTCATGTATAAGGATGTTTGAAGTGGAAGTTTCTGGTTTCATTAAAAATTCAGGTGTGTCACATGATGTTTTTCTGAAAGCAGTCTTGTAAGAGCATGTTTTGCTGAAGCAGACACATTAGAGGATGTTTGGCTGAAGCAGACATGTGAGAGAGCATAAAATGCTTTGCTGCAGCATGATCTCATGAGAGATCACATGATGTTTAGAAGGAATGGGAATATAGCCCACAGACATGAGAGGATGCTCTTGTGTTGGTTCACCTTGCAATGCTTTGCTGGTTTTCCCAGATCTTTGCTTGTCATAACTTCATAGAGAGAAACCTGCCAAAGAACATCCCATGCTGTTCTGGCAGCTTCCTGCCACCTCCTCAGACTCACGCTGATTCCTCATAGCCTTGAGGTTTCTTATGTGTCAAGCTGCTGCTCCTGGTTTGTGTTTGGTGTTAGCTGCTTGAACCAGACTACCACTACTGATTTATGTTTGGATTTGCCTCAAAGAACCACTTCTAAACAAGTCTACATTGGCTTATTAACCATCTTTCTTCCCTATCTTTGGTGGTGAACAAGGAGGAAGGTTGAAGCATTCAAGAATCCTTATGAAGGGAGGTTTTGAAACTTCTAAGCCTACAGGTATTACCTCCATTTGTGAATTTACATGAGAAGATGACAAAGTACATTGAAGAAGGTGGCTATTCTTTCCCTGAGTAGAGAAGCTGAAGTGACAGTACTGGCACAGATGACAGGAAACTTGTTGACAGGCAACTTGTAGATACTAAGACCTAAAAGGCACAGCTCCCACTTTGTAGAGAATCACTCCAACCCATCATTTACCTATCTTTGAGTCATCTGACCTGCACAATCCACACACATCCATCCTTGTCTCCATCAACCCACAAAGTCATCCTTGCTCTTAAGCTCACTCAAAGCATCAGGCATCCATCATCTACCCACTTGTAAGTCTTGATTAGCAATACTTGGGTTCAAAGAATTGGAACAAATTACCTGCCATGACCTAATTCTTCTATAAGGAGACGATGACGATTATCAAATTCCTTCTGCTGATCTTCAGATAGACTCCAATTTATAACCTGGTATGATGGGGTTTCCTTTCTAAAATCTAAGAAAACACCAACAAAGGAAAATTTACATTTGTCACAATATACCACACATTATTTTTTTTTTTTTTGGTTTTTCGAGACAGGGTTTCTCTGTATAGCCCTGGCTGTCCTGGAACTCACTCTGTAGACCAGGCTGGCCTCGAACTCAGAAATCCACCTGCCTCTGCCTCCCAAGTGCTGGGATTAAAGGCGTGCACCACCACGCCCGGCTATACCACACATTATTATTGTAATAGACAATTTAATTAATGTCACATCTTTGTGGAAATTTGATGTTTGTTTTCCAGGGGGAGGGGTGCTTTTCTTTTAATCTACTCAATTCTGTATTCTAATCATATTTCTTGATACTTTACAATAATTCAAGAATTTTCATTCAGTCTACATAATGATATATTCTAATAAATTTTTCATTCACAGGCATACCTACTATTTTTCACTTTACAGGTAAGAAAACACAGATGTAAACATTCTTTTTTTTATTTTTATTTTCTATATTCTATGTTTACATTCCAAAGGCTTTTCCCTTTCCCAGTTCCCCCCCTCCCTATGTCCCATAGTTCCTCTCCCCCCAACTATTCCCCAATCATTCCCCCTCCCCCCACAGTTTCTCTACAAAACTGGATCCAATCTTTCCAGGCCCAGGGTCCTCTCCTTTCTTCTTGGGAATCATTTGACTTGCTAATTGTGCCTTGAGTATTTAGGGCTTCTGGGCTCATTAATATCCACTTATCAGTGATTGCATTTCATGTGTATTCTTTTGTGATTGGGTTAGCTCACTCAGGATGATATTTTCCAGGTCTAACCATTTACCTACAAATTGCATGAATTCATTATTTTTAATTGCTGAGTAGTATTCCATTGTATAAATATACCACATTTTCTGTATCCATTCCTCCTTTGAGGGATATTTGGGCTCCTTCCAATTTCTGGCTATTATAAACAAGGCTGCTATAAACATAGTGGAGCATGTGTCTTTATGGTATGCAGGGGAATGCTCTGGGTATATGCCCAGGAGTGGTATGCCAGGGTCCTCTGGAAGGAACATGCCCAATTTTCTGAGGAACCGCCACACTGATTTCCAGAGCGGTTTTACCATTTTGCAATCCCACCAACAGTGGAGGAGTGTTCCTCTTTCTCCACATCCTCGTCAGCATTTGCCTTCTCTTGAGTTTTTGATCTTAGCCATTCTGACTGGTGTGAGGTGGAATCTCAGGGTTGTTTTGATTTGCATTTCTCTGATGACTAACGATGTTGAACATCTCTTAAGGTGTTTCTCAGCCATCCGAATTTCTTCTGGTGAAAAATTCTTTGTTTAGCTCTGTGCCCCATTTTTTGATAGGGTTATTTGGTTCTTTGGGGTCTAACTTCTTGAGTTCTTTGTATATATTGGATATTAGCCCTCTGTCGGATGTGGGGTTGGTGAAGATCTTTTCCCACTTTGTTGGTTGTCGTTTTGTCCTTCTGACAGTGTCCTTTGCCTTGCAGAAACTTTGTAATTTTATGAGGTCCCATTTGTCAATTCTTGATCTTAGAGCATAAGCTATTGGTGTTCTGTTCAGAAAATTTTCCCCTGTGCCCATGTGTTCAAGGCTCTTCCCCAGTTTCTTTTCTATTAGTTTCAGTGTGTCTGGTTTTATGTGGAGGTCCTTGATCCACTTGGAGTTGATCTTAGTGCAAGGAGATAAGAGTGGGTCAATTTGCATTCTTCTGCATGTTGACCTCCAGTTGAACCAGCACCATTTGTTGAAAAGACTATCTTTTTTCCACTGGATGGTTGTGGCTCCTTTATCGAAGATCAAGTGACCATAAGTCTGTGGGTTAATTTCTGGGTCTTCAATCCTATTCCATTGATCCACTTGCCTGTTGCTGTACCAATACCATGCAGTTTTTAACACAATTGCTCTAGAGTACTGTTTAAGGTCAGGGATATTGATTCCCCCAGAAGTCCTTTGATTGTTGAGAATAGTTTTAGCTATCCTGGGTTTTGTAAACATAGAATATAGAAAATAAAAATTACAAAAAAAACTCTTTATAGAGTTTTTTTTAATTTTTATTTTCTATATTCTATGTTTACCTTCAAAGGCTTTCCCCTTTCCCAGTTCCCACCCACCATACTTCCCATAGTTCCTCTCCCCCTCCAACTATTCCCCAATCATTCCCCCTCCCCCCTCGGTTTCTTTACTAAACTGGATGCAATCTTTACAGGCCCAGGGTCCTCTGCTTTCTTCTTCTTGGGAATCATTTGACTTGCTATTTGTGTCTTGAGTATTTAGGGCTTCTGGGCTCATTAATATCCATTTATCAGTGATTGCATTTCATGTGCATTCTTTTATGATTGAGTTAATTCAGTCAGGATGATATTTTCCAGGTCTAACCATTTACCTACAAATTGCATGAATTCATTATTTTTAATTGCTGAGTAGTATTCCATTGTATAAATATACCACATTTTCTATATCCATTCCTCCTTTGAGGGATATTTGGGCTCCTTCCAATTTCTGGCTATTATAAACAAGGCTGCTATAAACATAGTGGGGCATGTGTCTTTATTGTATGCAGGGGAATGCTCTGGGTATATGCCCAGGAGTGGTATGCCAGGGTCCTCTGGAAGTGACATGCCCAATTTTCTGAGGAACCGCCAAACTGATTTCCAGAGCGGTTTTACCATTTTGCAATCCCACCAACAGTGGAGAAGTGTTCCTCTTTCTCCACATCCTCGCCAGCACTTGTTGTCTCTTGAGTTTTTAATCTTAGCCATTCTGACTGGTGTGAGGTGGAATCTCAGGGTTGTTTTGATTTGCATTTCCCTGATGACTAATGATGTTGAACATCTTTTAAGGTGTTTCTTGGCCATCCGAATTTCTTCTGGTGAAAATTCTTTGTTTAGCTCTGTGCCCCATTTTTTGATAGGGTTATTTGGTTCTTTGGGGTCTAACTTCTTGAGTTCTTTGTATATATTGGATATTAGCCCTCTGTCGGATGTGGGGTTGGTGAAGATCTTTTCCCACTTTGTTGGTTGCTGTTTTGTCCTTCTGACAGTGTCCTTTGCCTTGCAGAAACTTTGTAATTTTATGAGGTCCCATTTGTCAATTCTTGATCTTAGTGCGTAAGCTATTGGTGTTCTGTTCAGGAAATTTTCCCCTGTGCCCAAGTCCTCCAGGGTCTTCCCCAGTTTCTTTTCTAATAGTTTCAGTGTGTCTGGTTTTATGTGGAGGTCCTTGATCCACTTGGAGTTGATCTTAGTGCAAGGAGATAAGAGTGGGTCAATTCGCATTCTTCTGCATGTTGACCTCCAGTTGAACCAGCACCATTTGTTGAAAAGACTATCTTTTTTCCACTGGATGGTTGTGGCTCCTTTATTGAAGATCAAGTGACCATAAGTCTGTGGGTTAATTTCTGGGTCTTCAATCCTATTCCATTGATCCACTTGCCTGTTGCTGTACCAATACCATGCAGTTTTTAACACAATTGCTCTAGAGTACTGTTTAAGGTCAGGGATATTGATTCCCCCAGAAGTCCTTTTATTGTTGAGAATAGTTCTAGCTATCCTGGGTTTTTTGTTGCTCCAGATGAATTTGAGAATTGTTCTTTCTAGATCTATGAAGAATTGAGTTGGGATTTTGATGGGGATCACATTGAACCTGTATATTGCTTTTGGCAAGATGGCCATTTTTACTATATTGATCCTGCCAATCCAGGAGCAAGAAATATTTTTCCATCTTCTGAGGTCTTCTTCGATTTCTTTCTTCAAGGACTTGAAGTTTCTGTTGTACAGACCTTTCGCTTGTTTGATTAGAATTACGCCAAGATACTTTATATTGTTTGTGGCTATTGTGAAGGGTGTTATTTCCCTAATTTCTTTCTCAGCCTGCTTCTCCTTTGAGTACAAGAAGGCCACTGACTTGCTTGAGTTAATTTTATAACCTGCCACATTGCTGAAGTTGTTTATCAGCTGTAGATCTCTGGTGGAGTTTTTTGGGTCGCTTAGGTAAACTATCATATCATCTGCAAATAATTATAGTTTGACTTCTTCCTTTCAAATTTGTATCCCTTTGACTTCCTTATGTTGTCTAATTGTTCTCGCTAGAACTTCAAGTACTATATTGAAAAGATATGGAGAGAGAGGGCAGCCTTGTCTAGTCCCTGATTTTAGTGGGAATGCTTCAAGTTTCTCTCCATTTATTTTGATGTTGGCTACTGGTTTGCTGTAGATTGCTTTTACCATGTTTATGTATGGGCCTTGAATTCCTGCTCTTTCCAAGACTTTTAGCATGAAAGGATGCTGAATTTTGTTGAATGCTTTTTCAGCATCTAATGAGATGACCATGTGGTTTTTTTCTTTCAGTTTGTTTATGTAGTGGATTACATTGATGGATTTCCGTATATTGAACCATCCCTGCATCCCTGGGATGAAGCCTACTTGATCATGGTGGATGATCGTTTTGATGTGCTCTTGGATTCGGTTAGCAAGAATTTTATTTAGTATTTTTGCATCTATATTCATAAGAGAAATTGGCCTGTAGTTCTCTTTCTTTGTTGGATCTTTTTGTGGTTTAGGTATTAGCATAATTGTGGCTTCGAAGAATGAGTTGGGCAGTGTCCCTTCTGTCTCTATTTTGTGGAATAGTTTGAAAAGTATTGGTGTTAAATCTTCTTTGAAGGTCTGGTAGAATTCTGCACTAAAACCATCTGGTCCCGTACTTTTTTTGGTTGGGAGGCTTTCTATAACCCCTTCTATTTCTTTAGGGGTTATGGGACTATTTAGCTGATCTACTTGATGCTGGTTTAATTTTGGTATTTGATATCTGTCTAGGAAATTGTCCATTTCCTCCAGATTCTCCAGTTGTTTTGAGTATAGACCTTTGTAGTAGGATCTGATGATCTTTTGAATTTCCTCAGTTTCTGTTGTTATGTCTCCCTTTTCATTTCTAATTTTGTTAATTTGTATACTGTCTCTGTGTCCTTTGGTTAGTCTGGCTAAGGGTTTATCTATCTTGTTGATTTTCTCAAAGAACCAGCTCCTAGTCTTGTTGATTCTTTGTATGGTTCTCTTTGTTTCTACTTAATTGATTTCAGCCCTGAGTTTGGTGATTTCTTGTCTTCTACTCCTCCTGGGTGAATTAACTTCTTTTTCTTCCAGGGCTTTTAGGTGTGCCGTTAAGTTGCTAGTGTATGCTCTCTCCAGTTTCTTTTTGGATGCACTTAGGGCTATGAGTTTTCCTCTTAGCACTGCTTTCATTGTGTCCCATAGATTTGGGTAGGTTGTACCTTCATTTTCATTAAATTCTAAAAAGTCTTTGATTTCTTTTTTTATTTCTTCCTTGACCAAGGTGTCATTGAGTAGAGTATTGTTCAGTTTCCATGTGTATGTGGGCTTTCTGTTGTTTTTGTTGTTATTAAAGACCACTCTTACTCCATGGTGGTCTGATAGGAAGCATGGGATTAGCTCGATCTTCTTGTATTTGTTGACATCTGTCTTGTGACCAATTATATGATGAATTTTGGAGAAGGTACCATGCGGTGCTGAGAAAAAGGTATATTCTTTAGCTTTAGGATGAAATGTTCTATATATATATATCTGTTAAATCCAATTGGTCCAAAGTTTCAATTAGTTTCACTGTGTCCCTGTTTAGTTTCTGCTTTCCTGATCGGTCCATTGAGGAGAGTGGAGTGTTGAGGTCCCCCACAATTATTGTGTTAGGTGTAATGTGTGCTTTTAGCTTTAGTAAGGTTTCTTTTACGAAGGAGGGTGCCCTTGTATTTGGAGCATAAATGTTCAGTATTGAGAGCTCTTCTTGGTGGATTTTCCCTTTGACCAGCAAGAAGTGACCTTCTGAGTCTCTTTTGATGACTTTAGGTTGGAAGTCTATTTTATCTGATATTAGAATGGCTACCCCCGCTTGTTTCCTGGGACCATTTGCTTGTAAAATTGTCTTCCAGCCTTTTACTCTAAGGCAGTGTTTGTCTTTAACACTGAGATGTGTTTCCTGTATGCAGCAAAATGTAGGGTCCTGTTTCCGTATCCAGTCTGTTAATCTATGTCTTTTTATTGGGGAGTTAAGTCCATTGATGTTAAGAGATATTAAGGAATGGTAATTATTTCCTCCACACATTTTTGAAATTATTTTTATTTATTTATTTTTATTTATTTATTTTTTTATATTTGAGAGGTTATCTTCTTTTGGGTTTGATGAGAGGAGGTTTCTATCTTGCTTCTTCCCGGGTGTAGTTTCTGTCCTTGTCTTTGTGTTTTCCCCCTATTATCCTTTGTAGGGCTGGATTTGTGGAAAGATATCTTGCAAATTTGGTTTTGTCATGGAATACCTTGATGTCTCCATCAATGGCGATTGAGAGTTTTGCTGGGTAAAGTAGTTTTGGCTGAAGTTTGTGTTCTCTTAGAGTTTGCATGATATCTGCCCATGATCTTCTAGCTTTCATGGTCTCAGGTGAGAAGTCTGGTGTTATTCTGATAGGTCTTCCTTTATATGTTACATGGCCTTTTTCTCTTGCTGCCTTTAGTATTCTTTCTTTGTTTATTACATTTGGAGTTTTGATTATTATGTGATGGGATGTATTTCTGTTCTGGTCCAGTCTGTTTGGGGTTCTATAGGCTTCTTGTATATTCATGGGCATCTCTCTCCTTAGGTTGGGGAAGTTTTCTTCCATAATTTTATAGAAGATATTAGCTGGCCCTTTAACTTGTAAATCTTCACTCTCGTCTATACCTATAATCCTTAGGTTTGGTCTTCTCATAGTGTCTTGGATTTCCTGGATGGTTTGGGTTACCACCTTTTTGCATTTAGTATTTTCTTTGACTGTTGAATCAATGGTTCCTATGGTATCTTTGGCTTCTGAGATTCTGTCTTCTATCTCTTGTATTCTAATGTTGATACTTGCATCTATGGCCCCTGATTTCTTCCCAAGGTTTTCTATCTCCAATGTTGTCTCCCTCTGTGATTTCTTAGTTGTTTCTACTTCTGTTTTTAGTATCTGGAAGGATGTGCTCAGATCTTTCGCTTGCTTGATTGTGTTTTCATGTATTTCTTTAATGGATTTTTGTGCTTCCTCTTTCATAGCTTCTACTTGTTGGCCCACGATCTTCTGTAGTTCTTTAAGTGACTTTTGTCTTTCTTCCTTATTGTCTTCTTCTTTTTGATCCATCTTCTCCTGAATTTCTTGAAGTGATTTTTGTATTTGCCTCGTAAAGGCTTCTAACTTTTGATCCATTTTCTCCTCTATTTCTTTACGAGATTTTTCTATGTGTTCAGCTACCAGCATCCTGACCAGTGATTTTATATCCAAGTCTTGTTTTTCTGGTGTTTTGGGGTATCCAGGGCTTCCTGTTGTTGGAGAACTGGGTTCAGATGCTGTCATGTTGCCTTGATTTTTGTTAGTAACGTTCCTTCGTTTTCCTTTTGCCATCTGGTTATTTCTGGTGTTAGTTGGCCTTGTTGTCAGTGGCTGGTGTTTGAATCTCCTATGAGGCTGGGCTCACCTGTTGTTTCTCTACTGGTGAATATGTGTGACTGCTGCTTTAAGGGATCATAAGCTGGCTGCCGCCCATGCGATTGTAGCCCCTGATGGAGTCTGTCTACCTGGGCCTTTCCAGCTGTGTCCTGGTTGCAATATGGAAGCCTGCCGCTATCGCTGGTCCAGGGGCCGGCGAGCTGGTTGCAGACCGCAGCCTCAGTGCACGGCCAGATGGCGCGGGGAAGTCCCACGGAGCCTAGGTGGAACTCGGCCTGCTTGGCTCCGAGAGCCTAGCAGATCTCCCCGTGAGGGTAGCCCTGGAAGGGGTGTCTACCTGGGCCTTTCCAGCTGTGTCCTGGTTGCAATATGGAGGCCTGCCGCTATTGCTGGTCCAGGGCGTAAACATTCTAAAATGATGTAATTCATCAACTTCATTACCATAGTGAGTTAGTTTATTATTAATTGCAAATCAGTTTGATTACATTTCTCTGTGTTTCAAAGAAATATTAAAATGAATTAATATGAAGTATTATTTTGCTTGTTTGCCTTTTAGTTGCTAAGCATTTCATGTTTGTTGTTCACTTGATTACTTTTTGTTTGTTTGGTGGTAGAGTCATGTTTAGTAGCCCAATAGGCTTTCAACTCACAAACCTACTTCTTGTAGCTGCCAAGCACTTGGGTTACAAGCATGCGCTAACACAATAGGTTTTTGCCATGTTTGTTTGGCTGTGTGTTTGTTTGTTTGTTTGTTTGTTTCAGTGAATAAAAAGGTTCTACCTTAAGAGAAAATGATAAATCAAAAAGAAAAAAAGAGCAAGGAAAGAAGGAAGTAAGGAAGGAAGGAAGGAAGGAAGGAGAGAGGGAAAGGAAGGAACGGAGGGAGGGAGGGAGGGAGAGGGAGGGAGGGAGGGAGGGAGAGGGAGGGAGGGAGGGAGGGAGGGAGGGAGAGAGAGAGAGAGAGAGAGAGAGAGAGAGAGAGAGAGAGAGAAAGAAAGAAAGAAAGAAAGGGAGGGAGGGATGGAGGGACAGAGGGAGGGAGGGAGGGAGGGAGGGAGGGAGGAAGGAAGGAAGGAAGGAAGGAAGGAAGGGAGGAAGGAGGGAAGGAAGGAGGAAAAGTCTGCCACGCACCAACTGGCCAGTTCTGTTCTTCCCCCTTTTACTCATGAACAATGAACAGTCTGAGTCTGCTTTGACATTTCACTTCTGACAATTTCAAGCTATATCTTTCATCTTACAGAAAAAAGCCTCAATCCATCCTCTCTTGCTATTGAAGAGAAGTTCAAATCAAGATAAGTAGAACCCTCAAGTGATCCTCACTAGCAAGTTTCAATAATTTGTATTTGAAGATAGACATTAGGGTTGGGAACTTCCTCTCCTTGTTCCTGACTCATGTGACACAGTCCAAACCTAATTTGGTGTCTCAGACTCAATCATGATTGTACATTC
Organism: Apodemus agrarius; assembly: GCA_964023405.1. Lineage (NCBI taxonomy): Eukaryota > Metazoa > Chordata > Mammalia > Rodentia > Muridae > Apodemus > Apodemus agrarius. The sequence goes on from OZ030020.1 coordinate 30,510,967, forward strand.
CAGCACCAGTTGGGGCTAGTTCTATTCAGTGGAAGGTCTCTTATCTGCTGATCTCCCAAGCAGGACTAATAATAAAGTGGATCTGCTACACAGCACAATATACAGGTAAATAAATCCAACTGGATGCTTATGCCCACACAACACAGACATCAATCACATAGAATCCTGGAAAATGTCCTTTCCATCCTTATTGATTACATATCTACAGATGTTTTAAAATGCTATTAAACTGTACTAAAAAGACCTCTCAAAATTTCCATGAGTGTAACCATCCTTTGTGATGAAGTTCATTGGGTCTCTCTGGGGAAAGTTTTAAACACAAGAAACTTAGAAAGACATACACCATTACCAAAAGGAATAAAGCAACAACCAAAAAGGAAAGATTATGAGAAAGGTGGGGGGCAGATAAACAAAACTAAACATTATACAGAAGAGATAGAAATCTACTAGATTAGAAGCTAATTTTTTTATTTTATTGGATATATTTTCTATATTTCAAATGGTTTCCCATTTCCTGGTTCCCCTCCCTGAAAGTCCCATAAGCCCTCCCCTTCCCCTTGTTCCCCAATAAACCCCCTCCTGCTTCCTTGTCCTGGTATTCCCCTACACTGCTGCATCAAGCCTTTCCATGACTAGGGGCCACTACTTCCTTCTTCTTGGGCATCATTTGATATGTGAATTATGTCTTGGGTATTCCGAGGTTCTGAGCTAATATTCACTTATCAGTGAGTGCATATCATATGTGTTCTTTTGTGATTGGTTTACCTCACTTAGGATGATATTTTCCAGTTCCATCCATTTGCCTAAGAATTTCGTGAATTCATTATTTTTAATAGCTGAGTAGTATACCATAGTGTAAATAGACCACATTTTCTGTATCCATTCTTCCCTTGAGGGACATCTTGGGTTCTTTCCAGCTTCTTCCTATTATAAATAGGGATGCTATGAACATAGTGGAGCATGTATCCTTATTGCATGCTGGGGAATCTTCTGGGTATATGCCCAGGAGTGGTATAGCAGGGTCCTCTGGTAGTATCATGCCCAGTTTTCTGAGGAACCGCCAGACTGATTTCCAGAGTGGTTGTACCACCTTGCAATCCCACCAGCAGTGGAGGAGTATTCCTCTTTCTCCAAATCCTTGCCAGCAACTGCTGTCTCCTGAGTTTTTTATCTTAGTCATTCTGACTGGTGTGAGGTGGCTTTGATTTGCATTTTCCTGATGACTGAGGATACTGAACATTTCTTTAGGTGCTTCTCAGCCAATCAATATTCCTCAGGTGAAAATTCTTTGTTTAGCTCTGTACCCCATTTTTAATAGGGTTATTTGGCTCTCTGGAGTCTAACTTCTTGAGTTCTTTGTATATATTGGATATTAGTCCTCTGTCAGATGTAGGGTTGGTAAAGATCTTTGCCCAATTTCTTGGTTGCCATTTTGTCCGATTGAGTGTCCTTTGCCTTATAGAAAAATTTGTAATTTTATGAGGTCCCATTTGTCAATTCTTGGTCTTAGAACATAAGCTATTAGTGTTCTGTTCAGGAAATTTTCCCATGCCCACGTGCTTAAGGCTCTACCCCAGTTTCGTTCTATTAGTTTCAGTGTGTATGGATTTATATGGAGGTCCTTGTTCCACTTGGACTTGAGCTTAGTACAAGGAGATAAGAAAGGATCAATTTGCATTCTTCTGCATGCTATCTGCCAGTTGAACCAGCACCATTTGTTGAAAAGGCTATCTTTTATCCACTGGATGGTTTTAGCTCCTTTGTCAAAGAGCAAGTGACCATAGGTGTGTGGGTTCATTTCTGGGTCTTCAATTCTATTCTATTCATCTACCTGCCTGTCACTGTACCAATACCATACAGTTTTTAAAACTATTGCTCTGTAGTATTGCTTGAGATCCAGGTTCCTGATTCCCCCAGATGTTCTTTTACTGTTGAGAATAGTTTTAGCTATCCTGGGTATTTTGTTATTCCAGAATAATGTGAGAATTGCTCTTTCTAACTCTATGATGAATTGAGTTGGGATTTTGATGGGGATTGCATTGAATATGTAGATTGCTTTTGGCAAGATGGCCATTTTTACTATATTACTCCTGCCAATCCACAAGAATAGGAGGTTTTTCCACCTTCTGAGGTCATCTTCTATTTCTTTCTTCAGAGACTTGAAATTCTTATCAAACAGATCATTCACTTGTTTGGTTAGAATCACATCAAAATACTTTATATTTTTTGTGGCTATTATGAAGGGTGTCATTACCCTAAATCTGTCTCAGTCTATTTATCCTTTAAGTATAGGAAGGCTGATTTGCTTGAGTTAATTTTATATCCAGCCAATTTGCTTGTTATTTATCAGATGTAGTAGTTCTCTGGTAGTTTTTTTGGGTCATTTACATATGCTTTCATATCATCTCCAAATAGTGACAATTTGAATTCTTCTTTTTCTTTTTTTTTTTTTTTTTGTATTTTTTTAATTGGATATATTCTATATTTACAATTCATTTCCCTTTTTCTGGTTCCCCACCCCAAAGGTCCCACATGTCCTTTTCCCTCCCCCTGCTCTCTCATCCACCCCCTCCCACCTTACTGTTCTTGTACTCTCCCTCAATGATGTTTTGGTCCATTCTAGCACCAGTGTCCACTCCTTTCTTCTTGTGAGACATCACTTGATATGTGATTTATGTCTTTGGTGTTCCAAGCTTCTAGGCTAATATCCACTTATCAGTGACTATATACCATGGGTATTCTTTTGAGACTGGGTCACCTCACTTAGTATGACGTTCTCCAGCTCCATCCATTTCTCTAAGAATTTCATGAATTCATTGTTTCTAATGGCTGAATAGTACTCCATTGTGTATATATACCACATTTTTTTGTATCCATTCCTCTGTTGAGGGACATCTGGGTTCTTTCCAGCTTCTGGCTATTATATATAAGGCTGCTATGAACATAGTGGAGCATGTATCCTTATTGCATGCTGGTGAATCTTCTGGGTATATTCCCAGGAGTGGTATGGCTGGGTCCTCCGGAAGTATCACGTCCAGTTTTCTGAGGAACCGCCATACTGTTTTCCAGAGTGGTTGTACCAGCTTGCATTCCCACCAGCAGTGGAGGAGTGTTCCTCTTTCTCCAAATCCTCGCCAACACCTGATGTCTTCTGAGTTTTTAAGCTTAGCCATTCTGACTGGTGTGAGGTAAAATCTCAGGGTTGTTTTAATTTGCATTTCCCTAATGACTAGTGATGTTTAACATTTTTTAAGGTGTTTCTCAGCCATCCGAATTTCTTCAGGTGAAAAGTCTCTGTTTAGCTCTGTACCTCATTTTTGGATAGGGTTATTTGGTTTTCTGGGGTCTAACCTCTTGAGTTCTTTGTATACATTGGAGATTAGCCCTCTGTCGGATGTGGGGTTGGTGAAGATTTTTTCCCAATTTGTTGGTTGCTGATTTATCCTTTTGACAGTGTCTTTTGCCTTACAGAAACTTTGTAGTTTTATGAGGTCCCATTTGTCTATTCTTGCTCTTAGAGCATGAATTCTTCTTTTTCAATTCATATCCCTCTTTCCTGCCTTTGGTTTTCTAATTGCTCTAGTTGGAACTTCAAGTACTATATTTAATAAATATATATAGAGAGGGCAGCCTTGTCTACTCCCTGATTTTGGTGGGATTACTTCAACTTTTGCTCCATTTATTTTGATGTTGGCTACTGGTTTGATGTCTATTGCTTTTAATATATTTAGGTATGAGCCTTGAATGCCTGTTCTTTCCAAGACTTTTAACATGAAAGGATGCTGAATTTTGTCATATACTTTTTCAGCATCTGATGAAATGACCATGTGGTTTTTTTCTTTGAGTTTATGTTTTGGATTACATTGATGGATTTCCGAATATTGAACCATCCCTGCATCCCTGGCATGAAGCCTACTTGATCATGGTGAATGATCATTTTGATGTGTTCTTTGATTAAGTTGGCAAGAATTTTATTTAATATTTTTGCGTCGATATTCATAAGGGAAAGTGGTCTGAAGTTCTCTTTCTTTGTTGGGTCTTTGTGTGGTTTTGGTATCAGTAAAATTGTGGCTTCATAGAATGAGTTGGATAGTGTTCCTTCTGTTTCTATTTTGTGGAATAGTTTGAAGAGTATTGGTGTTAGGTCTTCTTTGAAGGTCTGACAGAATTCTGCACTAAAACCGTCTGGTCCTATGGGTTTTTTTTTGTTTGTTTGTTTTTGTTTTTTTTTTTGTTTTTGTTTTTTTTTTTGTTTTTTGTTTTTTTGGTTGGGAGACTGTCAATGACCACTTCTATTTCTTTAGGGGCTATGGGACCGTTTTGATGGTCTATCTGATCCTTATTTAACTTTGGTATTTGGTATCTGTCTAGAAAATTGTCCATTTCATCCAGATTTTCCAACTGTATTAAGTATAGATTTTTGTAGTAGGATCTGATGATTTTTTTGAACTTCCTCAGTTTCTGTTGTTATATCTCCCTTTTAATTTTTGATTTTGTTAATCTGGATACTGCCCTCTGGTTAGTCTGGCTAAAGGTTTATCTATCTTGTTGATTTTCTCAAAGAACCAGCTCCTGGTTTTGTTGATTCTTTGTAGAGTTCTTTTTGTTTCTATTTGGTTAATTTCAGCCATGAATTTGATTACTTCCTGCCTTCTACTCCTCTTGGGTGTATTAGCTTCTTTCTGTTCTAAATCTGTCAGTTGTGCTCTTAAGCTGCTACTGTATGCTCTCTCTAGCTTCTTTTTGAAGGCACTCAGAGCTATGAGTTTTCCTCTTAGCACTGTTTTAATTGTGTCCCACAAATTTGAGTATGCTGTGCCTTCCTTTTCATTAAATTCTAATAAGGGTTTGATTCTTTCCTATTTCTTCCTTGACCAAGGTATCATTGAGTAGAGCAATGTTCAGCTTCCATGTGTATGTGGGCTTTCTGTTGTTTTTGTTGCTATTGAAGACCACCCTTACTCCATAGTGATCTGATAGGAGGCATGGGATTAGTTCAATCTTCTTATATATGTTGAAGTCTGTTTTATGACCAATTTTATTGTCAAATTTGGAGAAGGTACCATGAGGTCCTGAGAAGAAGGTATATTCTTTTGATTTAGGATGAAATATTCTTTAGATGTCTATTAAATCCATTTGATCCAAAACTTCTGTTAGTTTCACTGTGTTTCTGTTTATTTTGTGTTGCCCTGATCTGTCAATTGAGGAGAGTGGGGTGTTGAAGTCACCCACAATTATTGTGTGAGGTGGAATGTGTGTTTTAATCTTTAGTAAAATTTCTTTTACAAATGAGGATGCCCTTGTATTTGGAGCATAGATGTTCAGAATTTAGAATTCCTCTTGGCAGATTTTTCCTTTGATGAGTAGAAAGTGTCCTTCTGTGTCTTTTTTGATGACTTTTGGTTGAAAGTCTAATTTATTGGATATTAGATTGGCTATTTCAGCTTGTTTCCTGGCACCATCTGTTGGAAAATTGTTTTCCAGCCTTTTACTCTAAGGTAGTGTTTGTCTTTGACAATGAGATGTGTTTCCTGTATGCAGCAAAATGTTGGGGTCTGTTTATGTATCCAATAGGTTAGTTAATGTCTTTTTATTGGGGAATTGATTCCATTGGTGTTAAGAGATATTAAGGAATAGTGATTGTTGCTTCCTGCTATTTTTTGATGTAATTTCTATGTTTGTGTGGTTAACTTCTTTTGTGTTTGGTGAAAGAAGATTAATTTATTGCCTTTTCTAGTGTGTAGTTTCCCTCCTTTTGTTGGTGTTTTCCATCCATTATCCATTGAAGGGTAGATTTGTGGAAAGATACTGTGTAAATTTGTTTTTGTCATGTAATACCTTGGTTTCTCCATCTATGGTAATTGAGATATTTGCTGGATATAGCACTCTGGATTGGCATTTTGTTCCCTTAGGGTCTATATGACATCTGCCCAGGCTCTTCTGGCTTTCATAGTCTCTGGTGAGAAGTCCGGTATGATTGTTAGGTCTAACTTTATATGTTACTTGACCTTTTTCCCTTACTGCTTTTAATATTCTTTGTCTGTTTAGTACATTCGGTGTTTTAATTATTATGTGACAGGAGGAATTTCTTTTCTGGTCAAATCTATTTGGAGTTCTGTAGGTTTCTTGGATGTTCGTGGGTATCTCTTTCTTTAGGTTAGGAAAGTTTTCTTCTACAATTTTGTTGAAAACATTTACTGGCACTTTAAGTTGAAAATCTTCACTCTCTTCTATACCTATAATCCTTAGGTTTGGTCTTCTAATTTTGTCCTGGATTTTATGGATGTTTTGTGTCAAGAGCTTTTTGCATTTTGCATTTTCTTTGATTGTTGTTTCAATGCTTTCTATGGTATCTTCTGCATCTGAGATTCTCTCTTCTATCTCTTGTATTCTGTTGATGCTTGGATCCGTGACTCCTGACTTTGTTCCTAGATTTTCTATGTCCAGAGTTTTTTCCCTTTGTGATTTCTTTATTGTTTCTACCTTATTTAGATCCTGGATGGTTTTGTTCAATTCCTTCACCTGTTTTGTTGTGTTTTCCTGTAGTTCTTTAAGGGCTTCTCCCTGTTTACTTGTGTTCTCATGTATTGTTTTAAGGGTGCTATTTATATCTTACTTGAAGCCTTCTAACAGCATCATGAGCTGTGATTTTAAATCCAAATCTTGCTTTTCTAGTGTGTTGGGTTATCCAGGACTTGCTGTTGTAGGAGAATTGGGTTCAGATGGTGCCATATTACCTTGATTTCTATTAGTAATGTTCCTATGTTTGCCTTTTGTCATCTGGTGATCACTGGTGTTAGTTGGTCCTGCTGTCATTGGCTGGTGCTTATCCCTCCTATGTGCCTGCAAGTCTTTCTCAGCACCCATGGGTGACCAGCTTTCCCCTGGCACAGAGTGCTGTGGGACTGACCAGCTCCTGGGTGCAGGGCGGGGGGTCTCTGGCAGACCCAGTCCCAAGTGATCTTACACTCAGGTGTTCTCTGTGTTCCTGGCTGTAACAGCCAGCTCAGTCAAAGGAGTGAAGATGGTGGCCTCACCTCTAACTATGGGACTCCCTGCAGAACATATGTCCCCTAGCAGACTAGGTGCACAGATGGCTGTGGGGCCCTGCCCAGCTCCTGGTTGCAGGTGGGGCCCTAGTGGCCGTGTCCCAAGCAATCTTACACTCCTGTGTTCCTGGCTACTCCTGTCTGCTCCAGAAGCTAATTTTAAAGGATGAAAGAAAATCTCAAAGGACCACTGAGATGACTCAGCAAGTTAAGCCACTCACTGTCAAGTCTGATGGCCTGAGTTTGATCCCTGGGATTCAGACACTGTAAACTCCTGCAAGTTGTCCCGTAATCTCCACGCATGAGCATGTATACACACATACACATAGACAGTAAACAAATTTACTGGCAAAAACCATACATAAATGAACTTTTAAATTGTTTAAATAAAGGTGTCATACATATGTAGATAATGCTGATCTCAGAAGTCAAGAGTGATCACTAGTCCCAGTGCTAGTGTGGGAAACATTCCTCAGGAGGCCAATGAAGCCCTCAAGACAGCATAGCCTGTGCCAATACTCTTGATTGCCCAGCAGAACTAGATGACATAGCTGAAGTCACCACAGACTTAGGTTGTAAGGCACAGCAAACTCCAGAAGGTGCTACACAGGCCACTAGGGGGCAGAAGTACATAATGATGGACTTCCCAAGTTACAATAATTAGGATGATCCTCTACATTCTGACTGGATTTAAAGCCTGCTGTACAGGCAAAAAAAAGTACCTAGCACTGTAAACTTCTTCAAAAGCCTATGGTTAGGGAGGCCATATTTTGTATGGAAGAAATTACTACTTTTGATTCACTAGATGGATATGTTTTTCAAGCCACCTTATAGATATTTATGTTCATACCTATGTATTATAAGTGTTGCCTTGGCCTTTATTAGAGAACTGCCAACTGCCGTAAATGCTAAGAACTATGTCTGCTCGATGTGCTGAGGACAAGTGGCTGTTGAGTGCTCAGCTCTATAAAGGGCATCCATCTATGTCACTCTCTCCAGGGCTCAGGAGCATAGCACAGGAGGGGATGAAAAGAAGATAAGTGCTGGATGGAGGGAAGAAGGTCACAAAACACTGTCTTCTGAGCATGCCACGGCTGTGACCTCACTACAACTGTGCTTGCCTACACTGGACCTGACTTCCAGCAAGGATGAGGAACGACTCATGAAACTCTGCCTCCCTTGGGAAAGTCCTGCTGACTGTCCATGGATGCTGAGTGAGGCAGGCATTGGCATCAGTGGTTGGGCCACTAGTGAGCTTCCTAAACTCCAGTGGATAATCCTATTCCCAGGGATGTGTAAGTGGTTACCTTAGTTAAATACAGTTGTTCTCTCTGTGTGTGTGTCTCTCTCTCTCTGTCTCTCTCTCTCTGTCTCTCTCTCTCTCTCTCTCTCTCTCTCTCTCTCTGTCTCTCACACACACACACACACACACACACACACACACACACACACACTAATACAGGCTAGGGAGGAAGGGAGATAGACAAGAGGTAGAGAGGATAGCCTAAGTGTATTGGTGTGACCAGAATACATTATATGTGTGGGTGAAATTGTATAAAAAGAGCTTCAGGCACCACACACCTAGCTACCATATAGAGAAAAATAGTTGTTAGACAGATGTGAGTGTGTGTGTGTGTGTGTGTGTGTGTGTGTGTGTGTGTGTACAAGCATTCTCATCAGGCTATTTTTTAAGCACACAAAACAGAGTTTTGGGAGAGCTACTGATTTTTAAGAATCTGGGGTCATCTCTATCATGCATACTAAACACTGGACACAAATACGAAGATCACTAGAAAACATTTCTTAAAATGTAGATCTCATTGAAAAATAGAAACTGATTCATGTGCCACTGAATATAGTGATCTTTACATAATTAGACTCCTAAATATGGTAGGATACATATTTTCAAAACTATTTTTCAGACAAACTTGACATAAGAACTTCTCACAATGATCAATAATAAAGGGTAGTTTTGAGTATGAGCAACACTTAAGTAGTGAGATATTTCATCTATTTTTGTTGCATAACAATATATCTGACATTAGTTAATTTATATTTTTAAAATTTTTATTGAGATGGCTCAGCAGCTCAAAGTGTGTACTACTCTTGCAGAGAACTTATGCTCAGTTCCCAGCAACCACATCACACAGGTCACAACTACCTGCTAACTCCAGGTCCAAGTGATCTGTCTTAGTCAGGGTTTCTATTCCTGCACAACCATCATGACCAAGAAGCAAGCTGGGGAGAAAAGGGTTTATTCAGCTTACATTTCCACTTTGATGTTCATCACTAAAGGAAATCAGGACTGGAACTCAAGCAGGTCAGGAAGCAGGAGCTGATGCAGATGCCATGGAAGGCTGTTAGTTACTGGCTTGCTCCCCTCGCTTGCTCAGCTCCCGTTCTTATAGAACCCAAGGCTACCAGCCCAGAGATGGTATGGCCTACGAGGCGACCTCTCCACTCGATCACTAATTGAGAAAATGTCTTACAGCTGGATCTCATAGAAGCATTTCCTCACCCGAAGCTCCTTTCTCTGTGAGAAATTCAGCTCATTTCAAGTTGACACAAAACAGCCAGTACATGATCCAACCATGTCATTTGGCCTCCTTGGGCACTTGCACTCACATGTACAAACTCACATACAATCACACGCAAATAAACATAAATTGAAAATTTTTTTTAAAAAATCTAAAAATTATTTTGCTCATAGTTCTAAAAATTGACAACCCAAGATCTCGCAGAGTCACCTGAACAGCCTTTGATGGGCTATCACTGAATCACAACACAAAAGTTCCATATGTGGTTCAAAAGTCACAACACAAAAGAGAAGAAGGAGGCCAGGGAAGGGTAGCTTCATTCTTTCATAAACACCCACCCAACTAAGAACTAATTCACCCATGAGAAGACAATGTAACTCCCTTCCAAGTGTTTACCTTCATGAGCCAGTCAGATTTTACTAGGCCTACTTCTTATGAATCAATAATTATTCAACACTATTACATCAAAACCCCTGATTCTACCACATTAAGGTTTCTGGCATATACTATAATCAGAGTCAACCTATACTGGAAGTAAGTAAAATACAGAAGTATATAATTTGCGGTCAAGACTACATAGTCTAATGAGATCTATAAAACTTACACAAACACATACACATACACACATACATACACATACACACACACACACACACACACACACACACACACATACTCATACACCAAAATTTAACTCTCAATAAGGCCAAATATAGACCTTTGTCAAGGAGTTCTATACAAAAGCCATCATTTATTATTTAAATAATGTATTGTTATAATTGATTTTAAAAAATACCTGGGATATGATAATGTTCATAAAGAAGTTTGGTTACATTGTGGCCACCGCCATGAAGAATTTGTGACACACCGCTCATCACGAAATAATGGCTTCCACCTAGAAACAATACATAAAGTTCATACCTTTGTGGTAATTAAAGAAAATGGATCTGATTACCAGAGATAGCTGACATAAAGAAATGCAAAACTAAGTGTCAAAGCACAGAATACCTCTGGATGCCTTGATAGAAACCAGCTCTTTCATACCCTCAACTACACTGTAGATAATACCCAAGATATGAACCCAGAGATTTGACGAATAGCAATCTTTCACTAAAGATCTGAAGATCATGCCTGGAGAAATGACTGCGCAGTTAAGAGTGCTTGCTGTTCTCACAGAGGACTTGGGTTCAGTTCTCAGAAGTCACGTGATGGCTCCCAACCATGTGAAACTCTAATTGGCCTCTTCCTGGCCTCCACTGGCTTTCTGTGTGCATAATACACTAACACACATGGCAAAACACTCATAAATATCAAACAAAAATAAATAAAATCCTTTTTAAAATTTAAACATTCTTCACCCTCTGGTACATGTAAAATTTCTACAGTATCTATTGATCACTGCTGTCATTGGGCTCAAAAGAATTACTCTAATCATGGAAAATTCCTCCCGATGTGATGGGTGGTATCTTTCTCCAAGATTTTATGTTATTGCTGAGGACAGAGATGTAGTATCTAAAATATCAGGGAAAGAAATTTCCATAGGGTAGAGGGTATAGAGCCCCCACTTAAGACGTCTCTCTTCTTGGACCTGAGTTTATACCTTTTGAATAAAGTTATCCAGGATCACTATGAGGCCTAAAAAACCCTGAAGAAGTCACAAAAATCACCAGATGCATGACAAACAGAGGCACTATGGATTCTGCAGCAGTCCTGGGCTGCTAAGTAGAGAGGATCCCCAGGAAAGGAGCGAGTATCACCACACCAGTGTCTCCTCTTCAGCCACAATTTCTTAGGAACATTGGTTTTTGAGTGCAGAACTGAAGCAGAGAAAGATAAATTGAGAAAAGAAGAAATAGAAGTCGTAAAACAAAAGCTGAGAGGTCAGGGTGTTTAGGAGCTGGAAGAACCATAAGGATTAAATCTGGGCAGAAAAGTCAGGAAAACAGAAATTCTCTGCTGAGTGAACCTCTCCTTCCATTGCCGTTTGCGGAGTCTGAACACAGCACAGAGAGACGCCACCACACCTGGGTGTCCTGCTCCTGCTCTCATCAGACTGAGAAGAGGGAGTGCCCAGTGAGGCAGCCATTCTAATGGATGCTCATGAGCAAGAGTTCTTCTGGAGAACAATGAAGGGCCAGAGGAACACGGAGTTTGCAGGGTAAGGTCTTAACAGCAAGACTGTCGAAACATGAGGCAAACAAGAACAGCAAAGACATGCTAAAATAGATGTGGGACGTCCCAGGAGCCTTTGACCCTAGACAGACTGACAGACAGACAGACAAAGACAAAACACACACACACACACACACACACACACAGAAACACACACACATATATAAACACACACACACACACACACACACACACACACACACAAAACAAAACAAAAAATAAACCCAAAGTCAACTAAGAAATGCTGAGTAGGAGAAATGGTCTTCCCTAGGGAACAGCATACTAACTAGTTATCCAATACAGAATGGTTATCCCTAAGAACATGATACAGCCTGGGCAGGTTATATTTAGCAATATATGTTTATACACATGCACATGTGTGCATGCGTGCAAACATTTAGTGAGAAACGAGGCCCTAATATTGAAAGAGAACAAGGAGATGTGTTTACAAAGGTTCAAAGGGAGGAAGGGAAAGGGCAAGTGGTGTAGTTACATTATAATCTCAGAAAAAGAAGTAATTTTAAAAGCAGATGCCCGCTGCCATTTGAGAACAGCTAGAACAAACACCCCTTTATACAGGCACCTTTTAACCTTTTGTATTCTATTATCCTAGACAAAGAGTAAGTAACATAGGAGCCATAAAACACAGCATTATAAAACCTATCTGCCTTCAAAATTGTTGAGAAAGTGGCTAAAATACACCAGGGCCCATAGAACCCTCCTAAAGGTACCCACTCATCTTTTCAGTTTTATCTTGGTAGAAAATATTCCTGATATTAACCCCTTAGATATTTAGGATAAGTCTCTGAATAGTCTGTCCTTGCCATTGAGAATGTTCTAAAATCCTAGGACTTAAGATTCAGGTAAATCTTTGACCCCACTCCTATATAATGGTTACTTCTTCAGCAGTGAAAAGAAAACGTCTGCTTTCCACAAAATTATCATCTAGCTGAGACAGTTAGAAATAGTGAAGAGGGACCAGTTGAGGCTATCTCACTATTCGTCGTTAAATCCAGAATGTCAATAGCTTTGCAATAAAGTGCCAGAAAAAAATTGGCTTTTGCGTAATATCTATTATAAGTGAATTATGATCACAGGTTATAAATTAAGTGGTTATGGTTCGTTGCAGAAGTTTGAAGGTTACTTCTGCTAAAAATCTTTCCTGGCACAATGGGTTAACACCTTCATCACCTCTGCTGTGCTCTGTGTCCATCCTTGCCCTAATTCTTGGGTCACACCCTATTCAACTATAAATCCAAACAAGACAACCACTTGAAAAAAAAATGTTTCATGAAGTCTATAGACAGGTTTAATGTGACCTGGTCCCTTTTGTCACTAATATGCACTTCTCCTACCCAGCCCAGAAGTTTATCAATGATCCATGTACATGAAGCTCCTATTATCATGAAAGCCCAGACCAGACCATGGGACCAGGACATTTATGCTGTTAAAGGTAACATCTCAGTTCCTGGAATAAGATGATGTCCTGGTGGCAACCAAACTTTGGTGCCTGGGTGATTAGAGTAAGAAGAACATCTTTCAAAATTAAACCTGTTTTTGGATGTTAGCCTCCCCAGAAAAATCAAAAGGTATTCACTGCTCCCTTTATTGGATGAATAGGCTGATCACTTGGACTAATCTTCCTCCTATCTCCTCACAACTAAATCCCCAGTAGAGAAGCCTTCCTTACGGAACCCCACTCTGCTGTTTCTACATCACATGATATCACCATCTACTATTGCTCTCACCCTTGGGTAGAATCCTCTCTGTGCACCACATTGCACACACTCCATAGCCCCTCCCCAGGTTTGCTCTACCCCTAGATAGAAGAATCTCATGCATAGTCAGCTATGTGCCATTTTTATGAAACATGATGACCCAGGCATCACAGTCTCACAAGACTATATTCCCAGCAAATACTTACTCAGCGTAGATATAGTCAGGATTTTTGCAGCTTCTAAGATAAGAGCCTCAAGGAGAAAGCAGCTCACTAGAAGCCAACTCCGATGTGCCGCCATGTGTAGAACACGTGGAGCCCAGGCACAGGTTGCACACCTAGAGAGCTGTGCCCCACTAAGGGATCCTGTAAGCCTCTGACACAAAGCACTGTCTGTGGGCTTGAAATGGGGAAAAGGGGGAAGATATTTTGTTGTTTACCAAATGCACTTTTACCCTTGACCTTGTCTCTGCCAATTTCTTTCCAATGGACACTGTTTCACCCTCCCTAACGAGTTCGAAGAAAAACAGGTGGAGAGTTGAAATTTAACTTGTCCTACAGCCACAATAATTTCTTTGCTGCCCCCCAAAAATACTTCTAAAGTGGGAATGTAGGGACCTTTGGAAATCCTGCCAATGACAGCATCTAACTTTTTCATATGAATCTTCCAAAAAATATTTATTTATAAAAAATACAATGGGATAAGTTTATGCTGAGAAATGTAGCAATAAATACAGTTGAAGGAAACAAAGTGAATCTACAGAAATACATTGGCATAAATGTAGTCTGCAGGCACACCACCCAAACCTGCACTTCTGCGGCCATTTGTGTACGTGCCTTTAGAAGCACCACTCAGGAGAGACCTTGTCAGATTAGGAAACGAGTGAGTACACATGTAATTAAAAATACACACTGATCATGACTTTATTTAAAACTTAGCAGACAATATTGCAGGAAAAAAATCCATGTGTCAGGTTCTAAAGCTGAATCTCTTATAAAAGTGCCAGGTACTGTGAACATTTTACAGGCCTACTCACAAGCTTACAAGTGGGTGTCCATGCATGCTCCACTATGTTTATAGCAGCCTTGTTTATAATAGCCAGAAATTGGAAGGAGCCCAAATATCCCTCAAAGGAGGAATGGATACAGAAAATGTGGTATATTTATACAATGGAATACTACTCAGCAATTAAAAATAATGAATTCATGCAATTTGTAGGTAAATGGTTAGACCTGGAAAATATCATCCTGAGTGAATTAACCCAATCACAAAAGAATGCACATGAAATGCAATCACTGATAAGTGGATATTAATGAGCCCAGAAGCACTAAATACTCAAGACACAAACAGCAAGTCAAATGATTCCCAAGAAGAAGAAAGGAGAGGACCCTGGGCCTGTAAAGATTGCATCCAGTTTAGTAAAGAAACCGAGGGGGGAGGGGGAATTATTGGGGAACAGATGGGGGGGGAGAGGAACTATGGGAACTATGGTGGGTGGGAACTGGGAAAGGGGAAAGCCTTTGGAATGTAAACATAGAATATAGAAAATAAAATTAAAAAAAGTAAAAAAAAAAAAAAAAAACAAGTGGGTGTCCATGCATTATACATGTGGGTGACATTGTATATAAAAACTGTCAGGCACTGCACTCCTAACTAGCAACCTAAAGAAAATAGATTTTATACTGAGATATGTGGGCACGAGATATGGGGCATGTATCATGTGTATGTGTGTGTGTGTGTGTGTGTGTGTGTGTGTGTGTGTGTGTAAACAATACAATAAATATTATCCAATTTATGGTCTCGTTTATATAAAATCTAGGAGATACAAACTAGCATAGTAACATTATTTTCTGACCACTAATGTCTTTTAGGAAGTAAGACGACTATCAGAAAATATTATGAAGAGCTAGGGAGAAACCTTCTATTATGATAAATCTTCAGTGTGTGTGTGTGTGTGTGTGTGTGTGTGTGTGTGTGCGTGCGCGCACGCAAGCACATACAGTCATAGGCAAATATAGATATCCATATATGTATAATTATTTATTTTAACTGTGATGAGTTCATCAATAATACCCAATAGATATGTTCCAAAATGAAATGTGACCAAAGGAAATAATAGAAAGATCTGCTTTGCCTCTTAAATGACTAAAAATCAAAACTAGAAACACTAGAAATACTATCTGGGTGAAATGTTCTTCATATTGTTTATTAGGAGACACAGGACACTCAGTACTCACTGGACTTAGTTTTCAGAATTTGAATCATGGAGGAAGTATTCAAATCCACTCAGGCATTCCCCCCTGAGTGGGAAGATTGAATTCGGATTTCACAAAGGACAAGACAGCAGGCAGGAATTTGCAGGCTAAGCCAGCAAGGACAGAGTGGTACATGAGAGAACAGAGTGCTCTTGGGACAAAGTCTGGAGCTAAGATTTCCTAGAAACAGGTCAATGCAAACCAGCTGATCCCTCCTCATATCAGTAGTGAGATACAAAGACAGTCAAGTGGAATGAGATCCAGAGGGCACACTTGGCCCTGTGCCCTTATCCTTGATTCAATTATTGATAGTTTTAACACAGTAGAGTTGCAATTGGCTTGAAGAAATTAACATTGTGATTTAACTGTTATAATTCTCTCTCTCTCTCTCTCTCTCTCTCTCTCTCTCTCTCTCTCTCTCTCTCTCACACACACACACACACACACACACAACCATGAAACCATGACTAGCAGTCATAGTACTGGAAGGCACATTCCACATTCCCACAAGAGAAAGGTTTTCATCAATATCACCCAGCTACAAAACCTGAGACCAACAACAGCACCCTGCCTGCATGTTATACTTGTGTAACAATGGTACAAACGTTAAGAGAGTTAGCTACTGTTTTTGGTTGGATTTAAGTGCTACTCCATGAGGTAGAACACATACATACCTGACACTGCTAAAGTGGCTAAGAACCTGAGACTAGGCAGGCCATGTCCTAGGAGAAAATCTAACACTATTATTCTGCTAAAGGAACAAAGCAACAAAATGGATGCTAGGGATGTACTGCTATTTAACTCACCCATCCATCATCAGAGAAGCTTCCTCTTGTGGTAGTTGGGAACAAACAGAGAGACTCACAACAGTACAGTGTGTAGAGAGTAAGAGACTTTGAACCACTCAGTCCTACATGGGATGTCTCCATCAAACCTTTTCCTGTCCCCTCAAGGATGAGATCTAAGCCTGGGAAGAGGTAAATAAAAGTTGTCAGAGCCAGAGGTAGGGGATGACTCCAACAAAACAGGAGTTGTGTCTTCCGTATACAACAGGACTAATATACCTAATATACCGATGGCAATTATTCTGAGTCTGTACTGTGCACAAACTCAAACATGGGAGGTTTAGTTGCTTAGAGTGACAGGATCTGCTTCATACAAATAAAATCACAGGGGTGTAGAACGGAGCTCAACAGCTGAAGATTATGCTGCCAGTCCACTCATTCCCAACCAAGTCGCCTCACTTCTGAAAGCGTACCTTGTTTCAATGCAATTAGCTCACCTCCTTGGCAATGATTGTATGTATGGTCTCTCCTTGCCTTTATGGTGCACATACCATAAAACATGGACAGAAATACACGCTTCATTAAAACGCTTATGCCATGGAATCCATGGCCACAGTGAAAGAGGACAGGGGCCATAAAAGCGAGTCTAAAGCTTGCGGTGGATGAAGCCCTAACCCTGTGTGTGCACAGCCCCGTGTGTGGGGGCTTGCTGTACCCCTCTTCTTATACCCTATTTCATTCCCAGAATTCCTCTGGCAGATCTAGTTACCACCTGTGTAACTGAATTTAAATCCAAATTTCAGGCATAGGTTACATTCACTTCCAGTCCTGGCTTAATGGATTGATAAGCCTCCAATATAAATAGTATTAAAAAGCAGAGAACAAGCCAAATCAAAGATAAAGTCAGAGTTGACAAACCTCTGCCCTGATTTCTAGACAGAATGTGACACTTTCTGGTAAAGATAAGTACATAATGTAGAAAGGGCAGGGTAAAAGATCTCCGGCTACTACTTTCTGTGACCTTACTTAGGAAGACTTTGGTAGAAAAAGCAGAAAAGTTATTTGGTTCTCTGGGGTCTAACTTCTTGAGCTCTTTGTATATATTGGATATTAGCCCACTGTCAGGATGTAGGGTTGATGAAGATCTTTTCCCAATTTGATGGTTACCATTTTGTCCTTTTGATGGTGTCCTTTGCCTTACAGAAACTGTAATTTTATGGGGTCCCATTTGTCACTTCTTGATCTTAGAGCATAAGCTATTGGTGTTCTGTTCAGGAACTTTCACTCTGTGCCCATGTCCTCAAGGGTCTTGCCCAGTTTCTTCTCTATTAGTTTCAGTGTATCTGGTTTTATGTAGAGGTCCATGATCCACTTGGAGTTGATCTTAGTACAAGGAGATAAGAATGAATCAATTCACATTCTTCTGCATGCTGACCTCCAATTGAACCAGCACCACTTGTTGAAAAGGCTATCTTTTTCCCTCTGGATGGTTTTAGCTCCTTTGTCGAAGATCAAGTGACCATAGGTATGTGGGTTCATCTCTGTGTCTTCGATCCTATTCCATTGATCCACCTGCCTGTCACTGTACCAATACCATGCAGTTTTTTTTAACACTACTGCTCTGTAGTATTGCTTGAGGTCTGGGATATTGATTCCCCCAGAAGTTCTTTTACTGTTGAGAATAGTTTTAGCTATCCTGGGTTTTTTGTTATTCCAGATGAATTTGAGAATTGCTCTTTCTAACTCTATGAAAAACTGAGTTGGGATTTTGATGGGGATTGCATTGAATCTGTAGATTGTTTTTGGCAAGATGGCCATTTTTACTATATTGATCCTGCCAATCCAAGAGCATGGAAGATTTTTCCATATTCTGAGGTCTTCTTCAATTTCCTTCTTCAGAGACCTGAAGTTCTTGTCATATAGATGTTTCTTTCACTTGTTTAGTCAGAGTCCCAGAAAACCAAATAACCCTATTAAAAAATGGGGTACAGAGATAAACAAAGAATTTTCACCTGAAGAACTTCAGATGGCTGAGAAGCACCTTAAGAAATGTTCAACATCATTAGTCATTACGGAAATGCAAATCAAAACAACCCTGAGATTTCACCTCACACAAGTCAGAATGGCTAAGATTAAAAACTCAGGAGACAGCAGGTGTTGGTGAGGATGTGGAGAAAGAGGAACACTCTTCCACTGCTGGAGGGGTTGCAAGATGGTACAATCACTCTGGAAATCAGTCTAGTGGTTCCTCAAAAAACTGGGCATGATACTACTGGAGGACCCTTCTATACCACTCCTGGGCATATACCCAGAGGATTCTGCGGAATGTAATAAGGACACATGTTCCACTATGTTCATAGAAGCTTTATTTATAATAGCCAGAAGCTGGAAAGAACCCAGATGTCCCTCAATGGAGGAATGGATACAGAAAATGTGGTATATTTACACAATGGAATACTACTCAGCAATTAAAAACAATGAATTCATGGAATTCTTAGGCAAATGGTTGGAACTGGAAAATATCATCCTAAGTGAGGTGACCCAATACAAAAGAACACACATAGAATGCAGTCACTGATAAGTGGATATTAGCCCAGATGCTCAGAATACCCAAACACAATTCACATGTCAAATCATTCCCAAGAAGGATCCTGGAAAGGCTTGATGCAACGTTGTAGGAGATTGCCAAGACAGAGCTGGATGGTTTCAGCTCCTTTGTCGAAGATCAAGTGACCATAGGTGTGTGGGTTCATCTCTGTGTCTTCGATCCTATTCCATTGATCCACCTGCCTGTCACTGTACCAATACCATGCAGTTGATTGGGGAAGTGGCAGAGGGAAGAGGGTTTGTGGGACTTAGGAGGAGGGGGGAACCGGGAAAGGAAAAATCATTTGGAATGTAAACAAAGAATATAGAAAATTAAAAAAGAAAAAGAAGCTGGGTGTGGTGGTGCACACCTTTAATCCCAGCACTTGGGAGGCTGAGGCAGGCGGATTTCTGAGTTCGAGGCTAGCCTGGTCTACAGAGTGAGTTCCAGGACAGCCAGGGCTATGCAGAGAAGCCCTGTCTCGAAAAACAAAAAAAGAAAAAAAAAAGAAAAGAAAAGAAAAGAAGAGAAGAGAAGAGAAGAGAAGAGAAGAGAAGAGAAGAGAAGAGAAGAGAAGAGAAGAGAAGAGAAAAAGAAAAGAAATAACAGAAGGGAGATGAGTTACAAGAAGAAAAAAGGAAGATTGTTTTCTCTTACTGTTTCCAAGTACACCGCTAGAACCTTTGGAAGAGAGGAAATCAGAATTTCTTCCAGAAAGGCTGCTAGGACTCAAGATGTATCCCAGCCTAGAATTTGTCTCAGTTGCTATTGTGCAACACATAATTGGAATACTGGGCAGTCAGCAAGCCTTGACCAGTGTCCTCCATTATCTCCTGGACTCCTCCTTTCAGAGGCTGTAAAAAAAATCCTTACTGTATTTACTTTGTGTGAATATTTGGCAAGGAAACTCAGAGTAGAGAGTCTAGGATGTTTGTGCTTCTGGGACAGGTAGTGCTTAGAGTGTCTAGTGTCATTCCTGTTGTTAGAAATTTCTCTGACTGAATCAACTTAGTGAAGAAGGGTTTGTTTGGCTTAGACCTCCAGCTTACAAACTATTACAACTCTGGGCTACACTCTACTCTTGCAGAGTTAAGGCAAGAACTTAACCTTATCCACAGTCAAAAGCAGAAAGGACACATGTAGATAAGCCACCAGCTTCCTTGCATTTCCTCAGCTGGCTTTGTCCTGTATTGCATAGTTCAGGTCCCCCTGCCTCAGAAATGGAGCTGCACTCAATGGGCTGTGTTTCTACATCAACTAAGAAAGAAGACAATGCCCACAAGGAAACCTGATCTACAGAATCCCTCATTTGGTTTCTGTTCCTCGGTAATTCTATACTGCAATGTGTTAGACTAGAAAACTATCAGAGTAGTCATTATAGTACTGCTTTCCACAGGCTGAGAGCAGGGTTGAAGTTGGGGTGTTTGAGAGACTATAATCCTCAGAGTGTGCCCAACAGCAGAGGCGAGAGAGGAGAGCTAGTTCTTGAGAAAATGGAGCAGGCTCCTTCATTCCAAGCTGCTCCGGGGTTTCCTTTCCACAGGCTTGTGTCAAGAATTTTAGATTTAAAGAAGCAGCACCTCCAACAGGCCAGAAGCAAGGCCATCAGAGGCATGCTTTAAACTCCTTAGCGAGGCACCTGAGCTGACAGTATACACTATGGGCACCCTCAGGATCCCGTCAGGGGCCTGGAGCAGGGGCTCCTACCAGGCAAAGTACACTTGGTGGGTGTGGTTTTCCAAAGCACACCTGGAGATGTCCTCAGGTAAGAGTGAGGACTTTGGGTCCCCATGTTTGTAAACAGCACAGATTGTCAGCCCTGCATGTTGCATGCTGTGATCTTGTTACTGTGACCTTTATTTTCTTCCAAAAAGGATAAAGAGGTAAAAAATGTAACAAGAATGTATTTGTTATATTACTGTTGTTGCCAAAGTTGTTGAAGGAAGATTCTTTCCAGCCACTGCCACTTGCAAGGGCTAATATAGTCATAACTGAAACTAAGTGTCAACTGAGCGTTCAACTTTAAATGACCTAAATTACAGAGAGAGATTTAGGGGGAATGAGGGAGGGAGGGAGAGAAGGAGAGAGAGAGGATATAATGACAGAGAGACAGAAAGACAGAGACAGAGAGCAAGCTCAGGGTTGGATTAAAAGAATGTAAAAGCCACAGAAGACTGTGTACTTGGAGTGTGATTGGAAGTGTCATAAAATGCTGTCTTGTGGATGTGGCACAGCCATTGCATTGGCAAACGCACGGCAGCTGTGAACATCTGCATGGATGATGCCCGAGGTCAAGCCGGCCAGCCTCCCAGTCCGCGTCTGTGGATGGCTTAGGGAGCCTCTGCCCACATACAACGGACGAGCTCTTGATAACTCGTGGCTGTTAGCAGGAGAGTCATTCTTTCTTCAATGATGTAGCTACTGGGCGGTTGCCCAGACCTGAATAAATAGCCCTGGCCCCATGTTCATGGAAGCAACCTTAATTAGACTCAGTGGGTCATTAATAAAATGGGGACCTAGAGAATGTGACTCAGTGTTTACAAAAGGAGAGTTGCCTGAAAATTAGTTTGGTGGGTAGAATGGAATTCCAGAAGTTGGGGGCAGGAAAGGTAAGAAAGTAGATATTTTATCACTACCCATATGGTTTTAGAGTTGAGCTAGGAATACCATGAATGTAGTATTGATTGTGCATCATGATTCTCAGTCCAGGGTATGTTTCAGTTTTTCCTACCGATACTGTTAACTTTCACTACAAGTTGAGTTTGTGTACAAAATTTGCAACCACGTATGCTCGGTAAATAATTTTCATAGCAACATATTGAATCTTCATGAACTATTTGTATCAAGTAATGATCTTTTGCCCGGCTCCACTTTTATCTCACCATTTCTTCGCTGAGATACCACCAACTTCAGTGGTGACAAGTGACAAATTGAACCTGTGACTCTCTTCCGCTCCCCTTCCACTGCCTTCTCACAGTTTATGTTGTTTTTACCCAATTCCAGCACTAAGAACACACTGTTATTTTCAATGGAATACATTCTGCTACTCTAATTATTTTTATGCTGTCCCTGCAAATGCTTCTTCATTTTGGAGAATTTCCCTTCCTCTTGGTACATGACACTCATCTTGACTTTACCATGTCTCAGTCATTACGTAACCCATTTTAAGGCCTTCGAGGGTGAATGCTATTTAGTGGCAGGATATATGAAGCAGTAGATTACATGAGAAAAAGATTTCCTCTGCAAAGAAAGGGTAAAACTATCAAATCTGGGTCTAGGGGGAGGTATCTAGAAGGCAGAATTTTCTAGGAAAGGTTGTTCCTAAGCAGGGAGTTCTGAGCTACAAGAAGGTCAGGAAGACCAAATGTGGTTCATGGGCTTTCCACAAATGAGTAGACAAAGTGTGAGGGCTACCTGCTAGGGTATCAGAAGGAAGAGATCTGTGCTGTGGCGGGGAACCCTCTGAAGATTCAGAGCACCCCCATCAACCCCAGCTTCCCCTCCCCAGGCAGCTCAATCCTGTCTCGATGTCATGTCCTCTTCATCTTCTTGGCTTTACTCAGATACCTGATCACAGCACCAAGAACCTTCGCACAAAGCCATAAGGTGCCCAGAGTGAATGCTACCAGGAACAGGATGACAACCAGCAAATACTGCTCATGCCAGGACTGCTGGAAAACATAGGGTTTGAGGTGTGCTGCACCCCCTGTCTTTAGGATGTGGTCAATCCAGCCCACAAGCCTCTGGGCTGGGGGAACGGGGTGGGTGTGTCTGATTACTCTGGCAGCCATTGCTGCAGACTTGTACCTGTGCATCAAAACAGAAGGGATGCCATCATAGTGATGTGTGATATTTTGAGACCTCATATCTCTCATTACCCCTACACACACACACACACACACACACACACACACACACACACCACCCAAATGTTTCTACTCTGTACCCATAGGTCAGTTACGCATTGTTATATACATGCCTCTCATTAGCTGGATCTATTTTAAAAGATTAATATACTTTTACTCACTCAGATTAGTAATTAATCCTAAAAGTATTAAGGTATCAAAAATTACTATTTCAGGACTAGGTCATATCTCTTCTATTAAATAATGGTAATGTTATAGTATACACACTATGTATGAAACAATTACTCTGTATTATTGTACACTTGCTGACAAATAATACTCTGGAGAATCTGAAGAATTGTGCCTCATATCCTTCATATAACAACAGAACATCATATTGGTCAGAACTAATTTTCCCAACTCAAGCTTCATATTTACCTATTATGCATAGTAGCATCCTAGGCTTGGTTTAAGGATTTATTTTTCATTTTAAGTATTCCATGTGTATATGCATGTATATATATATATATATATATATACATATATAAATGTATGTATGTGTATACACACACACACACACACACACACACACACACACACACACACACATGAATGCAGCTGCCAGTGGAGGCCAGAGAAGGTTATCAGATCCCCTGGAGATGGATTTACAGGTGGTTGTAAGCCCCACAGTATATGTATAGGTACCCAAACTCCAGTACTCTGGAAGAACAGCAAGGGCTGTCATCCACTGAGCCATCTCTCCAGGACCCTGTGCTTCATTTAAGTCTTGTTGGTCTGTCACTATGTCAAAATTATTTGGCTAAAGGATTCTCATATTTGCATTTTCACAAATTATAGAGCTGGCCCTAAAGATGCACAACATCATTTCTGTTCCACTCTAAAATATTTCTATCGTGGGACTCAACGAGAAATGCTCCGTCCTCCAGGATCTTGCCTAAGGCTATCAATAGCAGTTCCTTCTAATATTAGTTTACAACCCCATCTAGCTAGTGGGTCCTGGTGACTATTACACATATGTGAGTGTAAAGAAAAGAGACATCTATGCAGTCCTTACCTAGGAGGTCATTCTAAGAAAGCCAGTCCATGATTTTCACATTTTTAGTAACTTGATATCTTTGGGCCAATAGGAAGCATTAAACTTCCAAAACACCCCTTGAGGGAGGTGGGCAAAGGTACTGTTCATCTCCTTGATGCTTTTTTCTTGGTCTGATAGAAGCTCAGTGTGGATCCCTGAGAGACAAGAACAAAGCCAGAGTCTCCAAACTTAACAATGAAGTTCTCTAAGTCCGAGAGAGAGAGAGAGAGAGAGAGAGAGAGAGAGAGAGGGAGGGAGGGAGGGAGGGAGGGAGGGAGGGAGGGAGGGAGAGAACAAAGATTCAGACGATGTATCACTGTATGAACATACCTACCCATTAGCACTTCTGCGAAGTGTCCTGAGCTATCTTTCATAGAGCAGTGTCCTCTGCATCCCACTTTATTGTGCTTACATAGTCTAGAAATCACTTGGATCATTCATACAGACATAGTTTCCATATAAACACTTTTGTTAGTCAATATAAGTCTGAAGACGGTTTTAGGGTTTCAGCTAACACTACAGTCTGACTGTCTGTTGTCTGTCTGTGTCTCTTTTGCTGTGTGTATGTGTCTCTCTCTTTGTCTCTCTCCATCCATCTCTCCCTCTCCCTCTCCCTCTTCCTCCTCTCTGTCCCTTTCCCTCCCCCTCTCTGCCTTGCTCTGTCTCTGTATATCTCTATCTGTCTCTCTGTCCCTGACTATCTCTCTGTCTCTCTTTCTCTATGTTTCTCTCTTACACACACACACACACACACACACACACACACACACCCCTTAGAATGTAAGTAGCATCAACAGTTGCAGATCCTGGATGTCTATGCCTAACAATATTTTATGAAATAGGGCTGCTGGGATGATTTGGAATATCTTTCCTCACTGAATTTTTGTAGTATTGGGGTCATACTCTTTGGACCATTGCAGGTCCCAGGAGCTAAACAAACGTTGGTATATTCCAAGGCTGGCCCCAGATGATGCTGTTTGGAAATGCGTACTGAAGTGTGCTATTCCAGAAGGGAAGTCAAGCTATAAAATCACACAAGAACATTTCTCTCATGTAAAGTGTGGCTGACACAGGACAGAGCTCCTCGGTACCCCCATCTAACAAACCATTTAGCATGTTTTCCTTTAATATTTCTTCATAATCAGTCTGACCTTCATACTCCTTCTCCTGTATCAGTTCCTTCAGGTTAAACGGAAAATTAGAAATACTTAAGAAGATATTTTGAAAGAACTAAATGAAGACACAAAACCTCAGGCTTCAAACAGTACTAATTATGGCACTGAGATAATTGAATTCTTATTGAAGGGAAATTAATGTAAGTATATCCATTGTAGAGAAAAAAATGTGGTTACTTTCAATACATTTTCAATCCTATTAACTTCCACCTCTCCACCAGTTTCACAGATCTTATCCATTAAACATTTGTGCTCCAAGTCTTACTAATACAGTGCACAGAATTTGCCAGTATGTTACTTTGTCTGAATTGCCTGCTCTTGAAGTTTTATATAAGTGACATTTTGAATTGGGTTCTTTCATCTAGCATACTGGTTTGGCTTACACTGATAATAGCATAAAATCAATCTTTCTCTTTAAGGCTGAAAGCATTTATGGTGTGTGTGTGTGTGTGTGTGTGTGTGTGTATGTGTTTCCATTTTATTAGCATGATGCAATGGTTATTTCTGCCTCTGGGATATAATGAATATTCACATGGTCATACATGCACATGTATTTATTTGGATAACTTTTTTAATTACTTAAAATATATATGTCTAGTACTACAATGGCTATATGGTATGGCATTTTGTCTTTGGATTATTGTACAGTCTGAAAATGATTTTTTCACGCTAGTCATATAAATTCATATTCCTAGAAATAGTGTACTTAGATTAAATTTTCTCTTGTTTGTTTCTGCATTTCTTGTCTTCTGAGGAGAAAGCAAGGATTACCTTGCTTTCTAGGTTTACAGCAGAATGATGATGGATTTATAGAATTAATTAAGCAATATGTCTACCCAAACAAATTTCTTTAGAGATTATTTTTTGGTATATCTCCATTTGTTTAGGAAGTCTTTACTTTCTATCATCAATATTTGTAGTTTTCAATATTGAAATCCTCAATTTTATGACTATTTTCATAAACATTGATATTGACTCTTATTTAAATACCTCACTAAACAAAATTGAAATCCCCAATTTTAAGCCTATTTTATAAACATTTGATATTGACTCTTACTTAAATATATCATTAAACAAAATACCTCATTAAATGAAAAAGAATAAGATTGCATGTTTTCTATCATACAGAATTTAAATATACACACTTAAATATCATATGTAAAGTAGTGTATAAAATATAAAGCCAGGAATGAGACTGTGGTCAAGCCTTGAAGTTCCACTTCCTGGCCATTCTTTATTTCCTGTCCATAGGTAAGGTATGAATTTGTCCCTTATCTTCTTCTAATTCTTCACCATATAACACATAATGGACTGTAACCTCTCAGTGTAAATCAAAAACATGACCTACTTCACTTCATTTGCTTCATAATAGGTATTTGATCACAGGAGCAAAGCAAAACTTTAACAGATACATATATGAACCATCTAGACTAATATATACATCATGTGAGTTTGAAAAGAGTGGGTACTGTGTAACTGGTGCATCAAGAATTTCATTTGTTACTCTTGTCTCGTTATTTTATGCTGATGTCAAGATTAGAATTTCACTTGTATGGATAAACTTTCTATTACTAAAATTAGGATACTGAAGCTTAAGGTTATTGTAGCAATGTCAGTGTTTGCCTCATTTCTATTTTTAGCTACACAGTTTTTATTGCTCTCAAATCCCTTAATTGTTGAACTTATGTTTAAACTTATGACATATTCCTAATTAATACATTGTTTCACTTTTGCTGCCCTGTTCATAATAATCAGAAATTAGAAATAACCTAGATATCCTAAGTGTCCATCAGCTAATGAATGAATAATAAGAATGTGGTATATTTACCAAATGGAACATTATTCAGGTGCAAAGGTAAATGAAACTTCCAGGTAAATGGATGGAGCTAGGAATAAATTATCCTGAGTGAGCCCATTCAGAAGCGAAAAGACAAACATGGTATGTTGTTTTCTCTTGTATGTGAATGTTAGCTCTTAAGCTCTTGATACATGTGTTACAACCTAAATAGCCACAGTACGTAGTACTGTGTAAGGGAGTAGGGAGAAGGAAAGGTTCTCCCAAGGATGGGGGACAGAATACTCTGTTATAGAGAGATAAAACAGAAACTGAAATAGGAGTATTAAACAGGGAGGAGGACTGTGGGAATGGCACAGGAGAGAATGCAGGAGCAACTATCACTAAAAGTTATTGGAAAAACCATATGGAAGCTACTCCTCTACTGCTGCACAAGCTTCCTGAAATATACACATCTGTTTAAAGAATCTATATGGAATCACCAAATAGTAGGAGAAATAATGCCTAAGATAGACATCTTAAATCACCAAGTAAAACATCCAGACCAGGAATGGGTCGCATCTCATTGAGTCATTAGCCAAGGGTCCTCAAGGAATTCCCCAAACATCACAGGCTATTGCCAAGGCTATTGGTTGCTTTCCCAAACCTGATAAGGCCCTATTGCTGAAAACACTTAATATGTCATTGAACAAGAACTTGCAGTTGTACCTAACCAGAAGCTTCACCCTTACTACAGTATTCATGGCTCTGGAGGGTACTCTGTACCCTGCCAGAAGAGAAAGGTCATCATCAGTATCATCCAGCTACAAACAGCCACCTGCTGGCATGCTATACTAGTGCAATAGTGACCAAAGGTTATGTAGGCAACAAACAACTTTTGGATTGAATTTAAGGCCCCTCTATGAGATAGAAGCTATTCCTGACTCTGCCAGAAAGGCTAAGAATCTAGACAGATTATGAACAAGCCTAGGGCAAAAGCTACTATTATTTTTTATTCTCTTAAATGAACTTAGCAACAAAATGAATCTTAATGACATACTGCTGTGCCCATAGATCAGTGCCTAGCTCAGCTCTCATCAAAGAAGCTTCTTCCTGCAGTGTATAAGAATCAGTGCAAAAGTCCACAACTGGACAGTGTGCAGTGAGATCCTTGGAGCATGCATCCCTAAAGGGGATGTGTTCATTAACCCTCCTCCAAGGCTCGGGGATCTAAGCATAAGAAAAGGCAAAAGGGTTACCAGAGCCAAAGGTGGTGGTTTACTTTTGGAAATGGTGTCTTTCAAACACAACAGGACTGATATGCGTATGAATTCACAGGGACTGTGGCCACACATCCAAGACCTGCACAGGTTCAAACCAGATGGAACATCAGTCTGAGAGGGGACAGTGTCCACTCTAGCTGATACCCACTGATAAAGGGAAAATCAGCTTTCACCACTGGGAATATCAACCACATTCCAGGGCCAGACTTTCTGCCCAAAAATACAACTTGTTAAGCATCAGAATATGAACTCATTGGTATCTCTGTGGACTTTTTGCGTCAGTTTGTTTTTCTTTGGGGAGCAAGGGGTACTTTATATCTTATTGGTCTTGTGACTATTTTGATTTTCATTTCTGTGGGTATTTTGTTTACTGGGCTTTGCTATCATTTTTGTTTTTTATTTTTATTTGGGGACTTATTTTGAAAGAGAGGACATAAAATTATGGAGGTAGGAAGAATCTTAGAGTTGTAGGGGAGTATAATGTGATCAAAATAAATTGTATGAAAAATTAATAAAAATAAAATGTCTATATTATACTTAAAACAGAGGTACACAATGCCTTCCTTGGCTTTTTTGTAAAAGTGTTTTTATATTCAATATACTTTGATCTGGACATCAATAGTTTTTGAGACACAAGACCACGGCAACAGTACCTGTTGCCTGTCTCATAAGCTCTTCTTTATTGTATTTTATTCTAACTAAATTACCTACTTGGGTGCTCAAGTCATCAGTGCACTTAGTCTAAATACAGGGGAGAAGCGATACCTTTATTTAAAAATGCATAGCCACAAAGTCAGGACTGCAGTTAGAAAAGGAGAGAGAACCCACAGGTAGCACACTGTCACAGGTCCCTAATCCGAGGGTAGAAAAAGTTCTAACTTTGCCCTTGCATGACTAAATGTTACATCTGAAATACTTGCATCTTCCCCTCCCTTCGTATCTGCCCTCTGTCCTTGCAACCTCCTTCCCAAAAGAAAATTTTTAAAAAAATAATAAAACATAAACATCTTATGATGGAAGCATAATATGTCACAGTATGTCCTACAGTATATACCCTTTTGCGCACACATCTTTCCTTGCAAATGTTTATTGCAATGAATCATTGATCTGATTCAAGACCTCTGGCTTTTACTACACTGTCAATACTAGATGCTCCCTGGGACTCACTCCTCTCAGATACCCTGTTGTTGCCCTGTATCATGAAGATCCTGAAGCTTTGGTTCTGCAGGACTGGGCTTTTCACAGGATCCAGCAGTTCATAAATAAGTTAGATTTCAGGGTGGACTAATTCAAGGTCCTGGATCTAGGTAGGGGTGGTAGCTGAGCTGGTCTGCCCACTGTCCCTTCTGTATCTATACCACTAGTGCAGGCTCTCCAGCACTGCCCTGGGTCGTTCACCCAGTGTCACAGACAGATCTCCTGCTCTCACACCCTTGGGGCCAGCTCACCTGCACCAGAGCCAGCTCTGTTGTGCTGCCAGGTTGAGGCGCAGTGTCCTCAAGCCACCCATGAAGGGCAGGGACAGTTCTCCAGAGTGCCATAGCCAATGAGAGACAGGGTGCACTCCCGCATAGACCTTGGACATTAGCATGGTCCCAGGCAGAAGCCCATACCAGGATGTCCGTGTGGTCTTTAGGGGTAATAGGAGCCACAGACATCAACACAGACCCCTGCAGCTGCATGGCCAAGGTCCCAGGCATGGCCCTCAGTGGCAGCACAGGCTGGGACTTCACCAGGGCCTTAGATGGCAGAGAAAGCTACTCACATCAGGCAATTAGTCTCCACCCCCTTGTCTCCAGTCCCACCTCACTTCAGAGTGCTCAGATCATTCTGCTTCTCTTTCTCTCCCATCTCTCCACCAAATACTTGCGCACCACAGTGCTCAGGGCCATGTGGCTGGCAAGCCTCGGGATGGCATGGTGTCAGGCTAGCCTCTGGGTGTCCTCTGCCTGCCCACTCTTAAACTTACTTTAAGTAGTGCCCATCCCTTTCTTTATGTAAAATGATAATAAAATCAAATTACCTGCCATTGAAAGCTTCTGTTATTTAGAGTTCAAAATGCTTTCCTAACTTCCTTAGTTGATCTTTAGGTGGGAACCAATAAATAACTTGATACGGTTTTTCCTTTTCTTTAAATGAAAGAAAACACTGATTGGTTAAAGAATAAAGATGCTACAACATACAGATTAACAATAGCATCATCATAATAAAAGTTTTACTCTAGTATTTATTTATGGAAGCTTGCATGTTATAATTTCTGTTGTCATGAGTTCATCATATGTAATGGGGGTGTCATAAAAATGTTTAGAAGGTCTAGTCAGATGAGATGGTAAAGTGCTTTCTGCACAAACATAGAACCTGATTTTGACCAAGAACCCACATAATAAAGCCAATCATGTCAGATATGCCTGCAATCCTATCAGCAGGGAGGCAGAAGCAGAGGAGTTTTTACAGGCCAACCAGTCTGGCAAAGCTGATGAGTCTCATGTTCAATAAAAGACTCAGCCAAAAATGTGGTTAAGAAAGACCCATGCCATCAACCTCTGGAATATATTCACATGCATACATTACTTCCTCTGCATACATACACAAATACACATACACACAGAAACACAAATATATCAATACATACGAACAAAAAAGAACTTTGCAAACACTGTATTATAAGCTTTGGAGACATTCACTCTACAAACCCTTCCCCAGGATGCGCCAACTCTGGCTTCAATCCTCCAGACAGTCTCACTTTTAATTTTATGTAAAATTATACATATTTTTCTATATATTACATATATGTGTAATATATATTATTATATAACCTATATTAAATCTATGATCCAAAAAGAGGAAGAAAAGAGTTGTAATATTTGTCTTTATTAACTCTTTCAATACTATAAGTTTCAGTTACTTCTGTTTTCATGAAAATGGCATAATTTCATTCTTTAATGAATACAATATAAATAAATAAATGAATGAATGAATGAAAATAATTTTTTGTGCGCACCTATTAACAGTCAACTAGGAGAATTTGAAACTTGACTATTAGAAATAGTAGTCCAATAAATGCATAAGCAAACATCTGTGTGAAATATTGACTTAAAATCTTCTGTATATTACCCCAATATTGTCTAGTAAGGTCATATGGTAGTTTTATTTTTTGAGGGCCCTATATGTTCATAGTGAGTGAACAAATTTACATTCCTACCAATATTGTATGAGGGTTCCTTTTCCTCAATCCTCACCAGTGGTTTGTTGTTGTTGTTGTTGTTGTTGTTGTTGTTGTTTTTAATGACAGCTATTCTCCCTAAAATAACATGGAATTAATCTGGATGCAGTTTGATTTTGAATTTCCCTGATGGCTGGAGATGTTCAATAGCTTTTCATCTGTCAATTGGACATGTATCCATCATCTTTTAAGGAGTGTGGGTTTTCCCATTAATTAGTCCATTTACTGATTGAACTTTCTGGTTCTTGCAGCATGTAAGAATTAATGCGCAATCCACAACTGGAAGTGTGCAAAGAGCAAGAGACTTTGGAGCACTCAGGCCTAAGTGCTCGGCCTGGGATGTCTTCGTTAAAGCCCTTTCCTTAAGACTCAAGGTTCTAAGCATATGGAAACACAAAAAGATCAGGAAAGTCAGAGGTGGCACCTGACGTCTTAGGAAACAGTGTCTTCCAGACACCATAGGACTGATATACACATGAACTCACAGAGACTGGCAGCACACGCACACCCTGCACGGGTTGAAGTCAGACAGGAAGAAGTACTGAAAGGGAGAAATGGTCAGGGTAACCCATCCCTAACCAAGAAGTTATCTGAAATTGATACCCACTGCAAAGGGGGAGGGAATGCATTTTCTTCAGTGGAATGTCACTGGGTATATCATCCCCACTCCAGAGGAGGTACTGTGCCCAGGTGTAACTGGAAAAAAAACTTCAAGTTTTGTTTCATTTTATTTTTATGGAATCTATGTTTTATTTTGACTTATTTTGGCATTTTTTTCTCATATTGGTTTTTGTTTGTTTTCATTATCAGGGTTTTTTATTTTGTTTTGAAGGAGAAAGAACATGAAGTTGGGTGCTTAGGAAGGTGGGCAGGATCTTGGAAGAGTTGGAGGAGGAGAAAACATGATCAACATACATTAAACTCAGGTGACAGCAGATGCTGGTAAAGATGTGGAGAAAGAGAAACACTCCTCCATTGCTGGTGGGATTGAAAGCTGGTACAGCCACTCTGAAAATCAATCTGGTGATTCCTCAGAAAAGTGGAAATAGTTGTACCAGAGGACCCAGCTATATCACTCCTGGGCATATACCAAAAGATGCTCCAACATACAACAAGGACACATGCTCTACTATGCTCATAGCAGCCTTATTTATAATATCCAGAAGCAGGAAACACCCCAGATGTCCCTCAACAGAAGAATGGATACAGAAAATGTTGTACGTTTACACAATGGAGTACTACTCAGCTATTGAAAACAATGACTTCATAAAATTCGCAAGGAAATAGATGGATAGAACTAGATAATATCATCCCAAGTGAGGTAGCTCAGTCACAAAAGAGCACACATGATATGTACTCACTGACAAGTGGATATTAGCCAAAAAGTTCTGAATACCATTCTATAACTCACAGACCACATGAAGCTCAAGAAGGAGGAAGACCAAAATGTGGATGCTTCAGTCCTGCTTAGAAGGGGGAACAAAATAATCATGGGAGGTCTGGTGGGGAGGGACCTGGAAAAGAGAGAGGAAGGGAAGGGAAAAGGGGGAAGGATCAGGTATGGGAGGAGACAGGGGAGAAGTACAGAGGATCAGGAAATTGAATGGAGGTGTGTAGCAGTGGGGAATGGGGAACTGGGGGTAGTCACTAGAAAGTCCCAGATGCCATGGAAGCAAGAGGTTCCAACAGGGATGACATTAGCTGAAATACCCATCAAAGGGAAAGTAGACTCTGTAGAGAGCATATCCTATGGATAGGCATGGCCCCTGGTTGAGGGATAGGGCCACCCACCCATCTCAAAAGTATTAACCCAGAATTGCTCCTGTCTAAAGGAAATGCAGAGACAATGAGTGGAGCAGAGACTGAGGGAAAGGGAATCCAGAGACTGCCCCAATTAGGGATCCACCTCATCTGCAGACACCAAACCCAGATATGATTGCTAATGCCAAGAAGTGCTTGCTAACAGAAGCCCCGGTATAGCTGTCCCCCTGAGACTCTGCCAGAGCCTAACCAAAATAGATGTGGATGCTCACAGCCAACCATCAGACTGAACATGGCGACCCCAGTGGAGGTTTTAGGAGAAGGACTGAAGGAGCTGAAGGAGTTTGCAACCTCATAGGAAGAACAACAACACCAACTAACTGTATACCCCCCAGAGTTCCCAGGGACTAAAGCAGCAACCAAAGAGTACACATGGAGGAACCCATGGCTCCAGTTGCATATGTAGCAGAGGACGGCCTTATCTGGCATCAATGGGAGGGGAGGCCCTTGGTCCTATGAAGGTTTGATGCCCTAGTGTAAGAGAATGATAGGGCTGCAGGGCAGGAGTGGGTGGGTGAGTGGGGGAGCACCCCCATAGAAGTAGGGGGAAAGGATGGAATGGGGGTTTGTGGAGGGTAAACCAGGAAGAGGGACAACATTTGAAATGTAAATAAATGAAATAGCCAATAAAGAAGCTTAATAAAATGAAAAGTTCTATAGGAATTTTTTTTACTTGAAGTAGAAAATGATAATTAATACCTTGTACAAATGCGGTTTTAGGTACAAGACTTGTTACCTGGTGACATGATCTTGAAAAAATTGTGAAATGGAGTCTATCATGAAATAATGGTTTCCACTTAGAAGCAAAATAAAGTTTAATGTAATGAAAACAGGAGCAAGATCTCTAATGATAATGTAGTAGTTTCCTAAAGGGAATGGAAATCCTCACAAATCAGCCTGGGAAATGCATGAAGCTATATGGAGTTACTCCCCTAGTCTCACTTCAGGTAACATAGATGAGGATCCTAGAATTTTCATACAAGATGGCCTCTTATAAATAGTAGTTCCCAAGCTTGTGTAATAGGCTTCTTTGTACATAGTGGCTTAGAGCTTCTTATTCTGCCATACACATTGCATTTCAGATGAGATTGTGTATGTTCTGGGTGGTTTAGCAGGAGACCATCTGCATTTCAGCTGGGCTTAGTGGGCAATTCTATCAGATCTTCAAAGAAGAGTTAATAATGATACTCTTCAAACTTTTCCACGAAATAGAAACTCAAGGAACACTACCCAACTCATTCTATGAAGCCACAGTAATGCTTATACCTAAACCAAACAAAGACCAAACAAGGAAGGAGAACTTCAGACCAAGCTCCCTCGTGAACATTGATGCAAAAATACTGAACAAAAATCTTGGCCAACCGAATCCAAGAATGCATCTAAACTATAATTCACCACGATCAGGTAGGCTCCATCCCAGGGATGCAGGGATGGTTCAATATACAGAAATCTGTCAATGTAATCCACTACATAAACAAACTAAAGGAAAAAAAACCACATGGTCATTTCATTAGATGTGGAAAAGGCTTTTTGACAAAATCCAGCATCCCTTCATGATAAAAGTTTTGGAGAGATCAGGAATCCAAGGCCCATACCTAAACACAGTGAAAACAATATACTGCAAACAGGTAGCCAACATCAAGTTAAATGGAGAGAAACTTGAAGCAATCCCACTAAGATTGGGGACAAGACAAGGCTGCCCACTCTATCTATTCAATATAGTACTTAAAGTCCTAGCCAGAGCAATCAGGCAGCAAAAGGATGTTAAATGTATACAAATTGGAAAGGAAGAAGTCAAAATAGCACTATTTGCAGATGATATGATAGTATATTTAAGCGACCCCAAGACTTCCACCAGAGAACTCCTAAAGCTGATAAACAACTTCAGCAAAGTGGCTGGATATAAAATTAACTCAAGCAAATCAGTAGCCTTCATCTACTCAAAGGATAAATAAGAGGAGAAAGAAATTAGGGAAATGACACCCTTCACAATAGTCCCAAATAATATTTCATACCTAGGTGTGACCCTGATGAAGCAAGTGAAAGATCTGACAAGAACTTCAAGCCTCTGAAGAAAGAAACTGAAGAAAGTCTCAGAAGGTGGAAAGATCTCCCATGTTCATGGATTGGCAGGATCAATATAGTAAAAATAGCCATCTTGCCTAAAGCAATCTACAGATTCAATGCAATCATCATCAAAATCCCAAATCAATTCTTCATAGATCTAGAAAGTGCAATTTCAAACTCATCTGGGATAACAAAAAAAAAAAAAAAAAAAAACCAACCCAGGATAGCAAATACTATTCTCCACAACAAAAGATCTTCTGGGTGAATCACCATCCCTGACCTCAAGCTCTACTACAGAGCAATAGTTATAAAAACTGTTTGGTATTGGTATGCAGAGAGGCAGGAAGATCAATGGAATAGAACTGAAGACCCAGAAAAGAACCCACACATGCACAGTCACTTGATATTTGACAAAGGAGCTAAAAACATCCAGTGGAAAAAAGACAGCATTTTTAACAAATGGTGTTGGATCAACTGGAGATTTGCATGCAGAAAAATGCAAATCGACCCTCCTTATCTTATCTCCTTGTACAAAGCTCAAGTCTAAGTGGATCAAGGATCTACACATAAAACCAGACACACTGAAGCTTATAGAGGAGAAAGTGGGGACAAATCTTGGAACATATAGGCACAGGGAAAAAGTTCCTGAATAGAACACCAATGGCTTATGCTCTAAGAACAAGAATTGACAAATGGGGCTTCATAAAATTGCAAAGCTTCTGTAAGGCAAAGGACACAGTCAATAGGACAAAATGGCAACCAACAAATTGGGAAAAGATATTTACTAACCCTACATCGGATAGAGGGCTAATATCCTATGTATACAAAGAACTCAAGAAGTTAGTCTCCAGAGAGTCAAATAACCCTATTTAAAAATGGGGTACAGAGTTAAACAGGGAATTAATTCTCAACTGAGGAAACTCAAATGGCTCTAAAGCACCTAAAGAAATGTTCAGTATCCTTAGTTATCAGGGAAATGCAAATCAAAACAACACTGAGATTCCACCTTACACAGGTCAGAATGGCTAAGATAAAAAACTCAGGGGACAGCAGATGCTGGAGAGGATGTAGGGAAAAAGGAACACTTCTCCATTGTTGGTGGGATTGCAAGCTGGTAAAACCACTCTGGAAATCAGTTTGGTGATTCCTCAGAAAATTAGACATAGTACTACCTGCAGACCCAGCTATACCATTCCTGGGCATTTACCCAGAAGATGCTCCTACATGTAATAAGGACATATGCTCCACTATGTTCATAGCTGCCTAATTTCTAATAGCCAGAAGCTGGAAAGAACCCAGATGTCCCTCAACAGAAGAATGGATACAGAAACTCTGGTACATATACACAATGGAGTACTATTTAGCTATTAAAAACAATGAATTTATGAAATTCTTAGGCAAATGGATGGAACTAGAAAGTGTCATCCTGAGTGAGGCAACCCAATCAGAAAAGAACACACATGGTATGCACTCACTAATAAGCAGATGTTAGCCCAAAAACTCAAAATAAACAAATTACAATTCACCCAGCACAGGAAGCTTAAGAAGAAGGAGGACTTAAGTGAAGGTGCTTTGGTTCCTCTGAGAAAGGGAACAAAATACTCACAGGAGCAATAAGGGAGACAATGCGTGGAGCAGAGACTGAAGTAAAGGCCACCCAGAGACTGTCCTACCTGGGGATTCATCCTATAAACAGTCAACAAACCCCTACACTACTATGGACGACAAGAAGTGTATACCAAAAGGTGCATGCCATGGTTGTCTCCAGAGGGGCCTTGACAGAGCCTTACAAATACAGAGGCAGATGCTAACAACCAACTATTGGACTGGACATGGGATCCCCAATGGAGGAGCTGGAGGATGATCCAGAGGAGCTGAAGGGGTTTACAGCCCCACGGGAAGAACAATGATTTCAGCCATCCAGCCACACCAAGACTCCCCGGGACTGAACCATCAACCAAGGGGCACACATGGTTCCAGCAAAAAATGTGGCAGAGGAAGGGCGTGTTGGGCATCAGTAGGAGGAATAGTCCTTGGTCAGGTAAAGGCAGGGGTAGGTAGGAGGGTGAGGGGTTGGGGGTCTTAGGAGAGGGGGGAAATCAGGAAAGGTTTTGCCATTGGCAATGTAAATAAAGACGATATCCAATAAAAAAGAAAAAAAATAAAGGTAAGAGCTACTTAGACCTTTGGAAGTCTCTCTCTCTCTCTCTCTCTCTCTCTCTCTCTCTCTCTCTCTCTCAATGTGTGTGTGAGTGTGTGTGTGTGTGTGTGTGTGCGTGTGTGTGTGTGTGTGTATGGGCATGCATGGAAGGACACATGACTGAAAACGTGCTCAAGAGTAGTAATATCTCCAGAAGCCAACTTTAGTCTCATAGTCCC
The DNA here is from genome assembly GCA_964023405.1 of Apodemus agrarius. Classification (NCBI taxonomy): domain Eukaryota; kingdom Metazoa; phylum Chordata; class Mammalia; order Rodentia; family Muridae; genus Apodemus; species Apodemus agrarius. The sequence continues at coordinate 30,548,733 of OZ030020.1, forward strand.
AGAATTCAGGGGTTGTCTTGAGTTTTGTTTGGATGAACATAGAATAAAGAGGTAGTGTCAATAATATCATTTTTGCTCTCTAAACAACAGACCCAGAATAGAAAGGAATAAAAGGTTCACAGCCTCACCTTTCTTTACCTATCCTTAGCTCCCTTAGCACTGCTCAGATTGCCAAGCTAAAAATCTGAGGCTCCTTGAGTCCCACAGACATCACGATGAAAAAAAGCAAAATCAGATCTGATCAGTCTTTACCAATGAGGTCAGTCTAAGCAAGCCAGTGGCAGCCAACTTGACATCTTTGGGACAAAGAGAATGCTGACACTTGCATATAAGCCCTCGAGGGAGATGGGCAAAGGCATGATTCATCTCCTCAAGGTCCCCCTGAGTCAGATAACTGCTCACCACTGAACCCAGAACCACAAGAACAAAACCATAGTCCCCATCCTTGGTGATGAAATTCTCCAAGTCCTGGGGAGACAACAAAAGAAAAGGAGGCAACAGGTGGTTTATAGAATCATCCATTGCTGTGGAACAAAAGCCAAACAATTTAGGAAACACACCTTTAGGAAACAAACTAGGCTTTGTATTCACTATGGGCAAACTTTCATAGCTCTGTTCTCTGTACCATGCTAGGTCCACTGTGCTGTAGGAGCATTCTTATGTGGAACCCTGATGGCTATACCAGAATCAACATTGATCCTGTGTTCAGGAAAATACCCTTCCTCTCAGAGATTTCCAAGGCCAAGCAAAAGGTGTCTGAAAGAGCTGGTGGTAGATGAGAGTCATTGGAGAGTCTGGAGACTGAGAGGATTATAAAAGGATGGGTAAGCAGAATGTGTGACAGTGTTGCCTGCTATATTCTTTGTGCATAGTCTTTGAACCATTCCCTACCGCAGTGGTTCACCCATGACTCCACATTGTAACCTCATGATACTGAAAAGCAATTAACCATGGGAACAGTAAACTAAGGGAGACAGTCTCCTAATTCCCCAGGTCTCCTAGGCAGTTCTGAGAGATAGAAGAGAGAGAGAGAGAGAGAGAGAGAGAGAGAGAGAGAGAGAGAGAGAGAACAAAGACACATTAAGGATGTTGAACATTTCTTTAGGTGTTTCTCAGCCATTCGGTATTCCTTAGTTGAGAATTCTTTGTTTAGCTCTGTATCCCATTTTTTAATAGATTTGGTTCTCCAGAGACTAACTTCTTGAGTTCTTTGTATATATTGGACATTAGTCCTCTATCAGATGTAGGATTGGGTGGCATTGGTTTAAAAGTCTATCCATTAAACCTCCAAATACGTAGTGTTTGGAAGTAGGAGACAAGAAAACTCAAAGGCAAAGTTAGAGTTGACAAATCTTTCAGCAGAAGAATTGTGGAAAAAGCTAGATTAGAACATCTCCCCAACGACTGAGAATAATTTTCAGATCAATAAGAGGTCTGTGAGAACACTGAAATTAACCAAGGTAGACGTAGATATGCATCTTTCCTCTGTATCTATAACAGAGTTTTGCATTTCTTTCACTCTCAAATGAAGCAAGAGAATTCAGCCTCTTGTCTCATTGTGTTTCAAGATCATCACCTTTAAAAGACACTGAGTGGTCAGATATTAAACAAAAGTGGTCCCTCTCTTTTTGAAATATATTTGAGGGTAGGAGGGGAAAAAGATAAAAAAAAGAAAAGATATCTTTGATTACTCTACCCGTAGTGAGAAGTGAGGAACATATACTTGCTGTTATGCTGAGAGAGTGTGGTAGTTTCACCTCCACTTTTGGCCACCCTGAGTTCCCTGAGAGAACTTTACATGAGATGGGCTCATGTCTGCTTCTGGCATCTATGAGTGATGTGATTGATGAGTTTTCCAAATGGTCTTTGACTAATCCCATCCACCATACAAGTGGTTGGTTGTAACTGTTAGTATTCTGTCTAAGCTCCACCCCACAATTACCTGGCAGCAGTCAGGTATGCCCCGCCCCATAGACCTGGCCCACTATTAAAGGGGCTGCTTGCCCCTCCTCACTCTCACTGCTCTTGCCTCTTGGCTCTCTCACCTCTCTGCCCCTCTTGGGCTCTTCTCCCCTCCCCCCTCTCTCCACGTGGTCATGGTCAGCCTCTACTCCTCCACTTCTCTACTCTCTCTCTGCCTCTCTTTGCCTCCATTACACCATTAACTCCCATCCTCTTCCCTGAATAAACTGTATTCTAAACCATGTTTGTGTGTGTGTGTGTGTGTGTGTGTGTGTGTGTGTGTGTGTGGTCCCTAAGGGGGAAGTGCCTGGGCATGGGCCCACCGAGGCACCCCGTTCCCCCACACCGCCCATGTCACTCTCTAATCCCCTTTTCTCTCCTCTTTTAGAAACCACAGCCTGTGGCTACAGGAACCGAGATCACCTGGAAGGAGAGCTGGAGCTGGAATAGAACAGGTGGGCCAGAGAAATAACAAGCCCAGACAACATATTTATATTTCTGATCAAGGCTCAATGTTTAATGTAGCTTCAAATTTAAAGGTGGGGCTAAACCCTTCCCCCAAAAGGCTTAGAACTGGTCTGCAAAACCGGTTTGGTTGCTCAGCAGGTGACTGGCTCCTCTCAGAAAAGTGCAGATCCTTGGAGAACAATAGATATCAACTAGGTCTGAAAGCTCTACCACCATGGGCTACTGTGGCAAAACCTAGAGGTCTGGATTTCCTGCTCATGGGCTCCAGGGAGGGCACAGTTGGTTCCCAGCCATCCTATCTCTTAGAATAGTTTTCTCAGCACCAGCTGAACACAGAACTGTGAAGATGACATCTAGAGATAGAAAACAAGTGACAGAAATAGGTACTCCCCTAGAAACAAGATGTCCTCCATTGCTGTAGCCTAGCATGTCACTGCCCCCAGAATATAGAAGCCAGGGCAGGCTGCTCTCCTCCAGGGCTTTTTGGTTCTGGGACAAGTGGGCCATGGCTTTTCCATCTTCCTCAAGCATCACTGGGAGGTTCCATGATTAGTTCACAATGAATCCTAAAGTTTACTGCTATTCCTTTCTGCCTATGGTAAATAATGAAATGGTTGTAGGTAACTTGTTGTGCATGGGTGTGTTCTGTTCTACCAGACTCAGACAAAATAAGCCACACATAGTGGTTTTTCTATGTAACAGGCTCCTCAATGAATATTCCACCTGACTGAAACCACTGCCTTTTCACCCTCTATAGGGAGAACAGTCTATGTACTCATGCCTCTGGCTTCCTTGCTGAGCCTGGCATGGCCCTGGTGGGGACAGATTGGCATGGTTCATGCCCCTAGGACAGGACACTGGTATGAACCTACACACGTGCCAATGGCTGCTGTGGGCATAAGGCTTGTTTGTGTAATAATGGAAACAGCATGAGTCCAGGAGTTGATGGTGTGGCTAAGTCTCAGCAATACGGTAAACACTAGGACCTTCAGGACAACCCTTAAGGCTATGAAAAAACACTCTAAATACATATATATGTAATTTCTCAACTATGCAAAAAATAAGGATGCAATATGTATTATATGAGGGGCTTCATGAATCTAGAGTACAAAAGCATCTGTGCTGTGAGCTAAAGTCTTAGAAAATTACTAAGGAAGGAGAGAGAGAGAGAGAGAGAGAGAGAGAGAGAGAGAGAGAGAGAGTGAGAGAGAGAGGTGATCGCTGGAGATCCCACCTAGCTAAATTTTTTGTTTATGCTTACAAAGGCAGATCCCAGAGTTCAGGGTCAGCCTAGGACAGAGCAGGTTTAGGCTTAGGTGTGGTAGAAATGGATATTTCAGGGCAGGGTCCCACGAAACTAGTTTATCGTCTGTGCTTAACAAAGGCAGACAGATCTCTGAGTTCTTTTCCAATGTTAAGGAAAAAAACTATATGTTTTCTGTCTCCTAAGAATCAAAGCACTGGGGTCATGGGATGCTGATTCATAAGATAATAATAATAATAATAATAATAATAATAATAATAATAATAATCCGGGAGTACATGACTAGATTGATATGTAAAATAAAAGACTAGGCCTGTCCTCTCTAGGAGATGAGCTATCCAGAGAATTTTTTAGGATAAAAAGAGAGAACTTCCTGAAGAAGACACACACACACACACACACATAGACACACACACACACACACACACACACACACACACGCCAAGACACAGAGGACAGAGAGACCTCTCAGAATAGCAAGCAAGCAGAATATAGACAGGAATCTCCAGAGAGAAAGCAGAGCTAGAGAGAAGCAGACTAGAAAAGCTGGATCAAGCAGAACACAGGTCGTCAGCTTGGATCCACCATTTGACTTCTCTGCTCCCAGACACCCCTTCTCTCAGAACCCCTCTCCAAGCTGAGGCACTTCCTTGACAAGGAATGATTCACTACTTTCCTGACATTAAGTTTCTTAATCTGAAAAGCTCTTACAATCCAAAAAGGCCAAGTGATGGGATATAAAAGAGAGAAAGGGTATTAGTGAGTATGGCATGGCGGCATGGGGGAGGGGGGTACCTAGGCAGGGCCCATGCCTAGGCATCCCCTCCCCCTGAAGGACCACACACACACACCAACATGGCATAGAATAGAGTTTATTTAGTGAGGAGGATGAGAGTCAATGGTATAGTAGAGAGAGAGAGGGGAGAGAGAGAGAAAGAGAGAGAGAGAGAGAGAGAGAGAGAGAGAGAGAGAGAGAGAGGAGGAGTGGAGGCCAGCCATGACCATGTGGAGAGAGGGGGGAGGGGAGCCCAAGCCCAAGAGGGACAGAGAGGTGAGAGTGCAGAGAGGTAAGAGGATGAGAGGGGAAAGAGAGGGGAAAGAGAGGGAGGAGGGGCAGGCAGCCCCTCTTATAGTGGGCCAGGCATATGGGGCGGAGCATACCTGGCTATTACCAGGTAACTGTGGGGTGGGGCTTGGACAGAATACCAACACCAAGACCATCTCAAATCATTAGGTCCCGCCTGGCTTTTGCCCAACAGCTATTTTCTCAGTGTAGGTGGTTCCCGCTGTGCACAGCAAGAACATTTTAACATCTATACCTTGGCTAAAAGTCAGTTTCTGGTTGTGTATTTGATCCCTAATACGATGTACATTTTCTGTAGCACTGTCCTGGCTTCCTTCTGGTCTAGTACTCACAGGATCTACGCTGCTCCCAATATTCTGTTCCAGACAATGAACTCTTTTACTTGTATTTCTCAACATTCTTTGAGCTGGTGGCTATAACCCAATTGTGATCCCAGATACTGGCTGGAGCCAGTACATGTTAAGCACTACGATTCTTTAGTTTCTTAGTGAATCTCAAGTTATTTATTAAAGTTGTAAATGGGAGAGTTTGACCAAACAAAAAAAAAAAAAGTGGCTCAAATATTTAATGCTAATAATTTAGTGTCAGAAACTAAAATCAATCATATTTTTTCATACTTACAGCCATTTATCCAAGTCTATTGATGATGCAAAGAAGGAAAATGTTATGTTTTAAAGATATCTATCATAAAAAAAAATTGAAAAGTCCTAAAAATAAGAAAATGGAAGGCTTTGTAGGCCATCTGAGTTCATTGTGGTTTCACATGTTTGTTGAAAAGTTGAAAATCTGTAGCTTTCAGTACTTACTCAAAACTCATGATAACTGACAGATTATTCTCTGAATGTAAACTGTGGATTTGATTTCAAATTTTGAGTGAGATCTCTGAAGTTATATAATAATTACATTAAAATGATACACTGTAACAGCTCTCCAGTAGGTAGATACAAAGGGGTTCCAATGCTGCAGGAACATGGAAACTAATCTAAAAGCTAACTAAATTGACACTAAGCAAGGACTCTAGTCTGCAGGTGGTTGTCTGTGCCCTGGGGCTCATAGCAGTATTGTCCTGCCCAGCCAAGATGTAAGAAGCAATCAAATGCTATGACAATAGGTGAACAGAGAGGAAACCTAGCATTCAGTGAACGGGATGGCATTAGGTTTTGAAAGGGCATAGTGAAAAGAGTACCTACCACACACATGCGACAACAGCAAATACTGTCTCACTCAATGACTGCTTATTACGGTTCTATTGATAAAGAAACTGCTACATATTGGTGAAGAGGAGCCTGGAGCAGACAAGAGTGAGTAGCTTCTGTTTAAGAACTAGACTTGCAATGTGGGATGAGAAAGATGACGATAAACACGGTGCCAGTAAGTGACACACTAAAGGTGGCCAAAGCAGATTGTGCTGTACACCTTCTAGCACAATAAGCATTTAAGAACTAGCTTTTCAGAATATAATCATTTTGATAAAGTTTAAACAATCACAACAGCCAGAAAACTCATTAAAAGTGTATGTAGTATACAGTAGAGGACTGCTGGGTCCATATTCATTCAGAGATGATGCACCTAGCCCTCAAGAAACTGGAGGCCCCAGGGAGTTTAGAGGATAGGTAGGGTCAGGGGTGGAAACATTCATGTGGAAGGGGAGGTTGGGGGGGGTTGGGAGCTTGGGGAGGAGGTATGAGATGTAGAGCAGTCCAATGGTAGTGGGGGGGGATAAAATATGGAGTGTAAAAAATAAATTAATTTTAAAAAAGAGATATTCCTAAGGGGGGTGGAATGTATGTAGTACTTCTCAAAATTGTAAAAGATGCTTGCTTTGGAGTTTTCTTCAAGTTAAAGGCTGACCAATACTTCCAGTGGAAACTGTTGAGCAATCAGAGTATAAAGTCCTAAATCCTCCTGACTCATTCACCAGCCATGGGACCTTGAATAAGGTTTTATGTCCTGGGCTTCTATTGCATTTTCTGTCAACAAACTGTCAAAGAGATGGCAAAGCTTACAACTTTCATCTGTCTTGGACTCTTAATGTTGATAATTCCGTTAATAACTTCTAGGTACATAAATGAGGAGTTATCTGAGAAAGTGTTCTTAAATTTCAGGTATTATAAAAGAGAAAAATCAGTTTATGATACATACAAATAAAGACGGTGTTTAAAATACTCAAAGTAATAAATGTGGCTGGAAGTTTTTGTTCAGGCAGAAAAAAAAAATTCAACTCTTCCCCAAGGTGTCTAAGAACGAACCACTGTTAAATAGTAACAAAATATTAACTTTTTAGTAATACTTTTCTTGGAAGCACCCATTTAATTTTTTTTCCTTTAACCAAACTGATGAGTGCCAAGGTGATTTGATTCTCATCTGTCATTTGTTAGGCCCTGTTCTGAACCTCCAGCTGCCATGAGCAGAAATCCACCAGCCATACAGCCAACTGGGCATCGCCCTACAAGTCGGGAGGCTGTAACACTCTAAGAATGCCTGGAGAAGATTACGCTAGGGATCTGCTGTTTGTTACCCAGTGCAGCTCTGCTTCCAAAAATCCCTATGCCAGTCATGACTGGTCTTTGTGTCAACATTCTGCTGCCATAAGCCTTTATAAACTGTATAGCTAGCAGCCATGTTCATATACATCAGGCTGGGGGCACTATGATCAGAATAGGCATAGCCCTCAAGTCATATTGGTGCCATACCCACTTCCTCACTGGGTAAGACGACTGTTGGGCTCAGTTTTCAAATCATTGAAGACATCCTTCTTTGCAGCTATAACATTAAGCCAATAGAAGGCCGGGTTTCATTCACACTTTTCTTGTTTACATTAGAGAAGTAGATTACACCTGGAGCATAAGGCAGAAGTATATCAACAGCAAAGACAGCTGCAACAAAAACAGTAGCAAGATGGTAGATAAAGAGGTCTAAAGTGCATTCAGGAGCAGAAGTCAGAGGTGGCAGAGAAAAATCGAAGCCCTGAAGAGCTGAAGATAAGAAACTGTGGTCCTCTTCCAGCCCATCGGGCCAGCAACCCTTAAAGACTCAGGTCTCAGGCAAGCCAGGCCTCAGACCTGGAACTCTAGCCACTATCAAGGCCCTAGATTCAAGAGCCATAATACTAGCTACTATAGGTCTGAGGGTTCCAACACGTGAGGAAAGCAAGGATTAATAGCTGTCAAGTTCCAAGGCAGATGATGGTTAACGCTCATAGAAATAAGCCTCCAACTTATGGGCGCTGGCTTCTAAAGTGGAGTAGCAGACCTCTAGGAATTGGCTCTAACCATCTAGGGGATGCCAATCCAACCCCTAAGCCTCAAGGGCTCAAGGTCCCAGGACTGGAAGCACTGGAAGAGCTGCTTTCTAGCTACTCAGAACTTCTGTCATGTTAGAGAAAATGGACTTTGTGATTTTTTTCTGTTCTTGTTGCTGTAAAAAAAAAAAAAAACTGGCAAATACAACTTTAAAAAGACTTATTTTGGCTTACAGTTCCATGAATACAGCGCACCGTGGCGAGAAGGCATGGCAGCGGGACCGCGAGGCAGTTGGGGACACTGCGTCCGTTGCCAACAGGCGGGCTGATGGATGCAGGCGCTGCGTTCACCTTTCCTCCTCATTCAGCTGAGTCTTCATCTGTGGGCATCATCATCCTACGGGTGACGGGTCTGCTGCACAGAACTGTCAAGGTGAAGTCTGTGTCTGTGTTTAGCCCCATCCCATCTCCTTTCCCATTTTCCCATGTCTGATGTGGGTGGCTCATTGTGTGTAAAGGTCACCCACCAAGTTGGTGTAGACAGCAAGCAGCAGCAGCAAGCAGGGATTTTTGGGCTTTTCTTATTTTTTTTTTTTTTTTTCTGGAGTGGGTTTTTAAGGAGAAAAGGGAAGTCTGTGCTAGGGTGAGCTGATAAGTCCTGATTGGACATTTTACCCAAATAATCAATTTTGATTGTTAGAGTTTGGTGTTTTGCCTCAGGAATGAATCGGTGGCCTAATAACGGTACAGACTTTGGGAGCTAGCTTTAGGAAGGTAACCTAAGTTTTTAGCAAGACAGAGGGAAAGGGGGTGCCTGTGTCTTAGGGTGTGTGTAGAGATCAGATGATAACCAAATGTAGTTAAGCAATCCACCTTACACGAGTTCCTGAGATTTAGCTCCGGTCACCAGGCTAATATGAAAGCTTGCCCCTATTACCCGAGGGATGGCGATGCCCATATTCAGACCGGGCCTTTCTTCTGTGGAAATACCTCACAGATACATTAAATATGCTGTGTTGTTGATGTTAACTCCCATCAAGTTACAGTCAAAATGATCATCACAGACGCCATTCAACTGACTGGTAACAATATTATCATAAAACATCATTTGTCAAAGTAATCTATACTGAATAGGAGATTTCATGTGGTGGTGTAGACATCTAGTTAAGGGAGAAAAAGGGATATGGAGATTTAGTTGATTGTACCTCAAAAGCTTTCTGATGGTATACACACACACACACACACATACCCCACACCTTTTATGTACCTTTTTATTTTCAGTCAGATTAAGGAAATGCACTTTTTCTATACCTTCTTTACGTTAAGAATGGTCTGCCTTGAAAGTAACAATTAAGAATTAATGAGAAAGATACCTGACCCCAGTGTGCTTCTTCCCCAGTGAAAGGTAAGCCTCTGACCGCAATCGTGAAGAACCCGAGACGCTCCGTCCATCGATGTATATATAGCTCCCACCTGGACACAGTGTTCCATTATAAAATTATGAACATGGAGGCTCTGAAGGAGGTAGAGAGATCGCTACAGGAGAGGAAGGCTAGAGAAACCGGAAACCGCCGGGAGAGGGAGATGGCCAACGTCAGCTGCAGCCCGCTTGCCCAGAGCTCCGCACCCGTCCTTCACCCTTCACCCGAGACAATCTTCCACCTGAGATCCTCCTCTGCCGCGCAGTCTCCGTGTCCCTGTGCTGAGCTTCTCCGTGCTCAGCAGAGAGTTTCTCAGATGCTTCAGCTCTCACCGTGCAGGTGTGGGAATCTGGGCACTGCGCTGAGCATGTGTGAAGCCTCCCTCTTTCCCTTGAACGGTCAAAGTAATGGTCAAAGTAATGAGAAGCGTGTGAAAAACACTGAGAACTTTTCTATTATACGATGTGTTTTGATCAAGTCCCCCAGCCCATCCTATCTCCTTCAGTTTCTCTCCCAAAACAGTTCTGTGCTTCCCTCCTGAATGCTTTGTTTTTCTTTTTCTTTTTTTTCTTTTTGGATTTGTTTTTTCGAGACAGGGTTTCTCTGTGTAGCCCTGGCTGTCCTGGAACTCACTCTGTAGACCAGTCTGGCCTCGAACTCAGAAATCCACCTGCCTCTGCCTCCCAAGTGCTGGGATTACAGGCGTGCGCAACCACCGCCCAGCTTGGTTTGTTTTTCATTTGTTCCCACGGAGTCTGCTCAGTGCCAACTGCATGTGTGTGGGTGTGCAGGCCATGTGCTGGAATCGGAGACCTTAAGGAACTACTCTGTGAGCCAGAGACAGTTCAACTCTTGCAAAAGATGCCCCCACTTCCCGATCTGTTTGTCACTCAGGAAATCAAAACAGTGGCTGACCTAGCTGAGCCCTGCCTCCTTCCACCTCAGTGGTCCCCCATTCTGGGAGTGTAAAGCCCCTTAAGGGGCTCCCCATGGGTCAGTGCTGCTCTGTCTTGGGACTTTCCTTTGTCCTGGTTTATTTGCTGTTCCTATTTGCTTTGGACCAAAAACAAAGGAAAAAGTGGTCACAGCAGTGTGTGTCTATTATTCCACCACTCCATCAAAGAGGAAGATCAAGGGAGTTCTGGGCTACTTGAGAACGTGTGTGTGTGTGTGTGTGTGTGTGTGTGTGTGTGTGTGTGTGTAAGGAGTGGGAAAGGGCAGGGAAGGAGTGGAGGGGGGAGGGGGACAAAGGGCATGGAAGGAGACGGGAGGTGGGGGGCCGGAGTTAACAGCCTACATGGATTTCAAAAACTGCATGCAGATCTGGTGCAAACTGGGGTCTCAAAACACCTGGACAGCCAGCGAGCACAGGAGATTCCCACTGGAGAAAGCACTCCCCTGCTCTTACTGTTGTGAACTGGAAGGAATTAACTCAGCTCTGGCAGTTGTCCAAGGGCCCAAGTGCTCGCAAGAGAAGCTACTGAGACCCACGCCCTCATGGGATGCTGAGCCCGTCCGAGCCAAAGGCACCGCCTGTGAGTGGCAGAGCTGGCCGACAGCGCTCTGCCAGCCCTCTCTCCCCGGCCCTCCTTGCTCTTCTTTCCCTTCACCAGCAAACCTCGAATCTTCCCAAGCCTGGGAAGTAGGAAGGGTTACCGGGTTGGCCCCTGACCTGTTGGCTGTGTAATCAGAGTACTCAAACCAGAAATGACCTTCAGAAACTCGGTGAGCAGCAGCTCCGCTCTCAGAGCTGTTTGCTTAGACCTGGCACACAGGAAAGACACTTGGCCTGAGTTCCTGGTTAGGCTGGCTAGAACTGTATCACTTTTATTGATATTTTTTAAACAGCCAACTTTGGCTTTGCTAACTTTCTACTGCGGCTCCATTCTCACTGTAATTATCATGCATCAAGTCTCTGCTTCCCTCTGCTGCCACTGGCAGAGAGCACCAGAGCATGCCTATTCTTTATAGAGTAAGCCTCCTTATTCTAGAGTGTACCTGTGGATTCTAGTGTGCCTACTTATTCATTTTTAAAAGTTTAATAGCATTTGACAATGAGTTGTAAGGAATAAAGAATGCCTAGATCTACTCAAAATAGTTTAACATCAACGAAGTAAACATAATAATAATGAGATACATAAATAATGAACAAAACTGTAGCTCATAGAGATATCATTTATTTCATGCAAAGCTACACAATATCCTATATTTTAATAATGAATCATATAAACATTAAAAAAAATCATTACATCACAGAAAGTTACAACACTACAAAGGAATTGCCTGTCAGTGAGTTTGTCAGAATTAAACTAAGAAATGTTATGCATAGATAAGGTCAAAGATGCTAACTAACTTACTGATAGCACTTTGCAGGTTTTCCCAAATATAGATTTGAAAATGTAGTGAGAATCTACTGGAAAAAAAGTTAAATCTACAATCTACTGACCAGGTAGGAAAATATCCATTGTTATACAACCAGTAATAAAGGCTGATTAAAGATAAACTTGGCATCATGCACCCCCAAATAAAAAGTTACCATTTTGAAAATTGTGATTGGACAGACATTTGAAGAGATTTATGTTCTATTTCACCCAGGCAACTGAATTATATGAAGGCAAAATACCAAGCTCTTTATCAATGCAATGTGGAAATCAGGCTTCAGGTATGCTTTTCTTGGGTACTGGTGTATGTACATATACATATGAAGAAACTTAGGAAATGCAGGCATGTTTCAAATTCACATCAGAGTACTTCACTTTAGAATATAGAAGGCAGTATGTTGAGTCAGAACTTATTTAAGGATGACTTCAAACTACTCAAAAGCAATACTACAATTATTTACTTACAAAACCATTTATAAAAATTAAATACCAGGAAAAAAACATCAATATTAGAGCTTTTTGTACTTTTCAATGTTATAATTTATATATATTAGGTTATAGTAATTTAAAAGATAGCTATACATACTCTCTATCTTCTAAAATGACAAAAAAAAAAAAACCCTTCAAGTTGTTCTCAAAATACAGACAAAAACAAATCCATTGGATCATTTAAAAAAATAAATAAATAACACAATCTCTCCCCTACAACTTGGCATGCCTAACAGGGAAGATATTAGCCAGGATTCTTTCAATAAAGACAGAGATTTATGTCATAATACCAACTGCAATAGTCAGCCACTCCCAATATTCTTTTGCACCAAGCACAGCAAAATACATTTACAAGTAATCAGTATAATCATAAAAGGAAAGGTTTTCTAGGAAGGAGCAAAAACATCTTTTAGGATAGTGATAACAGAATTATGCAGTCTTACGTATCAAGAACATTTTAAATTTAGCAAGACTTCACCTGATTTCAACGTATGCCCCAATTATTTGAAAATGGAATTGTGTCATTGTTCCAGTGGCTAATGCGGAAGGACCCGAGGTGCACACATGCTCCCTCGGCAGCAGAGGGGAGGGCAGTGCTCCCAGGGCGAGATCCAGGGGCTGAAACTGCACTAAACCTGCACTGACAAGTCTCTAGCCACAAACCCCACTGATTTGGAAGTACTGTGCAAAAAGAAATCAAATCTCACTCCTATTGTAACCCTTAATCTATTTCACTTTTAAACAAGCATTTTTATGAATTCCTTTTTTATGATGAAATATCTAATAGTTCTTAATGTTGGGTATCTTAAAATCATTTTATACAAAATTTTACTGTGAAAATATTTTTTACTCCTTAGTAACGCCAAAGAAAACGCACGGAGCTGGTATGCAGCATGCTTCCATTCAGACACTGGCCATTAGTCCAGCAAAACATGGCTTACTACTTCAGGGACAATACTGATAGTTCACAGACTGGGCTTTGAAATCAGGTAGTTGCTTTTGAGTGTACTGTTCATTAACAACTGTGTACATAAACAAAAGAGAAAAGTCTACCAGAACATGAAAGTCATGTGGTGAAGGGAGGAGGGAAAGAGGGAGGGGGAGGGGGAGGGGGAGGGGGAGGCACAAAGAAAGGCAAAGCTACATGCATTTGCCTCTTAGCTTTAAAGTTAAATATTGTACAGTCCACTGCACTCTGAAACGCAAGTGTGTATAACTCCTTGGGGACATGTTTTGTCTCTTAGCACAAATGTACTATCATCCTTGGAATTTTTCAGGCATGGCACATTCAAATTTTAAGTATAAGTTTTACTTTACAACCAGACCTATAGTTATAGGTTTTATTTTCCCTGTAATATGGCAATCAACACACTATTGAAAACATTCCTTAAACCTATTAAAGGAATAAAATGAGGTCTGTAAATAAACATAAATGAAATTTGTCCATCCGCATGCTACAATGTGCTTTAAGCACATAGTGCCTTTCCTACCCACACTCAGTTTGAACGTATCTTATGCTCACATGTTAGACTGGACATCTGAATGGTACAGGCCAGACACATATCAACAAACGACCTCTCTGTGGATAGCACGGACTGCTTAATCTGATCTGTTTTTACGATGGCAACTTTTCATACTTTAGGTAAACTCTTAACACTTTTGTGATGTGAGATCCTTTTGTGGGATGAAATTATTCTAAAACTCTTGTATGATATGGTCTGATAGCAAATTTTTGTAATTATATTTTAATTCTTCTTAAAATTCTTTTTACAAAAATGTGCTATTAATAAAAGGGTTATATAGTTTTAAAAAGTAAATTAACAATACATATAGCTGATTCTTGAAATTTATAGAATTTTTCCATAATATTTTGAATTAATAGCTTGTTAAATATTCTTAACTAATAATTATGTTAAAAATATTGATCTGGGCGCTACGGCACATTTCTATGATTGTAGAACTTGGGAGGTGGAGGAAGACCAGGAGTTCAGGGTCATCCTCAGTTATATACACAGTTTGAGGCCAGCCTGGGCTACATGAAACCCTGTCTCAAAAAACCAAAATTTTATATAATTCTATATTTGTTAACATGTAAGAAAAAGAGTACCAGAAACAATTCTTTAAGGAAACCACTTTTCACATAAAGCATATGAATTCTGTGGTAATATTTGTGTGACTGTGTCATTACATGTTAATGTGTCTGAAAAAAATATTGTACACACTATCAATGCTTAATAAATATTAACTTAATTCCTCAGAAATAAAGTCAAGGCTTCCGGCCTGAAGCCACTGCCTTCCAAACTCAAGTTTACCCAGCAAAGTCACTTTTCTATACGGTTGTATACAAAGCCCTGTAAGAAAAACTCCGTATAATTTAGGACACTCTGGATCTTTGAAACAACAAAAACTCACTGTGGAAATAACTCAAAACCCTATAATGAGATGCAGTATTTGTGAAGCGTCTGCATGTATACGCACACGTCTGTTGGTGTAACCTTAAAGGGAAGCTCCTGAATTCCTTTGCACACTCCATCAATCTGTCTTAGTGCATTATCAAAGTTAGTAGTAAAATTGGACAGTCCTTCTCTTTATCCTTCTACTCTGACAATAGCATCTGAGTATTAAGGAAAAAAAAAACCCAAAACCAAAAACATATTAAGAAAAATATTTCAAAGTAAATCCACAGAACAAATGATGAATCACTATTTCAGGAACTTCAGACAAACTAGTTCATTTTGCTTTGGGGACTTTGAAGCTTCTCAAAGACCCCTTTCTGTGATAATCATTCCTGTCCCTTCAAAGTACTTGGGAGAGAGAGAGAGAGAGAGAGAGAGAGAGAGAGAGAGAGAGAGAGAGAGAGAGAGAGAGAGCAGCACAGCAGACAACTTGTTTTGTCTTTCTAACTCCTAGCACATGATCATCAGTTTAACTCCCTCACATAGCGTAGTGAGGTAGATCAGTAGGAAAGTAGTAAATAAGTCCTTCATTCTGAAAATGAAGAAACTGAGGCACTGAAAGGGTCCGTGATCTGCCTAAGGTATTCCAGGAACCAATCATGAAATTATAAACAGCAGTACACTGTTACTGCTCTGGTCAACTGCTCTCTGACTGCATTTTACAGTAAAAGGCTATATGCATATGTGTCCTGGGATGGAGCAGGCTACACAACCTTCAATTCAGAGTAAATCTATCTATTGATAATTATTTAAAGGGGGATCTAGGTAGAAGATCACAAAAAATGCAACCATTAAAAAAAAGATAATGAGAATTTAACACTTCCTTTCAGTACCTACACAGAACTATATCCTCAACATATGACAGAGTAACACTGGAGCACTAGTAATAATTGCAAAGAAAACAGATGTGAAACTGTCCTGAACAAGTTCAAGTCTGATCACCCCATGCAGAATTCTGTAAGAGACACAAACAGAATAATCCCTGGTCTTTAAACATAATACCCAACTTTGGCTTAAATGCAGTGGTTGAAACAACCAATTTAAAATAATAAGCATGTTTAACAAGTTATTACTACACATTTTCATTCTAATATATTTTCCTGATTTTTTTCTAAGCTATAATTTAAATGTTAACAATACTCATAAATGGATTATTTTTCTTTTTACCATTCAATAGCTGAAACAGCCAGATGTTTTCTTTACATGGAGCATTAACAGACATCTTTTAAATAGTAGAGAATTGGGGCTGGAAAGATGGCTCAGTGGTTAAGAGCATTGACTGCTCTTCCAAAGGTCCTGAGTTCAACTCCCAGCAACCACATGGTGGCTCACAACCATCTGTAATGGGTTCTGATGCCCTCTTCTGGTGTGTCTGGAAACAGCTACAGTGTAGACATATAAATGAAGTAAACCTTAAAAAAAATTAAATATTAGAGAATCTGGGGAACTCTTTGGCTATAAAACAAACAAATCTATTCATCATTAATATTAAGATTTTTCTTGGATGGAATGATTAGCATCAAGTCAATATTCTAAATGCTAAAGATGAATATTTTTCTCTGAAATGAAAATCTTTCACAAAGCAATAATATCAAAACCATAAAAAAGATCCAGTTACTACAAAGACAGCAAAGAATAAGACATCACCCAATTAGAATACACATGCTAAAGACACGAACACTATCAATTGAAGAATCACCTTAATTATACATGCACAATCCCATGGAAATGTACACAGATCTAAAGAAGAGCTGTTACATTCAGTTATGTCTATACATAAGCCTCGTTTTAAGACAATGAGTTTAGTGAATACGGCAATTATTTGAGGTCTCAGTTCACTTTCAGTTCTTTGGAAAATGTAAGTTGAACATTTGTAAAGAAATAGTAAAAATTTAAATTACAGTTATAAAATTGTAGAATTTAGTATGACTTATGGCTTCATTGAATTTTAAAATAACTCTCCTAAAAAATTAGCATGAAACCAAGTTAGCTCTATGTTTACCATGAGTTGAATCCTTCCACTTAACTACACCTCTAAAGCAGATGCTTCAGATGCTATCCAATAAAACCTATCAGGAAAGAAGGTGCTCTATTCAACAAACCATAACCTAATATTGTTAAGATGTGATCGATTTTCAATGCTGTTTTTGTTATCCTAACACTGTTTATAGACAGAACAGAGGAAATGCAGGGCACGCAGATGTTCACAAAGGCTGAGCTGATGTTTTGACCTTGGTTACTTAATCCATTAATTACTTCAAGCTTTAGATATCTTCAAATATTATGCTGGAAGACATGGAGAGATATCGCCCACCAGGTTGATACCTAAAACATAAATATACAAAAATTATCTAAAATATCAAAAATGAAACTGATTATACAATTTGTAAAGACCATAACATTTATTTACTAGTTAAAAGTAGAGCCCTATCTCCCAAAATTATAATTTAAGAGGACTTAATTGCAATCACTAGCAACTGTAAGAAACATTCCACAGACTGCATAAATAACCATGCTTAATTTTAAAATATAGAGTATTCTAGGGATTTTGCTATTTATGGATAATAAAATACTAAACACCTTTAATATGTGTGATTATTTTTCTGTTTTTTTTTTTTTTTTTTTTTTGGTATAGAATAGAGTTTATTCAGGGAAGAGGATGGGAGTTAATGGTATAGTGGAGGCAGAGAGAGAGAGAGAGAGAGAGAGAGAGAGAGTAGAGAAGTAGAGAGGAGTGGAGGCCGGCCATGACCAGGTGGAGAGAGGGGGGAGAGGAGGAGAGCCCAAGAGGGGCAGAGAGGTGAGAGTGCAGAGAGGTAAGAGTGAAGAGAGAGATATTTTTCTGTTTTTATTTTTTGAGTTAGCATGCAAAGTAATGGGCTTATTTATGACATGTACGCATACATATGTGCACACACACAAACACACACATATACCATTACATTGTATTCATATTCATTCCATTTCACTGTTATCCCCAGCCCTGTTCCCTTTTTACTGTCCTTCTTCCTCCCCACAAGTAGTCCTCCCTTCTGATCCTCTCTTCAACACCACCTAAGATCTTTTTCTTCTCCCTCATGGTCTCTTTAATACTTTTATGATGCTTTGAGACTGGCTTATTTCATTTAACATGACTTTTAGTTACAAATATTTTCTTGCAAAGTCATGTTTATATTTCTCCTTATGGTTGGATAAAACCCCTTTGTATGCAGAGATCACATTTTCTTTGAACTTTTCCTCTGTTGGTGGAATCTTGGCTGGCTCCATGTTTTTGCTTCTACGAATAGAGAGCAGTAGATAGAGATGTGCTAGTAGCTGTATGGTGTCCCACCTACGCGTCCTGGAGATATAAACGGTGGCAGAGGTGGGTCATATGGCAGTTTTGTTTCTCATGGCAAAACAACTGAGGGTGCAGGCTTTGTAGTCAGAGCACTGGCGTGAAAAGTCTGACTTATAAACTATGCAACTCAAGGCAAAGTACTGAGCCTTTGAGGACATTAATCCAGTAAGAATTTTTGCAATAAAGAAAATGTTGTTAAAATATTTATATTGTGTCTGACATCAAAACATATTAGGCATATAGATATAACTAAAGATAATAAATGTCACAAATGGAGTTGTCAAATAAAGATGTAAATATAGTCATACTTCCTAGTTCTCTGTCTTATTTCTTAATTCTAATGTCACTCCTGTTATATAAAAATACCTATTTCAGTCATAACTAGTGAATGATATAATTTTTTGGTGCATCTTTGTTTCCTTCAGCAGAGCTCACTGTATTTCTGATTCTGGCATGCGTTTACTAACTGGACTAGGGCAGCCTGCTATCTTAGCTGCTCAAATGCTGAGATTACAGGCAGGTATCACCACACCTAGCAGAATGTCATAATTTTTAAAAACATACACTAATTAGACAGTATATAAAGGTATCAACTGCTAAGGGCATAGATTAGCTGGTAGATGCTTGCTTAGCATATACAGCTCCCTGGGTTACCACTCCTTACTAAATAAACTGCCTTTGGGGGTGCACACCTGTAATAGAAGGTCAATACAGGGGGACCAGACCAAAATCTCCCTCAGCTGCTAGAAGGCAACCTGGGCCACATTAGACTTGGTCTCAAAAAGCAAAACCAACCAAAAAGGGTTTTAAATATTACTTCATATTTTTTAATTGATAATGAAAAAGGAATTCTTTTCTTCTCTTGTTAGGCTGGATAGCCAACCCCGGCCTTCTGCATTTCAGACAAGCAACCCCCACCAAGCCTTCTCCTCAGCACAATACTTTTCTTATGCTTAGTTATCTGTTGTTTTCAAGCTCCTTACATCAGTTCATCATTAAAACCTCAGAAGCACACAAGAGCCAAACGACACAGCCAGCACTTACTTACCTTCCTGACTCCGGTTCCAGAGAATCATCAGTAAATGTTTCAGCATTAAAATCCAGAGGTTCTGCATCCTGGAGAAGTTCTATTCGGTCTCTTTCAGTCCTGTTATTAGCCCTGGTGTATTTGGATGCTGTTCAAAAGAAGAAAAACAATGGCTACTTCTCTATTGTCTTTGAATTTATGAATCACGGGGGAAAAAAAATCAAGACCGCAGTAAATGCTGATTGTGAAGACAATAACCATAAGTTATTTGGTTCTTAGAAAATAAGATTCAAATTAAGACAATGTAATAAGCCTGGGCGGTGGTGGCCCACGCCTGTAATCCCAGCATTCTGGGAGGCAGAGGCAGGCGGACTTCTGAGTTTGAGGCCAGCCTGGTCTACAGAGCGAGTTCCAGGACAGCCAGGGCTACACAGAGAAACCCTGTCTCAGAAAACAAACAGACAAACAAAAACAAACAAACAAAACAAAACAAAAACCAAAAAAAACAAAGACAATGTAATACAAAATAAGGACAATTTATTGAGCCATCTAGCTAACTCAAAGCAGGTAGTGTGATGATTTAGAAAATAAAAATTAGAATCTATATTTAATTATGATTATCACCACAGTGAAATTGTTTATCATTAAATTAAACTTCATTTGGTTTCATAGTGAACCGTTATTTATTTTGGCTAGAAATTTGAAGTATATGGCGGTTCAACTTCAACTCTTGAAAAAAAGAACATCTATCCCATAAAGCAAGAATACAGGCAATAGTGGCCAGATAGATAGATAGATGGATAGATAAAGTCTATAACTACTTTGAATTTTTCTAGCCACCATATTCAAAATTATAAAGACAGAGCTGAAATTAATCTATCTAAAAGTACTGCCAACACAGAGGCATCCACACTGCAAGTATTCAGTGGCCCCATGGGTAATGCTTGGCAAGTAGGTCATTACAATCCCAGTAAGTATCTGTTCTCCACATGAATAGGGGTTTCTTATAAACAATTTATATTATTAAAGTCTTGCTTTAGGAAGATCAAGTATATAAAAAAAAAAAAAAAAAAAAAAAAAACCCTTCCACCCAATCCTTTCTGCTGAGATAGACTCTTAGCTAATCAGTTCCAGTGAAGACACCATATCCTGACCTATCCTAGAGGACTTAATGCAATCAGAGCAGTTGGCAAGAACCTCCCCCCAACCCCTTCCAGAGTCCCAGAGGTGCTGCTGGGAGCCTGATGGACTAGAGACCCATCACCCACCAACCTCCCTACCAGCTCCCCCCACACCCCAAATACCACTCCCCTTCTATCCCTTCCGCACCTCCACCTGTTCGTTTCTGTTGCGGCAGAATCCTAGCTGGCCTGCTCCTGTCCCATCCTAGAGGACCCTCTGCACTCAGAGCAGTTGGACAACAACTTGACTGCTCCACTAAACATCCAACAGTCTGAAAGCAACCCAGGAGATCTGCTGTGAGCAGAGCAACAGATCAGCAGCTTCTATGCCCTGGAAGAGCCCCCACTTGGAAGGCCCAAAAGGTGGTCTGCTACAGTTAGGGCTGCAGGCCTAACAGAGACCTGAAGCAACCTAGGGACAAAAGAGGCAAACTACAGACAGTCACCCAGACCAACACACACGAGATAGTGAAAGGAAAACACAAGACCATTACCAACAGAAGCCAAAATACATAGGCATCATCAGAAGCCAGTTCTCCCAAGACAGCAAGCCCCGAATACAACACACCAGAAAACCAGAAATCTGTCCTAAAATCCTATCTCATGAAGATAATAGAGTCCTTTAAGGGGGATATCAATAACTCATTGAAAGAAATACAAGAAAACACAGGCAAACAGGTGAAGGGACTGAATAAAGCAATCCAAGACCTAAAAGTGGAAGCAGAAACAAGAAAGAAACACAAATCGAGGCAAACCTGGAAATAAAAAACCCAGGAAAGTGGTCAGGAATTACAAATGTAAGTATCACCAATAGAATACAAGAGATTGAAGAGAGAACTCAGGTGTGGAAGATACTGTTGAAGAGATTGACACAACTGTTAAAGAAAATTCAAAGCATACTCCTAACCCAAAGCATCCAGGAAATTCAGAACACAATGAAAAGACCAAATCTAAGAATAATCAGAATAGAGGAGAACAAAGATTCCGAGCTCAAAGGACCTGAAAATGTCTTCAACAAAATCAGAGAAGAAAACTCCACCAACCTAAAGAAAGAGATGGCCATAAAGGGACAAGAAGCCTATAGAACACAAAATAAATGGGACCAGAAAAGAAAATCCTCTTGTCACATAATAATCAAAATGCTAAAGGCACAGAGCAAAGAAATAATATTAAAAGCTGCAAGGGAAAAGGGCCAAGTAACATACAAAGGTAGACCTATCAAAATTACACCAGATCAGACTTAATCTGTGACTGCCATCACTCGGGTGGAAACCTGCCAGGCTCTCACCACTAGCCAGTGCCAGGGCAGCAGCTCGGTGGGACATCTCCACAGCCACCAGGCCATGCACCAACTCAGTTGGGAACTGCCTTCCCTGAGGTACTCTCAGCACTTGCAGAGGGGGTCTCCATCTTGCCGCCTGGTCATCGGTAGAGAACCAACAGGCGGGCCCAGCCTCACGGGAGGTTCAAACACCAGCCAGTGACAAAAAGGCCAACTAATGCCAGAGATAACCAGATGGCAAAAGGCAAACTTAGGAACGTTACTAACAAAAATCAAGGCAGCATCCAAACCCAGCTCGCCAACAACAGGAAGTCCTGGATTCCCCAACACACCAGAAAAAAAAAAAAAAAAGATTTGGATCTAAAATCACAGGTAAGGATGCTGATAGCGTAACACATAGATAAATATCTTAAAGAGATACAGGACAAAATGGATCAAAAGTTAGAAGCCCTTACAAGGCAAACACAAAAATCACTTAAAGAAATTCAGGAGAATATGGATCAAAAAAATAGAAGCCAATAAGGAGAAAATACAAAAATCACTTAAAGAAATACAGGAGAACGTGGGCAAACAAGTAGAAGTTATGAAAGAGGAAACAAAAATCTCTTAAAAGAATTATATGAAAACACAAACAAGCAAGCGAAAGATCTGATCAACACCATCCAGGATCTAAAAACAGAAGTAGAAACAACTAAGAAATCGCAAAAGGAGACAACTTTGTAGATAGAAAACCTTGGGAAGAAATCAGGGGCCATAGATGCAAATATCAACAATAGAATACAAGAGATAGAAGAAAGAATCTCAAATGCCGAAGATACCATAGGAACCATTGATTCAACAGTCAAAGAAAATGCTAAATGCAAAAAGCTTGTAACCCAAAACATCCAGGAAATCCAGGACACAATGAGAAGACCAAACCTAAGGATTATAGGTATAAATGAGAGTGAAGATTTACAATTTAAAGGGCCAGCAAATATCTTCTACAAAATTATGGAAGAAAACTTCCCCAACCTAAAGAGCGAGATGCCCATGAATATATAAGAAGCCTACAGAACTCCAAACAGACTAGACCAGAACAGAAATACTTCCTGTCACATAATAATCAAAACCCCAAATGTACTAAACAAAGAAAGAATATTAAAGGCAGTAAGAGAAAAAGGCCAAGTAACATATAAAGGAAGACCTATCAGAATTACACCAGACTTCTCATCTGAGACCATGAAAGCTAGAAGATCCTGGACAGATATCATGCAGACTCTAAAAGAACAAAAATTTCAGCCAAAACTACTTTACCCAGCAAAACTCTCAATCGTCACAGATGGAGAAACGAAGGTATTCCATGACAAAACCAAATTTGCACATTATCTTTCCACAAATCCTGCCCTAAAAAGGACAATAGGGGGAAAACACCAACACAAGAAGGGAAACTACACCCCAGAAGAAGCAAGATAGAAACCTCCTCTAATCAAACACAAAAGATACCTCTCAAATATAAAAAATAATTTCAAAAATGTCAGGAGGTAATAATTACTATTTCTTAATATCTCTTAACATCAATTGACTCAATTCCCCAATAAAAAGATATAGACTAACAGACTGGATAGGGAAACAGGACCCTACATTTTGCTGCATACAGGAAACACATCTCAGAGTCAAAGACAAACATTACCTTAGAGTAAAAGGCTGGAAGACAATTTTACAAGCAAATGGTCTCAGGAAACAAGCTGGAGTAGCCATTCTAATATCAGATAAAATTGACTTTCAACCTAAAGTCATCAAAAGAGACACGGAAGGTAACTTCTTGCTGGTCAAAAGGAAAATCCACCAAGAAGAACTCTCAATACTGAACATCTATGCTCCAAATGCAAGGGCAACCTCATTCGTAAAAGAAACCTTACTAAAGCTTAAAGCACACATTGCACCTAACACAATAATTGTGGGTGACTTCAACAATCCACTCTCCTCAATGGACCAATCAGGAAAGCAGAAACTAAACAGGGACACAGTGAAACTAATTGATACTTTGGACCAATTGGATTTAACAGATATATATAGAACATTTCATCCTAAAGCAAAAGAATATACCTTTTTCTCAGCACCACATGGTACCTTCTCCAAAATCAATCATATAATTGGTCACAAGACAGACGTCAACAAATACAAGAAGATTGAACTAATCCCATGCCTCCTATCAGATCACTATGGAGTAAGAGTGGTCTTCAATAGCTACAAAAACAAAAGAAAGCCCACATACACATGGAAACTGAACAATACTCTACTCAATGACACCTTGCTCAAGGAAGAAATAAAGAAAGAAATCAAAGACATTTTAGAATTTAAAAAAAATGAAGGTACAGCCTACCCAAATTTATGGGACACAATGAAAGCAGTGCTAAGAGGAAAACTCATAGCCCTGAGTGCCTCCAAAAAGAAATTGGAGAGAGCATACACTAGCAGCTTAATGGCACACCTGAAAGCCCTAGAACAAAAAGAAGCTAATTCACCCAGGAGGAGTAGAAGACAGGAAATCATCAAACTCAGGGCTGAAATCAATCAAGTTGAAACAAAGAGAACCATACAAAGAATCAACAAAACCAGGAGCTGGTTCTTTGATCCACTCAACAAGATATCTAAATCAACAAGATAGATAAACCCTTAGCCAGACTAACGAAAGGGTACAGAGAGAGAATCCAAATTAACAAAATTAGAAAAGAAAAGGGGGACAAAACAACAGAAACTGAGGAAATTCAAAAAATCATCAGATCCTACTACAAAAGCCTATACTCAAAACAACTGGAGAATCTGGAGGAAATGGACAATTTCCTAGACAGATACCAAATACCAAAATTAAATCAGGATCAATTAGATCAGCTAAACGGTCCCATAACCCCTAGAGAAATAAAAGGGGTATACAAAGTCTTCCAACCAAAAAAATTATGGGACCAGATGGTTTTAGTGCAGAATTCTATCAGACCTTCAAAGAAGACCTAACACCAATACTCTTCAAATTTTCCACAAAATAGAAACAGAAGGAACACTGCCTAACTCGTTCTATGAAGCCACAATTACACTGATACCAAAACCACACAAAGATCCAACAAAGAAAGAGAACTACAGGCCAATTTCCCTTATGAATATCGATGCAAAAATACTAAATAAAATTCTTGCCAACAGAATCCATGAGCACATAAAAATGATCATTCACCATGATCAAGTAGGCTTCATCCCAGGGATGCAGGGATGGTTCAATACATGGAACTCCATCAATGTAATCCACTACATAAAAAAACTAAAAGAAAAAAAAAACACATGGTCATCTCATTAGATGCTGAAAAAGCATTTGACAAAATTCAGCATCCTTTCATGCTAAACATCCTGGAAAGAACAGGAATTCAAGGCCTATACCTCAACATAGTAAAAATGATATACAGCAAACCAGTAGCCAACATCAAAATAAATGGAGAGAAACTTGAAGCAAATTTCTAAAATCAGAGACTAGACAAGGCTGCCCTCTCTCCATATCTTTTCAATATAGTACTTGAAGTTCTAGCGAGAGCAATTAGACAACATAAGGAAGTCAAAGGGATACAAACTGGAAAGGAAGAAGTCAAACTATCATTATTTCCAGATGATATGATAGTATACTTAAGTGACCCAAGAAAAACTCCACCAGAGAACTCCTACAGCTGATAAACAACTTCAGCAAAGTGGCTGGTTATAAAATCGACTCAAGGAAGTCAGTAGCCTTCCTGTACTCAAAGGACAAGCAGGCTGAGAAAGAAGTTAGGGAAATAACACCCTTCACAATAGCCACAAACAATATAAAGTATCTTGCCGTGACTCTAACCAAACAAGTGAAAGATCTGTATGACAGGAACATCAAGTCCTTGAAGAAAGAAATCAAAAAAGACCTCAGAAGATGGAAAAATATTTCATGCTCTTGGATTGGCAGGATCAATATAGTAAAAATGGCCATCTTGCCAAAAGCAATCTACAAATTCAATGAATCCCCATCAAAATCCCAAATCAATTCTTCATAGATCTAGAAAGAGCAATTATCAAATTTATCTGGAGTAACAAAAAAACCCAGGATAGCTAAAATTATTCTCAACATTAAAAGAACTTCTGGGGGAATCAATATCCCTGACCTCAAGCAGTACTACAGAGCAATTGTGTTAAAACCTGCATGGTATTGGTACAGCGACAGGCAAGTAGATCAATGGAAAAGAATTAAAGACCCAGAAATGAACCTACAGAGTTATGGTCACTTGATCTTTGATAAAGGAACTACAACCATCCAATGGAAAAAAGATAGCCTTTTCAACAAATGTTGCTGGTTCAACTGGAGGTCAACATGCAGAAGAATGCAAATTGGCCCACTCTTATCTCCTTGTACTAAGATCAACTCCAAGTGGATCAAGGACCTCCACATAAAACCAGACACACTGAAACTAATAGAAAAGAAACCGGGGTAGACCCTGGAGGACATGGGCACAGGGGGAAAGTTCCTGAACAGAACACCCATAGCTTATGCTCTAAGATCAAGAATTGACAAATGGGACCTCATAAAATTACAGTTTCTGTAAGGCAAAGGACACTGTCAGAAGGACAAAACAGCAACCAACACATTGGGAAAAGATCTTCACCAACCGACATCCAACAGAGGGCTAATATCCAATATATACAAAGAACTCAAGAAAGTAGATCCCAAAGAACCAAATAACCCTATCAAAAAATGGGGTACAGAGCTCAACAAAGAATTTTCACTAGAAGAAATCTGGATGGCTGAGAAGCACCTTAAGAGATGTTCAACATCATTAGTTATCAGGGAAATGCAAATCAAAACAACCCTGAGATTTCATCTCACACCAGTCAGAATGGCTAAGATTAAAAACTCAAGAGACAACAGGTGCTGGCAAGGACGTGGAGAAAGAGGAACACTCCTCCATTGTTGGTGGGATTGCAAGATGGTACAACCGCTCTGGAAATCAGTGTGGCGGTTCCTCAGAAAATTGGGCATGACATTTTCAGAGGACCCTGTCATACCACTCCTGGGCATATGCCCAGAGGATTCCCCTGCATACAATAAAGACACATGGTCCACTATGTTCATAGCAGCCTTATTTATAATAGCCAGAAGTTGGAAGGAGTCCAGATGTCCCTCAAAGGAGGAATGGATACAGAAAATGTGGTATATTTATACAATGGAATACTACTCAGCAATTAAAAATAATGAATTCATGCAATTTTTAGGCAAATGGTTGGATCTGAAAAATATCATCCTAAGCGAGTTAACCCAATCACAAAAGAATACACATGAAATGCAATCACTGATAAGTGGATTTTTTTGTTGTTGTTGTTTTTGTTTTTTTTGAGACAGGGTTTCTCTGTATAGTCCTGGCTGTCCTGGAACTCACTCTGTAGACCAGGCTGGCCTCGAACTCAGAAATCCGCCTGCCTCTGCCTCCCAAGTGCTGGGATTAAAGGTGTGTGTGCCACCACTGCCTGGCTGATAAGTGGATATTAATGAGCCCAGAAGCTCTGAATACTCAAGGCACAATTAGCAAGTCAAAAGATTTCCAAGAAGAAGGAAGGAGAGGACCCAGGTCCTGAAAAGACTGGATCCAGTTTTGTAGGAGAGTACCAGAATAGGGGGCGGGGGGTGTGGAGGGGGGAGTGATTGGGGAATAGGTAGGGGGGGGGAAGGCCGGGAAGAGGACTTATGGGACATATGGTGAGGGGGGAACTGGGAAAGGGGGAAGCCTTTAGAATGTAAACAAAGAATATAGAAAAAAAATAAAATTACACCAGACTTCTCAACAGAGACTATGAAAACCAGAAGAGCCGGGTGGTGGTGGCGCACGCCTGTAATCCCAGCACTTGGGAGGCAGAGGCAGGTGGATTTCTGAGTTCAAGGCCAGCCTGGTCTACAGAGTGAGTTCCAGGACAGCCAGGGCTACATAGAGAAACCCTGTCTCAAAAAACCAAAACCAAACCAAACCAAAACAAAACAAAACAAAAACACAAAAACAAAAACAAACAAAAAACAAAAACAAAAACAAAAAAACCCTGAAAACCAGAAGAGTCTGGTCAGAGATCATGCAGACTCTAAGAGAACACAAAGGCCAGCCCAAGCTACTATACCAAGGAAAACTCTCAATCAACATAGATGGGGAAAACAAAATATTCCAGGACAAAACCAAATTCAAACAGTACCTATCTACCAATCCAGCCCTACAGAGGACTCTAGAAGGAATACAAGGGTACCTTGTGTAGGAGGGTACCTACAGCAAGCATCAACAAGAGAATACAAGAGATAGAAGAAAGAACCTCAGGTGCTCAAGATACCAAAATGCACAAAGCTGGTAACCCAAAATATCCAGGAATTCCAGGACACAATCAGAAGACCAAACCTAAGGATTATAGGTATAGACAAGAGTGAGGATTTACATCTTAAAGGCCCAGTAAATATCTTCAACAAAACTGTAGAAGAAAACTTCCCTAACCTAGAGAGATGCTCATGAACATACAAGAAGCCTTCAGAACTCCAAACAGACTGGACCAGAACAGAAAGTCCTCCTGGCACATAATAATCAAAACACCAAATTCACTAAACAAAGAAAGAATATTAAAAGTAGTAGCCGGGCGTTGGTGGCACACGCCTTTAATCCCAGCACTTGGGAGGCAGAGGCAGGTGGATTTCTGAGTTCGAGACCAGCCTGCTCTACAGAGTGAGTTCCAGGACAGCTGTCTCGAACAACCAAAAAAAAAAAAAAAAAAAAAAAAAAGCAGTAAGGGAAAAAAGACAAGTAACTTATAAAGGTAGACCTATCAGAATCACACCAGACTTCTCACCAGAGACAATGAAAGGTAGAAGATCCCGGGCAGATTTCATACAGACTCAGAGAACACAAATGCCAGCCCAGACTACTATACCCAGCAAAACTCTCAATCATCATAAATGGAGAAACCAAGATATTCCATGATAAAACCAAATTTACACAATATCTTTCCACAAATCCAGCCCTACAAAGGATGATTGATAGAAAATGCCAACACAACCCTAGACAAAGCAAGAAAGTAATCTTCCAACAAACCCAAAAGAAGACACCCACACAAACATAAAAATAACATCAAAAATAACAGGAAGCAACAATCACTATTCCTTAATATCTTTTAACAACAATGGACTCAACTCCCCAATAAAAAGATATAGACTAATGAAATATTTCTCATGTAAATCTTCAATTTATCAGAAAATGTTTTTAATTCCCCTTTTAATTAATTTACTAATGTTTTTATGTCTATCATTTTATCTGCATTATTTTTCATGATAATCTTTGATTTTAATATGTCTATATATTTCCTCTATTTTATCAGAAATGTTTTCAATGTAATCTTTGATTTTATCACAAATATTACTAATTCCACCTTCAATTAATTTAGAGTTTTATATCTACCATTTTATATGTAAAATTTTCCATGAAATAGTCAATTTTACAATAACATGTTTGTCTATTTATTTCTTGAATTTTACCAGAAATATTTTCCATTTAAATCTTCAATGTTATCTGAAAATGTTTATAATTCTACCTTCAATCAACTTAGAATTATCTTTATGCCTATCATTTTATCTGATTAATTTCCATGATAATCTTTAATTTTTACATGTTTTTTCTATATATTTCTTCAATTTTTTCAGAAATATTTTTCATGTAAATCTTCAAGATTATCAGAAAATGTTTATAATTCCACTTTCAATCAACTTAGCAATACCTTTATGCCTACCATTATTATATTTATATAAAATTTTCCATGATAATCTTCAATTCTAACATTTTTTCTACATGTTTCTACAATTTAATCAGAAATATTTTCCACGTAAATCTTCAATTCTATCATAAAATGTTTCTATCCCATATTTCAATTAATTTAGCAATGTCTTATAGGTCTACCACTTTATTCTTTAATTTTCCATGAAAATTGTCAATTTTAACGTGTTTATCTGAAATATTTTCCATGTAAAACTTTAATTTAACATAAAGTGTTTTTACTTCCCTTTTCTATAAATAAAAAAAAAGAATAAAATAAAAAAAATAAAACCACACACTTATGGACACTTGGTCTTTGATAAAGAAGCCAAAAATATACAGTGGAAATTATAAAGCATTTCAATAAATGGTGCTTGTCTAAATGGCTATCTGTATGTAGAAAAATTAAAATAGACCCATATTTGTCACCTTGCACAAAGCTCAAGTCCAAGTGGATAAAGGACCTCAATATAAAACCAGATACACTGAATCTAAGAAGAGATAGTGGGAAAGAGCCTTGAACTCACTGGCACAGGGGTACATTTCCTAAACAGAACTCCAAGGGCTCAGGCTCTAAGATCAAGAATTGATAGATGGGACCTCATGAAATTGGAAAGCTTCTATAAGATAAAGGACATAGTCAATAAGACAAGTTGGCAACCTACAGATTGGGAAAAAATCTTCACTAATCCCACAACTGATAGCGGTTTAATATCCAAAATTTACAAAGAAGTCATGAAGCTTCTTTGTAAAAAACCAAAAAAACAAACAACCCAATCAAAAAATGGGGTATAAAACTAAATCAAGATTTCATAATTGAGGAATCTCGAATGGCTGAGAAGCACCTAAAGAAATGTTCAAAGTCCTTAGTGATCAGAGAAATGCAAATCAAAATGACCCTGAGGTTCTACCTTACACCAATCAAAATGGATAAGATCAAAACCTCAGGAGACAACACATGTTGCAGAGGATGGGAAGAAAGAGGAACACTCCTCCATTGCTGTTCTGATTGTAAACTGGTACAACCACTCTGGAAATCAATCTCGAGGTCCCTCAAAAAATTGGAAATAGATCTACCTGAAGACCCAGCTATAGGACTCTTTGGAATATATGCAAAAAATACCCCACCATGCCACAGGGGCATGTGTTCCACTATGTTCATAGTGGCCTTATTATTGATAGCCAGAAGCTGGAAACAACCCAGATGTCCCACAACAGAAGAATGGATACAGAAAATGTGGTTCATTTACACAATGGAATACTACTCAGCTATTAAGTACGAGGACATCCTGAGTTTTGCAGGCAAATGGATAGAACTAGAAAACATTTTGAGTGAGGTAACTCAGACCCAAAAGGACATGCATGGCATGTACTCGATAATAAGTGGATATTAGCCTCAGAACTCAAAAAGGTCAACAAGCTGAAGAGCCCAAGTGAGGAAGCCTCAGTCCCTCTTGGGAGGAAGAAGAAAGCAGTCAAAAGTGGGGAGTGAGGGAAAGTGTCTGGGGTGGAGGTGTGGGGGCAAGAGGGGAACATGATTTGGTATTGGGTGATGGAAAAGGACTGAAGCCCTGAGGGCCAGCAGAAAGATTGGAAACAGGGAACCTCTTAGGAGATAGGAGGCTGGGGGAACTCTCCAGAATATGTACCAGAGACCCAGGATGCAGTAGACTCTCAGGACTCAAAGGGAGGGAGGGACCTTAGATGAAATGCCCAACAGTAAGAAGGAACTTACAGAGCCCACCTCCAGCAGAAAACAAGGCATCAAATGGGGGGAAAAGGGGGCCCATCCCAGTCACAACTCTGCCCATAATTGTTCCTGTCTAAAAGAATTACAGGGATAAAAATGGAGAGGAGCTTGAGAAAAAGAAGGTCCAGTGACAGACCCAAAGTGGAATCCAGCTCAAGTGGAGGTCTCAAGGCCTGACTCTATTACTGAGGCTTAGGACAACTTGCAAAAAGGGACCTAGCCCAACTGCACTCCGGAAGACCCAAAAAACAGCTGAAAGAATTAGATGCAGATATTTACAACCAACTAATGGGCAGAAGCAGCTGAGCCCTGTTGTTAAATTATGGAAGGCTAAATGAAGCTGAGGGCTACCCTGTAGGAGGACTAGCAGTCTCAATTAATCTGGACCCCCAGGATCTCTCAAACACTGGACCAAATAGGCCGAATACACCAGCTGATATGATGCCCCCAACACACATACAGTAGAGGACTGCCGGTTCTGTGTTCATTCAGAGATGATGTACCTAACCCTCAAGAGACCGGAGGCCCAGGGAGTTTAGAGGTAGGTGGGGTGGGGGTGGGGACATTCACTTGGGAGACAGGGGGTTGGGGAGGAAGTTTGGTATGGGATGTGGAACAGTAGGATGGTGTAGGAGGGCAGAATAAAATATGGAGTGTAAATAGATAAATAAATAAATTTTGAAAAAATGGGACTGAAAAGATGACTCAGCTGTCATGGACATTTGCTGCTCTTGAAAAGAATTCCAGTTCAGTTTCACATGACTCACCTGTAAGTCTAGCTTTAGGGGATCTGCTGCTCTCTTCTGGCCTCTGTATGCACTGCACCCACAAGTACAAACAGATTAAGACTCAACTTTACGAGAGAGCTTTTTTGGAAAACTTAGACAAGATGTTTTTATCATCTCTTTGTTTCCTTGGCCTCTTTCCTAATGTGGTGATCCAATATTATGACATTATCTATGATATTTTAAGAGACTGAACTTTTTCTGGACCTCACAGCCAGTCAACAACACACCTTGAAGTCACAATATAGCTCTCCTATGTATATTCAGCCCCTTCATTCAGCCTGCCCTTATAGCAATATAACAATATATCTATCTATCTTTGGGTTTCTCATGTAATCAATTTTTACAACCAAAGTTATCGCATAGCTGTAATCTTAAGTCATATACTGGTCCATGTCCTTGACCAGGAACTATGTAAGTGCTAAAAAGCAGTAAATACAAACATTGAAAGAAATATTCTAAAATGAATAGTTACTCATGGATATTGGTTGATAAATAATAATGTTTGAGGTACTATTTGTTGTCTGGTTCTATTGAGATCAGTTGGAGGCAGTGACAATCTCTTGAAAAACTCTTGTTAAAGATTTATGTAAAATATCTGGATAGTGATAGCAGCAGCAACTCATCTGGTAATCCCAGTGCTAATCCCAGCACTCAGGAGGCAGAGGCAGTTAGATCTCTGTGAGTTTGAGGTCAGCTGGATACAGAGCTAGTTCTAGGATAGCCACAGCTACAAGGAATCTGGGGAGTTCTGACATAACCAGGATATCAGGAAGGACAAGTCCAGTCAGATATAGCAAAGGCAGGAAGCAGTAGAGAAAACCAGATGGCAAGAGGCAAGCATAAGAACATAAGCAACAGAAACCAAGGTTACTTGGCATCATCAGAACCCAATTCTCCCACCATAGCAAGTCCTGGTACACCAGCACACCAGAAGAGCAAGATTTGGATCTAAAGTCACTTCTCATGATGATGATGGAGGACTTTAAGAAGGACATAAATAACTCCCTTAAAAAAAAAATACAGGAGAACACAGGTTTACAGCTAGAAGCCCTTAGAGAGGAAACACAAAAATCCCTTAAAGAATTGCAGGAAAATGCAATCAAAAAGGTTAAGGAAATGAACAAAACCCTCCAGGATCTAAAAATGGAAAGAGAAACAATAAAGAAATCACAAAATGAGACAACCCTGGAACTAAAAAACCTAGGAAAGAGATCAGGATTCATAGACGTAAGCATCACCAACAGAATATAAGAGATTGAAGAGAGAATCTCAAGTGCAGAAGATACCATAGAAAACATTCACACAACAGTCAAAGAAAACACAAAAAGCAAAAAGCTCCTAACCCAAAACATCCAGGAAATCCAGGACAAAATGAGAAGACCAAACCTAAGGACAATAGGAACAGAAGGAAGTGAAGATTCCCAACTTAAAGGGCCAGTAAATATCTTCAACAAAATTATAGAAGAAAACTTCCCTAACCTAAAGAAAGTTATGCCCATGAATATACAAGAAGCCTACAGAACTCCAAGTAGACTGGACCAAAAAAGAAATTCCTCCTGTCACATGGTAATCAAAACACCAAATGCACTAAACAAAGAAAGAATATTAAAGCAGTAAGGGAAAAAGGTCAACCTATCAGACCTATCAGAATTATACTAGACTTCTCACCAGAGACTATGAAAGCTAGAAGATCCTGGGCAGATCTCACAGACCCTAAGAGAACACAGATGCCAGCCCAGGCTACTACACCCAGCAAAACTCTCAATTACCATAGAGAAAACAAGATATTCCATGACAAAACCAAGTTTACACAATATCTTTCCATAAAACCAGCCCTAAAAAGGATAATAGATAAAAAACACCAACACAAGTAGGGAAAATAAACCATAGAAAAAGCAAGAAAGTAATCTTTCAACAAACCCACACAAATATAATTCCACTAACAACAAATATAATAGGAAGTAATTATTTTTCCTTAATATCTTAATATGAAAATTAATATTACCAACATATCCTAATTGATTGAAATTTAAAAATATGAGGAATTAGAAATTTGTTGGCTGTCACCCAGTGGTCTCTGTAATTTGGTAATTGGAGAGATATATCCAATATAATACAATCCATGTATACTTTCTGCTTGTTTGTACGTGACAGTGTCTTGCTGTGTACCACATAATGGTCTTGAAAACATGCTTCTCCTATCTCAGCCTCTCTATAAGTAGGATTGTTTACTTGAAGTTTTCATACTATACTATGGTTTTCAGAACAGCTTACACATTTCAAAATTATTTATACAGCCAAAAGAAACGTAGACAATTAATTTGGGAGTTGTTTTTTTGTTTGTTTGTTTGTTTTGTTTTGTTTTGTTTTGTTGTTTTTCGAGACAGGGTTTCTCTGTGTAACCCTGGCTGTCCTGGAACTCAGGCTGTAGACCAGGCTGGCCTCGAACTCAGAAACCCACCTGCCCCTGCCTCCCAAGTGCTGGATTACAGGCGTGCGCCACCACGCCCGGCTTGTTTTTTTTTTTTTCTTTTTAAAGATGTATTTATTATATGTAAGTACACTGTAGCTGTCTTCAGATACACCAGAAGAGGGCATCTGATCTCTTTACGGATGATTGCAAGCCACCATGTGGTTGCTGGGCTTTGAACTCAGGACCTTTGGAATTGCAATCAGTGCTCTTAACCGCTGAGCCATCCAGCCCCGGGAGTTGGTTTTTAAGAAAACAACAAAGAGTGAGGCCGAATGTTTTGCTTGATATTTATAATTATTGTATCAATTTTGAAGTTTTGAAGAAGATGAGCTTATAAGTTACTCTTTTTCTGAGATGAATGCTTTTTCAAAATCATCACAGTCAATGAACCAGAATCTTACCCTCACCTAATATCTGTGCCACCCTCCAAGAACCATTGTTCATTGAAACAGTTGATGAATGACTTCATGGATAGACCATATTAATACACACATCATTTCTTATATGAATGTAACCTGTTCCCTGTGGGCTGAGAATGATGACAATCACTCAAGTCAAATTGCTTTGACCATAGCAGGAAATCTGTATCCAAATAATTGTTCCTACAATTCAATTCCTTGACACAGCAGAACTGTCAACTCTTAGCTTAGCTACTCCTTTGGTGATGGGAGGGACATTGCAGTAAAGCCTTATTACAAGGAATTCCAATGCCTAAAAATTGTTCTTATTTTGGGTTTCTACCACACTAAGAGCCAAAATTCTAAGCACTACTAAAAATCAAAATGAACAAACAAAAAGACTTTAATAACATGTCCATTATTTTGATTGCTATAAAAATATATATTGTTTTGAATATAATAAAAATAAAATTAAAATTAAAAAAAGAAAAACAAAGACAAAGATTTCTGTAAAGTATTCCATTATCTCCCCATATGATTCTTTCTGTGCTATTCCAAACACACACACACACACACACACACACACACACACACACACACACCAAACACACATTTAGACAGATACAGTCATATAGGGACAAATTCACAAGGTAGCCTTCAGGCAGGCACAGATTCAGACTCATACCATAGACAGACAGAGAATGGAGCCTGAAAGCATGAAGTACAGAATTCAAATCTGGAATCATTCTTGGTCAAATCAGCCCAAGGGTAAGTGCTTATATTTTTTTCCGTAATGTGACACTGATGCATTATTGGTGACCTGGAGTTAATCATGAATGTGCTTAAGTCATTCACTTAAGTTTGTTCCTTGTTTCATGCATTTATCCATCCAACAAATAGTGGTTCTCTAACTCATCCCAGGGATGCAGAGAAGGCTCAATATATGAAGATCCATTAATGTAATCCACCATATAAACAAATTGAAGGAAAAAAATCACATAATTATCTAATTAGATGCTGAAAAAGCCTTTGATAAAATCTAATATTCCTTCATATTAAAGGCATTAGAGAAATCAGGGATACAGAGCACATACCTAAACATAGTAAAAGCAATATACAGTAAGCTAGTAGTCCACTTAAAAATAAATGAAGAGAAGCTTAAAGCATTTCCACTAAAATCAGGTACAAGACAAAGCTGCTGACTCTCTCCCTATCTTTTCCACATAGCACTTGAAGTTTTAGTCTCAGCAATAAGACAACTAAAGGAGATCAAGGGGATACAAATCAGAAAGGAATAAGCCAAAGTATTGCCATTTGCAAATGATATGATAGTATATATAAGTGACCCCAAAAATTCTACCAAAGAACTCTTACAGTTGATAAACAACTTCAGCAAAGTGGCTGGATATAAAATTAACTCAAACAAATCAGTAGCCTTCCTTTATACAAATGATAAATGGGCCAAGAAAGAAATTAGGGAAACAACTCCCTTTACAGTAGCCAGGAATAGTATAAAATATCTTGATGTAACTCTAACCAAGCAAGTTAAAGATCTGTATTACAAGAACTTCAAGTCCCTAAAGAAAGAAATTGAAGAAGACCTCCGAAGATGGAAAGATGTCCCATGCTCATGGATAGATAGAATTAACATAGTGAAAATGGTCATCTTATCTAACTCACTATCTAACAAACACTATCTTTGTGTTTGTTCTTAACAGTTCTCTCATACTTTCAGATATTTCTATTCTGTCTACTTTTACTCAATAAGTATCTAAATCCCTTTATAAATTCTTCACTGTTTCTGAGGTTTAGCTAAAGGCCCTAACTATTTATTCTATCCAAACTATCCTTCAATCTTCTGTCTTTATTCTAGTACCATTGCCTTACTTTAAGCCCACATCACTCCTTGACTTCACTATAAAATGGTTTCTTTAAACCATTTAGACTTTAAAATGGTTTCTGAGCTTCATTTCTCTAAATGTCACATTTTATTTTTTCCCTGCCCCACCAAAAAGTCCTATTTTATACTGTCATTAAATTCATTTTTCTAAACTACAGCAGCAGATCGTACTTCATGTCACTGAACATAGAGAAGCTGTACTAGTTCTCAACTAGGAGCTTTACCCTTACTGTCTAACATCATAGTGCTGGAAGGTACTATTCATGCCACTACTAGAAGAGAGCAGTAACCATCAACCTCACCCCACTATGAACCCCATAAGCTACAATAACAACCTGCCTGTAAAAGCATCCATTGGTACAATAGTGGCATAACGTCACAGGAGTAACCAACCACTGTAGTGATAGCCTTTTTTCTTTAAAACCCAGTTATGTTAGGTGAAGATGTTTTTGTTTTAATCCTAGGTGCAGGATGTGAAGTTGTTTCCAATTTTCCACAACTGTTAACTATGATTGTCTTGTGTTCTGGGGGTGGGGGGTGTGATTTGTGCCAGCTGCAGATAGCTGAATTCTGGGGACTCCGGAAAGGGTATAAATGCAAGAGTCCGAAGAGGGCCTGTAGCAGCTGCTGTCTTCACCGCTGCTGCTTTTGCTATTAGTGGTTTGCTGTTGCATTTGCTGGATTGCTGGATTGCTGGCTATTCTGACAACAAAGATTGGACTTGCCCCTGGGAATCCAACATCTTTGGACATACTGCTATACCCCTAAATTAGTGCAGTGCTTAAACCTCATCATAGCAGCTAAATTCATTGCTTACTATGGTAAGGAGTTAGCATAGAGATCCAAAACTGGACAACTGCAGAGAGTAAAAGACTCTGAAGCACTCATCCCTAAACAGAATGTCTTTATATCATTCCCCTCTCCTCAAAGGTAAGGGAACAGATTGTAGGAGCCAGAGTTATTCACCTTCTCTCAAGGAAAGATTTTTCAGACACAATAGCAGCCCTATCGTGCACACATTTACTCACACAACTCTGACAGCTCTGCACATGTTCAAACTCACAAACGAACAGCATGGAGAAGTTAAGGTAGGCACAAAGTGTCATCCCTAAGCAAGATGCTATTTGTAATTGACAGCTGCTGGGAGAGAGAAAAATCAGTTTTCTTCAAATGGTATGATACTGGATATATCTACCACACTCCAGGGCAGGCCACATGCTTGGAAATAGTTAAGCAACACAAAACACACTTTGTGGTGTTTGTTTCATTGGTTGGTTTTATGTTTTTATTTCTTTGTTTTCTTTTTATGTTGTTTGTTTTAAGACAAAGAAAAAACATGAAGTTGGGTGGGTAGAGGGAAATGATCTGGAAGGAGATGGGAATGTGGTAAGAATATGATCAAAATATATGTATGAATATTCAAAAAGAATAAAAAGTAAAAATTTAACTAAAGATTATGTTCTTCCCAAGTTAAAAATCTTACCTACATTATAAAGTCCATCATTTTGATAGTATGTGTTTCTAAGGTGCCTCTGTTAAGAACTGAGGCTCTTCTTAGGTTACTTGTGTTTAAACTCTAGTGATGAGAAAGCATGTATTCCCAAACACTCTCTCAGATCACTATGTCTTAGTCATTTTCTAAACAAAGCCCCTAGGTAACTATCATTCATTTCTGAATACTCAGCCCAATTTTCATTACAGAAATATTTAGTATAAAAATAAATTCCTAAGAGAGACACCTTATCCCAAGGTAATTTCCTCCAGCACAGGTATACACTCTGTGGAAACAACTTACATGAGAAGCCTGCAACATCACTGGAGTCTGCCATTAAAATACTTCTAACATTTCCACTTAGCTCCTTTATATAATCTCCAGCAGCCTGGGGAAATTCCCTACAGCCCTTAATGCACATTATCCAACCTTTCCACTACATTTTTAAACATACAAATTAGTTATTTTCACCAATGATCTGCCTGATAATTCTAATACTTGAGGCATTTTTAGGCCTAGGATGTTTACTATTTCATATTTTGAAGATGGCTTATACTTTATCTCTTTATATACCTCAGAAACTCTTGTTAAAGACTAGACATTTCACTTAAAAGAATACAGAAAATAAGCTAAATAATAGTTATGCTCAGAATGGGGCATACCTCTTTCTATAGGGTCATCACTGTTGGAAGCCTACATTAATCTAATGTACTTACTGTGAATTTAGACTCTGCCTTAGTTACCTTCAATCTCTACAGATTTTAGTTTTTCCTGTGTTTAGATGGGTCTCAATGCAAAGGAATGTTTTTGGTACTTGTTTTCTGCTTTCAGACCATTAGAAGGGTACCTGTGCCTCTATTCCTCCTCTAACAGCACACTGTTACTGTACAAATGAGTAGCTAGGAAGGATGCTCAGATTTCCTGCCTCATCTTCAATCTCAGGCAGAACCATATTCACAGAATCCTCAGTAGTGTGGCTCCCTTAGCAATATCTCATCTTCCCCAAAGACAAAACTTTGACTGCTACACAGTGTAAAGTCCTATGTGAAGGAAGACAGGGTTCCTGGTGTCTTCCCCAGGTCAATGGATGTGTTTCTTCTTCATGTCACACAGGTTTCTTAACTCACACCAGTGCTGGAGACTTGTATCTAACTGTAGTGCTTTTCTAAATTATGAACATCCTGGGGACAAGAAATTTATTTTTCTTTCACTATATATATGGGAATGCACTTCAGTATGAGTTAGCCAATTCTTATAAAGAGAAGTGAATAACCTACATCAACTAGTAGAGAACTAAAAACATCAATGTAAATAGTAGAAATAAATATCTCCCTAGAACCCACTTTGGAAATAACAGGACTATTTACCTAATATACCTTTTCCCCTTCCTTATACACACTAGACGATGATAAAAGGGAAGTCGGTGTGGAGATGTGTGTGATGCCAGATGGTATGGTTTCAGTTTCTATACAGTGCAAACATTAAATAATATTCCTAAGCAAACTAGGAAATAAGCTACTTACACCAATTGGTAGTAGTGTCTGAGAAATTTGACTCTTTGGGGTCAGGATGAACGTTTCTGTTCCGAGTGGAATCCTCTCTGTTGTGTCCATAACGTTCTTTCCACTCCTAGAGCAGAAATCCAATTGAAATACAGAAAAAGTTATACTGTCAACAGTCTAGATGCAAAGTACCATAACGAGTTTTCATCAGAAATTCATTAGATGTCAGTATAATTTTAATAGTGTCTTTAAAATCAATTTTTATCACCTTTAATTTTTAACAAAAACATTTTGCTGGCTATGACTTTATTAACATATTATTCTAATTAAAACTTCAAAAAATATAATAATAGTAAGCTTACCCTGACCATATAAAAGTTGTAAGATGTTTAAAATCTTCTTTTACTTGAGCAAGCTATAAATACTGGAGATCTGATAAATCATTTTTGGTAACAAATTAAGGCTGTATGCATGACTATGACTCACACAGACTTATGAGTTACCATGGAAGACAGCATGATTAATACAGCATGATTAATACTAATTAACATTCTATACCTTATACCTATCCAACTGAAATGGTCATTTGAAAGCACCTATTCAATGTTTTATACAAGTCATTCATTCATGCCAGACACTTCGAGAATTTTCAATACATTTTTTTTTAGTATGTTTATGTAGTCAAGGCCATTACAATTCTGGTAAATTGTAGAAGTTAGAAGTTATAATACAGTGGTTCTCAACCTTCCTAATGCTGAGACCCTTTAACACAATTCCTCATGTTATGGCAATCTCCAACCATAAGATTATTTTCATTGCTACTTCAAAACTGTAATTTTACTACTGTTATGAATTGCAATACAAATTTGTAATACAAATATGATTTGCAGGATATCTGATATGTAACCCCTGTGAAAGAACTGTTCAACCCCCACAGGTTGAGAAGAGCTATCCTAATAGAAGGTGAAATCTTTCTAGTAATTGGTTCTAACTGTGAAAGAAAGAACAAATCTATCTTTTAAAAATGTTTATTTTGAGACAAGAGTCTCACTAGTTGGCCTGGAACTTGCTATGCAGTCCAGAATGGCCTAGCACTCATGAGATCTATTTGTCTCTGTGCTGGGATTAAAGGTATATGCCACCATACAATATACAAGTATCCCTTTTACCCGGCACATGGTAAAATACACTGACAACTATGACATCTCCTCTTAAGTACTTTGTAGTAGGGTAACTACATCTGTTGGGGGATGGTTTTGTGCACTATGTATTCAGATGCTGATCTCTATGCCCAGACATCTCTGGCTATAGTACGGACATTGGCATCTCTGGTCTAAATGTTATGCAAAAATTGTTTCCCATCATCAGTGAGCTGGTCAGCCAATTAGTTGGGCAGAAGAGAAGAGAATAGTGAAGGACTTCTGATCCCAGTCTGGAGTCCCAGGGAAAGAGGGCCAGAAGAAGAAGAGAGGGAGAGAAGAAAGGTAGGGAGACGGTGTGAATGGACCAGGATTTGCCATGAGGTCACAATGGGAGAGCAGCCATGAGTGCACACATGGACCTAAGCGAATCAGGGCAAGACTCAGATGCAGGGAAAGGAGCACACGGCTGAGCAGCCAGCAGCATAACTGGATCAGAAGAGCTCAGAACCTTCCCAGCTTAGTGCTTGCAGCTTGTTAATAAAATACCAGGTCTCTGTGCCATTCGTCTGGGAGCTAAACCCAGCACAGAGACAAGTAGATCTCAAGGAAGTGCTAGGCCATCCTGGTCTATGCAGCGAGTTCCAGGCCCTCTAGTGAGAGACTCTGTCAAAATAAATAAATAAATATATTTTTTAAAGAGTGGACATAGAAATACTCTGCAATTATTTGGGAGCAAAAGGGGAGAAGAACACCCCTCACCCCTGAATTACAGTTACATACAGCAGCATTAGAAAGTTATAGAAATTGTGAATAGATTTTCTTTACTGTTTTTTCCCAGTCTCTCAAAGATTTGCCTCAGAAAATGGAGGACTAAAGGGAATTAAAGATGAAAAAACAAATGTCATATTAGAAAAAGCATAATGATTTTAATGCAACCTAAACTACATTATCAATAAGGCTGCATAAATTTACTCAATCTCTGTACATATAGTTTAGCCAACTAACTGGTAGATATTGGTGGATATCCAGTCTGATGGATATCTAGCAAGTGTGTAAATAAAAGTCTCAAAAGGTTCCCTTCTTTAAAAATACACTCAAGCTGGAGATACAGCTTAGTGGTTAAGAGTACTTGCTGCTCTTCCAAGTGACCAGAGTTGCATTCCTGGCCATTCATAATTCAGTTCTAAAGATCCAAATGCACTTCCTTGAACTCTGGGCACCAGTGATACACATGGTACAAAGACATACACTCATCTACACTAAAGGGAAAAAATTCTATGCCCTTTACCTATTGTTTCTCATCTGTAACTATTTATTCTAAGTAAGATTCTTAGGTTGTTTCTGGTTAGTAGCAATTTAATAAACTATTATACTTACTCTTCTTCTATTTTCACCTTCCTCTTGCCTTTGCCTTTTTCTTTTCTCTAAAGACAAGAAAAATTGCCTACAATTTAGTATAACATGGTTTCATTAGAAATAGAGTAACCAAAGCAAAAGCATACAGTATCTACAACCTAGTAAAAATTCCTATTTTGCTACAGATGGCTTTGGAGCCTGTCTACAGTGAAAAAACTGTTCTTCCTTTTGGTGATCTGAGATTTGTTTCTCTGTAGTTCTATTCTCTTTTGGGCTTTTCTTCTAAGTTTATACCTTCTGCATAATTCTGCTCTCATATAGGCTCTTTGGATTGTATGTGCAGTGCTTCCCTTGTGACAGAGTGTAGAGAGGTGACTGCGACAGCTATTCTCTCAGGATCTTCCAGCTTACCATTCTAATCAATATTAGGAAGAGGTTTCTATGCCACATACAGAACTATCACATCAAATAGACACTACTTCCTCGGATAGCATGTGAAGGCTGGATTCTGAAGACAAAGAAACAATGTCCCCAAATCAAGGCTTTCACCAGCATGTGAACAAAAGAAAACATAATACATGTTCTTTGTGAATGGGCTTTAGGAAAGCTCTATGTATTTTAATAATACTCTCATTCTTTTATCAATGATCATTATATTTCAAGAGAAAAAAAACAGTTTGAATGATTTTGCACATAGCAACAAACTAATAACTCTTAAGGTTAATGAGCTTTACAGCTGCACAGAACTTGACAAATACAAGTCAAAACAAAGACAAACCAAAATACTATGGCTTAGGCCTTGGGTTTTCCTTTCTGGCCACCAGGCTGTGCAGGCTGCGCTTCTTTTGGCAGGTGCTGGCGCCTGGGGAAGGCGGGGCCAAGGGGAAGGACTTTATCACAGGTAGCCTGAAGCTACTACTGGGACCACAGCCTCTTCCTGTGTCTCTCCTTGATCCTATGTAATAAACTGGCTTGCTCTCTGCCATGACACATTCTGCTGGTAAAAAGGCAAGTAGGCATGGATTGAATCACTAAATGGTAAGGTAAATAAGCTGCCTTTCCTCCTCGCAAGCTGTCCCAGTTATTTTGTCACATCATCAGAAAGCTGATTAACACAAAGTCCAAGACCATAAATCAAGTGCTTACTATCTAGTTTCAGATAACTACTAATTTATGCTGCAGAATTTCTTCATAATAAACCTTACAATATATTTTCAATATTTTTGTGAAAACAGGACATAAAGTTTTTTAGGTTAAACCACCTCAGGTAGAATAAAATAATATACCAATTTTGCCCTCATTCATTTTGTATTTAAGTCTTAGCACTTAAGATTGCCTTTTTATTTATTTTAAGATAACAAATCTTACCTCGTCTGATTAATTCTTTTCCTTCATCAACTAGATCTGATGTCATATCATTATCTCCCATGAACTGCTGGAAACCAAGCAGATTCAAACAACGGGTGCCCAAACTAATAAAAGCAGATTTCAAAACAATAAGTATTATTTCATTTTGTAAGTGTTTTGATAAATTGTTCTTTACCATTGTCGGCCCCAGAGACCATGACTCGGTGTTAGTTATCATGGCAGATTGCATAGCAATGCAGCTAGCCACTCTTCACACGGTCCTAATCTCTCTTTCTTTTTACAGTGCCTATGTCCAGATGCATATGAAACTTCACGCCTATAATCCCAGTATCTGGGAGCCCGAGGCAGGATCACCAAGGGTTTGAGGCCATGGGTTTGAGGATCATCATGGGTTTGAGGTTACAGTGAAACTTTGTCTAAAAACAAAACAATCAAACGTTATGTTGCATTTCTCATTCAGTAGAGTAAGGCTTCCCATATTGCTATATGATGGCTGTAACAAAATCGTTTTAAATATTCAGAGTAGTTCTAATACTAGAGTGTGCATATAAAATCAGCATTTCCATGGGCAGTGGTGACACACGCCTTTAACGCCAGCATTCTCGAGGGAGAGGTGAATTCCAGGACAGCCAAGGCTGCACAGTGGAACTCTGTCTCAAAAACAATATATGAATATAATTAATTAATTAATTAATAAAATCAGCCTCTGTACATATAGAGAGTTCTTGTTTAGACAATTTTTGGTTTGAGACCTGGTGTCACTCTGAAGTTCAGGTTGTCCTAGAATTCACTATATTAGAATAGGCTTCTCACTCAGTGATCTTCCTCCCTCAACCTCCCCAGTTCTGTAATTTAAAGCTTGGGACATCATGCTTGGCTAACAAAAATCTTAATTATGTAAATGTTAATGTTACAGTTTTTTTCACTCAAGAATTGGAAGTTTTTCTGTTATACATTATAAATGATTAATCTGGAGGGTAATTATTTGAAATCTTATTAGGCATTTAAATCTGATTGTCAAATAGGACAAGAATACTTTAAAAACATGGTATACAAGAGAGGAAGCAATATATGGATAAGCACAATTTATACTGCTAAGATCCTACTGTGATGCTAGGTAGGCAGTGGTGGCGCACACTTATAATCTCAGCACTTGGGAGGTAGAAGCAGGTGGATCTCTGAGATCAAGGCCAGTCTGGTTTATAGACTGGGTTCCAGGACAGCCAGGGCTACACAGAGAAACACTGTCTTGAATGTCCCCTACCCCACCCCCCAAAAAGAGCCTATATGGATCAGACAATTCACTCATATTTAATTCTTATATA
Source organism: Apodemus agrarius (assembly GCA_964023405.1). Lineage (NCBI taxonomy): Eukaryota > Metazoa > Chordata > Mammalia > Rodentia > Muridae > Apodemus > Apodemus agrarius. The sequence continues at coordinate 30,593,634 of OZ030020.1, forward strand.
ATCCTAAGGAATAAATATATTTATCACTGAAGGGCTGGAGAAAGAAGTGTGTGTGTGTGTGTGTGTCTGTGTGTAAAGAGAAATGGCAGTTAAAATGAAAATCTCTGGTTTACATTAAGAAATATGTAAATATCTAGCTAACTCAGAATATTTCTTGTTATATAAGAAGAATGTGTGTGGCTTTGAAAAAAGCTCTTCCTTTTTTGAGACAGACTCAATTAGAACCTCAAATTCAGTGTGTAGCTCAGGCTGCTCTCAAAAGGCAGGATCTTCCTGCTGCCCATTTACAGCATACATCACTCCTAGCTTAGAAAGAAACGTCTAATGCTTCTTTTCTTCCTTTTAGTGTGTATCTCTCTCTCTCTCTCTCTCTCTCTCTCTCTCTCTCTCTCTGTCTCTCTCTGTGTGTGTGTGTGTGTGTGTGTGTGTGAGAGAGAGAGAGAGAGAGAGAGAGAGAGAGACAGAGAGAGAGACAGAGACAGAGAGAAAGAGAGAGAGACAGAGAGAGACAGAGAGAGACAGAGACAGAGAGACAGAGAAAGGTAGCATGGTCCCCATTTGAGCTAAGGCTAAAAGCCCAGGAGACCCTGAAGGGACAGTAGGAGCTTTGCCTGTTCCCAGGTACCAGGCTCCTGTCACTAGCCACAGAGCCCCATAGATTTGTGGCCATCAGTGAAGTAAGGGCCACACGCCAAATCCTTCACTAGTAGAGGACTTGGCCTGTGGTCATATAAGCTTAAGACACATCTCCATTTTAATGAGGTACCTAAAGGTCTGGAGGGCTTAGCCAATAAGTCTTTCTTCCCAGACACTCCTCCCTGCAAACGGTATTTAATCTCAGGCCCACTCTGAGAAGTGGGAGGTGGTTTTACACATCCACCTTCCACCAAGACAATAAATGCCTTCAACCATGGACGGCCTCTTTTCAAGATCCACCGTGGGGAGCCACGGAGAAGGCCTTTGCCTCCAGAGCTGCTGTCTAACTGTCTAATCTCGGGTAGAGGGCCTCTGCGCTCCCAGCCAAGGCTGCCATCAAGCCAAGGACTCTCCACTACAGGACCAGCCAACCAGCCAGAGCTACCCCCTCTTCTCCTCTGGCCAGGGCTAGATCCAGCCCATGGACCCCAACTCTGTTATCAGCAGTCCCACAGCTGCTCCTGGGTGTCCAAGAGCCTGGGAACCCCACAGGCTCAGGGCCGGCTAATCCGCTTCAGCTGTCCCACGCCTTAGACTATGTTTTCCCTGCCTCGGAGCTTCCCTAGAGTCCACCACCAGCCTGGAGACAGCATAGGATAAACATGGTCAACTCCCATGCCCCACCTCCCCGAGCAGCCATGGCCTGTGGCAGAGCAGCATGCACAGCTGGAGATAAAACCCACAGTACTAGGCATTCTAGGCAAGGTGCTCTGGATTTCTTATAATATATAAATCCTTAATTAGGATTTTATATTTGACACAGCATTATTCTAATTTCTATTATTTTGAGCCACAGAGCCATTTCATCTCAAAATCTTAATATTGCCAATATGAAAACTAACAGGAAAAGATGTACTTATAAAAGTTCAGGATGTTCCATTCTGATTCCTAGGGCCAAGGTCATTACATTATTAAATGAGTAAACAAACAACACAGAAATAAACATATAAAGACTGCTATTGCTTTTTCCACCTTAGAAGAAAAACTCAAAACAATAGTTTTAGTGTCAATTCATATTAATATTTTTAATCTTATACTTTATTTTATACATTTTTTTCTCTTGAAGCATGTTATTGCTATATAGCCGATGCTGACTTTGAACTTGGGATCCTCTTAGCCTACGAAACCCTGAAATTATAGACATGTGCTACCATGCTCATCTAACAGTCTTAGTTTAAATTATAATCTTTTAGCTATTTTATTTATTAAAAAGTAAAAAGAATTTAACTTGGTGAAGAATTTATTTAAACAAACATTCTATTATTAGTATGCTAATAAGTTATTTATATTTATGCACAAATAATATAAGATTTAAACCAAAGTTAATAAAACTTACTCTTATAAGAAAAACCAAATTAATTTATATTAATGAAATAGTTTTATGAAAGTGATATTGTGGACACTTTGTGGGACACTGAAGCAGTAAGTATAGGCTGAAGGAGTAAGGAATGAGAGAGAGAGACAAAAAGCTAAGGCAATCAGATCATACATGTTTATAATTAATATCATTACATAATCCCTATTTCCCCCTCCAACTGTTCCCATACTTCCTAACACCCCCCTCTTTAACTTTGCATCTTTTTCTTAAAAAAAAAAAAAAAAAATCCACCAAGTCCAGTGAGTGCTTTCCACACTTGCATGGGTGTAGGGCCAGCCATTGGAACACAGGAAACCTTCCTTAGCCTCAAGGAGAAATGTCTCCCTTCCAGAGCACCTATCAACTGCCACTTGCTCCTCAGGAAGGGACTGGGACTGGAGATCACCATCTCTGTAGAGCTTTCACTGGCTGGATCTTGTATAAGTCTTCTATAGTGACCATGGCTGGAATGAGTTCATTACTGTTAATAGCTGTAATCCTTTTGAACCTTACCTTTGCCAAGTTTCTATAATCTTCTCTAAGCCCAGAAAAAGAGCAGGCTGTGAATTTTCTAAGCATAGAGAAGTATTTTTCTTCCAACTTTATATACACATTGTGATTCTAAGTGCTCCTCACCTGACTCTTTGTGTTGGCTAGCATCTGCAGGATTTAAAAACCCAGCAACAATATGGAATAAGCCCAAAGACTAACTTATGTTATTGGAAAGAAGCCAGACACACTTGCAGTGCCGAAGCCCAAGACTTTGGAGTTCGCATCCTATAGTTAATCTTATCACTCTATGGCCTATATAACTGCAAAAGATTAATTCCACTTCTCTATTCTTTCAACTGTCTCCAGATGGAGAACCTGACTCAATTTCTCCAAAAGGCCCTTCAAACTGTCCTAGCTCCTCAAACCTCCTAAAACACAAATAACTAAAACCAAGCTAGTAAATACTTAATAGACTTTTAAGGGAAAGGGATATCTTATATCCAACTAAGCATATGAGAAAAAGGTAATGTTAAATTTCTTACCTAAAGTATGTAGCGATGCAGAGAATTACTACCAACATAGGATAATATATATAGAATCCATCTGCAATAAAGGATAAAACTTTCATGGAACCCATGATCTAAAGAGTAAGAGAAGAATTAAGTCAGCAGAGTTCCATATATTCCTTCCTTCCCCTTCCTTCCTTCGTTCCTTCCTTCCTTCCTTCCTTCCTTCCTTCCTTCCTTCCTTCCTTCCTTCCCATCATTAGAAAAATAACCCATAGGAAGTTACAACAAACTTGACTTCGAAATTTAGAAACAAAGTACTAAGTGGTAAGAATTTCTTAAACTTTCTTTCCATTTAGGCTTTCTTCTAAAGAAATCTAGTATTTTATAACTACTACAAACCCTATGCATTTAGATTATACATATAAATGCTAGTGCTCCTATGAAGCAGGTTTTTGATGCTGCTCACCTAAGTCATCTAAATAAACATTTTTTTTAAATTCCAAAAGGAAAATTACTTTAACGATAACATTAGTAATTACATACATAACCTTTAGGAGAAGGCTTTAGTGATTAAAAAGGAGTTCTATGTGCTACACAGATTTTCTACTGACACTAGAAGATGATTTACATCAACACCTTGCACAGACAAGGAACCTAAAGAACCCTACTTACAGATGTATATGCAGTTGGCTGGGTATTCTGGTGGGAGATGGATGAATCCATATGGGTCAATCCCAAGAAGTTAAGACATAAAGGAGGAGTCAAACGGCAAAATAACCTACAATAAACATTTAAAAGCACCAACATATATATACATATATATATATATATATATATGTACACATATTTTAAATACAATCAAATACAATTTACATTATAGTGAAATGTATTAAAACATTTCAGATCATTGTAACTACAATTCTCATCTATTTGCATACTATACATACAAATGTGTGTGTGTGTGTGTGTGTGTGTGTGTGTGTGTATATATATATATGATATATATATATTTCAATCATGTTCATTCAAGTCAAACTATAGTTCGAATTCTCCATGTGAACTGCCCTTACTGGGGACACATTCTGAAATCCTATTATTCACATTTCCCTTAAGAACATGAGTGCTTATATAACTAACTATAGCCTCAGGGTGCCTGATTTCAGCATTCTGGCTAAGATCAAGTATAAAATGAGGATCTTACATAGCTGGGGTTGGAGAACTAGGGGCTGGAAGCACGAAAAGGTTTAACTATAAGGAGATAGTGACAAGAGTTTTTTTGTGTGTGTGTGGTAAGAGGAGGCTCTGTATGTTGGTGGTGACAGCTGTAGCAGTCTGCACATCAAACGGATAAGAATCTAAGAACTACAGTCTACAGTGCTGCTAATATAGTACCAATATAGTTCCTAGGTTTGATATTGTATAACAACTACAGACAACGTCACTATGATGCAAAGCTTGAGGAGGCTTATATAGTGTATCTGTAACTTTCTAAAAACTCTTGTTATAGTTTAAATATGCCTCATTTATGACACAACTTCCATAGGCTTATGTGATGAAAGTTCATCTTCAGTGGGTGGCTCTATTTTAGGAGGTAATGGCCAAGCTAAAAGAATCAAGTCACCTCTAGGAGGTATGAACAAAGATAGCATGTTTGGGGTCCTGTCAGCCGGTCCATGCCTCCTAGGTACCAGGAAGTAGATAATTCTGTTCCAATACACTCTTCTGGCCATGCGTAGCATCACTTAGTGCCCAACATAGTATCAAGTAATGCCAAAGTCTCTGAAATCATTAGACATAATAAATATTTCTTCCCCTAAGTTGTTTATGTCAGGTTTTGTATGTCACAAAAACTAACACAGTGGTAGTCTTGATATTTTTATAAGACAAAATTTTGCTACCAGATATTACTTTGAACTTCCCTGAATCTAGCCTATTATATAAATATACATATACATATATATATATAATAAATACCTAATATACACGAATAATAATAAATAGCCTAGATAGTGTAGCTAAAGGCAGCCCTGTAAGTTTTTCTAGGAAACAAATGGTTTCCTTAATGTCCTTCAAACTTTCTGTCTTAGGCAGGCCGCTGACTTTCAGCACACTCTTTAAATCTGACTTAGCCTCTAAATTCTCAGCTATTCATATGCTAAATCACAAATTGGTAAGTTTAGGCTGTCTTTTTCACTCCTAACATATTCTTAATTTACCATAAACTTAAAAGCAGAATTTAGCTGGTAATCAGCAAACAACCACCACATATATATGCAACCTATCTAATATCTACATAGACTAGAGCTTAGCTCTCAGAAATATATGTTCATGCAATATCCATAAACAAGAAATAAGAGATCTATAAATATCATGCAAAATGGAGACACTTCTTTTTCCCAAGCTCAGTTCTACTTACATGCCACTGAAAAGAAGACTATAAGCATCAGTCTGATGATGTGAGGCCAAGTAATAGTAGTTAAATACGCGAATCCTGAACACAGTAGAATAAACACAGATACTTAAGAAGAAGATGGAAAGGAAGCAAGCAATCTGGAAAAAAAATTAGTTAAAACTTGATTTAGGACGTTATTACTTTATTTACTGTCACAAGAATCATCATTCATCCTCAGTAACATTTCCTGATGTTCTAGCATATAAATACAACAATAGTGTGTTTTTTATAGGAAAAAGGAAATTATGAAAACAAAAATGTACATTTCAACCAGTTCAACATCCTAGATCCTATTTAACTATTCCCTGACAACTCTAATGAAGATAGTAAGGTGCACAGTTTCCCTGACAACAGAGGGCCAAAGCAACCGCATAGAACAGCTGTCACTGTCCTATACGTTTTCACTCATCTTCAGCTACTGCTCCTAGTTTTTATAGTCTGCATGAACTGATGGGCTGTTTGGAAGCCTGAATCATAATAGCACTGTGGAAAACTGTCCTTTCACTCTTACTAGAAGAAACATGAGAAAAGACACAGCAGTTAAAGCGTGTGCATAAGCATATATATTTATGACTGATATGAGAAAACTAACCTCAATATAAATATAATTGTATGTTTTTTCTGCCAGCTGTATGAATACTGCAAAAAGGGATAAGACAGGAGTTGTACTGAAGAAGGTACACTCTGACCACACAACAATCACAGAGAAGATAGACAAAACCACAGCAAGGGTCCTGTGGAACCATGGACGCAAAAGGCACTCCCAGTACCACTCTGGAAAACACAAGAAAAATACAATTAGGAAAACTAAATCAGTATGAAGTATTTGTAGTCTTTCAAAGTAGCAACAAATCAGACAATACAGAGGAAAATGCAACTTCACAGTGGAAAAACAGGCATGACCCTAGGCAAAGATCAACAGTGGTGTAGACACTGATACCCATGTGCTTCCTGCTCTGACACACTGAGGAGAGCATGACATCACCTTTGTGGGATTCCTGCAAATGATACAAAAGCTGTATCTAATCACGAGGATATAGCAAACTCCAATTGGGGGACATTCAGCAAAGACCTAACTGTCCATAAACATCAATGTTATAAAATATACACAGAAACAAAATACTTAGGACTGAAAAACTGTCTCCAATTTTAAAAAACAGAAATATGACAACTATGAAATATGACAAAATATACATGTACTTTAATTCTTTTATTTTTTTCCAAAGAATATCACTGTCATAATTAAGTACAATTATGATAAAATGTATAAGGTATATAAAAGTAAATTATCAATGTTAATTTTCTAATTATTTTCAAGTTACACTTGAGCAGCTAAATTTTTAGAAATTTAGACTGAAATTACCAAGGGACAAAAGGCCTTATATATGGAAATCTCTGAAAGATTAAGGAAAAATGTATTTGGAGAAAGAAAAAGTTAATTAATAAAGTGTTAACAGGGCTGGAGAGATGGCTCGGCAGGTAAGAGCACCAACTGCTCTACCGAAGGTCCTGAGTTCAAATCCCAGCAACCACATGGTGGCTCACAACCATTTGTAAAGAGATCTGACTCCCTCTTCTGGTGCCTGAAGACAGCTACACTGTAGATATAATAAATAAATAAATCTTTTTTTTAAAGTTTTTTAAAGAAAAAAAATAAAGTGTTAACATATGAAGAACCTGGATATATGAGAATAGTTGGTGAGATTCTGGTCTTCTTAGGTCTGAATGCCATCCATACATCCATCGCACTGGAGACTGAACCCAGGGTTAGTGTGCACTAAAGATATCATCTACCACTGAGTTATGGCTGCAGTAAGGCTACGTTTTCTCTTTATTTACTGGAAACCTATGGTTCAGGCTCACTGACTCTACATGATTCCTTTTTAAACACCCATGCAGACAATTCTTTCTTCTCTCATTGTCTTCATCTCCTCTCTTCTGAGTTCATCTTCTAGTCCTCCCTTTAACCCAATCACTTATCCCCAGAGCCTTTCCTAAATGTTTTATTGCTAACTCTGGCAATTTTTCTATATAACCCAGTCCCTCATCGCCAGGCAGTACCGTCATCTGGACTTCAACCATACTGACTGACTATCAGGTCAAGCAAAATGTTTATTTCTTTTACCTTTTTACTGTTAGTGAACAATTTTAATGTCTTCCCACCCTTCCTCCCTTTCCCAGCTCAGATGCCAATTTTTGAAGATAACTACGCTCCAGCCCCAACTCCTTCCTTTACCCTCTGTTGCTCCACTGCACTTGTTTGGTTAAACCACTGTTTGATCCAACTCCTTGGTAACTTTGAGTCTGTACACATGTAAACTGCAGAACAAAGACACACCTTTACTGTATTCTTGTCTTAAATCATCACCAACTTCAAACAGGCCCTTAGCACACCTTAAAAGAACTTACGATAATTCTCATTTTCTTCCATATCCATTTTCCCATGTGAACGGTTTGTACCTTCCTGAAAAATCTCCTGTTCTGCATTTATTGTCAGTATACTCCCAAGAGAGTATAAGCAGTCAGAAGAAATCTTACCATCACTGACTGCTACATTTCCTTTTTTTTTTTTTTTTGTCTTTTTTTAAAATTTTATTTTCTATATTCTTTGTTTACATTCCAAAGGCTTTCCCCTTTCCCAATTCCCCCCTCATCATGTGTCCCATAAGTCCTCCCCCTCACGGCCCCCCCCCCTCCCCCCCCCCCCCCGCGCGCATTCCCCAATCACCCCCCCCCCCAACCCTTTCTCTGTTCTGGTACTCTCCTGCAAAACTGGAACCAGTCTTTTTAGGACCAGTGTCCTCTTATTCTTTCTTCTTGGGAATATTTTGATTTGCTAATTGTGCCTTGAGTATTCAGAGCTTCTGGGCTCATTAATACCCACTTATCAGTGATTGCTTTTCAGGTGTATTCTTTTGTGATTGGGTTAATTCACTTGGGATGATAGTTTGCAGATCTAACCATTTGCCTACAAATTGCATGAATTCATTATTTTTAATTGCTGAGTAGTATTCCATTGTATAAATATACCACATTTTCTGTATCCATTCCTCCTTTGAGGGACATCTGGGCTCTTTCCAGCTTCTGGCTATTATAAATAAGGCTGCTATGAACATAGTGGAGCATGCGTCTTTATTGCATGCAGGGGAATCCTCTGGGTATATGCCCAGGAGTGGTATGACAGGGTCCTCTAGAAGTGTCATGCCCAATTTTCTTTTTTTTTCTTTTTTTTCCCTTTTTTTAAAATTATTTTCTATACATTTTCTTACAGTAGTGCTATCTCACCTCCTAAAGTAAGGCTAATCTCTTCACTGTTCACTATCTCCTATCTCAACTCCACTACCCACAATTACTGCTTCAGAGTTCCCTACTGCTTCAATCATTTTCTTCTCTATGATATAATTCCCCAATTATAAGCTATGTTTCAAACCCTCATCCCCTAACTTACCACAGCTACTACCCTTATATCTGTTCCTTTTTACTATTTATTCATTTATTTAGTTTTGGTCTCTAAGCATGTTTGATCATTTATGTAAATTGTTTATAATTATACATATATATTAAAATCATAGGCATAAATATATTAAGAAGTTTCAAAATTTTTTAAAAATAATCATTATGTTGAGAGAAATGCTACCAAGTATTGTGGAGACAATATTTCATACACTGCTGGTGAATTTATAGGAATTTCTGTTAATATTCAGAATGCTTAGTTTTTAAAGTTTAGCTAATTAATATGGTTTTATAGTATCAAGAGTCAAAGCCATGATACACATTTATGGTATCATTAGTGAGAGTGGATACTTCAAACAGCTTCCATAAAAATTATAAAATATATTTTATGTAATCTGTTTTGTAATGAAATATTTTATTTGTGTTTTTCAAATATATCACAGCTTCTGTATCTATGTCTTAGGAGTATCTGGGAAGAGAGAGCAGAAGGACACAAAAAGCCAGAACACCAGGAAGCCTGTGGTGAAACAGTCTTTCCTAACTGCCTGTATAAACAAGACTGGAACAATGGACATGTTAATTAATTAATTAATGGACATGTTAACTTAGGAGAGAGAAAACTTCATGGGGCTTTCCCTAGACAAAGAACTGCAGGCAAACAATGACTTCTGGGAGAAGGGGAATTAGAAGTAAAATAATTATTTTAGGGTAAGTTTATCATATCTAATATTACCCTATGAAACAAACTAATATTTAAGTAAAAGTCAGCATTGTTATTAATGAAATATACATTTTCCTTGTAGAAAAATTACTAACTTTGAAATTTATGTTAAATTACATACCAACAGTAGGATTATAAAAATATTGGATAAACCGATTTTCTGGCTCAGGTGACTGGAAGGTGTGGACGAATTGGTGAGTTGCACTGGTTTCATTTTTTGCTACATCTTCTAGATAGAATGCCTGTTCCAAAAGAATCTGCCACTGCACTTGAGTCCGACGGTGCCTTTGAACGGAATAAATCACCTTGAATACAGAAGAGGAACAAGCTTGTCAATATGCCTGAACAAGAAGGTCAACTTTCTGCTGGAGAACAGGGTTTGTTTTTCGTGGTCTTAATAAAATAGTACTAATGGGTACTATTAATACCCAAAACTATTACATGTTTTCTAAATGTGACCAAGTATGTTAATATTTTGAAATACAAATACTTCCTATTAATAGAACAGGTATAATTCTTATATCCAGTTGCCAAGAGTATCCCTATCCAGAAACACAAAGTTAAAACATTTCAACAATAACAAGAAGGAGATCAAGAGTTTTAGATACATATTTCATTGGCATGCACATGTTTGGGGAGGTGTGTGCCCGCAGGTGTGGCTGTGGGTGTGTGGAAACCACAAGCCCCTGCCAGGCGTCTCTCACTGAGCCTGGCCAGGGGTCCCTCTCATCTCTGCCTCTGAGTTACTGGAACCACAGGTGCACACCACCCCACCCGGCTGTCTACACAGGTGCACACCACCCCGCCCGGCTTTCTACACAGGTGCTGGAGATTGAGCTCAGTTCCTCACACGTGAGTTGCGAGCAGTGTAACTACCGAGCCAACATGCAGAAAGCCTCTTTATAAAGGGAGACAGCCAGAAATCTAATTCACATCCTCTGATTGTATGTAAAACAGCTAAAATTAATAAAGTTACCTGTTTATGCAATTTTACCAAACTTTTTTCACTTGGGTAGGTATTACGCTTTTCATCAAAATCTTCATAATCATCCATATTCCTACCCATCTTTTCCTGATAATCTGTAGGGCACTAAACAAAAAAAAAAAACTTATGAAATTTTAATGGTACAAAAGTTTATTTTTATTGAAAATCTTTCATTCTAGAAATATTACATTTTCTTTAATTGACATTTCTAAATGGTTAGGTTTTCACTAGCTAGTATTTTCAAGAAAATATTTCATAGGTATGTTGTTTCACACCTCTACTAATATTTTTCTTTATGCTCAAGTATACTAGCTTGAGACTAGAAAAGTGGAGGGAGCTTACCTACATGAAGTAACAACTATTTGAGAAGATTATTTTAATGATAGGCACCTGATGAAACTTCAATTATTTTCCTAAATAATAAAGAAGAATCATGAAAAATATAAATGCTTAAGTCTTGAAAGCCACAGTAAGCAAAAAGGAATATAGAATTAGGGTTATCTGTCATACAACTAGTTACTTATTACATATGTGGAGTTTTGCAAGTTCATTAACCTTCCTAAATAGGCCTCAAAAACAGCAAGAGAGAAATGGTTAGAAAGTTTACTCCTCTGACCATGACTTTAGCTAAAGAAACAGTAGCTAATAATAACCAGTAGAACAGACTTAAGATACAGAAGACAAATTTCATTAGTAACTTAGGTAGCTGTAATGTTTTGTATGTGCTTGGCCCAATATTAGAAGGTGCAGCCTTGTTGGAGTAGGTGTGGCCTTGTTGGAGTAGGTATGTCACTGTGAGTATGGGGTTATTCTTTGTTTTGGTTTTATTTTATTTTTTTGGTTTTTTCGAGACAGGGTTTTTCTATGTAGCCCTGGCTGTCCTGGAACTCACTTTGTAGACCAGGCTGGCCTCGAACTCAGAAATCTGCCTGCCTCTGCCTCCCAAGTGCTGAGATTAAAGGCGTGTGCCACCACCGCCCGGCTGTGAGTATGGGTTTTAACACCCTGGTCCTAGCATTCAGGAAGCCAGTCTTCTAGCAGCCTTCAGATGAAGATGTACAAGTCTCAGATCCTACTGTACCATGCCTGCCTGGATGATGCCATGTTACTGCCTTTATGATAATAGACTGAACCTCTGAACCTGTAAGCCAGTCCCGATTAAATATCCTTATAAGAGTTGCCTTGGTCATGGTGTCTTTTCATAGCAGTAAAACCCAAACTAAGGAGTTGGTACCAGGGTCTAGGGTATTGCTGTGATATGCCTTAACATGCTTTTGTCTGGAAGAATGTGGATTTGAGGACTTTGTGGATTTGGAAAGCAGTGGAATGCTTTATGTGGGGCTTAATGGGCCATCTTAGTAGAAATATGGAAGACTTTCTTGCTGAGAGTGATCTAAACTGTTTAGACATCACCTAAGAATTTCAGTATGTGGCCTAGAGATAGTTTTTGTGGCATTTTAGTGAAGAATGTGGCTATTTTTTGCCCTTGTCTAAGGAGTCTACCTGAAGTGAAGATAAAGAGATTTATATTAATTGCATTGAAAAAGGAAGTCTCAAAGAAGCCCAGCAGAGACTTTGTTCTCTGGTTAAGTCTCAGGAAGAACATTTTGAACAACCATAGTAAGCTTAGAAAGGAAAATTATAAAATGTATGGTTCAAGTAATAGAGGGGGACTAGAAAGTGAAATGGAGCTGAATCCTGTGTTCAAGGAGATAAAGAGTTGATGACCCGGGACTAAAGGCGTCATGCAAAGAAGTTAAGTTTTGGCACCATGAAGAGAGCCTATGAGAGGCTATTGGTGAAACCTAATTGGGGTTGAAAATCCCAGTTTATTGGAGATGCCAGTACCCTGGGATGATCACCAAGAACTGCAGCAGCAGTGGAACAGTCACCTAAAGCCTAGAGAGCTATAAACGGCAGAGCTTTAGAAGCCACACTAACCCTTTGGAGGAGCCCAGAAGATCATGTGTGGATCCCAGACATTGGAACAAGAAGCTGTGAAGCTGAGGGTGCCTTGGAGACCTCAAGAGTTTAAAGATGTCAGAGCCATGGGATGTCTGCAGAGGAAAGCTGCTAACAGGGAGTGGAAGCAGCACAGGAAAAGAAGTTTGTTGCAGTCAACAAAGATGAAAAAGGAGTGGAGATCTGAAGACTGCTTTGACATGAGACTTGGAGATGCAGAGTTTGGAGTTTGTCTGGTTGCTTTCCTGTCTTGCTTTGTGGATTATACAGTTAAGTGATTGGATGAACCTCAGAAGAGGCTTTGGATTTTGGACTTTAAAAACTGTTGAGACTGCTATAGACTATGGGCTTTGGAAGTTGGACTAAATGTACTTTTTTTATTATGCTATGGCTAGAAATGGATCCCATAGATTCATGTGTTTGAAATAGCCCATAGGGGCCAGGGAGTGGAATGTGATGGTTTATGTATGTTAGGCCTAGGGAGTGGCACTATTAGGAGGTGTGGCCTTGTTGGATTAGGTGTGTCACTGTGAGTATGGGTTTTAATGCCCTCCTCCTAACTTCCTGGAAGCCAGTCTTCGCCTAGCAGCCTTCAGATGAAGATATAGACCTCTCAGATCCTCCTGCATCATGCCTGTCTGGACGTTGCCATGTTCCTGTCTTGATGATCCTAGACTGAACCTCTGAACCTGTAAGCCAGCCCAGATTAAATGGTATCCTTATAAGAGTTGGCTTGGTCATGGTGTCTGTTTATAGCAGTAAAACCCTAACTAAGACAGTACATGAAAGGTAATTGTGCAACTTTCAAATAATTCTTTTAGAGGCACACAAATGTACCTGCAATTCAAGATAGCTCCATCAAAATCATAACAGTATGGCTTATTATTAAATGTCATGTAATTTATTTTATAATACATAAGACATAACATGAGATTACATCTAAGAAGATGGTTGCAAGGATTACTGAGACAAAGGACACGTACTCCATTATGTTCATAGCAGCTTTATTCGTAATAGCAAGAAAACAGAAACAACCCAGATATCCCTCTACTAAAGAATGGATACAGAAAATGTGGTTCATTTACACAATGGGATACTATACAGTTATTTAAAAACAAAGACATCATGAATTTTGCAGGCAAATGGATGGAACTAGGAAATATCATCCTGACTCAAAAGGATAGGCATGGTATGTACTCACTGATAAGTGGATATTAGACAAGAAATACAGAATACCCATGATATACCCCACAAACCCAAAGAAATAAACAAGAAGAAAGGCCCAAGTAAGGTTGCTTGAATCACACTTAGGAGGAGAAACAAAACAGTCATAAGAGGCAGAGGAGGCAAAGGAGCTAGAGGGAGGGAGGGAACTGGGGGTTGGATTAGGGGGTGGAGAATGCAAAGGCAGGATCAGGTTGGGAAAGAGATAGGAGAGGGGCCCAGTGGGCCAAGAGAATGAATGGAAATCTGCAGCTGCCTGGGAGGATGGGGGGGGGCGGGGTCTAGGAAGTCCCAGAGACCTGGGAAATGGGAGGCTCCCAGGAGTTAATGCAGGTGACCTGAGATGCCTAACAGTAGGGACATGGAACCTGAAGAGTGGAAGGACAGGGACACCAACCCACTCATAAAACATTCGACCCAACATCTGTCCTGTCTAAAAGAAAAGCAGGAATGGAGCAGAAACCTAAGGAAAGGCCAATGAATAACTAGCCCAACCTGAAACACATCCCATGGGCAAGCACCAATCCCTAACATTACCAAAGATACTCAGTTATGCTGGTAAGCAGGAGCCTAGCATAACTGTCCTCTGAGAGGCTATACTCTGCAGCTGACTGAAACTGAAGCAGAGACCCTCAGTCAAACATAGACGGAGGTGGGGGACACTTAGGAAAGAGTTGGGGGAAGGACTGAGGCTCAGAAGTAGATGGGATTCTCACAGGAAGACCAACAGAGTCAACAAACATGGGCTCCTGGGAGCGCTCAGAATCTGAGCCAACAACCAAAGAACATACACAGGCTGGAATGAGGCCCTTGGCACATATGTAGCAGACAAGCAGCTCACTCTTCATGGCTGCCCTGTCTGGCCTCAGTCGGAGAGGATGCACCTAATCTGAGAGACCTGATATGCCAAGGTAAGAGGGTTATAGGGGCTGGGGGCGGGGCAACCCTCTCAGAAGACAAGGGGAGGGAGTTGGGAGGAAGGGTCTCTGAGGGAGGAACCAGGAGGAGAAGCAGCTTTTGAGATGTAAACAAATTAATTAATTAAAAACAATTACTGAGACCCTAGCTTATTTTCCTACAGGAGATATGCTTTCAATGATAATACATGATGGTATTGTAAACATGTACCTACATACTATGCCATGGCAATTATTGTAGGGTATTCCAATTATGTTCAAAATTCTTCACATTTCAAAGTAAAATGCTGCCAATAATTACTAATAAAATTAAAACAGCAGAAAAAAATCTATACATAAATTATTCTTTGTTTATGGTAAAGATTTACATGAAAATCCACCTGGAAAACCTTAACAATATATTCTTTAATCATATTTTGCTATGTGAAATATTAATTTACAGTAGTATATAAGAATTTACTGCTTAAGAACAAGAGGAACAATATAATATGATTACCTTTTTTAGTATTGTGTCAACACATTTTCTCAATGGGTGGTTATACTTGATGCTCTCGTTTACTTTACGAACCTCCTATAAAAATAGTAAAATAAGATATTTAAGTTTCTATAAATCAGATATTTTACATTAGAGCTCACATTAAGTCCCAGATTTTATTTATTTTTTTAAAGATTTATTTATTATTATATAGAAGTATATTGTAGCTGTCTTCAGACACGCCAGAAGAGGGAGTCAGATCTCATTACGGATGGTTGTGAGCCACCATGTGGTTGCTGGGAATTGAAATCAGGACCTTTGGAAGAGCAGTCAGTGCTCTTAACTGCTGAGCCATCTCTCTAGCCCCAAGTCCCAGATTTTAATTTCAGCTCAAATTATTTAGCATTATAAGAAGTCTTTTTCATGGAATAAAATTTATTAAGAACGGTTATAAAATAAAGTATTCAAATAGTTCTATTTATATTCTCAATGTATTGATTTCTAAATTTCTTCCTCCACTGTTTATTTCATATATCACGGTGGCCAATCATTATTTAACAGTTCAAAAGTTTACAACACGTATGTATGTAAAGCCCAACCAACTCCATTTTTGAAGAAAATCCATTTTGTGCAAGACCAGGAAGAAAATCAGAGCCCTCCTGAGCAAGCGTGCTGTGGCAACCCCCCTCCCCCCTTAGCAACAGCCTGTCAGCTACAATAGAGGGTCAAGGTTCATATAAAACTTAAGACCTCCTACAGAGAAGAGATAACTTAGCCATCCTGTTTGTCAGGTGGTTTTGTCCCCCTGTTCAGTTTCTGCAGACTACACCAGAAATGCAGTGTTAAAAGATTAACTTGCTGACCCGTATGGAAACTCCCCAAGCTTGCTATGCCCACAATGCATACTCCTCACCCTAGTCTCATGCTCTCACTCTGACCCGCTGGGACAGGGATGGTGAGAGACCTTGCCCTAGAGCTTGTAATAAAGACCCTTATGTGTTTACATTGGAATTGGCTCCTCAGTGGCCATTGGGGTACTTGCAGCTTGGGCAACGCATGTATAAGTAAGCATATATAGTTTAAAATTTCCCATTTGGGCTGACAATGTTCCCTCCAAACACCAAATAACATCTAACCTCAACATGGTATGAGAAGTCCTTTTGAGTTGTTGGTCAGGGCTAGCCTATTGTTATTAAACTTAAAATCTCTATTTCTGAGGATACTGTGCACTTAAGACATAGGGCCCAGAAAACCCTGATCCAGAACTGATTTGAAAGTCTCGTCCTTGAGGATTAGCTTCATTGTACCAGAAGATGCCATGACGGCTTCCAAAGGAGGGAAGTGAGTAACTGTTCAACCCAGCTGTGATGCTTATGAACCCTGTCAATGGACAGCACGCATGATAACCACTTGCCTTTGACCCACAGACAAGTGTAGTTCCCACCCTCCTCAAAGAGCCTTCTAGCTGTAACAGAAAACCACAATGAATCAAATGCATAGTTTGAGCCCAGTCTGAAGTGATATATCTATAATACAATTCTCTTACTCAGGCTTAGGGATCATTGTGGGGGTCAGGGGTCAGGGGCAGAAGACCGTAAGAGCCAGAGGATCCCTGCCAAAGGATCAGGGAGTTCCTGTGAGACTGTGCCTCCTAGGCCTGTTACAAGCTACACCCACAAAGTCTCACCAACATGTCTGCATAAACATGAGCTGAACAAGGACAGCAATAACAGGCATGCTAATGTAGATGAGGAACACCCAAGAATCCTCCACCCTTCCCAAAGAACTGCAAGCAACCAAGGAATGCTGAGAGCTGGGCTAGTTAAGTCTTTCCCGGGAGAAAGACCATACCAATTGGCTATTCAATATCTAAATACAAATAACATTCTACAGACTGAGCAGCTTGTATTTAGAACATACATGTTCACACATACACACATACATACAACAGATGTACATAACAATTAATTAAAAAAGAAGTCATGATTTGAAAGAGCGAAAGGAGAAACAAGTAGGAGTGACTGGAAATAAGAGAGGAAAGGAGTGAATGATATAATTATATATAATCTCAAAAAATAAAAGAAATAATAAAAAGAATTCACAAAGGATCTGTCAAACTTTATATTTGTAAAAGAAGAGGATTAAATTATTCTACCTTGCTGATCAAAATCAACTCTCCTATTATCGATTAACATTATCAATGAGCACAGAAAGCAGAAAAGACTTATCTTGTCACAAAGTGCCCACTGCTTCCAAATAACAGAGTATTCTAGAGTACTCACAACTTCCTGACTTATTCCTTGTTTACTGGACCGTTCTACCCCGTTGGCAGTGTGCTGGCTAAAAGACTACCACATAAAAGGAGATCCATATTGACTGTCAATTCCTCCGCATCAAGAATCATCTTAGAAACAAATCTCTGGGCACATCTGTGAGGAGCTCTCTATGCTGTGCTAACTGAGGCAGAAAGACACCCTACATACAGGCTGCACCATTCCGTGGGCTGGCACTGGCTGTGGTGTGCACTCAATGGAGGAAGCCAGCTACTGAAGCATTTGTCACCCTGCTTGCTGATTGTGGACTCAACGCAAACAGTGTCTCGTGTTCCTCCTGCCATGCCTTTCCTGATGCACTATACTCTGACAAAACTGTGAGCCAGAATAAGTCCTTCTTCCTTAAACTGTTTGCACAGGTATTTTATCATGCCAACAAGAAAAGTAACTAATAGAGAAATGTAGAGGCGGGGCCATTACCGTGATAAAGCTGACCATAGCTCTTTGGAACTATGGAGAGGACCTGGAATTGCTATACACAAAGCTTAATGGACTACTCTGGTGGGAGTTCAGAGACCAGAATACGGAGAGAAACAAAGGTGTGTAGGTTTGGGGTGGGGAAGGGGGACAGCTGCCATGCTTGCTTCATTCTGGCATTCTGCCCATGTCCTGAGAAGCTAGACAAGACTGAACTGAAAAGTACTCGACTACTTTAATTATTTATTTGCTGCAAACACGATATGTGTGAGCTCAGGCAAGGCTGTGGTTTCCTAGGCAACTTCCTTTTTCACATGTGCATATAATGGATTTGATCAAATCCACCCCTCAGCCACACTGATCCCTCCCTTATGCTCTCCACCACTTTCTTCCCAACTTCATAGGTTGTGGTTCTTTGAAATCCACTGAGTACACTTAGGGCTTCCTGTATGTATAGGGAAACAGGAGTATCTGTGGGAGTATTGTAACCTTTCAGGGACCACATCTTTGAAGAAAACAGACTGTAGCCATGAATTATCAAAAGAGCTCCTTGGCTATGGGTGGGACTTGATGGCCCCTCTCCCATTCATGCTGGGATCCTGGCCAGTTTGATCTCTTACACGTAACCACAGCTGCTGGGAATCCATGTGGACTAATTTCTTTGATGGTGGGAATTTCAAGACAGCATAGCATTCAAGTTATGTCATGACTATTGCTCGCTGTTTTTATTCAGTTCTACAGTGAGAGATTAAAAAGATAGGGATTGGGTTTGGTGAAGAAAAGTATGCAAACAATAAAGTTAGAGGAACTAGGAAAGAAGATCTGAAGACAAGAATCCCTCCACTGAAGACTGTGAAAATGCAAAATCATTTGAAAAGAGAATCTGAACAATGGACGCCACTAACAGGGTTTCCTACTCCAGAACAGACTACGCAGACAGAAACCATAGCAGCTATGGTCCCAAATGGCTGGGTTTCCTCTTGACTGGGCAGCAGAAGGTGGCTGTTCCATCCACATGGTAAAGGTTTTACAGGCACGAAGGATGAGAGAGTGAGGGTGCCCTAGAGGCTTGTGCATAGCTTCCTGAAGGCTACTGAGGGCAGGCAGTCTGCAGCAGGGTCAGACTCCCTGTAAGAAGGCCCTACGGGGCCATTTGTATGAAACAGTAAAGGTGAAGCCTAGGTTGAAATGGAAACTCAAGGATGTTGTGCTGGGACCATGGGAGGTCTACCAAGGAAACCACTGGCATATACCAGACAAATCCAAGAGACTAAGGCAAAACTGGAGGAGAAAGCTTACACAAGCTCTTTGGGGCCCAGATAATTCTATCATAAACCTCGAATACCTGACACAGAATTACAGGAGTTAGTATTTTCCTACTGGGTTATGGTCTTGCTTTAATATAAACTTTCCTTACTACGCCCCTATTCTTTCCTTTTGGGGTGTCAATGTTTAGTCTGCACCATCATATGTTAGAAGTACATACTTCTTTCAGGCTGTACAGGGACTCACATTTAAGAAATTGCTCAAGACTCAAATGAGACTCTGAACTTACCATTTTAAACAATGTTGGAACTTTTAAAGACTATACATATTTATATATTTATTATATATATATATATTATTTATGTTTAAATATAAAGACTGCATTTAAAGTTAGGCTTTGTGCCTTTTGCATTATGAGCTGACCATGAGCCCATGGGGATAAGGAGTGGACAGTCATGGCTTAAAAGTGGGATGCTTGGAGTCATGGTGACAATGGGTAGACTTGTGATGGGCAGACATACTGTCAACCTGACAGGATCTGGAATGACTTTGGAGACAGGTCTGTGAGCATGTCTGTGAAGGATTTCCCACATTAGGTTAATTGCGATGGGAAGACCCATACTGACTTTATCTGAATAAATAGGGGAACGTAGGCTGAGCAACAATATTTCTTGCTTTGTCTCCCAACAGTAGACCTAGCACCCTCATACTCCTGTTACACTTTCCTTGCCATGATCGACTATCCTGTCAAATTGTAAGCCCAAATAATCTCATCTTTCTGTAAGCTGTTTTGGTCAATTATTTGACCAAACAGTAACCAATGCAACAAAGCATTGTCAGTCAATTTCATTGACAAAGGTCTGGTGATAAATAATTGTTTGAATAAATATTAAAAGGCAGAAGGAGGTAGAGGAGGAAGCCCAGTGGGTACGGTAATGCCATATAAACATGAAGCTCTCAGGCGATATCCCCAGAACCCAGGGAAGAAGCCAGGGATGGAGATGCTCTCTTGTAACCCTTGACCTGTAGAAGTGTAGAAGAGGGGGAGCCCTGAACCTCACTGGCCAGCCAGGCTAGATAAAACAATGTGCTTCAGGTTCAGAGATACCCTAGCTCAAAAATAAAGGCTGACATCAATCACAAAAATATGCACTACTCAACTTGGGTATCCAGTGTACACATATGCACAGTATCATTACCAAGTAACCCACACGGGGAAAGGGGAGGGACGGGAAGGGTGGGTCAGGAAGAGAGTCTTTAAAATCAGTGTTTCCTGGGAGTCACAATATCCTCTACTATTTGTTAATTAAAATGGTAGAGTCATTGTTCTGTAAGCATCCAGAGGAGGAAGAAGAGGAGGAAGAAGAGGAGGAAGTAGAGGAGGAGAAAGAAGAGAAGGAAAAGGCCCCGCATGCTACAGTCTTAGAGAACAAAAGGAATTTAAAAAGAACATTTGGAGTGTTAGAGAATAGCTATAAGTGAGAGAGAATGAAAAGCAGAGAAACCATCTGATATACTAAGAAAATAATGAAAAAGATGTATATACCAGAGTTACTTTAATATGTGAAGCTTTCTTGTTAGCAAGCAGAAAAAAAAAAGAATTCAAATAGAACTGGACTATAAATATGTAAAAGAATATTCAAGCTTCCAAAAAACTTGCAAATTCCAAATGAGTTTTTTTATAAAATTATAAAACATTTATATTATGTAATAAAGTAAGATCGTAGTAAAACCAACATCAAATGCAGTCAAAAGTGATCTATTTGGAGAGTAACTTCAGTAAGTATGAAAATCTAATATATGCATACTCTGAAAAATTGATACCAATAACACTGCTCCTATAAGGCACTCAGCTCATTGAGGAAAACAGACAAACCAAAAGGATATAGAAATGCCATAAAAGCCAAGCACAGGACATTCGGGATGATTAGTTTAGGAGTCTTTCTGATGAACTGATCATTTAAGTAAAACAAAACAAAATGAGTAATACTTAGTCAACTAAACGGAAAACAAGAATATCCCAAAGAGGGACAAGGACAGTGAGTACAAGTCTCCAGGCAGAAATGAACACTCTGTATTAGAGGAGAGGAACAGCATGACTACAGAAAAATGACAATAAATGCCTGGTTAGCATGTGATCTGAGAAACATGCCCAAAACCTCCCAGAAATCTAACTAGCAATTAATTCTGAGCTGTGTTCATTCTCAATACATGAGTGGCAAGATTAAATTTGGTTTTCGTTTTTAGATTTTTGATGTACTTTATTTTTAATTTTTGAGACAGGTTTCCCTATATAGCTCAGGCTGGACTTGAATTTGCTATGTAACTCAGGCTGGCTTGAAGTCACCTCCCTCACCGACCTGGGATTACAAGCATTCTGTGTTAAGATGTTCAAACCACACTTGTATTTCCAAAAGGTCACTCTGGATGCTATTACATTGTATTTTTCCATTTCTACGTTTCTTTAAAGTTTGTAATTGGCACACATTTATTTACTTCAAAAATTAGCTACATAATCTAACCATATATGTAAAATATGTTTTTCTTGAAATTATTTGGCCATATTAAACAAAAGCATGAACTGAAACAGCTAACTTTTTATATTAGCTAAATATCTCTTATAAGTTTAAGGTTTATTCAACAGATAATTTTTAAAGTTTGGGAGGATATAAAATATTAGCTTGTTTAGGAGGCCAATGCTTTATGTACAAAACTGGTATTTGACTAGAATCTTGTCATCTCTCGACCTTCTAACAATTCTTCAAATCCCTAGGCAAATTTTATTTTTCTGATCTCTTTCTAGATTTTGTGAAGCCTCTCCATATTAAGCACTTCAAGTATGCTTTTATCATACACTCTAAGGCAATGTTGGTCCGCTATTCTAGACAGTTAATATAGCCATGAGAATTCTGCCTCCTATGTAGGATTGTTACTTTTTTAAACCATCCATTAAAAAAGAATGCAGTCAGCCAGACTCGGTGGCATGAGCCTGTTATCTTACACTGGACTATACAGGGAAACAGCAAGATCCTGTCTCAAATAAAAACAGGGAGAAAGAGAGAGGGGAGTGAGGAAGAAGAGAACACAGGGAGGGAAGGAGGCAGGGGTGGAAGGGAGCTGGAGAAGGGGAAAGAACAGGTAGGAATGAGGAGGTAAAGAAAAGGGAACAAGAGAGGAAGGGGAAAGGGTGCCTCCTTCTTTATATGTGACTTTTTCTCATAAAAAATGTTTAAATCCTACCACTTTCAACATATGGATAGTATGCTGAAATAACACACAAGGCACAAATGCCGGGTTTTAGTTTTCATGTCTTATTCCTAAGGGTTTCTATCTGATAACAGAACATCTCTATATCATTCAGACACTCATTGTACATCTGAGCTGGCCCGGTGAGATCATGCAGTTCCATAGCTACTCAGGAGGCTGAGGCAGCTGGATCACAAATACAAAGTGAGTCCATAGTCTAGGCACCTTCGAGACACCTGTCACTATCTCAGACGGATGGATGGATGGATGGATGGATGGATGGATGGATGGATGGACGGATGAACAGACAAAAAAGTAATGAAGAGGCTGGGGATACAGTACGTACATGGTATGCAAACAACAGGTGTATGTGATATACTCACTTCAATCCCTAGTAATGTAAGAAAGCAAACAAAAGACCCCAAAACAATACATTTGGCATGTACTTGTTAAAGAAACAGCAAATCAACTGGCAAAATCCAAATTTTTCAAATCTGTAACAACTTAATTTAATGCCAACTTTTGGACAGATCACTAACAAATAAAAACTTATTTGTTTCATCAAATGCAAATGTTTTATCAAGTATAAATCTTCAAAACTTTTTTCAAAAAAAAGTTTTTTTCAGAAGTTTCAAATGATATCTCTACCAAATAAATATAAAAATTTTCACTGTGACTCTCCGGAGATAAAACTGTGAAGCTTTGTTCTAAGACTTCGAGCCTCTAGCTCTATGAGGCAGTACAGCTGCTTGAGCCACCCAGTTTGCGGTGCTTTCATTATAGCAGCCATGTTCCTAACGGAAAAGGCTTCCTCAGGAATGCTGTTTCTTGAGACCTGAAAATGGAGTAAGTTGAGAACTAAAGGTTCAGAGACAGAAACGACAAGAGGATAATAGTTAAGAATTGGAGTCACCAAATTAAAACAAATCCAGTATTCTACCACCTGTTCTCAGACTGAAATCCAAGCCGGCTCTCATTCACTCAGTAGATCCACAGTTGCCTTCAGACCACAGTCCCCAAGCATGCGCAACAGAGACCACAGGGCAACAAAGCCTCAAACATTTACCATCTGGATCTTCATATTTTAGAAAGGGTCATGGCTGCTGTTAAAGTGTGAACTAAAATTATATCCCATGGTTCTCCTTATTAGCTCTGTGTATATAAGCAAGTTATGTAAACTCCAATGCCATTTTCTTCATTATAAAATGGGAATTTAAAAAAAAATCTCTTTTGTAAAGTTGTAAGAATTAATAAGTAAAGTTGTATCTTGAGACATGAGTGTGCCCTGTGCAAGTCTCCTTATATACATGTTTTGAGATCTCGAACATGTTAATAAAACTCACAAGGGATCAGCACAACAACATAGAAATGTTAAAAAATCTTTTCAAATTAGGAGTTACTAGTGAATAAAAGATACGTAAATGAGAGCCTATTTTAGCATTTATTATCATAAAATAGACATCTATCACAAAAATTAAAATGGAGCAAAACTCACTGACAGAACACGGCACATCTGCGGTCAAGAGAACAGGCCACAGAGACGGTTATGAATCAGAGCTGCTCTTGTAGGATTAAACTGCTCACCTCCATTACATCCTCCAAGTTCTCCTCTGCGTCTGCTTTCTCTGTCATCAGTTTGGCTGCCTTAAAGTAGGTTTTCATGAGAAGATAACCCCTTTTGGCTCCATTCCAGTATGAGCGAGGGATTTCCACCAAGCCATACCCCAATAACAGCACAAGGAGAAACAAACCCCATGTGTTGGCGGCGGCTATCCCAATCGTCTGAAGTTGGTTCCTACAGAATAGAAAATATAAATATAAACAGATAGCTGATATAAATATGGTTTTATATAAAATATAAGACTAATTAGTAGTAAATAAAATTTCAGAAAACTTTCATAGAGGAAAAGTAGGATTTTATATGAAGAAATTTTCACCTCTTCCCAGTCACAGCAGATAATCTTAATGTTTGAATGGAAAGACAGAGTGTGACTGTAAAAATAGATTTTAATATGGGAAACACTGTTTCTATTATAGTTAAAATTAAAATATAGGATAATTCATAGAAAACACTCATATATATATTTCCTCCACAGAAAACATTTTTCGCCAGGTGCTTCCTTAATCAAGATTAACTGAGAGACCCCTGTAAACAGTTAAATTAGCCTGTGTTATGGTTTACCTACACCAACAATGAGACCCAGCTCTACTATCCTAAACATAAATTGGGGAGTAATATACATATATTAGAAATCATATACACAAAATGAATTTTAATTTATTGAAATACCTGAGTTTTAAGTAACATTACGAAAACTATTCTCTCAAACTAAAATAAAGCAAAAAGAAAAAACTGTAAGTTCTGGTGGGAGAAAATTAATTTTTAATCATTTATAAAATTTAAAATTCTATAAAAAACATTGTTTGCCATATCATTATTAATTCATCATCTAATAGCTATATTTAAAGATATCATCCTAGATTTTCTTTCTCAGTAATGTGCATTATTCAGATACTCTTTGAGGGTATCTATGAGACATACATATAATGTTGTATATGGGTTTGCTTACTTGCGTGTGTGGTGTAAACATCAATTGAAACAACACAAACACACACACACAACAGAGTTATAAAGACTGCTTTCTTACCATTCTAGATGCAAACGTGGGTTTACAGCGACATAAATTAGAAATGCTCCAAATATCAGCAAGTAAGTGCCATAATAGATCGCGTTCTCAATCAGGGCCGTTTTTATCTTTCCGGTGATGGAAAAACCTCCAGATCTTGCATATGATTGCATAAAAGGTAACAGAATCCTGGATGGATGAAAACAGGTGATCATAAACTCAATTGTGCAGCTGTCGAATCTTTTATACAGAAAATGTACAAATCTAAATGTATAATTCTCCCCAACAAATGTTTTATGAGTAAGTACATGTCAATGCTGAATGATCTATGATAAATGATTATTTTTTTAATATTAAATTTTGGGTTGGACAAACAGAGGTCCTAAATCCGGAGACAACAAAGGAGGCTGTGATGACATGCAGACTCAACAGCATGAGTGACTTCACATCCTCTAAAAGATCTAAAATAGGCCTCTGAGCCCCATGAGAGGCTAGGGCTGTGGTACAACTGTAATCACAGCACTCCGAAGACTGAGGTAGGAAGACTCCTGACTGAGGGCAGCCTTGGCTACATAGACCCAGATTCAAAAACAAAGACATAACAACATTATTCCTTTAGTGACTTTGGACATTGCTTTTGTCTTTAAAGAGCACAGCATTTCAAGAGCACACTCACACTCTTCCTGCCTCAGCTTCAAATGCCAGATAAGGGCTCAGGGGCACCATGTGTGGCCAGTAAACATAGCCGTTCACTGAAGCAAACATTTTCACATGTCTAGTTTCCTAAGGCTTCCGCATAGAAAACTGATGAAAGCAAACTTAAATGCAGGTAGCTGGGAAGGTTAAAGGTGGTGAGGGCCCAGGTGGGAGGGGACAAGTGTGGTGATTTGAATCGAATGTCCCCAACAGGCTCATATATTTGAATACTTCATCATAACGGAGTGAGTTATTTAAAAGGATAAAGAGGTGTGGCCTTCTTGGAGTAGGTGTGGTCCCATTGGAGGAAATGTGTCACTAGGGGTAGGCTTTGAGGTTTCAAAAGCCCAAGCCAGGCTCAGTGGCTTACTCCCTTCCTGCTGCATGGATCAAGGTGTAGAACTCTCAACTCCACTATGTCTACGGCCCTGCTGTCACACTCCCCACCATGGTAAAAATGGACTAAACCTCTGAGCCTGTAAGTTAACCCTAATTAAATGTTGTCTTTTATAATACTTGCATTGGTCATAGTGTCTGTTCCCAGCAGTAAAACCCTGAGACAGAAGGTGGTACCAGGGACTGGGGTATTGCTGTGATAGGCCTGACCATGCTTTTGTTTGGAAGGATGTGGATTTTGGGACTTTGGATTTGGAAAGCCATGAAATGCTTTAAGTGGGGCTTAATGGGCCAGCCTAGTAGGAATATGGAAGACAGTGATGCTGAGAGTCATTTGAACTGTGTAGGCCTGATGGCCCAAGAGGTTTCAGTGGAGAACTTTAATATGTGGCTGAGAGACTCTTTTTGTGATTTTTTTGGGGAAAGAAGATGGCTGCTTTTTGCCATTACCTGAAGAAACTACCTAGGGCTAAGGTAAAGAGATTTATATTAATTGCATCTGCAAAGGAAGTCTCGAAAAAGCCCAACAAAGACTTTGTTCTCTGGTTAAGTCTGATGAAGAGAATTTTGAACAAACATAACAAGCTGAGAAAGGAAAAGTACAAAATATATAGTTTGACTATTAAAGGGACTCCAGGAAGTGAAATGGAGAATTCAAGGATATTAAATTGAATTAAGGGAGTGATGACCTGGGGGCAAGATTCCACCCAGCTAAATTTAGGGCCAGGCTGGGTAGTACAAGACTTTAATCCCAGGAGGCACAGATAAGCAGCTCTCTGAGTTCAAGGCCAGCCTAGAATAGAGCAAATTCTAGGTGAAGAAAAACTTAAATCCAGGCTTGTTGGACACACCTTTAATTCCAGTGCTTAGGAGACAGGCATGCAGATCTCTTGGCGTTCAAAGTCAGTCTACAAAGCAAGGTTCAGGACTGCCAATTTAGGCAGTGAAAGAGCTGGGAAAAAGGAAGCTAGTGATAATGTAGTAGAACAAGGGGGCCCGTGTTCCAGCTCCTGCAAGCAGCAGAATTCAGCAGTTTCAGCCATGTGTCTCTGGTTTTATATTCAAGAGGAGAAGGAGACTACTGGGACAATTGATGCTGGTTAGCTGGAGCTAAGAAATTAGTGGTGATTAAGAAAAGACCAGCATCACTGAGGTGAAATCTTCAGGAAAGTATTTTCTGTGAGCACAAAGAAGCTATATTCCAGAGATAGCCAAGGTTGTACCTCATGCTGCAGCTGTACTTGGTAACGTGTAAGAATTTCCAGGTGGTCCTGGTTTTGAAGGCATGAAGGCATCATGAAAAACAGCTGAGGGCTGGTACTGTGAGAGGCCATGGAAGGTCATTGGTGAAAGTGCATCCTCAGTTGTAATTGACAGCCCAGGACTGAAGGGGTCACACAAAGGAGTTGAGGCTTGGTACAATGAAGAGAGACTATGACAGGCTTTGGTGAAGCATAGTGGCAGTGGAAGACCCTATCATATTGGAGATGCCAGTACCATGGGATGACCACCAAGAACAGCAGTGGCAGTGGAGTGGATCAACCTGAACGTAGAGTGCTACAGAGGGCAGAGCAGGAGAAGTGACTGACTCCAGCTCTTTGGAGATGGCACAGAAGGTCATGTGTAGATCTCAGACATTGGAACAAGAAGCTGTGAAGCTGAAACTGACTTGGGGACCCCAAGATGTTAAAGATGCCAGAGCCATAGGATGCCTGCCAAGGAAAGCTGCTAACAGGAAGTAGAACAAGCCCAGGAGAAAGAACCTTGTTGCAGTCAACAAAGATGAAAAAGGAGTTGGATATCTGAAAACTGCTTTGCCATCAGACATGGAGATGCAGAGTTTGGATTTTGCCCAGGTGGTTTCCTGTCTTGCTTGCAGGATTACAGTTAAGTGATTGGATGAATCTCAAAAGAGACCTTGAACTTTGGACTTTTAACACTGTAGAGACTGCTATAGACTACAGGGACTTTTGAAGTTGGATTAAATGTATTTTGCATCATGCTGTTTAGGTATGGCTCCCATAGACTCATGTTTGAACAAGCCTGTGGGGGCCAGGGAGTGGAATGTGATGGTTTGTATATGACTGGTTCAGGAAGAAACCCTATTAGGACGTGTGGCCTTGTTGGAGTAGGTGTGTCACTGTGGGTGTGGCCTTAAGACCCTCACCCTAGTTGCCTGGAAGTCAGTCTTATACTAGCAGCCTTCAGATGAAGATGTAGAACTCTCAGCTCCTCCTGCACCATGCCTGCCTGAATGCTGCCATGTTTCTGCCTTGATGACAATGGACTGAGCCTCTGAGCCTGTAAGTCAACCCCAATTAAATGTTGTCTTATAATACTTGCATTGGTCATAGTGTCTGTTCCCAGGAGTAAAACCCTAACTAAGACAATACATAAAGTAGATGTCTCCCAGAAATTAGTAACAAAACAATGATTTGTGTAAAACTGTATAGATAAATCTCCCAAGTGCATGAATGAAGAGGGGGGGAATCACGCTGTATAAGTCTATGTTTATAAATTTCTAAGCACAACAAATCAATCTATAGTGATGGAAGGAAAAATTGTGGTTTCTCTTAAGGGTAAGGAATTTCTAGAGAACATTAGGAAAACTCCAGGGCATTGTAAATGGCCTGCATCGTTGAGTGCTGGTATAGGGATTTATCTACTTCAAAAATGAGCTTAACACAATGAGTACAATTTTTGTAAGATTTCATACTTCAGTCTTTTTTTAAAAGTCTTCGAAAACAATGGTCATAATAATATTAGTGAAGTTGAGATTGGAAAGGAATTTGAGTTGAAACAGACATTTTAAATAATATATTTGTTTGTATGTGAGAGATGTCTTTATGTGCACGGAGTTACTGTTTTATATGATGAGGAAATTATGTTGTCAAAACTAAAAGCTATAAGTTAGTAACAAAAGCTTAAGGAGATAGCTTCCTATTTTAGGAAGTGGGTGTAGCATAATAAGAATGAATCTTCCTGGCAGGCGGTGGTGGCGCACGCCTTTAATCCCAGCACTTGGGAGGCAGAGGCAGGCAGATTTCTGAGTTCGAGGCCAGCCTGGTGGTCTACAGAGTGAGTTCCAGGACAGCCAGGGCTACACAGAGAAACCCTGTCTTGAAAAACAAAACAAAACAAACAAAAAAGCAACAAAAAAAGAATCTTCCATCCCTGGAGGGCAAGGAGAAAAGGACTGGTAAATAGATATTTGTGTTGATAAGACAGATACTGAAAGAACTGCCATGTGACAACGTGAGTGCAGCAAACCGTAAAGCTGTGTGCCAAGAGTGAAGGTGACATTTTAGAAGGACTGGAAAGGGGTCACTAAAGACTTAAGTTTAAAAAGTGAAGAGAAGCTGGGCGTGGTGGCACACCTGTAATCCCAACACTTGGGAGGCAGAGGCAGGCGAATTTCTGAGTTCAAGGCCAGCCTGGTCTACAGAGTTCCAGGACAGCTAGGACTACACAGAGAAACCCTGTCTCTCGGAAAAAAACAAAACAAAACAACAAAAAAAAATTGAAGAGAAAGAAGACAAACAAATGAAAATCTGACAATTTTGAGGGTATGGATGAGGTTATTTAGAATAAACTTCCAAAGATATTCTTCTATTTGGGTTTATAATCTTCCTCTTGCAATGTTTGCTAAATTCAGTTTGAGAGCTTAGTGTCCTGTGGAGTATCTAAGGAAGGATCAGAAGATAGAGGGTAACTGGCAGTCTAGAACACAGAAGGAAGACAAAGCTAGATGGGTAGAGAAATAGACTTGAAGTACAATCCTGGTTACTAAGACCACAATTGTAACTGTTGGTACATGCGGACAGGCAGACAAGATGACAGAGCATAAGGGTCAACATCAGGAACTAGGCCGCAGAAATCAAGGAAACACCCTTGCAGAAAATGAGAATGTATGAATAAGCAGTCAGGGCTAGAGGGTGGACCTCTATTACTACAGACAATACACATGTAGGACACAAGACTTGATTATTTGAGCTGGATACAGCCTGAAAACGTCTTTCCTTCAGTCTAGCATCCTGAAGAAAATTCTACATAAGCTGACAAGAGAGGGAAGCAATAAAACAGTCCTATTCAGCAGCAACAAACACCTATGAACCACAGCAATAACCCGCACGGCAAGATATCTGTAATGGTGCAGTAAATGGTACAGTTGTTGACGTAACTAGCAACTGTCTAACTGGACTTAAGGCCCACACATGAAGAAGGAAATTATGCCTGGCACTGAAACCTATCCAGTTCCCTAGGACTGGTGAGGACAAATACATTAGAGAAGAATCTACTTCTGCTGTGTTGCTTAAGCAGCATAGCTCCTTGATATATTCCAAATCTTACCCTTATACCCACAGGCCAATGTGGCTACCATGCCTCATGACAAAGCCCCTCTTTACAGCAAGTGGAGACAACCCCAGAAGACACAAGAGGGCACAATGTACATCGAGAGACTGCTGGAACGCAGCCCTGACACAGTACATCATAGTTCTTGCATCTGTGTCTCAGGGGCCACTGTGGAAGAGGAGAGATTATAAGAGGCAGAATACCAGGAAGTCTGTGATCAAACAGTCTCTCCTAGAAATAACTGCATTAACAAAAGCGAAGCAATGGCAATATTAACAGACACATCAACATAGAAAGGGGAAATTTTTGTGGGGTCCTACCCCTAGAGCAGTAGTTCTCAACCTTCCTAATGCTATGTGACCCCCTTTAATGCAGTTCCTCATGTTTTGATGACCCTGAGCCACAAAATTATTTCCATTGCTGCTTCATAACTACAATTTTGCTACTGCTATGAGTCATAATGTAAATATATGATATGCAGGATATCTGATGTGTGACCCCTGTGAAAAGGTTGTTTGTCCACAGGTTGAAAACCGCTGCTCTAGACTGAGAACCACAGGTCACCAATGAGTGCTGGGAGATGGAGAATTAGCCTCTCCCAGGGATAAGCTCTCTTACTGGTTGTTGTTCAGTGCAGAGTGGTCAGCCCTGAATCTATACACACAAACAGCAAAAACTGATTTGCTGTAAGTAATAGTGGTAATCAAGTAAGTAGAGGCTATCAACTTGAGAGTAGGGTGTGTGGGATGGGTGTGAGGGAAGGCATTTGGGATGGGCTGGAGGGAGGGAAGAAAGCGGGGAAGTTATGTGATTCTATGTCAATATAACACAGATTTTATAAAAACTATAAAAAGGAAACCAAGGGCGAGTGGTGACCTTTGTAACAGCACTTTCAAGAATAATGAAGCTAAATGAGCTGGACTGTAGTTCCAATAAGAAAGAGAGCAAGGAAGGAAACCATCACAAGAAAAATTTTCATTTCTGTTTTCTTTTTTTTGTGTGTGTGTGCTCCCCCCTTTCCTTTCTTCTTGTAAAAATAGGATAATACACCTCAAAGTATCAAGGTTTATTAAAAATTAACCACTTTAGCCAACAATGCAGCCTTCACTACCACTTACCACGTTAAAAACTGTGATGTCCAGTAAACTACCCTCCAGAAAATTGGCATGATTCCATCTGGAATGTAACTCCATGGCTTGAAACATGGATGCTGTCTGTTCAATAACAATTTAAAGTCAATTAATCTAAATAATAACTTCTAAAAGGAAAGTATATGTAAATTTGTAAGTAGCAAAGTTCATATGCATTAAATTAATAATTATTGATCAAATCATATCTCACAAAAAATTTAAAAATCAAAGCTGCCAAACCAAACACCAGATATGAAAGGAACAAAACCATTCATTCTAAAGAGGAATGTCATTTACATTTCCAATTCCCAATGTATTCTTAGGTATTTAATGAAAGGAAGACATAATATTTAATTGACTGATAGTGTGGAAATCTTTTAAAAGATGGATTTATGAAATCAAATACTTAATGATTACACTTAAAATTCTACTCATCCCATTTTTAGGATTCACTATGTTTTGTCTTATTGTTATATAGGAGTGAAGGTTGGAATAAGAATTGAATAGGAATTCAATAAAAGAAAATGTTATCATTGCTGATACTAGTCAAACTCTTTATCTCTTTGGCAAAGTTAGCACCAGCATCTATACACAATTCTGTTCAGATTTTCCTAATGGAGAGTCTCTGACTGAAACTTTTATTTTAAAGTTTTCTAGACTATGAGACTATCCTTTTAATTCAAGAACTTCTAAATACTCAAACTTTTACTGGTCTATATATAGTTTTGAATGGTAATGAACATTATACTGACTCAGATAAGTGCTACTCGTTATATGTTTTTTGCATGTGGATGTGGATGTTTATGTGGGTCAAAGTACATGTATGTTCGAAGGTCAGAGGCCAGCTTTGGGTGTCATCCCCAAGAACACTACTCCACTCCTTGAGAGGTTTTCTGATGGGCTGAAGCTCATCAACTGGGCTACACTGGTTACTCAGTGTGCCATACTGAGTTTACTACTGCAGGTCAGCATGGTCAGCATTTCTATGTAGACTCTGAGAACCAAATGCAGGCCCTTAGATTGTTAGCCAAATACTATATTTACTGAGCTATCTCACTAGGCCCTAGATTTTCTTTTAAAAACTATATAAAGAAGCACACAAATATTACTGAAAGTACTAACAAAAACTTCTTGTCAACACGAATAAGTTTCTTATGGAAATTTAATATAACCTTTAAAAATTGTTTATTCCTCGTGTGAAATTTTCTTTTAAACACTGTTTAACATGAGTATGTCTCCGTCACTCTGTCACTCTGTGTGTGTGTGTGTGTGCATGCTGAGTCATCTCTCAAGTCCCTATGATGTTTTTTAAATGTGTAATACAAGATAAATGGCCTATATACACAACAATTCTGCTTTAGGTTGTTTTCATTTGGAGGTTTTAAAAACAAGGTCTCTCCCACACTAGTTGTGAACTTCCTATGTAAGTGAGGCTGGCCTTGAACTTTTGATGTGCTGAGATTACAAGTGTGTACCACCATGCCAAACTCTACTTCTGTTAACTCTTATAATTTAGATGAAATGGAAATGCTCCTCCCTTATAGATTTATTCATGGTGCTGAAAGTTGAGAATATCCATAATGTTTTTACAAAAGACAGAATGAGAGGAATAAGAAGTTTTAGATTTTAGTAAAATATAGAAACAGACTAAAACATGTCTTCTTTAAATTTCTCATTAAGTACTATATTGTGTAATGATGTATATTTAAAATGTATAATTAACCATGTAATACAATAAATATACTAGAAAGAATGAAAGGCTGAATAACAAGGAATAAGGGAAACTTTATGAATATAAAATACAAGTAGTAAAACCATCAACTACAAAATTGCAATGTTTATGTTGAACAGGAAAATAGAAACAAAGAAATACCTTGGAGCTGGAGTGATAGATGCATACACTCCCGTAACATTGTTATTTTCAGGAGGACTGGAATTTGCAGCCGCATGCCTGCATCGGTTATATATTGTCTAAAGTAATGAATACAGAGTTTTATAATGAGAACCAAGAATTCACTAAGTCCTTAATGGATATTTCATAATTTACCTATTTTCCTGCCTATACTGTTTAACAGCTAAATACTTAACAGCTTTTAAATTCAAAATGTAAGGATAACCTCATATAATAAAGTCACTTTAAGAAAGCAATATTCAAAACATATTCCAGATTGCATGATTACAATTGTCTTTTAAATAGTATCTCAATTTCGGCTCTTACCGTACTAACATCCAGTGGCAGTATGAAGACAATAAGAAAGCAGAGATACCAAGCCAGCAGTGTTCCAATGATTACAAGTCTATGCTGTTTCTTAAAGTCTCCATATCGATGAAGGAGGAACAATGCCAGAAAAAAGACAAAAACAATCTCAAGTCCTAAGGCTGCACCACTCATTATTGAATGTTCACAATCTCCAATCAAACTGATTCATGGATAGTTCTGGACCATATCTGTTAGCTTAAAAAAGAAAAGAAAAGGAAGAAACAAATAACATTAACACAGAAAACAACAATTTGGAAATTTTATAATTAGCTAATTAATATATTAACACACTCTTTGGAAAATTGTCATATAACTTAACACTGGCATTT
Organism: Apodemus agrarius; assembly: GCA_964023405.1. Lineage (NCBI taxonomy): Eukaryota > Metazoa > Chordata > Mammalia > Rodentia > Muridae > Apodemus > Apodemus agrarius. The sequence goes on from OZ030020.1 coordinate 30,627,930, forward strand.
GAATAATGTGAAATAACAAGTCTTTTTATAACGTACTTCTCAAAGTACATCTTTGAAAGTTTACAAGTAGGCTGAATGTGCGACCACACTTTCAGGCCTAGCACTTTGGATGCTGAAGAAAGATGATGAGTGAGAGGCCAGCCTGGACTGTACAGCTAGACTCTATCTGTCTCTCTATATAAATACAATTTCTTTATGGAAAATATTGTAAAATAAAAGCCATTCTTGTTTTTAATATATTAAAAATTAATAAATTCTTAATACTAAGATATGAACATTTTATGGGCATGTTCCCATGCACTGTGCAAAGATTAACCCTGTATTCCTCAAATGCTGATTTCTCTGCCCCGGGTCTGGTTCTGCACCTGGCACTGTAATGCTTAGTTTAGTATCTCCTGTCTCAATGTTGTATACACAATGCTTCTCATTTAATCTCTGATTTGTCAATAATAGTTGATCAACCAGTGTCTGAGCAGAGAGAATAGGGCTGGACTTCTGATCCCAGGCAGAGGAGTGAGGGGGGAGGGGGAGAGAGGGAAGAAGAAAGGATTAGCCAGAGGGAGGGAGCAGACAGGCTACATCACAGGAACACACCTCTAGCAGAAAGCCAGAGAAATACCAAAATGCAAGTATCTCCAGAATTTTGGCTGGGAGGTAGCCATATTAGCTTAGAGGATTAAAATAAACTTATTATGTTCAGTTATTGTGCCGTAAAGCTCGATTAAATAAGTCTTACAATCTCTATCTCATTTATTTGGGAGCTAGCAGGAATAAAGAAAGAATTATCACTTTTGAAACCTCATTAACACAATTTTAATATATCATTTGAGTATGTTTCTTAATGTAAATGCTAGCCACCTATTTAAATTATTTTTAACTTAAAAACATTTTTACATACAATATATTTTGATTAGATTGTTTCTCCTCTCCCAACTCCTCACAGATCCTCATCTCCCCTATCTACCCAACTCCATGTTCTCTCTGTAAAGAACATAAAACAAAAAACAAAAAAATAAAAATAAAAAACCGTAAGGCAAAAATACCAAACAAAAGGTGCATACACACACAGAGACAGAGAGACAGATACACACACATATACAGAGAGAAAGAGAGACAGAGCCGGACAAAGTCAGACAGACACAGAGAGAGACAGACAGACACAGAACAAAAAGCATGGGAGCCCATGTGTGTTGGCCAGCTACTCTGGGGCATGAGGCTGCCCTGGAGCGTGGCTGATATATCTAGTGACACTCCGTTGGAGAAAACTGATTTTCCCAGGAAAACCTTTCCCAGCAGGTCTCAACTGCAAATAGTTTCTTGGTTGGGGGTTCCCTAGTAAAATATTTTATAAAAGTAAGTTATCCTAGAAAATTAGATATTAAGTTTATCTTAGGAAGTTACATTTAATAAAGCTTTCTAAGGTCACCCATAGCCAAGAATTTAACATTTTCTGAAAGAAGTCACCACCAGAAACATTCAACAGTAACTTCTTTGAAGCATTATCCTTTTGTGCTTTGTCAAACTCAACTTTCATGATTTAAAGTTTGTTATGATCTGCTTTACAGGTTACCATTTCCCACTGATCTGTGCAGATCTTACTTTCTCTTTAAAAAGGTACTTTTCTAGTTTATTTACAAAGAAGCCGCTGTCACAGTTGCTACTATTACTTATTGTTATTGTTATTATTATTATTATCATATTTATTACTGCTGCAAAGGGTCTTAGTATCTCTATCACACTGGTCTGAAAATCACGATATAGCTGTGTTGAGCTCATCCATGCTACTGTGAATTTTACCTGAATGCTGAGGTGACAGTATATGGCACCATAGCTGGTCTTACCAACTGGTAACTGGATACTGGGTAAAGTCATTTTGTTTTTTTCTAAGACATGGTCTTGCTATGGAGCCTGAGCTAACCTCTAATTCATTATACAGACCAGACTGGCTTTGAACTGGTAACTCTACTACTTCTACTTCCTCAGTATTGACACAATTTTGTTTGGTTTGTGTGAAATAGGGTTTCATGAATCCCTGTCAGTCCTAGCAAGAATGACCTTGACTACTTCCTGCCTTCATTTCCCAAGTGCTGGGATTACAGGCATGTGCCACCACACCCACCTGGAAAATATTTGTTAATTGTAAATGTACAATAGGAACATCAGCAAATAATTTTTAACTTCTGTGATGGTTTGTATATGCTTAGCCCAGGGACTGGCTCTATTAGAAGGTGTGGCCTTGTTGGAGTAGGTGTGTCACTTGGACATGGGCTTAAGACCCTCACCCTAGCTGCCTGGAAGTCAATTTTCCACTAGTAGTCTTCAGATAAAGAAGCAGACCTCACAGCTCCTCCTGCATCATGCCTGCCTAGATGCTGCTATGTTCCCGCATATTGATGATACTGGACTGAATCTCTGAACCTGTAAGCCAGCCCCAATTAATGTTGCCCTTATAAGCGTTGTCCTGGTCATGGTGTCTGTTCACAACAGTAAAATCCTAACTAAGATAGAAGTTGGTACAAGTGGGGTATTGCTGTGATAGGCCTGACCATGATTTTGTTTGGAGGAAGGTGGATTTGGAAACAGTGGAATGCTTTAAATGGGGCTTAATGAGCTATCCTAGTAGGAATATGGAAGACTTTGTTACTGAGAGTGATTTGAATTGTATGGACCTGGCCCCAGAGGTTTCAGTGGAGAATTTCAGTATGTGGCCTAGAGACTATTTTTGTGGTATTTTGGTGAAGAATGTGGCTACTTTTTGCCCTTGTGTGAAGAGTCTGCCTAAGACTAAGATGTAGAAATTTAGATTAATTGCACTGACAAAGGAAGTCTCAAAATTGCCTGTTGTAAATTCTGTTGTGTAGTCACTAAAGTTCACTCTTATGAAGATCATTTTGATGAAAAGGAGCAAGTTGAGAAAGGAAAAATACAAATATATGGTTGAAGTATTAAAGGGGCACCAGGAAGTGAAGTGGAGCCGAATCCTGTGTTCTGGAGATAGCAGATTAAGGGAGTTAGAACTTTGGGGCTACATCCTTTCTAGCCAAATTTAGGTCCAGGTATGGTACACACCTCTAATGACAGGAGATAAAGCCAAGCAGATCTCTGAGTTCAATGCCAGCCTGGGACAGAGTAGGCTCTAAGTGAAGAACTTAAATCCAGGCTTGGTGGACGACACCTTTAATCCCAGTGTTTAGGACACAAGTCTGCAAATTTGAGTTCAAAGTCATTCTACAGAGCAAGTTCCAGCAGAAGCAAGCTTAGGCAGTGAAGGTGTTGAAAAACAGAACGCTGATGATAATGCAATAGAACAAGGGGGCCAAGTTCCAGCCCCAGCAAGCAGCAGAACTTGGCAGCTTTGGCCACATGTCTGTGGCTTTAGAGTCCAGAACAGAAGGGATTACTGGGACAATTGATGCTGGTTAGCTAGAGCTAAGAAATTAGCAGTGATTAAGACACCAACATCACTAAGGTGAAATTGTCTAGGAAGTGTTTTCTGAGAACACAAAGAAGTCGTGTTCCAGAAATAGCCAAGGCTGTACCTCATGCTGCAGCTGTACTTTGTAATGTTTAAGAATCACCCAGGTGGTATTGGTTTTGAAGGCATGAAGGCATCATGAAGAACAGCTGAGACTTGGCAGTGTGTGAGGCCAGGGAAGGCCATTGGTTAAGATGCAGCCTCAGTTACAGTGGACAGCCCAGGACTGAGGGAGTCATGCAATGGATTTAAGGCTTGGCACCATGAAGAGAACCTATAAGACTATTGGTGAAGCCTAGTTGCAGCAGAAGATGCCAGTGTATCAGAGATGCCAGTACCATGGGATGATCACCAAGAACAGTAGCAGCAGTGGAGTGGATCAACCTGAGCTTAGAGTGCTACAGAGGGCAGAGCTGGAGAAATGAGCTCTTTGGAGAAGCCCAGAAGATCATGTGTGGATTCCAGACATTGAAACAAATAGCTATAACATTGAAGTTGCCTTGGAAATCCCAAGATTTTTGAGATGCCAGAGCCATAGGATGTCTGCTGAGGAATGCTGCTAACAGGGTGTGGAACCAGCTCAGGAAAAGCAGTTTGTTGCAGTCAACAAAGATGAAAAAGGAGTTGGAGATCTGAAGACAGCTTTGCCATCCCAGCTGCTTTCCTGCCTTGCTTTGGGGATGACAGTTAAGGATTGGATGGATCTCAGAAGAGATTTGAACTTTGGATTTTTAACATTGTTGAGACTGCTATGACTATGGGGACTTTGAAAGTTGGACTAAATGTACATTTTAATTATGCCATAACTAGATATGGCCCCCATAGACTCCTGTGTAAGAACAAGCTTATGGGGGCCAAAGAGTGAACTGTGATGGTTTGTATATGCTTAGCCCAGGGAGTATCACTATTAGGAGGTATGGCCTTGTAAAGTAGACCTTTCAGCTCTCCTACCCCATGTCTGCCTGGATGCTGCCATGCTCCCACCTTGATGATACTGGACTGAATCTCTGAACCTGTAAGGCAGCCCCAATTAAATGTTGTCCTTATAAGAGTTGCCCTGGTCATGGTGTCTGTTCACAGCAGTAAAATCCTAAGATAGAAGTTCTTCTTAAAAAAAGAAGCTAACTGAAGACAATATGCAATTTTTTTTCTACCCTATAGTGAGCTAGCTAACAACTTCAGAGAGTAACTGTCTCTGTTCCTGTTCCCTTCAATAAGGTAACAGGCACGGGCCGCTTCACCCGCTCTCTGTGTCCTGAGGATCTGCGCTCAGGTCCTCAGGCTTGGGGTCAGCACCTTCCTGCTGAGCCATCTTCCCAGCTCCTCTCTACTCGTTAGCTCTGCACTGCCCTCTGTAGTGACGCCCTGAAAGCAGAGATCTCTAAGGTGGTATCTGGCCTATTTGAAATATCTGTTGAAATAGTGACTGATTACACACATTTTACTGTTTTCTTCAGTACTTAACACTATTGTTGCTGAATTCAAAAGAACTTTGAAACTTGTTACAATAAATTTTATAACTTAATTCTCTGCTTTGTACCTTATCAACTACTGTTGAAAAATTTAAATAACATATTCAAGGGGGGAAAAAAGCCCATGTACCTCAACCATATTTAAGGCAAGCATACATTAAGTGACTAGATGACAGGGCAAGTGGACTGTGCTGATGAAACCTAAGACCACCTTTAAAAACATTGTCACTCAGGGAAAATAAATCAATTTTCTCTAACAGAATGTCGCTGGGATATCAACCACACTCCAGGACAGGCCCCATGTCTCAGAGTAGTTATCCAACACTAAGGAAACTCAATGGTTTGTTTCTCTTTTCTTGTTTAGTGTGCGCGTGTGCATACTTTTTGATTCATTTGCTTTGCTTTGGCTTTTTTACTGGGGTGGGGGGGCTTCTTGGTCTTCTGCTTGTTTTAATACTAGTTTCTATTAGTTTGCCTTTTTGGTGTTTGTTTTGGTATTTTTTTTTGTTTTGTTTTGAGAAAGAGAAAACAAACATGCAAAAAGTAAGGTGGGTGGGGATATGGGAGGGTCTCAGACTTGGAGAGGGGAAAGACATGACCAAAATGTATTGTATAAAAATACTTCTTAAGGAAAAGATAAAAAATGTTACTCAGTATGAGTCTAAGGATAACATAATTCTTCCCAGAAACTTCCTGTATACTTCTACCTACCTTTTACTTACCTGTAATTTTCCAGTGCCAGGAATATTATAATAGTACAAAAATAATAATAATAAAAAAAAACAGAGGGAGTATAAGGAATTACCCTCCAGCTAGCAGTAGGGAGGGTGACAATGCACGCCTTTAGTCCCAGCACTCAGGAGGCAGAGGCAGGACAACCTCCGGAGTTCCAGGCCAACCTGGTCCACAGAGCGAGCTGGGGGACAGGGAGACACAAACATAGAAACAAAAGAAGACATTACCCTCCAAATCCTAACTATTCAGAAGTACTCAATGGCCAAATATTACCAAAATAGAAGAAATAATATTTAAGATTATTAATAACAAAGGAATATGCCCATATAAACTGAAAAATTAGATATACATTTATATGATCTGCAGAAAAAGATAAGACAACAGTAAATACTTAAAAATGCCAAATCAGTGCTATTATGGTGGGGAACAGCAAACGGCAAAATCAGTTACTAACATGCCATATTAATATTTCTACTATGCATCTCAGTTTATCATTCTCAGTATGTTAAAATGTTATATAAGTTAAAACATAACTGTGGGTCTTTTATCTCAGCACAAGAAATGCTTGGCTGTACCGTCTCCTCATAGCCAGGGTGTTATTCCATCAGTGCAGCAATGAAGAACAACTGCTTCTTACCATACTTTCTGGGATGAAATTGGCCAGCACAAACAGCTCAGCAGAGTTCTCTGCTTGGGAGCCTATCCCAAGACATCAGTAGGTGGACATTCCTCTCTAAAGAAGAATCTAAGCATTTACAGTGGGTTCTACTCATCAAGGGTAATGTGAAGTATGGAGTTCAGGCACTGGATACTCTCATTTTATTTCCAGATAAAGCTATGAAGGGCTGGCTATCTTTATGTGTCCAGTATTTTGTTTACCACATCATTCACGTTTCTTTTTGTGTCATTAATACACAGATGAAATTCAATAAAACTGGAGATTCACTGGGTTCCCCCAATGTGAAAGTATGTGCTTAAAGTTTGTATCTTTAATCTTGAAGCTAGATTCAAAGGAGGAATTACCTTTTAAGTACTGAATGATAGTACTTTCTATGACTACCTACAACTTCCTACAGCTTGTTTTGGTTGCTGCAACTGAATACATCTGTTGAAAGACAGGGTATCTTATATTCTACACAATTTAGCTATTTATATATTAGTTTGTAAAAGTATTTGTCAACTTAAAAAATCTGGTCATATTAAAAATGGAACCATAATTTGGAAATACATATCAAAATCACTTTTTAAAAAAATGTACCTTTGCGGTAGCAATTCCTTTTCAAATAACTCATTCTCAAGATAAACCAAAGCACAAGGCTTAGTGTGGGAGTACACACTTTAATTCCGTGTGAGGAGGAGGAGACAGGTGGATCCTGCTGACTGCTGCCTAGTCAGCAAGCTCCGGAAGAGACTCCACCTCAGAAAAGGGGAGACAGTTTTGAGAAACAAGCAGAGGCTGTTCGCTGGCTTCCACATGCACACACATGCCTGCACACACACATAAACACACATAAACACATAAATGCAAGCATGTATGTGCACACATGTGCAAACACACATACATAAAAGAAACAGCAAAATGGGAATTAAAGCGTATCTACACTGCTCATTTTTACTATAGTACTACATGTGAAAACACACAACAACTTAAGTGTTTGCAATAAGTAGTCCAGGAACCATTGCCAGTTGAGCTTTTTAGGAAAAGAGCCAAAGGTTTTATAACTAACTCTTCATACTACCTAACTAGTCACAACCTATAGGATCAGGGAGGGATCTATGCCTGAGTCAAAGGTAACAGCAACACTACTGATGAGAACTGAGGATCACAATATATCCACAGCCAAAATAATAGAAGGCTATAGAGCAATCACTTCAGAGACAGCAGAAGGGACAGTCCGAGGAAGCACAACACACACACATGCTTAAGGACAAAGATTTAATAAAACAAAATGTGGTGATCATGGTTATGGAAAAATGGTTTCTACTTTTTTCTTTGTGCTTTCTTGAATGTATGTTTTAAACTTTTAGTTAAAAAAATAGTATTTTATATTAAGTTATTTTAAAGTCAATATAATAATGTAGAATTAAATACACAGACAAAGTTTGTGGTGGATATTAATCTAATATTACCACTCTTTTAAAATGCATGTTTTATTATAGTATATATCTTGGCAAACCTTGTCTTGAGACAACTGTATAACTTTATGCAATGCAAGCAGTTAAATGAGGATGAGCACCTTACACCTGTGGCTATAAAAAGCAAATCATATGGAGGAGCTCCAGACACAAAGCAGGTCCTGAATATATGTGTGGTGGTTTGAATAGGTTTGGCCACCACAGATTCATGTATTTGAATGCTGGCCTACAGAGCATGGCACTATTAGGAGGTGTGGCCTCGTTGGAAAAGGTATGTCTGTCGCTGTAAGGATGGGCTTTGAGGTCTCCCATGCTTAAGCTCCTCCCAGTGTAGAATTCCAAGTCTCTGGGCTGTCTACAGAACATTCTTCTTCTGGCTGCCTTTGGATCAACATATAGAAAGAACTCTTCCAGCTTCTTCTCCAACACCTTGCCTGCAAGCTGTCATGCTTCCTGCCATGATGATAATGGACTAAACTTCTGAAACTATAAGTCAAGCCCAGGTAAACGTTTCCTTTAATAAGAGTTGCCTTGGTCATAGCGTCTCTTCACAGCAATGAAACCCTAAGAAAATGTGCTAGCTGCTTACCTTTCTTTGTCTTCTAGAAAATATCTACTTGCTCCAGTGTTCTCAAGGTATCGGTTTTACCCTCAGTAGTTAGTTTTCCTCAAAAAAGTGTGTGTGTGTGTGTATGTGTGTGTGTGTGTGTGTGTGTACATATATATATGAAAGGAAAGCAACTGCATTTTGCTTTTCAATATCTGTGGTTGATACTACAACCCCCAAAGTGCATCCTTATCCCTTTCTAAGAAATGAGCCAGGGTCACAAAAATTATTGTTCCCTTACACCAAATTAGCATTATTTCCTTCAGTCTGCAAGGCAGCTAAACAGTTCATCTGTTTGCTAGCGAGAGAATAAGCACAATTCAGAACCACGTCAAGAAGGTGCATCTAGCACCCCAAAGCCAGACAGGAAGATGTCAATCATTTAGGCACACAATCAGAATGATTTCATTACTGTAGAACACTTACTGAGCTGTTACTATGTATAACTCTGCAAAAGAGTTCAAGAGCCAAAAGAAAAATGTGCCTTTGATCACAGTAAAGGTTGACATATTTTTCAAACATTAATAGGTTTAGGAAGATGATAATTGCATTTGGAAGCATCCTAGTTTTCATTGGTTAGCATTAATGCCATAGTAGTAAAGTTGAATTTACTCAAAATCAAATGTCAATTGCCTTGACTGATCAACTTTAGTGTACAAGTAATCAGATTGTACCCTTTAAAACATCAGGTCCAAAAGCCTCAAATATTTAAAACCTAACTCCATCTTTTTCTAATGATCAAGAAACTATTAGCTATTATTTCAAATGCCTTTATAATCATCCTGCTAAACTGAATGGTTCAGAAGTACTATCTTCTATGTATGTTGTGGTTGTTAAAAGTTCTATATGCTAAACTCACTGTGAAAAAAATTTTAAAGGTTAAGATAATTTTGGAATTTGAGAAATTCCAAATGTTCAAAAACAGAAAAAGAGCAAAACACAGAAGCAAGTGATGAGAATACAAACAAATAAACAAACTGACAAAAATTTGTCAAGCTCCCAAATTCTGAAACCAATAAGAAATTTGGCCATCAGGATCTAAGGATTCATCAGAATTGGTTTTAATTTTTTCTTTTATTCAGAGTCTTCCTTCAGATGCCTGAATACAAACTGTCTACTACTGAGCCACAGCCCAGTTGCAGTATTAATGTAAATAAGTGTTTTAACTCGTCTATGTGACATAATGAAAGTTACATAACTCGAGAGCCTACAAGAAATTAAGGTGAGCAGAACAAGAAGTGAATGATAAAAGTAAAAGAGAGCAATCCCCCACTCTAATAAGAAATACCTCACATGTAATCATTATTCTCATGCCTAAAGACATCACTCCTAGAATTTTAGTTAAGACAATAGGACAAGAGACTATTTCACTTTTGAAATGACAAGTCAGAATGGTTTTGTTTTTGTTTTGGTCCCTCTAAGAGAGGATCTGACAAACCAGGTGACTAGGATTCCTAAGTGTGACAAGAGGCAGGAGCCAGTGATTCATCTTTGGCAAGGCTTCAAAGGCTGGAGATAACAACCAGGTCAGTGGGTAAGAACTCTAATCTGTCAGCAAACCTTGAGGATTTCAGTTGTAGGAATTGTAAGAATTACTTTGGTATCCAGAGACTCCTTTCTCACAAAGTATTATTTTTACAAATGGACTTGAAGATTTAATGTATGTTTAGGATATTGTACTGTACATTACTTGTTTGTTTAGTTAGTTTCCACTAGATCTTCCAAAAGATTGTTATAATTTTGCTTAATAAAGGAGAAAATGGCAGAGTGGATATGTGATTTACAAATCAGTTCTCAAATCAGTATGTGGCGAAAGAGATCCAAACTAAGGCATCCTGACCACAGAGAACAGATTTCAATTTCATGTCTCCTCTCCAATCCAGACATCCTTTTAAAAGTTTGTTTTAAATAATTTCTATGATTCCATTTTCATAAAGAATAATTTAAAAATATTCTATTATTCTTCAGAATGAATCAAGACCAATGCTTAAAAACTCATGTTTAATATAAAATTTAACTTTTTACTCTGTGGGTAATTATTTCATTTAGATTACAGTATTTTTTCTAATTTTCATGGGAGAACTACAAAGTAAACTAGAACAAATAAGAATATTTTTGTTATTGATCTAACATCTGCCCATGACAAGTCATTAAATCAAAGAAAACTGAAGATAACTTTCAAATTGAGGAAGAAAGTAGATAGTTGTGGAATTTGACAGGCAACTGGAAACATTTCTGCTGTGTAACTGTCTCTAGCATTTTACTCCTCTAAGCCAAATGACAGAAAGAGCAAAAGGAACCTCTAAATCTCTCTATGATGCAATGCTGCCTTCATGCTTCATTGTATTTCTCTGGTTGTATTTGATTTTCAAAAGTGGGACCAATAGTTGTACACATATGTGCATATACACATATACCATATATGTCAGTTACTATGGCCAGTCCATTCTAGACTCTCCAAGGCTCTGAAAATATTGCCTTGTAACTACGATATGTTTTCAGTTGTGTAAAAGACATTGCTATTGCCTTTTCCAAAGATTTCCTTTCTCAATTTATAATGTCACTTTGTGTTCTATCTGAAGCTTCCAAAGAACATTAGATATTATTCAACCTAATGACATTTTTCAGTTATATAAAATGTTTTTATTCTGGACTCAGATTAATTCTAATGCTAAAACTATGCTTTAAAAAAATTTACTAAAATGAAATACAATATGTGCTAAATAAGATTAATCAGGAAATAAAATATTTTACATTAGCAGCAATCACAACACAGTGTTTAAAAGACCAGTCTCTTAAAATCTCTATGGAGTTTCTATATAGCTAATAACCTCAAATCTTCAATGGACACAATTCCTCCATCAAAAAGAATTATGTGTGCCAATATAAACCTTTTCAGTATATTAAGGAAACAGCTGTGATTAGAAGAAATGCAAAAAAAAAAATAGTTTCATTATCAAGGCAAATCAAGAGGCTCATAAAGCTGATAGGCCTTCCTTTTCTAGAGAGAACCTGTGCCCACTAATTTAAATATCCTAAGTTCTCTGGTAACTCTTAAATTCAGGGCTGAACAAGGTTTGGTTTTATGCTTACTACAATTTTTCTCTTGAATGAGTTACATCCTAACAGAAAGGCCAAAGTTCAAAAGAAAGCAAATAAGTTTTTCAAAATAGCAAAAGATAACTTTATACACTATTTCAGAAGGTCGAATTGTAAGATTCTTTCTGGAACAAAATTGTGAATACTTATTTTCTCTCTCTCTCTCTCTCTCTCTCTCTCTCGGGGGTGGGGGGTTGAGACAGGGTTTTTCTGTGTAGCCCTGGCTGTCCTGGAACTCACTCTGTAGACTAGGCTGGCCTCGAACTCAGAAATTCACCTGCCTCTGCCTCCCAAGTGCTGGGATTAAAAGCGTGCGCCACCATTGCCCGGCGTGAATACTTATTCTCATAGTCTTGCTTCATTTCAAAGCCAATTTGCAAACAGGTCTTTTATTTATTTGTTTGTTTGTTTGTTTATATTTCACAACAATGTCACTTTCAGGAACTAAGGGTTCATGAATTTCTTACTGTCAAGAAGGATTTAATTCCATTATAATACGAATCTTGCTCTCCCCACAAAGAAGAACAAGGGTATGCAATCTAACATACTAAACCAATAGTCTAATGTTTTTGAGGAAGGCAGCCTGCTTTTGTCTAAACTCTATAAATCCTCTTCATTTATACTGGACTTGAAATGCATCCACCTAAGCTCTCCCCCGTTGCCCCTAAGTCACATTTTATATTTTTGCAGTTTGCCACACCTGAATTTTGCATGGTCATTGTAATCTAATCGCCCCCCTGACCTCTTCAGAGGCTAAATTAGCATAGTTTCTTAGGCAGATTCAAAGAGAGGTTGTGGGTTGAGTCAGAGGCATCTTAACAGTTTTCAGGGTGGTCTCTCATTGCACGCAGATCCTCCCGTCTCCTTCTGCATTTGAGAGACCCAACGAGGATCCACGCGCGAACTACTGCGGGCTCCCGCTGCCTTAAAAATAAACCATCGCTTCTCTTGGAACTGCGATTTAGCTTAAAAAGGCTTCCACTCGCGCGCTGTCTGATTTGATGCAAGCCCGCGGGGTGTGCGTCGTCCTCCAGCCCAGTTTCTAAGTGAGGTGGGGATCGCGTCCACAGACCCGGTCCTAAGGGCCGCCCACTGCCAGGTGGAGGAAGGCGAATGGCCGGATGGCAGGCGTGCCACCCGCAGCCTCTCACCTGGCGGGCCACCGAGACCGGGGACATGGGCCTGGCGGCGGCGGCCACTTAGAATCTGGAGTCCCCCAAATCTAAGTCCGCCAGACAGGGCCGGGACCCCAGCCCCTGACGCACCTCACGCGTCCCGCCCCCCTCACGCTCACCATCGGACCTCGCCAGACAGCGTCTGGAAGGGACTTGGAAGCCTCGCGACCGCCGCAGCCTGCCGGGCTCAGGGATCCTTCAGTCCCAGGCGACCGTGGCGGTGATCACCCGAAGGCCTGTGGGCTCCGGGAAAAGGAAAACCCGCTCCCAGTCAATCGGCTGACATTTCCCAGTCAGACGGAGCTCCACCCACTTCCGCCTGCTGGTCCTCCTCCTTCTTCAATCCCGCTCTGCGCCGCGGGGAGTTGTGGGTATCTGGAGGGTTTGTCCAAAAATAAGAGTGGAGGAATTGAGGAGGGAGAGGGTCGGACTACGAGCTGAGCCCGGAACTACAAATCCCAGCAGGCAACTGGGCGTCAGAAGGCGGCTGCAGGAGAGCGGGATGCAGAACTCCGCGCGCGCGGTGGTGATGGAACGTTGCTAGTTCGCGGGTCCGGCTGCTAGGGCCCCGGCGATCACTCTAAGCAGCGCGTTAGAACGGGAATCTGGAAGGCAGGCGGCTCTTCAGTTAATTCAAGCATTCAGAACTTCTGAATCATTGGACGCCATGCATAGGTAAACCGATTGCAAAGAAAAAAAAAAAAAACGGACAAAACTTGAATGAACCGTTTGAATTCTTTTAGGCCTTGAATGTTGCTTGTTGCTCAAATAATCTTGTTATGTGAATGGTTGCTTAGTTCCTTTTTGTAAGAAAATGGATGGATGAATGCTTTAGTGCGAATATCAATGTGCGGTCTAATTTGGTTTCCTAATTAGGTTTTCCTTCTGCTACTTTTAATCACTGTATGAATGCCATCCGGCTTTTTCCCTCTAGGGGAAGAAATTGTTGAGGCCTTCTGCGCGACCATAAATCCCAAAGCCTTTCGAAGTATATGTGTTTCCGATTTTCTCTTTCATTCTCGGATTTCTTTCGCTGTAGGCACGCTAAAAATGCAGTACTGTTACTTGCTGTGACTTTGCTACACTGCATTCTTGACTTTTCTTTCAGTCCTACCTTGGAATTATTTAGGGGTGTGCTTTCAAAAGGCCTAGGGAATGTGTGCCCTTTCTGCAGGAAGCACCTTCAGGAGATTCCGGACCAGAGTAGCAACAGCAACGTCACCACCAGCTTCACGTGGGGATGGGATTCCAGCAAGACTTCTGAACTGCTATCAGGCATGGGTGTCTCTGCCTTGGAGAAGGAAGAGGTGGACAGTGAGAATATCCCACATGGACTGCTCTCAAACCTGGGCCACCCCCAGAGCCCGCCAAGGAAACGACTGAAGAGCAAAGGGAGCGACAAAGACTTTGTGATCATCCGTCGGCCTAAGCTCAACCGAGAGAACTTTCCAGGTAAGGCATGACGCGAAGATTCAAGTTGTGTAAGTAATGGATTGAACTAGTTTGCTCTAACTAAATTGATTGGGGAGTTCTTTTGGATCCGTGCCTAAAACTGCCTGGTTTGGAAGTGTTGCCGTGAAATGGATTCCAGTCATTAAGTCTCCGGGAATCTTGTTTGGTTTTTATCTTGTGGTCAACAATTGACTTGAAACTTTCAACCCAAGAGGCAGCATTCCTGCCCTTTTCCTTAGAAGGGAATCTTCCTGCTCAAAGCCTAGCTCAGCACAGTGCTCTATGGGAATAGAAGCAGGGATCTTAAGGGCTCCCCTTTGGCTCTAAATGTACTTCTTTGTATCCGAGCAAGCTTTGTATCTGTATCATAATCACTTAGGTTCCTGGTAGGCACATTAGGAAGGTGACTGCTAACCTAAGTAGAAGAGACTCAGACTGCTGGCTCCACTTGCAAACAGGCCCTTGGGGGATGCCGTGCTTCCCTGCTATGGCATTGCATCTACAGTCAGAGAGCCCCGAAACTTACCTTCATTCCCCACTGCCCCCTACACCCAACTAGTCACCTCGTCTCTCACTCTTGGGTGGCAACGGCCTCAGGCTTTCAGCATCTCTTCCTGAATTGCTGTAACAGATTTTATAAAGTCAGTGTCAGCTTTCTTCTCACTTCTGCCTCCAGGAGGCAGAGTGGGCTGATGAAAACCGTATTTACCCGAAATTATTCCCTCACTAGTGACTCCCATTTCTTGATTTCCCAAGCCTTTTTTTTTTTAAATAAGCACCTCCGGGGTGGATCTAGACTCAAGTACTGGTAGTCTTAGGGTAGATACAGTGTATTGACCTGAAGCATTGTCAGGCTTTCCCCAGCCCCCTGGTCATTTAAAAGAGTGATTCGGGAAGTGTTTCTGAGAGCCCCCACTGTCCGCCACAGTATAGTGCTAAGAATAATAATAGCAGTGAACCAGACAGACACTTGGTAGAGCTTCCCTTCTAGTGAGGAAATACTAGAAGTGCAGTGGATACGGTACTTTATGGGATGGGTTAGACCAACGTGGCTAACAACAAAGAGGGGGTCAAGCTGAGGAAGAGCCGAAGTCTTGGAATCTGAAGATAGATTGCAAACTGGGCTTGCAAAGACAAGCAAAGACAAGGAGGGGAGAGTGCAGGAATGTGGCATGAAAACGTCCCTTGGTATAAGGAACCCAAAGCCAAGGGAACAGCCATTTAAAACCCTGGAGAAAAGGATCGGCCCTGCAGGAAAAGCAGTCGGGGAGGACAGTAGGGAGAGGGGCGGCCTCTGGTGGAGCTGATCTTTCCTCATTGGAACCACTCACTCCCCTTTTCTTGTTCTTCTTTTCTTCCGTTGAGACAAGGTTTCTCGGTTTGTCATGGAACTCACTCTATAGACAGGCTGGCTCCTAGCTCAGAGATCTGCCTTCCTCGAGTGCTGGGATTAGAAGAGTGGACCATCACCACCCTGGCTCATTGAACCCTTTAAAGGGACATATTATTGGTTAGCTGAGGTTGAACTCTATCAGGTAGAGGAGAGACAACAGACCCCTAGAGATTTATGTAGAATTGTGGGGGAATGGTAAACAGTGGTCAGATGCTGGATATATTCTAACTTTAGAGACAGTGGGATGGGAGCCGTGGAAGAGGTGCACAAAGTCTAAACTGAAATTGGGTGAGGAGTGGAAAAACAGATTGAAGAAAGCATCAGAGTGAATTCTTACAGAGCCAATGTGAAGAGATGTATTCTTCCGGTCCTTCCTTCTGGCGCTGTCTGCAGATAGGATGGTGAGCTGATCACCTGTTTTGTAGTCTTGTGTCAAATACCTTTGAACCCAGCACCCAGGTGGCGGAAGCAGGCAGATTTTTGAATTGAAGGCCAGCTGGCCTACACAGTGATTTCCAGGACAGCCAAGGCTACACAATGAGACTCTGTCTCCAAAAAATAAAAAAAAAAAATCTGTTTGGGCTTCTCAATACTTTTGTAGGAAACGGAGTCATCTTCAAGTTGTAGCACATGAGTCCACATTAATGCCAGATATGGTGACACGTATCTCTAGTCCCAGCTTAGAAGGCTGACGTCAGGATGGGGATTCTGGAAAGCATGGGCTCTGTAGTAAGGCTGTCTCAAACACTGGCTTGAGAAGCCAATCGACAGACATCTTTTGTCTATAATCATGTTAATCTGACTCTGCACACATAGAAATCTTTTCCTTTAAAACTTACCGTGACTCTTCTTTTTAAGAGCCTGGGTTTTTAGCAGTAGCAGTGTGGTGTTAGACCAACCAAATGTGAAGCAAAGCACTGTGAAGAGCAGACGGAAGACAAGGGAGGGCAGCTGTCTCCTAGCAGTTTCAAAATGGAGTTGAGGAGGACAGACAAAGTATATAGCATTACACACACACACACACACACACACACACACACACACACACAGCCATCTGTCTGCGGGAAGCCAGAGGTGTTAGTAGCTCAGACCCTGGGTGTCCTCGGGGCTGGAAGGAGGGAAGGAGCCCCTGTGCAGAAGTGACTCACTTCCTGTCCCCGTGGATATGTGGAGCCTTGGCCACTCAGCCAAGGCAAGGTATGGGGGAGAGAGGAACTGAACTGGTCCAATCAATGAGTCTACATTTCCTTTTTTTTTTTTTTCCTGTTTTGTTTGTTTGGTTTTGGTTTTTGGTTTTTTGGTTTTTGAGACAGGGTTTCTCTGTGTAGCCCTGGCTGTCCTGGACTTTGTAGACTAAGCTGGCCTCGAGCTATCAGAGATCCTCCTGCCTCTGCCTTCCAAGTGCTGAGATTAAAGGTGTGCGCCACCACCCTGGCTTTATTTTTAAAGACCAATCTTGTATACCTCTGGATAATGCACTATGTAGTCTTGAAGTCTCAGCATTTCTGCTGTTTCAGCCTACCTTTCAAGGGCTGACTGCTTGTGAGTTATCATACCTGACCCTCGCCCCCACCCCCGACACACACACACACACACACACACACACACACATGCACCTTTTTCAATATGCTCTCATCTTATAGTCCAGGTTGACCTTGAACTCACGGCGATCCTGTCTTCAGCTTCCCTAGTGCTGGGATTATAATCCGTAAGGACAGAAATGAGCCTAGACTTTAAGATTGATGCTAAAAATGAACATCTAAGCTGAGAGAGGGAAAAACATTATGGCTCTTAGGATTTCCGTGATCTAGGAGACAGAGAAGGCAATAGCACGCATTTATGCAGGGACTGACTTTCACGAGCACCCCCTTGTTAACTGCTGTGGATGAGAAGTAGGCACATGGTGTAAGCCGAGAGACAGCTGCTACAGGAGAGTGCCACCAAGCTCCCGGAAGCAAGCACGGGCCTCCAGCGTAGCTGGATTCTTAGCCCAGCGAGTTTTGCATGCAGTTGTTAGGACAGGTGGCTAATAACTCTGCCAGGATTAGGGCCGGACAGGCTACGCCTGCTGTACACAGATCTGGTGACTGGTCCAGGGCTTTTGCTGGTCCACTGCTCTAAGCAAGCAAGCTTTCACCACGGGCTGCATTCCAGCCTCGCATCTGGCAACTCAACTCCTCTGCATCTGTGTATGTGGGAGGAGTAAAGCTATGTGGCCATCGTATAGCAAGCAGGGCGGTGCTGGCTGGCTCCGGGGGCCTGGCCAGGGCACAGAAGGAGTCGGGAGGGAATGGGAAACGTCCAGAGGTGGAACCAGCTGCGGAAAGAGGGCAGTCACATTTTGTTTATGGTCATTAAATGCCTGTCCCTTGTCTTTTAAATAGGTGAGCACCGTGAAACTGGGCTGTTAAGCCACTTCAGATTCCAGACCCCGCCAAGGTTCTCTCTCTAGACTAAAACTCCAAAGTCCAGAGTATATCAGAGTCCACAAGGAATCCTGTTCAAAGTGCAGAATTCCAGAGGTTCAGATCCAAGAATTTCTTGAGCCTGAGAATCTGTGTGTTAGTACCCCAAAGCAAACATTTTTCTCCCCATACTTTTTTTTTTTTAGTTTGTAAGAAATATATTTTATATCGCAATAAGAGAATTTGAAACTACAGTTTCATAGAATGATCATCCCACTTTCCCGAAGATATGATCTGTTTGGAGTCCACTCTTGAGATAATAACAATAATAACCATAGTGGTAAGGATGGTACACATAAAGGCGTTTGCCATCCATACTGAGCTCCTGCCTTCCCTCTCTCGGACCCACAAGGTAGGAAAGAGCCAACAGCTATAACAGACTCCACACCCCTACCCTTGCTTACACAAAAGAAATAAAATGTTTTGTTCAAAGCAAAGTAGTAGTAGTAATAGTAGTAGTAGCAGCAGCAGCAAGCCTACTAAATTAATTGCAGGACCCACCAGCTCCCAATCTTCATTCTATAGGAGTCATTGTGGGGACATTTCCAGTTGTCTTGTGTTGCTTTATAGTTTCCTTGCATTTATTCCACCTTTTTTATTTTTATTTATTCGCTTTGAGACTAAGTATCCCTGTATAACCATGACAAAAACTCACTATTTGGTTGGTTTCATACATTGCACAGTCTTTTATGTGCTGAGATTATGGGGACTGGAGAGATGGCTTCGCGGTTAATAGCCTGGTTGCTCTTCCAGAGGTCCCGAGTTCAATTCCCAGCAACCACATGATGGCTCACAACCATCTGTAGTGGGATCTGATGCCCTCTTGTGGTGTGTAGGTGTACATGCAGATAGAGCACTCATGCGTAAATAAATAAATCTTTAAATTAAAAAAAAAAATATTCTGAGATTTTGGACCGGCACCACTAGGTCCGGCATAGCAAAAATAAATACTGTTCTAAATATTGGATATATAACAATGAACAAAAAGCCCAACTCTCGTAGTTTGCTAGCCCTTATTTCTTTATTTTTTTCTCACATTCCCACAAGGGTGAGGACGTTGTAGAAATAAAGGGATATGGGGCTGAGTGGTACGATTGTCACACATCAGTTTTGGGTGTGTTCTTTCTTTTTTCTCTCTGGCACAGTGTACCCAAAATACATATGTATTAACAACTAGGACAGCCTCTGTTGTTTATGAGGAAACGAAAGGACATACATGTGGGGTGGCAGAAGTCTGGCCTTAGTTCCCTAGGGAAATGGCACAGAGTATAATGTGCCACCAAAATTTAGCCAGTAAAAGTGGTCAAACTGTGAGCACCCTTAATAAAATCAAATATAAAAAAATAAACATTGGTATCGGGGTCTCAGTGCCTTCGCCTCTAATACAATTTGATTATATAAGGATAAGTAGAGGGACTGTGTGTATATGTGTTTTCACACAGTATGTATGTGTGTTGGTTTTTGTGAGACTCTAGTCCTGCTTGTCCTTGAAGCTCTGATTATTCCTGCCTCTTGAGCACTGGGATTTTAGGTGTGTACACACAGCTCAGCTGAAAAGCAATCTTAAAAGTCAGAATTTGGGCGGCTACCTGTGGCTTAGCCGTAAAGTGCATTGGCTACTCTTCGGGAAACTCCAGGTCCAGAAGATGCAACACCTCTGGCCTCTGGGCGACTCACTCAGGCATACATGTTCAGGAACATACACGTGCATACATGTAGTTACCATCAGTTCCCCTTTTAGTCATAATTTCAGACGTCAGTAGAATCATTTTGGATATGCAGTCTGAACCTTGAGTGTCAGCGCTCTTCTGAGAAAGGAGCAGATCAAATAAGACAAGGTAGGCATGCCTGCCGTGGGGGTCGGGTGCTTAGGGCTCCCCCACGCCCCTTTCCCATGAGGGCATGGGGAGTGGATGATCATTGAGGAAGCTGCTTGCACCTGAGAGGAACCAGGCAGCAGTGCTGCTTAGCTACCTTTCTGTGCCACTGGTAGGAAGCCCCAGTGGGTTTTGCAGATGGAAGTGGAGGAAAGGCCTCCGGGCAGTCCGTTTGCTCTCTTGTGCTTGCAAACCGACCAGGCAGCCATGTCAAGAACCCAGGAAACAGATGGCCGATGTTTTGAGAATTAAATATGGCGAATACAATTAGATTAAGTGTTTCACAGCCTGGATTTCAGCCACCAGCGCGGCTACTGGAGACACATTTCTGCCCCATTCATCCATCCGCTGGGACAGCAGCCAGTCCCAGGCTCACTCGCCTCTGCCCAGGGGCCCCAGGACCAGGCTGTCCTGCGCTGGGACCTTCTCTTAGCCAAGGCTGTATATAGTGTTCTGGACTGCGGCTCCCCCATTCGATGGTAAACTCGTGGGTCCCCTGCGGCATTTAGCAGCCTTCTCTGCCGCCAGAGACATATCGTCAAGCTTCCGCCCCTTGGGACCTTGTTCCTCCACTTGGGAAGTTAGAAACGCAAATGTGCCTCTTAGTTCTGCCCGCTTTCTAACAATGGCGCCTTTGTGAAATCGTTTGGCTGCCTTGAAATTAGTGTCCTCATACATAAAAATGACACTAATAATACTTAGTATGTATGTAGTATGTATGTACGTATGTGTGTGTGTATATGTATATATATATATATATATATTGCAGGAAAGTCAGTGGAATTTAATGAATTTGAGAGTTTTTAGGACTTCTAGTAGATGGCAAGTTTTACTGTTATGTTGTTTACTTTTTTTTTTTTTTTTTCAAGACAGGGTTTCTCTGTATAGTCCTGGCTGTCCTGGAACTCACTCTTTAGACCAGGCTGGCCTCGAACTCAGAAATCCGCCTGCCTCTGCCTCCCAAGTGCTGGGATTAAAGGCGTGCGCCACCACCGCCCTGCTCTTTACTTATTTATTTAATGGTCCATTTTTCCACTGAGGCTGTTGGACATGAGCTGTATCTCATACCCAGCTCCCAAAACTAGTTCATTAATCAAAAACGACTCGGGGTATGTCTGTTACAAGCCAGTCTCTTATTGTTCAAATGAGGAAACTGGTCTTGTGAGGCCGATAGTCTTGCCTGTATTTAAAATTAAAGCCAGCATTTCTTCTCTGAAGTGTTAGTTATTCCTCCATGAAATATCAGGCAGGCACTTTCAAATAATTCAGTGTCGGGCTCTGTTCTTGAAACTGATGTAGTAACTGATATGGTTGGTTAGAGCTTAGCCTCTCTCATTAAGAATTGACAGAAATAAAAGGTCCGATGCACTTAGCAGGTATTTATCGAGTTCCGTTTACATGCTAGCCATTGCAAGTTGCCCAAACGTGGGTGTGGGTCTTCGGTGGTGACATGACATCACTTCCCAGAGCAAGTGTCTTTTAAGCTAAGTCTGGGATAAGCCGTTGTACAAATTCTTCCTTACTTTGTACTGTCTTCTTGCAAGGCTTTGGTGCCTGGGTCTGCTACCTCTGTATGCAGTACTGTTCTACCCTTTCCTCCTATCTCCGGGCACGCTTCTCTGATTCCCTCCCCGGTCATCTTTATCGCATGCTCTTGTTGGCTGACCCATCCTCCCTTGCCGCTCACCTTTTCCTTAGTTCCCTAAGCTTTCTCCCGAGCTCAGCTGCAGCTGCGCCTGAGGGCTTTCTCTGGGCAGGACCGCTGAGGAGTTCCCTTTGAGGCCAGAGTTAACAATCAGCTGCACGTGGTGGACTGTACTCCAGCTCCAGTACCCTCTGGGGGGACAGCTCAGAAGCAGGTTCCAGATGGTCTCCTGGAACCCCTGAAGGTTTAGACCGGTCGTCCATGGCGACAGCCTGCCTATTCGCATGCCATAGCTGGCTTCCGTCCACTCCGTATCTGTCTTCCCCACTTTGCCAGTGCTTCCTGTCATTAAGTGCCAGATAACTCCTTGAAGACAGACCTGGACCTGCTTCTGGAGATCATCAGCGCAGATAGAGGGAGAAATGTGGGGTTTGGGCTGGGGTAAATTCCTTGCAGCATGACCAGGCCCTCCTCTGATCTTGGGTTTTTGCCTGTTCATGAGAATTCAAACCAGCATACTTCCTAGTAGGAAAGGAAGAAAAAAAAATACAGAAGGAAAATGTGCTGATTTCGTGGAGAGAGCAGGGAGTCTGGACAAGAAAGATTGCCTCTGTACTGCATGATTTAAAATCTTCTACATCGCCTCCTCTCCACACTGAACAGCTTTGCAAGGCATATCTGTTTATTCTCATTCCTACAGATAGAAAACAGACCTAGAGACTCAGTTGCTCTGCATTGTAGACTAGGGGCAACAGGGCTGGGATTCCACTGAGGGCTGAGTTCCTCCTTTAGCGTGGTAATTCTCAGATATGCCAGGGATCTTTGTAGATCAGAATGAAATCTCAGGCTTGCAACACTTGGGAGACAGGGCCAAGGGGACCAGGAATTCACGCTAGATCAGAGAGAGCTCAGCCACATAGTGGGTTCAAGGCTGGCAGAGTACAGGGGACCCTGTCTCCCACGCTCAACGTGGGTAAAGAACAAGAGAGACAGACAGCTACATTGGGGAGGTTTGGGGGGGGGCTTCCCTGACAACCCTTCTGCCCTAGACGCTGCCTAGATTTGTTGTCCCTCCTGCAGCCGTCCGTGATAATTGGAGTGTCTTCTTTGTCTCTCAGCTTCTAAATAGAATAAGGATCTGGGCGTTCTTAGCTTATTTTGTATCCCAAGAACAAACCTTGGGATTGACTTGATGGTTCAGTAAATATATGAATATATGAGTTTTACTTCCTAGTATGTAAAACAAATCAGATTTTCCTTTACAAGGACTTGTGGGCACGGGAGGCCTAAACAGGTGAGTCAGTGATGAAATCATGTACACCAGTGACCTCCGTTGGTCATGAGGCTTCTCATCGCAGGAGGCCATTAGTAGTAATTTTATTTTAAATGAATAGCATCCAGGTACAACCCAGAATGACTTATCCTGAGAATTACAGCAGGCTCCAATGACTGGAACACACTTCTAACTAAACAACAGATTAAAGAGTGAGTTGAGCCATCACAGGCTGAGCCTTATGCTAAGTAATGTGGACACAGACTGAGTGTCTGGCTCTGTTGAAAAAGTGCAGTTGAAAGACAGGCAGGGTCTGTCTCAGAGACAGTCCAGGAAGACTGCCAGGGGCCGCCCTCAGTGCCTTCTCCACTGAGGCCTCTTCCCTGTTCACAGTACCTGCTTCACAGACGTGCTTTACAGGCTCGTAGATCTTAATAAATACAGGTCCCTTTGTGTGTGTGTGGATAATTTATTTACATTTAAAATGTTTTCCCCTTTCCAGGTATCCCCTTCCGAACCCCCTATCCCATCCCTCCTCCCCGTGCCTCTGTGACGGTGCTCTCCTACCCACCCACTCCTGTCTTCCCCGCCCTGGCATTCCTTTATACTGGGGCACTGAACACCCTCAGGCCCAAGGGCGCTCTTCCCACTGAGGTCCAACAAGGCCATCCTCTGTCACATATGCAGCCAGAGAGAGCTATGGGTCCTCCACGTGTATTCTTTGGTTGGTAGTCCAGTTCAGGGGTCTGGCATACAGGTCCCTTTCTACTCTTGGGGACAGGAAAGTAGAGAGCCTAGAATTAGGTCAGCTGTAGATAGGATTGTGGAAGAGCCACCCAGAAACCACTCCTCTAAGAGAGCTACATTAATCTATCTCCCACTACCATCTGCGGTGACCACAGCCACACTGATCTTTCCAGAACTTCAATGAACCTCTGGCAATTACATGCTCACAACCCTCTAGTACTTCCTTGTTAAATCGAAGCCAAAGGTCTTTCTCCATAGCGTTCCCGACCCCTGCTTCTCATTTCATGGCTCACCACTGCTCTGCTTAGCTCTGTTCTTCAAAGCAAGCCTGCCTGCTGCGGGGTCCAGGGCTCACTCCGTTACCCAGCTCTATTCTAACTCCGTGATCACTGCCCCAGGGACACCCTTCACCCACCACAGTGTTCCAACGTATTGGCTGTGCCTGAGTTTCACATCCTGGCTGAAATTTCCTTCGTAGCTGGCATCCTTTTTGATGATGTGTCTCATATGTACTTGTTTTGTGTATAGATGTCCATTTCCCCCATACCACGGCTGCTTTACGAGAGTAAAGTCTTTCGTTGTTCTTATTTTGGCTGCTGAGCCTGCCTTAACACCTGAAAGGGTACTTGGCACCGTAGGAAGCAGAGAATCTTGAAATACTTGTTGGATTGAGAAATGGAAGCCAGGCAGTGCTGGCGAAAGCCTTTTTAATCCCAGCATTCGGGAGGTAGAGACAGAAGGATCTCTGAGTTGGGGGCCAGCCTGATCTACAAAGTGAATTCCAGACAGCAAAGAAACCCTGTCCCAACTCCCCCACCCCCGAAAAAAATCAAGAAAGGAAGGAAGAGAACATTCTTTCAAAATAGCTTCTTTAGGTTCGTGGACTGTGATGTACTCCAGGAGGGAAGAAGGATCGTTTGCCTTGTACAGAAGTCCACAATGAGAAAGGAGATCTCCCTTAGTGCTTTCAACTTCATCACAGTTTATTGGGTGGCTGGGGACTGACTGGCTCTATGCCAGGGCTAATTAAGTTGTCTCTGCCGGTGGTTGGCCAGCCTGGTACCAGCAGCGCTTGTCTCAGGGACTTTTCTGTTTCTGTGATAAATATCATGACCCACTTTGGGGAGGAGTCCATAATGGCAGGGGTAGCAGGGAGTCCTGAGAGCAAGCAGCAGATCTGGCAACAGGAAAGACTGAGAGCTCACACTTCCGTCCTCAAGCAGGAAGCAGACATCTGACTGGGAGTGCTCTGGGGCTTTGAATCCTCCAAGTCCGCCTCAGTGAGTGCTTTTAGCAAAGTCGCACCTCCTAGACCTACTCAGACAGCGCAACCAACTTGGAACCAAGATTTCAGATGTTCAGGGCTGTAGGGGACAATCTCACTCAGACCACCACAGTGTGAGTCAGTGTGTACTGCGGAGAAATAAGTGGGAGTCTGAGGGATTCCGTTTGGTTGAAACTCCCTTTAAGCTAAGTGGCGCGTGCTTGGTATGTACCCGTGCTTGGTATGTGCCCGTGCTTGGTACGCCCTCGCTTGGTGCACATGCGCCTGGCGGGGCTCCGTGCCGTTGACAGGGAAGAGTCCAGAGGTGGAAACCTCGTGTTGCCTCCTTGCAGGTGTCTCCTGGGACTCCCTTCCGGATGAGCTGCTCCTTGGGATCTTTTCCTGTCTCTGCCTCCCTGAGCTGCTGAGAGTCTCTGGAGTCTGCAAGAGGTGGTACCGCCTCTCGTGAGTATCCTTCACCCTTTTGGGCATAGAGAGCGGCGGGAAGGAAAAGGGCTGTGTGCTCACTTGAGTCTGGCGAGACCAACAACCACAGAACACAGCTGCCCCCAAGCAAATCCAACCCCTTTCCGCTGTCGTTAGAAGTCAGCAAAGCCGTCTCAGTCAGCCGGAGGAGTCTCCTGTAGGTTATTCTTACCCTAGTTCTGGTCCCCTCCTCGCCTGTGTTCAGTTCCGTACTTGTTTGCCAGGGATACACCTGTTCCACGTGGTGTGCTAAGAGCAAAGGAGGTCTGGGGCGTGGCAGGATGGCCTGATTCTTTGGACCAGGCTGGGAGCACGGACGAAGGGTACATGTCTTTGACCTCGGACGGCGTGAACCCAGCCCCTTTTATATATGAGCTACATGAGCAGAACAAGTTACCTGTCGTTTCTGAACCTGGCTACGCTGCGTATAAGGTAGCCATGATGGGGCTTTCATCATGGGACACTCACAAGGATAAAATCAAAGGCGCCGGTACCTTGCCTGGACCGTGGGCATGCTGAACAGGGCCACTGGAGGTCGTCGTCTTAGCGGCTTCTCGCCTCTACTTACAGTGTGTGTATGAAAGGTGTAAGCCAGGAAGGCAGTAACAGGCATGAAATAAGGAGAGACTTTGTTGTTGATCTGTGGTATGCTGAAGAGGACACCCAGCGCTTCAGATGAGGCAAGAGCTTTTGTCACTAAGCTACACAGACACACACATGCACGCCCACGCACGCGCATGCACACACGCACCCAGGCCGAAGCCTAGGCAGTTGTCTTAGTGGATGAGGAGGTTTCCACAGCACTGGCTGTATTTCATTTCCACCAGTGGGGCTTTTTGTTTTCCCTACCTCGGGTACATTTTTTTCAAACCAAGCAAAAAAAAAAAAAAAAAAAAAAAAAAACCCTAAGCTTTATAAAACCTTGTGTGTATTTAAGGTATGCAGTCTCTGTGTTTTGCTATAGGTGTAGGTCACTAGATGGTTACTGTACTCAAGCAAACTAACAGAACCATAACCTTGCTTAGTCCAGCATGAATTGGCAAATGCAGGACACGTTACTCTCAGGACCGTTCATTCTCTGTATCTTTGGCCACCCAGTACCGACCACCTACATCTTCCCTTTGGTCCGGCCATCTCCATTGTCCTGGGACAGTAACTGACACAGTAATTTAATCTTTCCTGTAGGCTAAAATGATAATTTTGTATTCTTCTGGCTTGTGAGCTGAAGAAACTACAGGGTCAA
This sequence comes from Apodemus agrarius, assembly GCA_964023405.1. Taxonomy (NCBI): domain Eukaryota; kingdom Metazoa; phylum Chordata; class Mammalia; order Rodentia; family Muridae; genus Apodemus; species Apodemus agrarius. The sequence continues at coordinate 30,654,474 of OZ030020.1, forward strand.
GAACATTGCATTGGTGAAATGAACCTTAAAATGAGACTAAGGTCTCGTTGGCTCCCCAGCCTTAGTCGTTACTAGTTATGTTTGGCTTAGGGCGGGGTGACTGCTGAATTCTTCTTCCCTTCCCAGGGGCGAAGAGAATGTTTACTTCTTTGAAAGGAGAGACATTGAGATCTGACATCATCAGAGAATGATCTGCTGTCATTTTTTTTGGAGGTAGATTTTGTCAAGAGAAAGACAAAGTATGCCGCTTTCTTTAGAATATCAGATGCATAGCCTGCCTTTTTAATACCTTTTCAAATAGTCAAATCATATATTAGCAAAGTGTTGTAGAAAAACTAATTCAGAACTGGCCAGCGAGTGTTTATTTCAACTGTGTTAGGGAGAGGAAATTCTGGTGCACAACAGCATTTCAAATGCCCCTACACGTAATGGTTTCTCTTGCTTCCTTAATTGAATTCAACTGTGGACAGTAAAACTCTTACTTCGGGGGCTGTAGAGATGGTGAAGAGGCATGTTGAGTGGACGTCAGGCAGCTCAAAGCAGCCTGTATCTCTACCTGGCCTTGGAGGCCAACACGCACGCACGCACGCACGCGCGCACACACACACACACACACACACACACACACACACATACACATGCACGCACGTGCACACTCAGCATTTGCTTACACAGATATAAACATGTAAACAAAAAAAAACTTTAAAAAGAAACACAAATTTAGTCTATATTATGTGTGTGTATATTTATGTATGCTAGAAAATACATATAATCTAGTATTTCCCTCTTTCCTTTAGCATTAATATAAATATGTATATACACTTGTGCATGTATGCGAATATGGGACAGAGCCAATCCGTGACTTTTCCCTGGCTGTGTGAATTGATGTTTCTCATAAAATAATACCTATTTTTCTTCCTTCATTTATATTTTCATGAAACTTGGTATTTGCGGCAACCCATCCACACATCGCAGAACTAGAAATCAGGATCGCTTAGGAAGTTTGGAACCTACTCACCTGGTGATAAACATTTTTAAGAGATTTTTAAGCTTGTCAGATTACTCTTACTGATAGGATTTTATTCTCTGGTTCCAGGTTATTAGCATTTCTAGCTTTAGCATTAGATAACCTACAGAAAGAAAGATGGGAGCATATTGCTACCATAACCAGGAAATGTTTATCATTGTCTTGTGGAAACAAAGGCTCTTCAGGTTTGCTTTAAGGAAGCCCAGTGGTCATATCTTCCATGTTAGTCTTGACTCTTAAGGGTCCCCAAGATTGGCGTTGGCCAACTTATGAAATGAAGCACCTTCTCTGTTTTAGGCTCGACGAGTCTCTCTGGCAATCCCTAGACCTCGCGGGTAAAAATCTGCACCCAGACGTGACTGTGCGCCTGCTCTCCCGCGGCGTGGTCGCCTTCCGCTGCCCACGGTCCTTCATGGAGCAGCCACTGGGTGAAAGCTTCAGGTAAACAGGAAGGACCGGATGCTGAGGTGGGGACAGCTCACGCTCCTCTGTCTTCTCTGCCGAAGTCTGTGATCTGTGCCTCGTTCATGGCTTCTTCCTTCCCTCTGCCCATCTAGAACAAAGCGGGGAAATAGTTCCATAACTGCGTCATGGGCTTCCCGTCCTATAAAATGCCTTCTTTTCTTATTTTGTAGACTGTTTTGAAAAAGTACTTCTCTAGAGCTGCAAATTTTGGAATACTAAGGTTCCATGCTATCTGATGCCTCAGAAGAATAGCTAGATTCATAGAACATTTCTCAATTCTAGAACCTTCCCCCGCTTTCCATGGTCCATTTCCTCGCCCCCATGTTTTATTTCCTGCTGTTCCTCCTCAGCCTCTCCTTGTGTTCAGTCTGGATTTGTCCTTCTTCTCCACATGCTGTTCTCAGACGCGTGGTGTCCTGTACACCCACATTCGTGCTCCGGAGTCTCAGACCCTTCCTTTAGTCTGGTCCCCTTCAAAATTCTTAGTTTTAATTACCAAAGAGCTTCCACACCCGAACTTGAGTACTTCGATGTTAGCGTATCTAAAAGTAAACAAAGCCTCCCTTTAAAACTGGTTCCTCCACCGTCCTCCCACGCAGCCCCCACAGCAGCCAGAAGTCATCCCTCCCCACTCCCTGGCACGTGGCCCTAGCTCATCCTCATGATGCCTACCTTTTAATTTTATGAGTGTGACTGTGCTGGCAGCAACATCTGCACTTGGCAAATCTTGAATTATAAAAATGACTAAGGATGGGAATTAGCTAGAAGCAATTTGTTTTAGAACCAGCTCTTTTCTTCAGTATTTAAAATGTGTATTTATTTAGTCCTGTTTGTGATTGGCTCTCATGTGGGGACAGGAAGGGGTCAGACGGGATCTGAGGGTACTTGCGTGAGTCACCTTACAGGGCCTCTCTTCTCTTCTGCATACAGCTCCTTCCGGGTGCAGCACATGGACCTGTCCAACTCGGTCATTACTGTGTCGAACCTCCTCGGGATCCTGTCTGAGTGCTCCAGGCTGCAGAATCTAAGCCTGGAAGGCCTGCAGCTCTCAGATCCCATTGTCAAGTGAGTGGCACCTGAAGTTGTGTCGTAAAGACAGTGGCTTGTGTGTGACCACAGTGTCCTTGTGTGCGTGTCCAGAAGAACATAGCAAATAGCCAGAACTGTCAAGGATTTTCAAGACAGCAGACATTGGAAGGCTGGGCACACTCCAGGTGTGAAGGAGAAAAGGGTGATCATCAGTTTGTGGTCCGTGTCCCAGTCATGGCTGAGACAGATCATTACAGGGCAGAGTGTCTGTTCAGTGCATTGCTGGTCACGTGGCAACACTCCGGGGGAACTAACTGAATGCAAGGAGGCAGGCTTCTCAAGGCACTGGCTGGAAGTGTAGACTAGCCGCTGATGATATTCAGGCAGGAGATCTCCAAAGCGATAGGACAGTAGAAGCAGCCTCAGTAAAACTGCTGCCGTGCTGAACGCCTCAGAAACTAACTGGTAGTTGCTGGGGCGTAGACACCAGGGGGATGTGGAGGATCATGGGAATAATATAATGGCCTCCTGTGGAGCCTCTGGTACTCTACAAAGAGGCCATGAAGCATGGTGCTTCATGGTTCTGGAGATGCAAGAGCCGTGTCAGACTGCAATGTATTTGATTAATTTGCTGGTTACATACATGTTAGGCCAGTGCACTGTTCAGTTGAGAAAAGAGGAAGCCTGGTAGGAAGACCAGAACCAGAGTGACAGCACATGTGTGGCACACGCTAAGCTAGGCCTGAATCTGAGAACAAGCAGTAGGCGCTCGACCTTTCCCCAGAGAGAAAACTGAGGCACGGGAAGGCTGGGTCGCTTGTTCAAGTCCACACAGTTAAACCAAACCAAGATCTAACTCCAGAACAATAGCTCATCGTCACTGAGGCTCCCTAAGAGGAGAAGGGGAGCCTTTGAGCGTAAAAGATACATAGGTGTTTCTCGTCCATTTATACCGCAAGTCCTCTGCAGATCCTTCGGTACATTATGTCATTTAACCTTCTTTCCAGCCCAGCAAGAGGGCGCTCTTGCCTGTTTGCAGATGCGTAGCCAGAGCAAGCCGCTCAGCTGTGTTGAGGGCTAGTGGAATATAATAGATTCGAAGCCCACTTCTGACTCAAAATCTTGTGTACTTCATTACAGTTACACACACACATACACACACACACACACACACACGCACGCACGCACGCACGCACGCACGCACGTACGCACGCACGCATGCACGCATGCATGCACGCACACCAGGACTCCCCACTGACGCAGTCTCTTCTTCTGGCATTTCTCTCTTCTAGTACTCTTGCACAGAATGAAAACTTGGTGCGACTGAACCTTTGCGGGTGCTCTGGGTTTTCCGAGTCTGCCGTGGCGACTCTGCTAAGCCGCTGTTCCAGGTAGGGAAGAGCTGAGCTGTCACGGTTGAGTTTTGCCCCCGGGTGCCTGGGTGGACTTTTGAGTGGCACCACATTCTTGGCTTGAACAGTGTGGCGGTGTCTTTGCGATGCAAACTTTCAGGCTAAACTCACTTTGTAAGGGAGGGGTACTTGGACAGTGTTCCCTTCTCTCTGCTGTTAAACGGGAATGAAGAAATGTACTTAGCAGTGTGGTTGATTTCTATTCATATCTAACTAAACCACATCTAATGTGGGTGATCCCACTTACATCTTTGCTAATAATGTACATACATGCACTGCTCAGTAACAGGAGGCTCAGTAGCCTGTGTTTATGTTCTTTGACTCTGTCTTTCTGGAACACCATTTGTACCTATGGCTCCTTAGTGATCTGTCAGCGGTGCGTCCCCTTTGGATTAGCATGTGAAGCAGACAAATCTCTCCTACTACATTCGGCCTGCCGAGATGCAGAGGGAGGGAGGTGGACTAGACGTTGACTTTGAAACTCTCATCGACCCTCCTGGCAGGGGAGAGTTGGGAGAAAGGCATTTTTACAGCATCCTCTGCGGGTTTTATAAAACCTTGGAGTTGACAGCTTTTTTGACAGCAGTGTACTTACTTGAGAAAGAAACACAGGCAACCTGCATCCCCACCCAGAAGGAGGGCTGTGGGCTAGGGCTCATATCACCTGGGAACTTGCAGGATGTGGGTCTTTATGGAAAGGAATGCCTTTGAACGACGCGGCAGGTGGTGTGTGGTCTGTGCAGGGTAAACAATCTGGCTTTCTAGTTTCCCTGTGCTCAGCTTAGGTCACCCTTGTCACCAGCGTGGATTCAGGCTCTCCTTCTTCTCCTTCCTTCATGCAGACTGGATGAACTAAATCTCTCCTGGTGCTTTGACTTTACCGAAAAACACGTGCAAGCGGCGGTGGCACACTTATCAGACACCATCACCCAGCTGAACCTCAGCGGTTACCGGAAGAACCTCCAGAAAACAGGTTAGGGCTTCCAGGCCAGGGCCGCGAGGCTCGATGGCCGGCTTGTGCCGCATCCGCTCCCCGCTCAAGTGGTTTGGGTCTTCAGCAGAGGGAGATAGCTCCTGACCTGGAAGCAAGCCGTGAGTCCCAGACCTAGATGGACGTGCATGCCTGCGTGCGTGCGTGCGTGCGTGCGTGCGTGCGTGCGTGCGTGCGTGCGTGCGTGCGTGCATTCTTGGAGATCACAGGTCAACATTGGGTGGCTGACCACTTCAGTAGTTCTCCACCTTTTCTTTATTAATCTGTGTTTTTATATGTGTGGGTCTTCCTCCTGTATTCATGCCTGTATCCCACATGTATGCAGTGCCCGCAGCGGTGGTTACGGACCACTTGTTGCCGTGGTTTCTGGGAACCAAACTCCCGTCCTTTGCAAGAGCAGTAAGTGCTCTCAGCCACCGATCCTCCGTTGCAGCCCCATCTACCTTACTTTTTGAGACAGGGTCGCTCGGTGACCCTGGAGCTCACTGACATTGCTAGATTGACTGGCATGCAGGCCCAGGGCATCCTCTTAACCCCAGCCCTGAGGTTACAGGTGAATGCCGCATATCAAACTCAAGCACTTCACCGACTGGGCCAACTCCCCAGGCCCAGAACTGGTTTTAATAAAACAAAATTACTGTGCAAACCCCAATGTAAATATAGGTAGATGCAATAAACTCATCCCACTGTATCTATGGGTTCTGCATCCAGATTCAACCATTAACAGATCAAAAATAATCAGGGAGAAGTACTGCATCTGTATCGAACATCTAAGAACCGGTCTTGGCATGGGTCACTCATTCGAGTGTAACAACTCCTCGCGCAGCATTTACATCATATTTGGTATAAGTAAGCAGACAAGAAGATGCGCATAGTGACTTCAGTGTCCTTGGACTTGACTGAGAAGTGGCTTTCATCTAGGGGCAAGCTTTGCATACAAAGGAATAGGTTCGATGGGGTCAGGACGGGTGTGCTGCTGCCATCTAGTGGTCAGAAGCCAGAACTGCTGCTAAGCAGCACAGGAATCCAGCAAAATGTTTTGATCCACTGTTGGGATCAAAAAATCCTGCTAGAAACCTAATAAGTTAGCATTTACACCTCCAACTTTTTAATTCATCTAAAAGACGATGTGGGTGAACACAGGCATGTCAAGTCGGGCAGGGAACAGCCACAGTGTTGGTAAAGCTGACATTTGGCTGTGCTCCGTGCCTTGTGTGTGACACTGAGTCTTAATATGTTTAATTAAGAGGTTGTAAAAGGAATGATGTCTGTTGTTCTTGTTATCTAACAGCTCCATAGCTCAGGCTCCGGCTAATATTCACTGTAGCTGCACAAAGCCAAATTAATTTAGGTACTTAAACCAACCCTGCCTGGTATCTTGAGAGTGGTATTAGCTCACCCCTATTGAATTTTTATTATGTTTAAAAAGATCTGAACCCAACATCTTGAATGCATCTTAATATTTAGTAATATTTAGAAACTATTTCTCTGGAGCTTAATAAGAAGAAAGATCTGTCAGACATAGTTGGTCTTCATGAGTGGCCAGAGACCTACATCCACCCCCTGCATAAGGTGGTCCACATCTGAACCACTGCAGACGCCTGTCTTCAGAGAGGCAGAGCAGACCTTGATTTCCTGTCATCCTCCTTGCACAATACTTCCAACACTTTCCCTTTAAACGCTTTAAATTCTAATTGTAGAACTATATGGTTATTCTCAGAAAGCAAGATAATATAGAAATACACAGAACAAAACAGACACCGCCAGCAGACTCCCTGAATGGTAGGAGTGACGCTGAGAGCGTAGGGAGGAGAGTGAGCGGAGTGGGTAGGTCGCCTGTGGCAGGGAGGGACTGCCTCTGTGTAGACGGTCCGGGAGGACCTCCGGTCATATAAACACAGGAATGCATCGAAGTCCGTGGAAGAACGTTCTGGAACTAGATGTAATGCTTGAAGAGAGGCCCTCTTAGTTAAGTGAGAAATACATAGGGGTTTGTGGGAAGATATTCTGGAGCAAAGGACCGCAGGACGGAGGCCGTTGGGGTGAGGCAGTGGCAGAGGTCAGGCTGCCGACACCGAAGGGAACCTGTGGATTTGCCGAGAGAGGAGCGCCATGACTAATGCCACATGAAAAAAGGCGGGGTGGGGGGTGGGGGCAAGCAGGGGGGACAGTTAGGAAACTAGGGCGGCAATGGCTGAGGTGCTAAGAAAAGGATCAGATCTGGGCACATGTGGGACGCTGGCATAACAGGGTTTGGTGACAGACTGGATATAAGAAGTAAGTAATAACAGTTAACTGTGATCTCCAAAGTTTGGCCTAAGACACTAGACCCATGACGTTAGTTTAGGAAAGGGACAGATTGAGGGCAGAAACGGACTGTTTTTGACATAGATTTGGGTGACTGCCACAGCCAAATCAGTATGCTAAGAAAGATTTTGAAATTACAAAACTAATGTAGGGTAAATGTGACCACAGATACATCTATGAGAGTAAACACTCAAACATTACATGGAGTTATCTATTTTAAACAAGTTACATTTTAACATTTCTTTTCCACTTAAAAAGTAACTCAGTTTATGTCATCCTCCTGCAAATTCTGCAAAGCGTGTAGTGCCAGTGCTCGCCCTAGCGGCAGGTAGCAGCCTGGCACATGCCCTTCCAGCCGATCCCTCTCTGTTTGTGTTAGGCTGTGTGTTTTGATTAGATTAAGATTACTGGGCACTGTGTATCTGCTTATTTTGTTTTGTTTTGCATGCAAAACAGTTCCTGGCATTTGTTTTACATTTATTTATTTGGGAAAGCCGGAGGCTCTCGGGGAGTGTATCTTGCAAATGCGTGGCGATCAGAGGCCTTGCTGGGGTGGGTCCAGAAATGACCAAACGCATGAGGCTTGACGGCTGGCGCTTCTACTCCGAGCACTCGGCAGCCGGAGGAGCTCTTTAGTATTTCTCGCTCGTCCTTCTGCAGATGTTTATGCTCTCAATGCATTGTTTATTCTTGAGACTATTAATCTGTTTAGCTTACGTCGAACACACCATTTTTTCGATATTTCTATCTGCTTAGCATGGCAGAACTTTGATTTTTTTTCTTTTTTGAGGCGGAGTGTCACTGTGCAGCCCTGGCTGGCCCAGAACGGGCTAAGTCGTCTAGACTGGTCTGCAGTGTGCAGCCGCTCTTCAGCCTCTGCCTCGCTGGTCCTGGGATTACGGGTGCTTTTACTTTACATTTAGACACTCTTTACCTAACCCAAGATTCCACAGGTAATTCATTGTAAGTTGCATTTAAAACGTGAATATATATGGAATTTACCGGGTTGTAATGAGGGTTGAAAACTCATTCTTACAGTCATGGCAGAGGAGTGTCTTAATAAGGAGTCCTCACTGAACTGAAGAGACATCTTGGTTCACTGTTGTTTGCCTTTAGGTACTGGCATTTGGTTTTGTTGGGGTTGTCTTTCATTTTGAATTGGGATTTCCTGTCCTTTCCAGCCAGTTACTTTGCTGCATAAGTAGCTGTTATCCAGGGGTTCCTTTAACGTGTACAGCAGATTCCCAGGTGCTCTGGACTCTCTCAACAGGAAGCTTCTGTGTGGGGACAGTCCTGTGTACTGTCAGACCTCTCTAACTGCCTTGCCTCAGACACCCCACATGTCCTTTTCTCCTTCCTTCTTTAGCAGTGACCTTGACCATGACATCTGTTTGGTTTTTCTAGATCTTTGTACCATAATTAAACGATGCCCCAACCTCGTCCGCCTCGACCTAAGGTACTGTTTTAGATCAAACCTTGGAGTACGCTGGTTGTTTGTGAAGTGGGGGAAGGATCAGGAGAAGGGAGTAAGCAGTACTCCTCTCATGGTTTGACTCCATCTTCCTCTCGGTTGCAGTGACAGCATCATGCTAAAGAATGACTGCTTTCCTGAATTTTTTCAACTCAACTACCTCCAACACCTCTCGCTCAGCCGGTGCTATGATATCATACCTGAGACTCTACTGTAAGTATGTTTTACATTTATGCTAGTAAAAAGCACATACTAAAACTCAGTCGTAAAATCCATCTTTAGATGGATGAATGCATGTTCAGAACATGAACATTGATATTAATATGCCCCACAAAATGCCTAGGAAAGAACATCAAAATAGTTCACAGAATGTTTGCTTAAAATGTCTGGTAATCCTGAGATGACTGAGCTTATTAACAGCTACTCCCTTGCTCTCGGCATCACGGTAGGTGTTAGAATGCTATCCTAGTGACTGTGAAGGCCTACAAAAGGAAGCCTTTACCTCTGAGGTAACCACTGAGCAGGGAAGGCACACCCAGTGTGAGTGGGAGACGTCTCTCAATCCTTCTTTCTCAAAGCTTACAGGGGATTCCTATAATCTAAGGTGGGCATCTGGGTGGTCAGAGAAGGCGAAGGACTGGAAGATAGAAGGACTGGTCTATGAGAGCCTGATGCCATCTGAACAGAGGGCGTATTATATAGGTCCTTGAAACTTAAGAATCTTATCCAGACATTGTCAACTTCATTCCAATGTCTTCCTTATACCAAATATAAATATACAGTGGTTGCATTCTATCAGAATGCCAGTATTATAATTCTTCCTACCTAAAAATGGTGAAATTTGAAAACAAATTATTCCTCAAATGAATGGATTAGATGATCAGTTTCAGTAATAAATTATCTATAAAGAATTCAGTAAAATTAGAAATCTGGTAATTTTGGGAAAATCAATCATTTAAACTAGTCTCATGAGCCTTAGCTAGCTAGTATCCTGTTTAGAAAAATACTGCCTAAAAGGGATACAAATGTTGCAGCTCAAATTGAATGCATGGAACGCTGATAAAATTCCCCGCATCCAGAGCACCTCGGATCGTCTAGTGTCCACACAAAGGGTTTCTCCATCATCCACTCTCACCAGTCCGGCTCCTCACTTGACTGGGCAGCTCTCCAGGAAGGAGATTATTTTTTTCTGGTTTCTTTTCTCAAGTGACTCTATGAATCTTGGATTTGGTCCTTCACTGTGAAAAGAAACCATGCAATACTTAGATGCTTGCTCTCCTTCTAGCAGAGGCACGGGGAAGGCTGTGATCCTTGGCAGTTTAACCATTTGTATCTAGTGGGAGCACGGCTTACCTTTAACCATTTGTATCCAGTGGGAGCACGGCTTACCTGCACAGTTGTTCCCACGTGATCAGTGAAGAGCATGGCACTCAGCCTAGGGGTGACCCTCTGCAGACTTACTGCTTGTCAAAATCTGACCTTCGAAGACATAAGGCCATTCTTAGTAGAAATACCAGTGTCTCAAGGACACTGTCCACACAACAGCCTGAAACCCTGGAAAAAAGCTGACGTCTTATCTCAGAAGTGGGAAAGTAGAATGTAAGTCTTCAATAGTGTCCTAAAACATGTCAGAAACCGTCACGTTTCCCACCGCTGCAAAGCCTGCTATAGGTACTTTTATTCGTAATTGGTGTTATCTCCCACTGAATTTTCTTGTAAGTAGTCCCTATTTCTCATTCCATGATAAACCCAAGTTGGAGAGAAAACTGATTTGAAATTGAGAGATTTGAAAATTCATTAGAGAAGGCATTTTGGGTTATATAAAAAGAAGCAGGGTTATGCAAATGAGAGGAGTAAACCTTGACGGTTCTGTGTCTTTTTAGTGGTTTTTAGATCAGGCCTCAGTATTTATTCCCAAACTGGCCTGTGATCCAGCCTCAGCTTCTTGTATGACGAATGCCTTTTTATTAAACTTCAACTAGGAGTCTTAAAAGACATTATCTTATTATTTCACACACGTTAAAGAAAGTCCGGTAAACGGTTCCCTTTCCTCTCCCGTTGTAAAGTCAGATGCTCGTGACTGTTTTGCGGCCAGTGCACACAGGAGGCAGTGATGGGGTTTGGTGGTGGGGTGTCGTCCTGTCTCCTGCAGCCCCCCCTTCACGGAAGGCCAGGAGCACCGTGTGCCACTTGTCACCAGCTCTCTCTCTCAGAGCTGCTGCACGAAGCTCCTCTGCCATCTGCTGAAACTCGTCTTCCCTGACTCCCACCGAGTTTCTTCTTTTAAATATTATCCACTGCAGATGACTCACGGCTTGGCTGCCTGGATAGCCCAGAACCTGAATTCTCCCAAATGTCCGTGTTCTCAGATGCTCGGATGATGTCACCTAGGAGTTGTGCCGGGGATTGCTCTCCTCTTTAGTGGCGATGGGTGTGACCTCGTTTACAGTGCAAGGCTGTTCTTGTATTTGTTTCTACATTCCAGAAGTTCAGAGGTGCAGTGTGTTCCTCCTGACTTCCGTTTTGATCTCTTGTGACCTCCTGACCTCGCTGCCCCTTACAAGCAAACACATTTCGTTTTTACATTGTGCTTTTATTTGCCAACGTACCCTGCCTCTTGTACCCCACCACATGCAGTAAACGGTGCGGTGCGTACCTGTGCCATTCATACATGGAGAGGGGGAATGGGATGGCCCGTGGAGCCTCAGCACAGATGGGCCTCAGATCTGAGATCTTCTGCTTTCAGCCATTCAGGGGCATCAGTGGTTCTGAGGCAGGTGAGTGGCATGGACTGACAGCCTTCAGGAGGAGGTCTTGGACACTGTATGGAATATGCTGGAAGGCTGAGCGCCATGGGCAACCGAGTGACAGTACAAACTGCTTTGTTTGAATACGTATTGACTGTGACAACATAAAGGTCACCGCCGTGTTCACTGATCTCCAGGGCGGGTTGCTGAATTTCCAAACTAAATGTTCCCTGTCCTGAGACTTTGTACTGTGTCCCAACCTAGAGCAAACACAGACCAGAGAGATGAAGCTGGGCATACAAGCCTGTTAAAAAGAATCAGCACCCAGACCCAGAAAGTGTTCTCTTTAGTTAAACAGGGTCACTTTCGTGTGACCCTCAGATCTCACTGATAACACAACTGTACATCAGGTAACATGAAATGTACACAAAAAGGTCTGTCCTATCACTAACAGGGAAAAAATGTATAGGGAAAAGGTCATTGACTGCTGTAAGTTGGTGTCGCATGTAAAGAACACCCTAAGGAAGTCACTGGTGGGTTTCCGTGTGGTAGAGCCTTGGTGAGCCATTGCTAAGCCGCCACTGCTAAGTGCTGCTGGTGTCCTGTGTTGAGAGACATAGTTCACAGAGAGATGGTGGCCAGAGTCCTAAATTATGTGTGTCTTGGGGAGGTTCAAGTTGACACCACAGTGAAACATTTAATTTTACCATTTCTGGCTTGCTAGCTCACATCACAGCAGCCCTTCCAGAGATCTGTGTAGAGGAAGAATGGAGAAAGGAGGCAAATTCATTTCAATTTAAAAAAATAAATAAATAAAACTTCGTAGCTCCACGGGATCCCCCCTGAAGGAAACTCTCGGGCTTGCTTCCCGCACCCACGCATGTCAGGCTGTTTCATTTCCCAGCCGTTATTTCCATAAATCATTTCATACAGATTGTGTCTTTAGGCTGCATTTTGTAGGCCGGTACAAACGATAAACCATGGGCTACACTAACTAGTCTGACAGTTGCCACAGCTCCTGGGATTTGTTCTTCCTTTCCAGTGAACTTGGAGAAATCCCCACACTAAAAACACTACAAGTCTTTGGGATCGTGCCAGACGCCACCCTTCAGCTCCTGAGAGAGGCTCTCCCCCGGCTGCAGATCAACTGCGCCTACTTCACCTCCATCGCAAGGCCAACTATGGACAACAAGAAGAACCCAGAGATCTGGGGTATCAGGTGCCGACTGAGTCTGCAAAAGCCCAGTTTATGAAGTGTTTACTGCAGGGCGGAGGCTCTTCCTCTAGAAGGAGGAGCACGGGCAGCAAACCAGCTTGCTGGAGACCTTGCTTGCTCTCCCTCTCGGTTTCGCCTCAGACTTTACATGTACGTTAGAGAACCATTTGCGAGGGGCGGCCACAAAGTGTCACTGTTTCAAAACTACCGGACGATTCTGTCAGTGCGGTGCCCTAGGGGCCGGAGTGTTAGGACTTTGGAAATTTTAGGTGAGCCTATCATTTCAAAATGCTTTTTAAAGCAGAAGTTGAGCCAGCTCTTCCAAGTGCCCTTCTAAGTCTATTTAGAATCAAGTTTTTTAAATTACCCGTGGCTAACAATCTTCATGGCGTTTGTCATAACTTTTTATCTATTTAATTATTCAGTATTTTGTAAAACTTGACTTTGAAGAATAAGCTATATGTGTGGTGAGCAGACAGAAAGCTGCAGAGGCTGGTAGCGTCTGAGGTGGTCTTTTCTGGGAATTAACACATTTCACCTTTGTGCGCAGTGATGAGGTTAGTTTAACAGCAGCACAGTCCTGCATGATGTACCTAAAACTCTAAACGAGGAAAAAAAGACAAGAGACACAACCGGACGCAGGGGGATAGGATCGGTGCAGGATTTGAAACCTCAAACCAGGTTAATATGAAGTACCCTTTAATGTCTTTAGGAGCTATGCTACAGTTTTCAGAATCTTAAATTAGGTAAGGAAATCTACTTGTGTGCTTTTTTAAACTTTATAATCAATGTATGTTACAATATATGTGGGTTGTTTAGCTTTTTAAAATTACTTGCTTTGTTTTAGGAATGTGATATTATTCTAGTCAGCGCTCTGAAAAGTCGGACAGGAGAATCCTGAGCTGATCGGGTGTGCTGATCTGATCGTTCCTTTAGTACTGCAGTTATTTTTATATTACTCTGAAATCAAGGACTTGAAATTCTTTTAAGTGATCTTATACAGTAATTGCTTGAAACTGCCCGCTAGGTTACTGGACCTAAAGTTGTTAGGTAGAACTGATTTCTGTCCATCAGAAGTCGGCACGGGAAGCGTCATGTGCGTCCTCAGAGCCGGAGGCACGGCTTGCACCTCACCTAAACGTTTAAGAATCACTGGGCATTAAACCTTTTGATAACAGATGTGGTTTTTAGCACTTGATACGCAGAAGCAAAAGGATCAGATTGTGTTTCTTAGAAAATGAAAAGAAAAACATTTAAGGCAGTTACCTCTTCAGAGAATTTCAGAGCTACAATCCATTTCTATTAACCTCTTCATCAGAAACTTTTAATTAACAACGTGAAGTGCCTTCATCTGCTCAGACCTAAAGAACATTTTAAGTGTCACATAAGAATGGTCATGCTTCCATTCCCTAGTAGTTAAAAGAGTGCTAACTACTACTTGAAACTATTGTTTACACATTAGCGATGGGCCAATGGCAGACTCTGGTTGGACTCTGGCCTCGAGGTGCCCTCAGACATACAGTACCTGTTCTTCCTTACGCAAGTCCAGCTGTGAGCTATTTTGCCAACATGTCGCAGTAATCTGTATTTTTGTATGTGATTTCTACTTTTATAGACTGATTTTAAAATAAAGTGCATTTTTATAAGAACAAGTACGGGAGCTACTTCTCTGCAGTCCTTCCATGTAGAAAGCCTCGGTCTGGGTCAGATAACGGTTTCAGCCACCTGTCCCGATGTACTTTATGCATCTGAACAGTGTTACAGGCCTGTTGGCCTTCATCTACTCTCAAGAACAATGACACTTAGAACATATTTGAATTCCACTGGCTGAGGTGACACGCCTGTGTTGTTTTCCATGCTTTACACATGTAAGTAGCTCATGCCTGAGCTTCCAATAGTTCAGTCCGTTTGAACCTTTCATTAGAATACCAGGCTGATAGTTCCCAGGTTAACTGTTTTGTTTTGTTTTTTTTTTTTTTTTAACAGTACCATTATAGTCCTGATTTCATTTTTAATGATAGAAAATGTAAATTATATACATTGAGCCTCCTCATCCACTTCAATGATCCTGGCCAGACTCCTTACTCTGATCTCACCCATTCCCGCAAAGATAAGTTTAAACAAAATTCAGATTTGTAATTTCATAAATACCTCACTATATATAAAAGGATAGATCTGGCATTATTTATAAATACTGAATGTCAGAACGGCATGGAAGCTCTGTCTCCCAAGTGTTTCCTTGTGTGCTGTTTTGTTTCTGAAATAAGACCTCATTGTGTGTCTCACAGTGGCTTCAAGATGGCTGTGTAGCCCCAGCTGGCTTTGAACTTGGGATCCTCAGTCTCTGCCTGCCAGGTGCTTGCTGGGATCACAGGCTTACACCACCATTCCCAGTGTTGCTCGGTCCCCCTTAAAGGTTTACCTGCTGCGTTCAGTGATTCTTTTGAAAGATTTGGCTTTTCTTTCATCCTGGAATTCTATTTCCTCAGATCATGTGCTCTGTACTCCACAGTCTGGGTTTTAATGATGTCATCCTTGAAAAAGAGACCTATCAGGTTCCACTGCTCTTTTCCATCAGCTGGCAGTGAGATCTAACACCAAAAAGTTAGGGGTGACTACTGCACACCAGGAGACACTGGGTAAGGCTGGAAGCAGTGTTTGGCATCAGGCGCCGTTTTCAGTAATGTGTGTGTGTGTGTATCTGTCTGTCTGTCTACCTGCAGAGACCAGAATATGGGGGTCTTCTTCCAGAAGTACATGCTTTAGTAAGTACATGCTTTATCTTTAGCTCCTTATCTAATAAATGATTTCTCTTAAAATCCTCCTTCCTTCATGTACAGAATAGCCTTCTTGTTGACTTATGCTCTCTAATCCCTCATAAAGTAGAATGACTGCATCTGAGAGCATAAATGTCCTTTTGGAGACTTCATCTCCTGAGACAGGGTCTTACCATAGAGCTGAAGCAGGCTTTTAGCTCTCAATCTTACCCTGGCCCTCCAGACGGTTAGGATTACAGTCTGGCAGTTTATTTACGCGTCTTCCTTCATCGCATTAGTTGTTACCCCTGGGATGTTTTTAATGCCCTTAAGTATAAGGATATAGAGAAATGCGGCAGCAAGAGCGCTTCGTGATTTAAAATCTAAATTTATATTATTTTCATAGCTTAGCAGTTAAGTGCCCTCCAAATACTTTTTACCATTCTGTTTGTGTGTGTGTGTGTGTGTGTGTGTGTGTGTGTGTGTATGTGGTTGCTCGGGAGGACATCAAGTGTCTTGCTGTATCATCTTAACTGTTGAGAAGTCCGTCACTGACCCTGCGTCTAGACGAGCAGCCTGCACGCTCTGGCAGTCCTTCTCTGCCACACACCCCTCCCTTGCTCCAGCCCCAGGGCTGCACTTCCCTAAAGCAGGCAAACGTAGCCACTCAGCTTTTTAGATGGCTGCTGGGGATTTGAACTCATGCCTTTCTACTTGTGTAGTAAGGGTTTTAAATGCCTGAGCCGTCTCCCCAGCCCCTGTACCCTAAAATTTTTACTTCAGCTCAAATGAATATTTTATAATTATTTGTTATTCTACTTGCATAAAAGTGAAATTGTTTTTTATACAATAGCCATCCAAGAATATTCAAACATAATGGAACATCAAAAATACTAAACTAAGTTATATGAGAATACATTTTTGAATTGAGCATTCTGCCCTCTGAATAGACAGATGATCATTCTGCCACATAATGGCAATGAACCAAGTCGACAGTACAAAGCATACATGCCTGTGGGGATAAAGACTTGAAACATAGTATCCAAGGGGAAAAACTTAGGTATTTATGTAGTGATTTCAGAGGAATTTAGGAAATAAGAAAACAAAAATTAATAGACAATGGTTTAATTTTATTTGCATAAGGTGGTCATTAAAGGTTAACCCATTTAAAGACACTTTTGATAGTCCAACATCCTTTGCCATTAGTCTACCACAAATAAATCCCTGCTGCCACAGAGCAGAAGTTAGATTGTAGGCAGAGCACAGGAAGTAACTTTAACACCTTTCCAAAGGTAGCAGCTAGTTACCAGTTAACGGTCTATCATCAGTAGACCTGTGGTAAATCATGGCCACCCAGACCTTGTATATTAACGATGAGAGTGGCATCTTTTCTCTAACAAGGTATTTTAAGCCTTTTAGGGGAATTCTCTATCGTGTAGAATTTAACTTTCATATAAAGGGATATCTTAAATATATCCTTTTTTTAAAAAGTTAAACTAGAAATTAGAGTTGGCTCAGCAAAAAACACTAAATTATGTCCTTTAGATAGTCAAGGAAAGTGTCCTGAATAAACACAGGAACCTAGACAGATCTAAATTACCTCACGCAGTGACATTCATTTTTAATTGTTAAGAGCAGCGTGTTAAGTCTGGCAAAACTAAGAGCATTAGATCTGATCACACACCCTGGCTCCAGATTGCGACTTCTGAGCCCCCTAGGCTCAGGAGGTTCCATACACAGTCTATTTCACTGTCTATGCGACACTTCATTGTATCATATGTATCTATGACATGATACAGATATAGACTTATAACATATGATAGATGGCACAGAATGAGTCTTCGGCAAACATTTTGTCAATAAAAAAGCAATTCACCAACAAGTGAAAATACACAAGTCTGAAAAAACTGGCATGAAAATTCCATCCGTTATTTAGCAATGGGAGCTTTTTGTGAAGATGAAATCAAGAATTAAAATAGTTTCCTCTAAAACTAAAGTGGTTTTCATACCAGAAGATGGGCAGGCTCTGGTGTTTGATCCTGCAAAGCTATTGTTTAAATTTTAGAATACAGTAAATGGAAATCACAATGCTAACTTATGGCAATTCCAAAACTATGTCTTAGGTGCTTACTCATTCCCAATACTAAAGGGCTTTTGAACATTTTACTGAACTCCCAACAGAACACAATCATTATTCTAATCCTTGATTTCATAGAAATTCAAAACCAAAAACAGGAAAAGGGGCTATTGGACTCCGTTACGTGTCTCAACAACAATGACCATGGAAATTAATATCTTTACAAAGCATCATGATATGTCCCACAGGTGTGTTTCATCTAGCATTGCTGACATTACCCAAAACAAGTCAGAATTTGTCTACAAATAATCTTAAAAATGCTCCCCCTTATTCAATCAATTGTGATTTCATCATGGTTTCCTACAATTAGAAAATTCTTAGCTATATAAAACACATTAACCACCTTTAGTTAAGTCAACATCAGGATTTATCAAAATTCTCCATCATCAAAATTTTTAAAAATCTTTGCTTTTAGGTACTATAAAAATAATGTCCTAATCAACTGATACATGTGGCCAGTTTCACAAAGTTAGGAAGAAAACACTTGTACAGTTAAATTTCAAATCCTAAATACTTACTCCTTTATTCAACCTGCCTCTAAAGAGTATCAATGCTCTTGGTTACCAACTGTAAATAATACAGAAACTTTCACATAATTCTAGTCCATTTAGTCCATCTGTCTCGTGGTGAACAGCTCTTGTCTGTCAGAATCAGCAGGAGAGCACGTGCATGCCCCATTTCGTCACCGTGACTGATGGTGGCCGTCATTAAGAACCATGACAAGGTCGGTCTATGGCTGGTCATCCGTATCTGCAGGAAATGTGTCTCCAGTAATCAAGTCTGTCGCTTGAGGAAACCCTTCACTGCTCTAGAATCACAGTTCGGAGCTCATCTTCTTTATTGATCATCATTGAAGCAATCGCTCCGTCGTTAAATTCAAACGATGTTCCTCCGTCCACAACCATGCAGGCATCCCAACATCGAGAGCGAACACAAACTCTAGGCGGAAGAAGGCGACTCATTAAATAAATATCAAGCTCTTAACATTATGCTTTTGTTAACATAACTAGCTGCTGATGTGGCCTTGATTCTGAGAGTTAGCTGTCCTCTGATTGGATAATCAGTATCTAAACAATATGGGCACACAATCTACATCTCAAGCCTAAAATTCAAGGAGAACCATCCACTTCCGTGTTTCCCGGAGGAGCTGCCAGGTTACTTTTGTGAACTTCCGAGTTATTTCCATTACAAGGATTTTAAGTGCTGAGCAGAGTCAGTCTCCGGTGTCCTTTTTCTTTAGGATTATGTAATGTAAGCAGAGAAGAGTAAGTCTCTAACATATAGTTCAATGAACACAACACCATAACTTCTCTCAGCTGCTGTTCCCATCACTCCTCAAACAGACCCACTCGCTATCCATGGCCGAAGGCAACTGTACAGTCTCGAACTGTTTCAGTCATACAGTTTGGGGATGTTTTCATTCCACAAATGAGTAAAGTTAAACACTTTATAGATGTTTATTAAATATGCCTTTGCGAAATACCAAATATCTTTGGCTTTTTTTACCTAATGTACTGGCTGCCTTATACAGATTGGCTAAAGTTTTTATATGAAGGCTGAGTAGCCCTTAACCAAAATGCCTAGAAATTGAAATCTTAGATAAAATTATATATACATATATGTGTATGTGTATGTGTGGTGTGTGTATGTGTGTGTGTGGAGAGAGAGGTATCTAGGGATGAAATATATACGTATGTGTGTGTATATATGAATATATACATATATAAATAAAAAGAAATCTGGGACTGAAACACAAATCTAAACAAAATGCACATTTCATGTACACTGCATTTACTGTACATATAACCTTCATGTACACTGTACACTATACATATAACCTGAAGCAACACAGCACATCTGCACTTTGCCTGTGATATCACACAGAATTCCACTTGTGGCACTGTGCCTTTGCTTCTGGAGCAGTGATTTCAGATACCATTCTCAAATACCTTGAGATAGACCAGATGTCTTTTGCAAGTATCTTTATCAGCCTTTTGTTGTCATGTACATGTCCTGGTAAGTTTACAGGATCTTTCCCAATCACCTGTCATGAAGCCTTCCCCTATTTAGATTAGTTAACATTCCAACATAAGAGAGTAAAATATAAATACAGAAATAAATATAAATACATGCAAATCTAAATTAACTCTCAACTGAATAAAGCAAAGGCTACAATGTTTATTCCTAGGGGGAGAAAAAAGTACATTTGTCTCAAGATCTCAACAAGATAATGGATGATTTTGCCTGTTTCTGTGTTTTCTGTTTCTCTTAACTATATCACTGGAATGAACGAAGCGACTACGGCTGCTTACTTGGAGGAGAAACAACGCTGACGGCTGCTTGAGAAAACTCTGTTTGCTATTGGCTCTCGAATACTGAAAAGTATTTTTGGTTCTTCTGGACTGTAGAGCAATGACTCGTTATATTCGTTCGTCACTGTAAGGGGAGAACAGCAGAGTCAGTAAAGAGTGGTCCCGTCTGGGGGGCGCCTGAGGCGTGTGCGGCTTCCAATTGAAAACGTGTGCTGAGCATATCTCTTGGGAACTCATATTACGTGCTCTGCGTTAAAAACCTTAGAATAAATGACCATTCGGTTCAATTATTAACTCACAGAAAGCATTCACCTCCCACAGCAGAGAAGAACAGGTACAACTGGGAAAACAAGAAATAAATACCATCAAGTAGGAACCAATGGCTGCAGTGGGTGCATCTGAGAGGCCCAGCCCGGACAACTTCATCCCAGGATTGCTTCTCACTGCTGATATGCCTTTCCTATTACTATCACACAGCCTACAGATTCCTGGGCATCAGCCCACCTTATTGGGCAAATTTCCTGCAGGATGAATCTTCATGAATTAATGCTGTTTAGATGAATTAATGACTTTATGGAATTCAAATAATTATAGGAAGAAAGTTTAAGGAGATAGTTTTAGTTGTTTTGCCAAAATGATGTAGTAGTAAAGTTAGGATCAAGAATAAAATGTGTGCTGGGCAGTGGTGACGCATAACTTTAGTCCCAGCACTTAGGAGGCAGAGGCAGGCAGATTTCTGAGTTTGAGGCCAGCCTGGTCTACAGAGTGAGTTCCAGGACAGCCAAGGCTACACAGAGAAACCCTGTCTCGAAAAACCAAAAATAAAAAAAATTAAAAATTAAAAAAAAAAAATAGAATGTGCCCATTCATCATAGAATAGTAAGTAAAGGCTGCATAATAAAAAGTACAATGAGCTTTCAAAAACTGCACTAAGAAGAGAAATAGGCTTGGCATAGATTTATGACTAAGGAAAAACATTCATTCTAGGTGAGTCAGGTCCAAGGATGAGGCCACGGGTGTGCACCGTGATAAAGCAAGGCCATGTGAAACTGTGGCTCTGAACCTGTAATGAGCTTAGAGAATGAACCACTGCTTTGAACTTAATATGGACTTCCTTCTATAACTCCCCTTTTGTGTAGCATTTTATCCATGAGGGAATTTTATAAAGAACTTTTGTCTAAGAAGGTATAAAAAGGCTGAAAGAAATAAAGTGGGCCTTTGGAGCTCTGTTCCATCCACTAACCATATGTATATATGTCTGTCTATATGTATATCCACTTAAAGAGTTAAAAGAGTTCATAGCTTCTCGCTGGGCATTGTTGCCAGTTCCAGATAATGAGGCTTTGTTCCATCAGTAGTGCTGACCCCACAATCACTATCCACCCCTTTGCTGCCTGCCACGGTTTACCCTATGATGTCAATTCTGGCATATGACAGGTTTCCTCCAAGTGTCCCCTCAGAGCCAACAATAAGAAAATGCAGGCTCAAACCATCGACGGCAGTACGCTTTCTCCAGGGAGGCTGCTGTGGCTCGGGGTGTTTGCAGAAACTTTTAGGACCCACTTTCTACCTAACAGGTGCTGAGCCCAGCAAGCAGCACGCGCGTTAGCTAGTGACGACTGGACAAGCCAGGCGTGCTGGCACCTGTGTACGCTCCCAGCTGCTTGAAGGCAGAGGATGACTTAAGGCCAAGGGTAGTTTTGAGGCCCATCCTGTGTATCAAAGATTGCTGTAGCTTCAAAGACAAAGAGAGAAAATAGACGAGGACAACTATACAAGGAAGTTAAAAGTGAAAATTTAGCTGAGTACATTAAAAGAAAACAGTGACACTGACTGTCTAATAAAATGCCTTATTTGTGGGACTATTATTAGGATTTTATGTGTATGTCTCTGAAGTTGCAGTTAGGACATTATCTAAATAAACCCATCATAATTTGAAAATATTTTAAGTTGAAATATACTTAGTGCTCATGGCCTCCTGGGCAGCACGGAAGCACACTCCAGGGGCCTGTGTGCCTTCTTGTGGCTGACGGGCACTACAGCCTGCTGCCCGGCCCTGCCCAGGGCCCCAGGAGTTACTTTAAAGCTGGGCTTCCACGAAGAAGCTTTCCAATTGTATTCTTATTTAATTTTTTGTGAATATACTCTCCTTGTTTGTGCCTTATGTACAAATATGTACTAATGTTGTCAAGAGCAAACCCCCCCAACACGGGAAACATAACACAGCTGAAATCTGTATGATTTCTACTGAAATCGCACCCAGAATACAGAGGTGGACTTTTACTGGATAATGTGTAAAGGCTTACTGAGTGGGTACTTCTTTGCAGATTGAGCTGTCTACAGAAGCTAGCAGGTCAGTGGCAGCACAGCAACACCAGTCTGGGAAAAGCTCAACAATTGAGGTACATAGTTTCTACTAAAAGTATTATTTTTTTAAGATCCTTGTTAAGGTTTAAAAATCCATATTTGGTTCTTTTTTAAAAAAGAAAATCTAACCTACAACCAAAGTTCAGTTCATATCATAAAACAGAAAATGTGCTAGCTATGAAAGAAACTTCCGAAGAGTGGTTCTGGAAATGTCTGGGACAGCGACTGCCACTGACCTGCTAGCTTCTGTAGACAGCTCAATCTGCAAAGAAGTACCCACTCAGTAAGCCTTTACACATTATCCAGTAAAAGTCCACCTCTGTATTCTGGATGCGATTTCAGTAGAAATCATACAGATTTCAGCTGTGTTATGTTTCCCGTGTTGGGGGGGTTTGCTCTTGACAACATTAGTACATATTTGTACATAAGGCACAAACAAGGAGAGTGTATTCACAAAAAATTAAATAAGAATACAATTGGAAAGCTTTTTCGTGGAAGCCCAGCTTTAAAGTTATCTTTTTTAGCCACATTTGACAGGACAGTGTTGTACCATCTAATTAAGCAGATGTTCATAACTGTCCTTTCTCAGAGCTGACGGAAGTAAGCTATCTGTAACTACTACTATGTGGTACCAACCTTTTTCTACCACTTCTTTGTTCAATGGAAGCGTCAGATTTCCTTGTCGCCGTGCTGTTGACAGAGAAAAGATGGGAGAGGCTTCAGTTCGTGCTGTAAATCACACAGTACAAAGACACAGCATGTCCACTCCCCAGCACAGAGTAACCCCGCAGTATACAGCAGCTGCTGCAGTACTCACCAATATTCAAAACGTCTTCAACCGCCTGTGCTGCAACCCTGTTAATATTGAATGACCTAGAAAAAAGCAAGCACACAAGTCTTGGTGCTTAAGAACTGCTTTAAGAATTCTTAACATACAGAATTCTTAAAATTGAGACAATTACAAATTAGTGGTTAAAAACAAGAAACAATGCTGTGGGTATGCCGGCACAAGTCTCCTTATTCTTGATAAGAATACAGAAGCTGCGCCTGGAAAACAATTCAGCACTTCAAAGGTTCCAAAGTAACCTGTTCCACAAAGAATAGGTAGCCACAAAGAATCCTAATTTGATAAACTGGGTAAGAACTGAAGTGTCTCTCCACACTTTCCATTTCCACATACACTGCAGACCAGAAGCTGTCTTAAGAAGCTAACTGATGCCAGTCTGCAGATACAAACATGCATCACATTAACCGGACTGGCGAGAGGGGCAGTCGCTTGCTAAGCACTACAGTTGCTATGTCCTACTCCAGTGGGAAAATGTCTGGATATGCAAAGAGGAGCTTTCTTCAAAGCTCATACGTGAGCCCGTATGCATGTTAGATTTCACATTGTAGCCCTCGCTGTCTAACCATGCCACTAAGAACTACCTCAGGGAATCCAAGTGAACATTGTCTACCTGGCTCACCAGCCCCCATGGGGACAGCCCATAGTGTCCCTCCTGCAGCTCCGTACAGTGACCTTAGTCACCGTGTCTGTGGGAAGGCAGCAAAGCCACAGAAAGGCAGGAGACTTCCTCGCTGCGTAGGTACTAAGGAGAGTTACCCATGTACTAGGAATGCCCACCCTGCCCTCTGAGAAGCTGTGATGTAACAGACCACTGAGACTGGGGGTTTTCTCTTACCCTGGGGTTTTTTAGAGCTTACTCTGAGTCTCACGGCCCCACACAATTCATATTCAAAACAAAACCCAAGGTCAGAGATACTTCTTTTCTCCATCAAGAATCATTAAGACAAGATGAAGAAACAGAATCCTAATCTTTCCTGTCCCGTGGTGAAACTGCTAAGTGGTTTATTAAGTTTGCTGTACTTGAATTACAATGCTATGCCCTTTCTTACAGAGAATCCTGTAGAAGAAAAAGGAAAGATTCCCAGGAACCATTTCTAATTCTCACCTTGGATTTCAAAGAAATGTGCTTACTATTTTCAGTTGAAAAGCTAACTCCATCATCAGTGAAGCCAGCTCATGGTCACACTTATGAGATGGTTAAAAAAATAATTTTGCGCCAGGCGGTGGTGGCCCACGCCTTTAATCCCAGCACTTGGGAGGCAGAGGCAGGTGGATCTCTGAGTTCGAGGCCAGCCTGGTCTACAGAGTGAGTTCCAGGACAGCCAGGGCTATACAGAGAAACCCTGTCTCGAAAAACCAAAATATTTTTATTTATTTTAATTATTATTATTATTTTGCAACTTATCAGATGATGTAATTTTTACAATTATTTATTAATTTTGGGGGATGTGATGGGGATGGGAAGTGCACACATATTGCCACGCACATGCAAGTCAGGGGGTGACTTGAGGGTTCTCTTCTTCCAGCATGCGAGTCCTGGGGACTAAGCTCTGGGTATGGGGAGCTTGGCAGGACCTCCACCCACTGAGCCATGCTGCCATTTATTTAAGAAAGATCTGAATAAATAGGCACTAGGCACTATACCCTGCTACACACAAAACTTGAACAAGAGGAAAACAAAAACACTAGGCATCCTTTCAAACCCCTGAAAATGCCCAACACATCGGCCTGTTAGCCTAGTAACAGCGCTCTGCCAGCACTGGGCGAAGGCGCCGAAGGACCGCGCTCAGGAAAGAAGCCGGGGTTAAGGACCACTGCTACACTGAAAAGCACTCGAAGGCTGGACGCTTTCCCACTGCATGGAAAGTAAGAGTATTCAGAACTCCAGAGCAGATGAATTGAACATAAACAAAGGCTAACGGAGAGGAGCAAGGTGTGTGCGGAGAATGACAAGCAGGCTCTGGTGTCTGCAGCGCAGATGGGTAGGGGGAGCGCACTGGGAAAGCCGAGGACAGCCACGGCAACACTTCCCACGGTGTGTGCGGCAGACCACGCAGTCTGCACACGGCCCCGGCCAGGGTTACAGCTGATGGTGCGCGCTCTCTGTGCATGTTTAGATGCAGCGCTCTGGGCTTCGCCACGATTACTCTGTTGGTAGTGTTTGGCTGGCAGCCAGGAGAAAAGGAGGTCAGGCACAAAGAGGATCTACCAAAAAGTGATGACGCCCAGGCCCAAGCGGCAGCAGCAGAAGCTGGGAAAGCTGGCACTGATCCGGGAAGGGCAAAGACCTGGCATGGTGTGCGCTGACAGGAGATCAAAGGACAGCAAGGAGAGAGTGAGATTTGGGGAAATAATGTTTTTCCTCTAGAGGTGGAGTCTGGGTAGTTAGTTAGTGGCGGGGGCAAACAATGCATGGAAGATAGAGAAGAAAACAGCAGGCAGGAAGATGAGCTCTGAGCATGCAGATTAACAAAGTGCTGTCCTGCACACTAGAGGACTCAGACGCACCCACACAGGAGATAAGGTACGTGTGTTGCTTAAACGCGTTCACGCACTCTGACAGGCAGAGCCGTCATGACACTCACCAGGCCTTTGATCCTGTTCCAGTACACAAATTGAGCCCGGAACTCTTCTGCTTCTCCCATGGGCCATCGTCAACTGAAATTTCATAGTAGGAAGCCCTAGGAATGGAAAACAGAAAACTTCACTGAGCTGTGTGAGGCCTTCAAAGTTCATGAAATTTAAGTAAATCAGCTTGACCAAGACGTATATGACTTGGCAGGCATAGACATCACCATGCTAATTCCAGTCCTGATTGCATGAAAAAAAAAAAAAATCAGAAGAAAACCCGTTTGCCTTTCTCCGTGGCTTCCTGATCTACATACCCCTTCCTATGCAAACGTTAGTGTCGCAGACAGGGCTGGTGCAGTGGTCAGCCAGGGCTGCTCTCATGGGACCGAACACGGCGCCTCCTTTCAGACTTCAAACAATCGATTTCATCCTTAGGCGGGTAACCTTGGCACCTGTTCCCTCTACACCTAATTCTTTGTGTAAAATTCTTATTGAAGCCATATGCTACTCTACCAGTTTAAATGGCAGTGGGCTAACAGATAAAGCCATCCCGAGAATTCTCAACCAACTCTACGCCAACAGGCAAAACTAAAAGTAAAATCAGAAGCATCAGTTCTTGAACATTTGACGTGTTTTAGAATATTCCATAAATATGAAATCAAATGAGTTTTCTGACACCAGCAAGCATAACACTATTCTTTAAACACAGAGTGGATGACAGAAAGACTTCTATGTAAAACCCTACTACGTAAACTCTATCTTAAAATAATGGTGTCACTGACAAACAGACTGTTTCTTTAGCAAACTAAGAACTTCAAATCTTAATAAAATACAGGTTTTAAGAGAGGTTATTAAACATACCTGCACACACTAACACTAGAGTAATTCAGTCTAACTCCTTCAACTTCTCCAAGTTCCTAATGAGTTTTACGGGACGTAACTTCATTTCATTGTTTCTTTCATTATTGTTCTTTATAAAGGACAACAGGCCTACAATTCACCTTTATCTATTTCACAGGTCAGTTATTTCTTCCTCGGAAAAGCACATTAGAAGCCTATTATGCACAGATAAGGCAGCCCCGTTCCCAGCCATGTCTGCTACTGTGCTAGGACGAAGCGGAGATGAGACGTGAGAGCGGAGAGGGTCAGAAGTAAGTGGGAGAGGGTGGCAGCCAGGTGAGCGGCGTGGAGCCCGAAGGGTGAGCAAATTTAGTGTCCTTCTGCATGCAGGTCAATTGAGATTAGTTGATTCACAGGATTTTTGTTCAAGGGAAATTATTTTTAAGGCAGCAAAAAAAAAAAAAACTCACAGTCCCTTTAGATTGGGTATATTTCTTCTTAAATTGTCCACTGCTACAGCCCAACAATAAGGCATTCTAGGTTAGAACAGACAAAAGAAAAAACATGGGCTTTTAAAATGTTCTTCAATCTGAGAACATTAAAACTGAGGCAGGAAAAGCCACTGCTGCCCTCCACATCTTCCACACAAAGTGCGTAAGGTTCACAGAACAGCCTCACCACAGCTCTGGGGTCAGGGACGACAGGCTCAAGGAATAGCTTTGTCTCTAAATAATTATGAGGTCTAGGCAAATTATCTGACCCTTCTGGAACTCACCGCTCTCACTGATAAATACAGCCACCTTCCTCCAGGGGCCGCTGTGAGCACTAAGTCACAGACTCCAGTACACGCAGCTTGACAGACAGCAGACACTCACTATGTTCACGTTCTTTCTGCCTAAGGGTCTAGTCAGTCTTTAAAAATAAGCCCTGATGCCTTACTAGTCACACCGTGTTCAACCGCCTCCAGCGTGAGTCCCTGCATGCTTATCGTACTGAAGAGCCGAGGAGAGCCGTAAGAGCGAAAGCAGCAGCAGCAGACATCGCCCTGGAGACACCACTGACCCCGTGTCTGTCCCCTGGTCCCACTTCCCTCCTCTGGTACAGTAAATATCAAGTATGCAGTCATACAGGCAGCAGCTCTCCGCAGCTAGCCGCTCTCTACAAACACAGGGAAACAAGCCACAAATGGCTTCCCTCAGGGAACGGGCTCAGAGCTTTTTAATTTAATAGATGCTGCCTGGTGCCTTTCTCACCCTCCCCTCTCCTGTAACCACAAAACCTATTATCATCTCCATATTGTGTGAAATTTGACATGCAGCATGAGACAAAACTTTCTGAAAGGACAGATCACATTTCATTTCTGACTATGTTAAATACATATTTTTCACTTCTTGAAACAATGCTCTAAACTTTTTTTTAAAGATGTATTTATTATATGTAAGTACACTGTAGCTGTCTTCAGACACTCCAGAAGAGGGCGTCAGATCTCCTTAAGGAGCCACCATGTAGCTGCTGGGATATGAACTCAGGACCTTTGGAAAAGCAGTCAGTGCTCTTAACCACTGAGCCATCTCACCAGCCCCTGTTCAAAAGTTTTAAATGTTTGCACTAACCTCCAAAATGTTAATATACTATTACCTTCTTCATGCATATCTTTGTATCCCTAGCGACTTATACATGATCTGTAACAGGCTCACAATATACTCTTTTCTTTCTGTTAATTTATTTACTTATTCACCTTACATCACGATCCAGCCCCCTTAGCACACTGTATTATTACTGAATAAATATTATATACAATAAAATAACCACAATAATTCAAAAGGATTGTTCAAATAATTCTGCCTCACTAGTCATCACCATTTTAATGTAAATTGGATTTATAATAAAACTATTTCCTTGGTACTAGCTGGTACGTAGAAGTGTCACTTTAGTAGGCGACTCTCCCGTCATAAGCTCTTTATGAGAAGATATGCCCTGCAATCAGGAGAACTAGCAATGGTCCATAGGTTACAACCGGGGAGTCAGTGGCTCTCATAGAGCTGTGTGGTGCGACATGAACTCATATCGGGTCTACACCTAGTTTATACAATCTATAAAATGGAGAAACAGCATAGTGTACTACAGTGGAACTGACTTCATTTAATGGTGGTTATTTTACAGGGAGCAACCATGTGGTTTGAAAGATTGGGGAAAAAATGTTATATTTCAAAAAACACATTTATCAGTCATAGAGTATATACTATGTTTTTACATTAAATAATTTTGCTGGCAAGAGTTATATCTACTTGTGCGTGTGCACGCACTACTGTGGGTTAAACCTAGAGAAGCGGGCACTCGAGACAAGCCCTCGGCCACACAGATTATCTCCAGCCCTTAACCGAGGTATTAACCTTCAACTGTCCACACACCTGCCTTGTGGTCACGCTAGGAACACAGCAGGATGGAAAACACATTATCTGAAGCACATGCAGTAAACGTAACTCAGACATAGTGCGTGCATGTGACGTTTTCGCTATGTTGTGATGGGGAGAGGAGGGGGAGGGGAAGGGGGGGAGGAGGGCCAGGAGGAGGGCAGGCTTCCACTGTTGCCCAAGTCATGACCTCGAGCTCCAGGCCTTGCGCTCCGACAAGCCTGTTGGGGGCGGCCTCCTGAGCAGCTACCCTCCGTTTTAGAAAAGGCATTGGAATGCAGACTGCCTGGGAATCTCCTGCGAATGCATGCCTAGCGCCCCCCCCCCCCCATAGGATCCTCTCTGATAGAGCCCCAGAGAGCAATACAGTAAGGACTCAGGGAACTGTTAGGCTCTCGTTTCACAAATGTCTTCTCATGCAATATTCAATTTCCACAGTTATCAGTATGTATTGTGGCTTTGCAAAGAATTTAACTAAGTAATTAACTTGTACTAATTTCTCATTACTTCCACCAGCCAGGTTGTAGAAATCAGTGAATTCCACATTCAAGGTTGTGAGCCACAGGTACCTGGAGGACAGGCTCTCCCCAATGAAGACTTCGTTGAGGGCTCTCACCGGCAGAAGCTGCGGTCCCGACGCCTCTGACCCTGCAGTAGAAGGTGAGAGAGCTAAGAGATTTCCTTCAATTTCAGAACTATTAAAATAAAAGGTTCAATAAAATAAAATAAAAATAAAACGTTCAAAACAAAGAGCTTTAAAACTGTCACATTCTTTACTATAACTAACACAAACATCTTGAATTGCTCAGAAGATAGAACCTAAGTCACCTAGCATGTACCAACAAATCAAAGTTCTGCCTCTCCAAACTATACTTTAATTCTTCTCCAAGTACCATGAAGCTTCACGGGGAAAGTGTTAGAGACGGACAGACTCAGCATCTGGGAGAAGCATACCTTCCATTTAGGTCACAGGTACCTGCGCGGCTCCTGCTGGTGATCAACCCAGAAAGGTCCAGCAATGTCAGAAACTACACCTACAAAGTCTCGCTAGCATGACTGTGTGAACATGAGCTGAACAGGGATAACTACAGACATCTCAAGGTGGACAGGGAAACGCCCACAAAGGCCCAACCCGACACAAACAACTGCAGGCCGAGGGGTGCTGAGAGCCAGGGACAAACAGCCGCTGGCTGGCCAACACCAAGTCATCTGCCGAAAACACACATGCAGTAGCATGCAGCCTGTGCAGGTCATATGTAAGAATGCATCGCTCTATAGACATACGTGAATATAACAAGCATTAATGAAAAATGAGGCCATGAATTTGAAAGATACAAGGAAGGGGTAGAAGTGAGAGTGTGGAGGAAGGAAGGGAAAAAATGTTCTAATCCCCCAACAGAAAAAAGAAATATTAAGGAAAGAAAAGGAACGGAAGGGGAGGGAAGGAAAGGAGGGAGGGAAGAAGGGAGGGAGACAGCAGTGATTTTTCAATTGGAGAAATATCAAAAATATTTTTAGAAATATCAACATTAGAAAAACATTAGCACATCTTCCTTTGAGATCTGTAAAAATCCGCATCTTTTGTTTAATCTAGACGATTAAGTAAGTGTTCTCCATCACTGCAATATAAATCCCTGCAAGCACTCTCAGAATTGGGAGAATTAAACTTGATCTTGTCACCTTTGAAGAGGTCCCTTTACTATTTGTCCTTTATCAGTTTTCAACTGAAAATGCCAGCCCCACCCCCCCGCCCCACCCCCCACTCCCCCATCCCACCCCTACCATGTCGTCAGCAGCAGGACTGGAGTCGAGTGTCTCTCACAGGATAAACTCTATGGCAAAAGTCCACTTGTTCCTTCCTTACACATTTCCCCTGAGTCAAACACTTACCGAGTCCATCCCGGCTATGGTGGGCAGCTCCGGCCTCCACTAACCCCTGCCACCCGGGGTCCACGCCCTTCCATCATGTCACAGCGGAAGTGGGTTCTGCACCAACAGCTGCGGCACAGATGCCCTGACCCTGACCCTGCACCCACTTCTGAGGCTAGGTTAGAAAAGGCGCTGCGGTCTATCACAGTGTATGGCTCTGCCCTCCCCCTCTGCTCCCGGTCTGTGAGGTAAGCTGGAACTGAAGCCTTCGGCTACACCCAGGTGAGAGGCAGCAAGTGGCTCTTCCAGGACAGTCGCATCTCCAAGTGCTGCCGTTCTGCTTTGACAGCTCAAGGGCTACCTCCCGAGGAATACTGAACCAGGACTAAGAAGTAAGATGTCCCTGCATTATGACCTCCACATCCTGTGAGGTCACAAATACAGATGCCTAAAATGCTAAAGATTGGAGTAATGTCTTACACAGCAGCAGAGATGAACTCACACCAGACACTGAATACACTAATGAGCCACACCGTCACCAACACGACCTCTGACCTGCACATTACGTAAGTCTGAGCACATGATTATTACACTGGATATAGCATTTTTCTCATTTCTTCTGGATTTTAACCTCGTAAGGGGAACTATTCTTTCAGCTATAAAGGGCTCCTGGGACAATACAAGAGTTCTTTAAGCATTTGCTATGCGCCTGTTTTGTCAGCTCAACACAAAGAACCGGACACCTGGCCTCCTGGGAATACAGGAACACACCGGACACCTGGCCGAGCACCATAGTCAGAAGAGTCTGCATTTAACTAAATTTCATTGCATTCAAGGCCATAAATCACCTTAACTTTTAATATTATCCCGATTTTCTTCAGGACGTCTCTTATCAGACAGTCTGACAAACGTACAGCACTAAAAACCTATTATTTAGGTTATTTTTCCCCTAAAGTTCTTATTAATGGAGTTTTAACCCTTCATCCCCATAGTTTCCCCACAGTGTCCCACTAACAGCACATATTCAACAGCTATTATTACTAAACTAACCCTTGCCATCCATGCAGTTTCTTCTATATGGACTGCATTCCACAGCACGTGGGGTTTTCAGGAGTGTGTCTTGTTTGGCTTTGGACACAGGGTGCACTGGTTTGAACAGGCATGGCCCCCACTGACTCACGTGTCTGACTGCTAGGCCCACTGGGAGTGGTACTCCCACGACGTGTGTCCCTGCTGGAGGAGGTGAGTCACTGTGGGGGTCTGCCCAGTGGGGTACACGGTCTCCTTCTGCTGCCTTCGGATCGAGACGTAGAGCTCTCAGCTCCCTGTCCTGCACCATGCCCGCCCTACTCTGCCAGGTTTCCCGCCATGATGATAGCAGACTAAATCTCTGAACTCTAAGAGAGGTGCTCCAAGGCTGTAACGAACGTGGGACTGTCCAGGCAGCCAGCTGTCTGTCATTTCTGTCATTTTGTAAGCTGTGTCTTTACTTCCTGCATACTCGGTTAATAGTTACTCCCTTCTCAGGTCTCTGACCAGGGGGGGGGGGTGTGAAGACAGTTACAGTCTCATAATTAACGTAACTTGTTTAGCATTGAAGATGTTCCAGATTTGAAAAGATGGTTTTGGGATGGAAAGACAAGTAAAAACAGAAGATGATTTAAGTACAGAATTGTAAACTCATTGAGATAGGATAGCCAGTTAAGTACCTCATCTAAGTTACAAAATACAGACTGGACTTTTAAAGGTAATTCATAATAACTTTCATAGTTGTTTCAAAATAGTTCCTACTATGTATTGTTTGTTACTGTAAGAGAAAGTGCCGTCTTAATTGGACAAAAGTGGGGAATGCTGATTTGGGGCCCCCAAGTCAGGTTGGCCCAGAGACAAGAGAGTCCGCATGTGGATGCTGAGTGACCCTGCCCCCGAATTGTTTCTGACTGGTAAATAAAGAGGACAATAGCCAGTAACTGGGCAAAAGAAACATAGGTGGGGTTTAGGTTTCACAGGCTTGGGGTGAAGGAGAAGCTGCCACCGGTTAGAAGAAAACGTGGCCCTGTGGGCTGGCCAACGGGAATCAAGAGCAGCCCAGACGGATCATAAGAACCAGTAAGTAATAGCTGGGGTTATCGACAGGAAAGCAGATTCCAAAAGCAGAGGGTAGGCATCTGCCCTTGGATAGGCTCTTGTGCTGCTTAATGTTATTAAAAATGTAAGAGCTGTGTGTGTTTTTTTTAATCCAGGAATTGGATAACCAAAGGCGTAGAAAACCCAGCCAGAATTTAAATAATTTCTACAACATGCCCCAAGTAATTGCTTTCCTTCGTAAGAGTGGCTCTGGCCATGGCATCCCTTCATAGCAACAGCAGCCCGAAGACACGGGTCTCTCTTTTATACAGACAGCTCTGGCTACCCTGGGATTCACTTTGAAGAAGACCTCAAACTCAGACTCAAAGAGATCTGACTGCCTCGCCTCCCAAATGTTTGCAAATAATAATCACTAAGAGATACAATTAAAACGTAAAAAGAAAACAAATCCACATACCTTCCCCCTTAAAGGTGAACTGGTAGGAAAAATACATTCTTTTTATGATATGTGACAAGAATAACCTAGGCAAGGACAGGTCACACACAACATATGGCAAAAATGTCGCTCAAGTTCAACGACGTAGAGGGGCTCCCTCTAGGGTCCTTCTAAACTGAAACACTAAATCATCAAACATAATCTCAAACCGATTTCTGTATTTAAAACCCAAGTGCCAGTTTTCTAGGCAGTGTTTCCCGCTAGCATGAGGAGAATTTAAGGGAGACATCAAGCACACACCTTGAAATGGCTCTCAGCATCTTTAGAAACTCACCTACTAAAAGTACATGCTAACAGAAACCCCTGTAAAGCAGTGGCCACGCCGTCACTCCGCGCTGTTCAGTGTAACCATGACGTAGTCACTGCAGCGATGCCAGCATAGGATGTGCCACGGTCCTGACTCGGGACCCTTCACACACAGAGCAGGATCGAGTCCCGCCCGCTCTGGGAATCCTGCTCACTCTACTCACACATGCTGTTCACACATTTACCATCCATACTTTTTGAGACATTTTCTTGTACTTTCTCCTTTGGCCATTTTGTAGGTCCGTTCCCAGCTCAGCCATCAGTCAGATGTTCATCTGATCCTCAGCCCCGCCCGGCCCACTGAGTGTGAAAAGTTCATTTCTAGGTGTGAACTCTGTGTAGCTTTTTACATCTTTCTGAAGATGCAACTATTGATGGGACGAGTTGGTTCACCATCTTTTGAAGATGCTGATGTTTTTCATGGTTCATGGGTTTTTACGGTTTATGGAAAACAGTAAAAAATGGCAAAAGAGAATTTCATAAATTGGAGCAAAGCTGAATATTCCCTTTAACCCTCTGCCAGCTGAAGTTCCCATCTGCCAGATTCTCCTTCGTCTGCTTCAAACAGAAATCTCAAAGCCGGTGCAGAACTTCCCACCCAGAAAGGTTCTATTCGACAACTGCAGTAAATACACTTAAATTCCAGAGAGTGAGGGAGCCAGGTACACACAGAGCGAGCGACAGACGGGCACGCTGAGGAGGGCGCCCGCAGACCAGCTCGCCAGTTGCTACGGCTTCCCTCTGGGCTTCCCCCTGGGCGTGTCAAGGTCTCTCCCTGAGCGCCAACCGTCCCACCAGGTACTAATAACTCATCCCTCATCAGCCAGATCTCACACCTGTTGTACAAAAGTTCATCTTAAAACATGCTCTACTTTTTTAGATTCTAATTATAGGAACATCAACAACAATAACCACAACAAAATTAAGCCAGCAAAAAGTATTTTGTTAAAGAGTTATTAGCGGTACTAAAAGCAAATTAAATGTAAATTACTGCTTCAAAACTTAGAAATTCAACAGTGCCCGCCCCCGGGCTGGCACCGGCCCACCTACTTTCATCATGCACTCTCTCGATGTTAAAGGCTCGGCTGTGCTGATTTAGGCTCAGCTGCTGTTCGTGAAGGTCGACAGGGGTGGGGTTGATGCCAGTCCCTTCCAGATATAACCTGATTCGCTGCCTCCATAACCACCTGAAAGGGAAGAAAAGGAAGTTACGGTACAATCGGATACACTGAGGTAAGGCTTAGACATTATGATAACCTCAGCAAATGGAAAGATGTAGATGGGACGCTAATTATAGGTTGAGCATGGTGGCATATACTCGCCTGTAATACTCGAGAGGCAGAGGCAGACAGAACTCTGTGAGTTTGAGGCCAGCCTGATCTACATAGCTAGTTCCAGGACAGCCAGACCTACAGAGTGAGACCCTGCCAAAAAGAAAAAAAGAAAAAAGAAAAAGAAAAAGAAAAAAGC
Source organism: Apodemus agrarius (assembly GCA_964023405.1). Lineage (NCBI taxonomy): Eukaryota > Metazoa > Chordata > Mammalia > Rodentia > Muridae > Apodemus > Apodemus agrarius. The sequence continues at coordinate 30,689,612 of OZ030020.1, forward strand.
AGCTACTTATTCCATGAATAAATTATAGCACAAACACCTAAAGCCCACAGGTTCCTACTGGAAGATGTGTGTGGATAGTTACATCTCTTTCCAGTTGTTGGTAAGGTCTAATGAGCTTATATAAAACCTACAAGGTAATCTGAATTAAAATCTTAATAATAACCCATTAAATCCATAAGAGCTAGACATAAGCATGTGTTTGTTCAGCAAAATCTCACACAGGGGGCAAACAACACCCCGTTAGGGTGAATATATGAGATCAAAGTCCCCCAAAATTTCAAAATGGTGTTTGTTTTGAAGAAAGTGGGGAGGAGGAGGGGGTGGAGGAAGGAGAGGAGGAGGAAGGGGGGAGGAGGGGGAGGAGAAGGAAGAGGAGGAAGAGAAGAAAAGAGATTAAGTGGCAGGTGTGAGCTACTTAGTCCACAGAGATATAAACCATTATGTGGTAGAAATGGGTGCTGGGAGTTCACAACTGGGGTCCCCGTGCTTTCACGGCAAGCCCTCCCTCCACCCACATCTCCAGCTCGGTGAAATACATTCCTACACCACTGCTTAAAGCACACTTCACAGCTAACACGGCCACTAGGAACTCGGTCCGGTTTGATTAAGACACAGTCCTCAGCCATTACTACACAGTACAAATGCAAAGCTGAACCGTCTGTTTTACCCAACAGCCCAGCTCTCGCTCCTAAATGCTAAGAACACGTAGTAATAATAAGACTAAGGGGAAGTGGGGGTGATGTCACTCACTGAAGGACTAAAATCTTCATTTTGCAATTACAGGCGAAGGAACATTTGTCACGCTCTCTCTACTTTGCTCTAATTGACTAGGAGCAGGTAAGGCGAGGCCTGGGACTGGGCCCTGGAATTTTGGCCGCTGCCTTTGTTAACTCTGCAGAGCCCCAGTTTTCTGCTTGTCCTCTTCTGAACAATGTCAGCAGCACACATTAATGGATTAAAGAATCAAATGCGAAGAATAAGAAATTCCTACCTGAACTCACCACGGGAGAACTTCCGTAAGGCTTCGGGGAAGGAATGTGTGTATCGCACGGGCAGACATAAGTGACCTTCAGACCTGTGAGGATCGGGTGGCACAATGGTCAGAGGAAACGGGTGTGAGGAAAGAGTCAGAGAGTCACTAAACGCCAAACCGCAGAGACCCGCTTTTCTGCATTTCAGCCCTGTATGCAGTCATTTCTGCCCCGAATTGTCTGTCTGTCCTTTCAAAACAATAAAAAAGACTGACCAAACCACGGCCCACAACCAGCCTTGATACGTCAGAATTACACCAATGTTTCCACGCCAGGATGAAACTAAAAACAATAACACAGTTCTGCTGCCGATCACCCTGTCTGCTCCCTGGGGTAGAGTGGGATCCTCTAAACTACCTAACTGTTAACTTAAGTCATGTTAGGATCGTTTCCTTATTTCTAAAAGTGTGGTAAGCCCTCAACAGCCACGTTATTCTGAGGAATCAAACTGTGAAATGTGTGAAATCGAACTGAATGCATTCTGGAGCACGCAGGCCAACCTTAAACAAAAGATGTGAGAAAGATGATCCCTGCTGGACCTTTTGCCTCTGAAAAAGAATGCAAAGATGAACTTCAAGAAACTCAGATTACTGCAGAAGACAAATTAAAATGAACACTTGTGAAGGTGACCTTTGACCTCATGACAAGGCACAAATACAGCTTTCCTTTTTCTATTTCGAACAATAGGTCTTAGAAGTCCTTTGTTTTGCCTTCTTGCCTCCAGTGGCAAGATCCAAGGTCTCAGTTTGTTCAAAATCTGACCGGTTAATGACTTAAAGCCAGCTTTTTTTTTTTTTTTTAAAAAAAAAGAAAATACAAGAAGGCCAGCTTTTTGAAAAGAAAATACAACTCAACCATAAAATCACTTAAGTTAACAACCTCTTATCTTAATGCTATAAAAACAGGCTATTAAGAATTTCTAAAACCCACACGCATCAACACTGAAGCCGAAGGTTAATTACCAAACTAATCATCTCAGGGACTCACAGAACCTCGATGCAGCTAGGCTGAAGTCCTAGGCTACTCCCTGTAATTACAGTCAGTGTTTGAAAGTTTCATGGACTATGTGTAAAACTATGTGAATGTTCGTGAAATTGAGACACAAGGTCCTGTCCCCACGAGCTGTGACAGTGTGAGAGGAGAGGGGCTGCTGGCTGAGCGCTGTCTGGGGAGCTTCAGAAGCTGCCGAGGCGGCCTCAGCAGGAACCAGAGCATACACTTCATACGCCATCTTGAGGGAACGGCCATGGGTACACTTGGCATAGGCACAAGCACACACTTGGCAGAACAACATAGAAAGCGTGAAAACCACTCGGGCCCTCTGGAGCACTCCCTGGAGCACTTCCTCACTCCTTCACGGCACCCATTGACCTCCTAGGTCAACCAAGCCGGCCAGGGCCAAGGTGTCCCTGAGTGGGTCTCCAACCACCATGGTGTGGACAGATGCTCACGTGGTTACAGTTCACACTGTGCCCTTTAGAAAGGTTTCTGGGCGAAGTTTAAATCCACACATGCATTTTTTTTTTCAATGAAGAATATATAGCTCCTGGAGTGTCTGAGGACAGACGAGACCAGAGGAACAGATAAGCAACAGATGGCGGAGACCGCATGGTAACTAAGAGACTCACAACGTAGCCTCAGGATCGGAGGGGAATTGTAGAAGATTTTAATTAAGGAGTAACTATAATCAGACTTGCACTTTAGAGAGAGACCATGAGTTGTGTTACTACTTATGTGTAAAACGCCCCCCACAGGCTCCCATGTCTGAACACTTGGTCACTGAAATATCTTTAAGGACAGCAGTGTTTGGTGGCAGTGTCTTCTGCACATGACAGGCTCTGGTCAAGGGCCAAGCATGATCCAACCGTTCCGCCCGGCATGGTGTAGGACGGGCGCAGAGCCCCAGCTCTAACTCAAAAGCACAGGATCGGTTTTCACTTAGTGTGTGACTCCTGACAGGCCAACCACACCGCAGCGGGAGAACCCCACACTCACAAGCATACGGACAGCACCGATTGAATTAAACAAGTGATTAAAAAAAAGGTGAACAGTTGTTGAGAGGGTGGGGGGTGAGGAGGTGGAGGTACATCTGGGAGGAGTTAAGGCAAGTATGATAAAATCCACAGTGTGAAATTCTCAAAGAATTAGTTTAAAATATTTTGAGAGATAGAATCAATGGATAATTTCTAGAATTTACTACCAGTGTGGTGAGGGATTAAGGATGAAGTCACAACTTCATCCCAGGTAATAACTTCCGTTGTCAGAAGGAAGCAGAAGAGAAAAGCATTGATCCCCGTACAGCTGCCTGGGTAATACCTCCGACGAAGGCCAATTTGCTAGAACAACATGGAAAAGAGGGATTGGGGCAGAAAGGAGCAGGGACTATGAGACAATGGGCCTTGTGACTCAGTGAAGGTGACCCCTACGGACCAGTTTCCTGAGAGGAAGGATCTCTGTGCCCAAACTAAAAACATCAAGGAAAGGCAGGCCCAAGTGGCCATGCGCTCAGCTAAGAACCAGACTTCCTTGTGTGGGAAGGAGCTGGAAGGCATTGAGACGGTATGAGGTGCCAGTGGCCGCGGTGGGCACACGAGGTGCCAGTGGCCGCGGTGGGCACACGAGGTGACAGTGGCCGCGGTGAGCACACTAGGTGACAGTGGCTGCGGTGAGCACACTAGGTGACAGTGGCTGCGGTGAGCACACTAGGTGACAATGGCTGCGGTGGGCATACTAGGTGACAGTGGCTGCGGTGAGCACACTAGGTGACAGTGGCCGCGGTGGGCACACACTAGGTGCCAGTGGCCGCGGTGGGCACACTAGGTGCCAGTGGCCGTGGTGGGCACACTAGGTGACAGTGGCCGCGGTGGGCACACGAGGTGACAGTGGCCGCGGTGGGCACACGAGGTGACAGTGGCTGCGGTGAGCACACTAGGTGACAGTGGCTGCGGTGGGCACACGAGGTAACAATGACTGGGGTGAGCACACTAGGTGACAGTGGCCTCGGTGGGCACACGAGGTGACAGTGGCTGCGGTGAGCACACACGAGGTGACAGTGGCCGCGGTGGGCACACGAGGTGACAATGGCTGCGGTGGGCACACACGAGGTGACAGTGGCCACGGTGGGCACACACTAGGTGACAGTGGCTGCGGTGGGCCCACACTAGGTGACAGTGGCTGCGGTGGGCACACAAGGTGACAGTGGCTGCGGTGAGCACACTAGGTGACAGTGGCCGTGGTGGGCACATGAGGTGACAGTGGCTGCGGTGGGCACACGAGGTGACAGTGGCCTCGGTGGGCACACGAGGTGACAGTGGCTGCGGTGGGCACACGAGGTGACAGTGACTGCAGTGAGCACACTAGGTGACAGTGGCCGCGGTGGGCACACGAGGTGACAGTGGCCACGGTGGGCACACACCAGGTGACAGTGGCTGCAGTGGGCACACGAGGTGACAGTGGCCGAGGTGGGCACACGAGGTGACAGTGACTGCGGTGGGCACACTAAGTGACAGTGGCTGCAGTGGGCACACTAGGTGACAGTGGCCGCGGTGGGCACACACGAGGTGACAGTGGCCGCGGTGGGCACACGAGGTGACAGTGGCCGCGGTGGGCACACTAGGTGACAGTGACCGCGGTGGGCACACGAGGTGACAGTGGCCGCGGTGGGCACACAGGTGACAGTGGCCGCGGTGGGCACACAGGTGACAGTGGCCGCGGTGGGCACACAGGTGACAGTGGCCGCGGTGGGCACGCTAGGTGACAGTGACTGCGGTGGGCACACGAGGTGACAGTGGCCGAGGTGGGCACACTAAGTTGGAAGAGGGAAGCAGAGGACCCTTAGACAATGAAGGACAAAAAGACCTGAACTCTTATCTGTGAAAACAGCACTACAGACCAAGGACCAAAGATGAGCGCCTTGAAAATAGACACAAAGAAGCAATCAGAGGAAGGAGGAAAAGAACCTTTAAATGCCAAGAGAGTAAGGACGAGCTATGCTTAACCCCCAAGCCAACAAGGACAGAAACTGCAGTGTGTGCTCCGCTCAGGATGTCACCGGTCCCCTCAACAGTCTCAGTGAACTGGCTGAGGGCAAATCCAGAAAAGGCGCAGAGGTTTAGCCCTGGGAAGAGATGACACAGCTGTGTTGGGGCTCGTGGGAAGAAAAGGGACAGCAGCCATGCAGACAAGAAGTGCAGAGTCATCCTGAAAAGGCGTGGTCGGAATGACCCGCAGGCAGGCCTGGCCTGTGAGCATGGTGGGGGCTGACTCAGCGAGAAGGGATGCGGCAGCGCACATTGCACACAAAGGCGAGCATCCCGAGCAGGGCGGCGGAGGACGGAGAGAGGGCTGTGGGCAAGGCCAGGACCCCCCCCCCCCCCAGAGCAGGTAGGGCTCAAGCTGGAAATGCTAACGAGCCCAAGTGTCTAAGGTTTGGGTTTTGTTTCTGCACGATTTCTTTCAAGCATGATATAGGGATAGAAGGGGAGACCCGCTAATCTAGAGTTGAGGAGAAAGATAATGGTTTTAAAATATTTAAGGAGCCATCAAAGAAATAGATAAAATGAAGAAAACAGATGAGACCTGAGTCTACAGATCTGCAGAATGAGGGGATAAGACTGCCAGTAAGGTCAGTGTGTGTGCCTGGAAAGGAGACTATGGAGGTGCGAAAACTCCAGACAAAGTTTATAATGTCCAGTTATAGTCACGGCTCTAACTGGCTGGAATAAAGAAAAGAGTAAATGTCAGGAAAGCTGGGAAAGAGAAACAAGTTTTCAGACAAATGAAAGCAGCACAGAGCTCGCCCAGGCCTGACCCTGTAACAGCCGAGGGAGGAGGGGGGGACGCATCAGTCTGCCCAGGGGCTCGGCAAGCACCTGGACCACTGTCCAGTTTTTCACTCAGTTGTTTTAGAGCCTGTTCTGATGTCCATGGTAGCCAGGAACAAGGATGCTGACATCATGCATATGGAAAAATCTTTGAAGCAACAGAGCCTACATCATGAGTACCAGAGGAAATAAAGGATAGCTTTGAAAGTTTAAGATTCATTAAAAAAAAAAAAAAAAAAAAACACAACGGGCAGCACACAAAACAAGGCAGAAATGTCTGCATGTGCAACATTTAAAATTAACCCTGTAAAATTCCTGCTGTGCTGTGCAGGGCCTGCTGTACTGTGCTGGGCCTGCTGTACTGCGCTGGGCCTGCTGTACTGTGTGTGCTGGGCCCGCTGTACTGGCAGCCAGAAGCATCGTGCCATCACCTAGCAGAGTGCAAGACACAACCAGACTTGTCTTATTAAGCAGCTCTAACACCATTCTGGAACTAGTAGTATTCTTTTACATCATATACCCTCCCAGCGGACTGCTACAGCTTCCCTCCACCCATTCCTGCTGTGCTGTGCTGTGCAGAGCCTGCTGTACTGCGCTGGGCCTGCTGTACTGTGTGTGCTGGGCCTGCTGTACTGTGCTGGGCCTGCTGTACTGTGCTGGGCCTGCTGTACTGTGCTGGGCCTGCTGTACTGTGCAGAGCCTGCTGTACTGTGCTGGGCCTGCTGTACTGTGCAGAGTCTGCTGTACTGTGCTGGGCCTGCTATACTGTGCTGGGCCTGCTGTACTGTGCTGGGCCTGCTGTACTGTGCTGGACCTGCTGTACTGTGCTGGGCCTGCTGTACTGTGTGTGCTGGGCCTGCTGTACTGTGCTGGGCCTGTTGTACTGTGCTGGGCCTGCTGTACTGTGCAGAGTCTGCTGTACTGTGCTGGGCCTGCTGTACTGTGTGTGCTGGGCCTGCTGTACTGTGTGTGCTGGGCCTGCTGTCCTGTGCTGGGCCTGTTGTTACTGTGCAGAGCCTGCTGTACTGTGCAGAGTCTGCTGTACTGTGCTGGGCCTGCTGTACTGTGCTGGGCCTGCTGTACTGTGCTGGGCCTGCTGTACTGTGCTGGGCCTGCTGTACTGTGCAGAGTCTGCTGTACTGTGTGTGCTGGGCCTGCTGTACTGTGCTGGGCCTGCTGTACTGTGCAGAGTCTGCTGTACTGTGCTGGGCCTGCTGTACTGTGCTGGACCTGCTGTACTGTGCTGGGCCTGTTGTACTGTGCAGAGCCTGCTGTACTGTGCTGGGCCTGCTGTACTGTGCTGGGCCTGCTGTACTGTGCTGGGCCTGCTGTACTGTGCTGGGCCTGCAGTACCGTGTGTGCTGAGCCTGCTGTACTGTGCTGGGCCTGCTGTACTGTGCTGGGCCTGCAGTACCGTGTGTGCTGAGCCTGCTGTACTGTGCTGGGCCTGCTGTACTGTGCTGAGCCTGTTGTCCTGCTGACTCTGTTGTACTGAGTTGTGTCTGTGAAACAGGCTCAAACCAACAAAACCGCCTCACTGGACTTGAAGGATTCCAGGACCCCAGGGACCTGGAAACAACACCCAGGCAAGGCAGCCCGCCCCCAGCACCCCGTCCTAGGAAGCAGTTACCTCCCGCGGCTATGACGGCGTCTGCCCATCGGACAGTCTCCTCATCGTACTCCCTCCGCTTGACCAGGCGAACCTCAATCCCTTCATCCCTAGGATAAGAAGTTGCACACGGTTTCCTCTGGTGACATATCTAAGACATGGACATTTTCTAAGAGGCAGAGTATTACCAAAATAACAACAACAACAACAACAACAACACTCTGTTATAGAAACAAACCTAGGTGTGGTTTGCGAGGTTACAGCCCATTAACTAGTCAAGTCAGGAAGCAAATAAACGTTGACAACCGAATCTCCATGGGGCTTAAAACAAACATTAAAACCAGACAGCAATACTGACTGATCAGAATGTCACTTTCCTCTGTCTCTGATGCTGAGATCTTAATATAAAAGTGTTTTTATATTCATTACATAAAGCCTACATAGTCATTAAACAACAACTATTACCTAAAGTTCAACAAATATTCATTGAGTGGCAGACACTCAAGGTATTTGGTGACTGGCATGGTCTTAGGGTCCTCTTTTACAGTCGCGTAAGCTGATTCAAATGCAAGCTGAGGACTCTACTATGGTCAACCTTAGAGCCAGGAACGCTGGGATGGATTCCTCATGCAGTGGAAGCCCGCTGAGTACTGAATGAACTGAGGAATGACACTCGCTTCCTTAGGAGACAGGTACTGAAAATATTTGAATTTTAAGAGTAAGACGGAAATTTCCTTAGAAAAATGATAAAATCTGGTCTTTTAATCTCAATATAATTTGATAGAAATGTGTCACATTTTACTAACAGTCTAAGAATTATCTACTAATACAAATGAGATCAGAAATCCTGAATGTAATATCCCCTGTTAAGACCCCATCGCATGGACTTACCGTAAACTATCAATTATGTGTTCTACATTTTTGGTGTGAATATGATGTCGCTCAAGTAGTCCACTGTAGCTCGAGCCTTTCAATGCAAGCTACAAAAAAAAAAAGAAAGAAAGAAAAAGAAAAAAAGAAAGAAATGCTATTTTACATCAAAATATTACATATAACACAATGACATTTAAAAGCCCTACATAAAATAAAAAACATCCAAGGCCCATGTTGGTAACTGTCTATGAAACTAGAAGTTCAAATTCAACTAAAGGCCAGATTTGAGAAAAATCACAACGTTAGTACCAAATAAGATCAGGTTTTGCTAATTATGCAGTCAACAGTTTCCAAAAGACACACTCTATATGGCTTCGTAAATGCCTTCACCAGGGTACATGTGGCTATCAGCGGGCCAGAGACAAGCTATCACTGTCATAGGCAGTTGGCTGACCTTTGGCCCACTTGGACTGGCTGTCTTGTGTTCACATTTATGGACCCAGTTTATATTTTTCCCTGCGTCATCTAGCAAAGAGCTGGGTACGTCTCTGAGGAAGGACACGGTACAGATACACAGAAGTATATTCTTCAAGCATTGCTTTTTCTAGTTGATTCCAGTAGTATCTTCTTACCATTCATACTCTAAAGATAAGTAATCTAAAAAGTAAAATGTGAAGTATGTGTCCAATATAAAATCTAAATAATATCACTATTTAATTACAGAGTAAAACTAACTTCTAAAAAATGATTTAGTATGTATTTTACTGTGGAGAATGGCTGAATCACAATCTCACTGTGTAGCAGAGGATAGCCCAAATTTTCACTTTTCCTCAACTGTATTTTGCCTTTGCAAGATTACAAACATATCACTAATGTTGAAGGCATCTTAAGAAAAATAAAATCAGATGTCATATTTCTTAGGAATGATTAAATGCTAATACTTGATGCCTTCCTTCCCAGGATTTTCCTTGCAAATATAGCACTAAGAATTGTTTCAAGTATTGTTTTTTTCTTATTCTACATTTAAGAGAACTGTATGAACCCTAAAAGAGTGCTGAAATCATCTGGCTGTCATGAGGATTAATAGATTATACTGAATCCCACAGACAGCCATGCCAGCTGCGCTGCTGTCGGTTAGAATCTTTACTCTCAGCCCAAACCGGCCGTGAGCTCGGTGCTAACTAGAAACCCTTCACTTACCTCAAGCAAATAAACACAAACCGTTGGTTTCTTTCTGGTTAGGGGCAAGCACAGTGCTCACCTAGAGGCTCCTGCCCCTCACTACTAAAATACAAAACTTCACCTCCACCACCTCTCAAGGCGGATGAACCAGAGGCCTGTCCTCTCTCCCTCTCCTCCATGACACCCTGCTCCAGAACTACGAAGGAATCTGTACATGGAGACTCAGGAGTTGCAGTCGCTATCCCAAGCGCTGAGGAGTTTGGACTCATGCAGGGCAGTGGTGGCGCATGCCTTTAATCCCAGCACTTGGGAGGCAGAGGCAGGTGGATTTCTGAGTTCGAGGCCAGCCTGGTCTACAAAGAGAGTTCCAGGACAGGCAGAGCTATACAGAGAAACCCTGTCTCGAAAAAACCAAAAAACAAAAGAGTTTGGACTCAGCACAAATTGGCCCACATGCCTCTTTTAAAGTGGTCAATCCCAAGCCTTAATTTTCTTCTCTAAGGACTCCTCACCTACAGCTTGACCAAGCCTGGAGTCACACTTGAGACCACCTGCTCCTTACTTATCCCCATATTCAATCACCAAATCCTGGGCGCCATCACTGCACACCTTTACGCTCATCTCTACCACAACCTGGACAACTGCACAGCCTCGCTCGGCTCCAGGCCACTCCCCACACAGACCCCTCACTCTGACCGCGGGTGGTCAACCGTGAAGACCCAGTACCTCCCTGGTCTTTTCTTCGCACTTGCTGCAACACTCTCGCTCCCGCATCAGAACCCTGGCTGTCCTCCGCCCTACAGTGGAATGACAGCCTAACTACTAACGGAGCTGAGGCCCTGAGCATGCCTGTCGCCCACAGACACCAAGCCAATTACTCTTTCCCACGGTCTATTTGTTCCCTCCACACTGACTTTGCTATATCTAAAATTACCAGGCATGCATTTTTTAAAAAACTTGTTCATGTCCCCTTACTAGAATATAATTAATACAGCAACAGTGATCATCTGTTGTTCTGTGTATCCTCAGGATCTGTTTACTGGATAAGCGTTTGCTGGGTGAATTCATTCATTCATTCATTCATTCATTCATGTTTTGGACTTCTGGAGGAAGAGGGGCTGCTAGGGGCCCATGTCTCAGAAAGCAACAACAGTGCATACACAGATTCCAAGGACAACTTGGGTGACAGGTCGCCTGCAAAGCTGGCGCTCTCTATCTGGTCAGGACTGAGGACAGGCCAAGAAGTGGAGGGAATATATTATTTGCTATAGGAACACCACACACAACTTCACTTTGAGAATGAACACTTTACAAAGCTAGAAATTGATTTAAAAATGTAATGTGTGCAAATATTTGAGTGCTCGACTACTGTTTAAATATTAGTTAGGCTCAATTATGTGTATTAAATGGAGACTACAAACAGCCCGGAATGATGGCAAGTACTTTAAAGGGACAAGAACTCTTCGGAATACTGTCGTCAGATTCGTCCTTTCTCGCTTGCTAGAGATAAAACTCCAGGGTTTCTGGCCTCCAGACTTCAATAATCTGTCCAAATATTGGCTTTTTTTGTTCCAATTGTTGGTTTGGATCATATGAACATAAACTCTGGAACAAGAGACATAAACAGACTAAGAAACTTCTCTTCTTACTTCCTGGTTCTCAGCAGGCTGCAGGAAATTAAGAGATTAGCCGTGGAGCGGCAATGTCTCTATCTCACATTTCTCCTTGTGAAAACACTCTCTACCTGAGGGTCAACATTCTCCCAGAGAATGCAATTGCCTGTAGGATTTTCTTACACACTAGCTGATGCTGATGGGGCAGCTGATGGGGTAGCTGATGGGGCAGCTGATGGAGTAGCTGGTGGAGTAGCTGGTGGAGTAGCTGGTGGAGTAGCTGCTGGAGTAGCTGATGGAGTAGCTGATGGAGTAGCTGATGGAGCAGCTGGTGGAGTAGCTGCTGGAGTAGCTGGTAGAGTAGCTGGTGGTGTAGCTGATGGAGCAGCTGATGGAGTAGCTGATGGAGTAGCTGGTGGGGCAGCTGATGGAGTAGCTGGTGGAGTAGCTGATGGAGTAGCTGGTGGAGTAGCTGCTGGAGTAGCTGATGGAGTAGCTGATGGAGTAGCTGGTGGAGTAGCTGGTGGAGTAGCTGGTAGAGTAGCTGGTGGTGTAGCTGATGGAGCAGCTGATGGAGTAGCTGATGGAGTAGCTGGTGGGGCAGCTGATGGAGTAGCTGATGGAGTAGCTGGTGGAGTAGCTGCTGGAGTAGCTGGTGGTGTAGCTGATGGGGTAGCTGCTGGAGCAGCTGATGGAGTAGCTGGTGGAGTAGCTGGTAGAGTAGCTGGTGGAGTAGCTGATGGAGCAGCTGATGGAGTAGCTGATGGAGTAGCTGGTGGAGTAGCTGGTGGAGTAGCTGGTGGTGTAGCTGATGGAGCAGCTGATGGAGTAGCTGATGGAGTAGCTGGTGGAGTAGCTGCTGGAGCAGCTGATGGAGTAGCTGGTGGAGTAGCTGGTGGAGTAGCTGGTGGTGTAGCTGGTGGAGTAGCTGATGGAGTAGCTGGTGGAGTAGCTGATGGAGTAGCTGATGGAGTAGCTGGTGGTGTAGCTGGTGGAGTAGCTGATGGAGTAGCTGGTGGAGTAGCTGATGGAGTAGCTGGTGGAGTAGCTGGGTTCACTAACAAAGACTAGCCACACTAATCAGACACATGGTGAAACATTTCAGGAAGCACATTCGAAACAGCAACTAGAATATCCTGACCATGTAGGCAACACTCACGCTAGTGGTAAGGCACAAACTGGTAGAACAGACCGCTATATCCCTGAAAATAATGTGGTCCTAAATACTTAAAAATTCAATTGTGAAAAAATAATAATAACAAAGTATGAATTCTTGTAAAATGGTTGCCAATTTAAAAGTTCAAGAAATTTAGAATCATTCTCAACTTTGTAATGTCCCATATTACATATTCAAAAACATTCATTTATAGTATTTTTCAAATATGCCTTCTTTATTCCCACTAAAGAAATAGATTATTCAAGTTGGAAAAAGTAAAAGAATTTAAAAGAGCATTTACAGACAGAATATCTCATAAGCACCAGTTTTTCCTACACAAATCACCCAAGCCCAACACCCCTCTCTCACTGCCTTGGTGTTAACGTGCACAGAAGTATCAGAGAAGAAAGACTGAGGGCAGATTTGCCACACTTTGCAGAGGTTTTAAATGTGCAATTTTCTAAATGCTCTTCAGCATTTTTACTTCTTAACTTGCCTTAAATTAAACTCATTACAATTACAAATTTTTAAAACTTGCTTTACCAGTCAGTCAAGTGTTATTACTTTTGGACTCTTTCATTTCAATGAAAGGTCAATAAAGAGTCTCCTTACCACACATGAAAAACACAGCTGTGTGATAGTGAAAGGTTGCTATGTAAACTCCCTAGGTATGGTTCAAGCATCCTTTTACACACTTAACCAGGTGGCTCGCGATTACTCAAGACTGCCTGGGCAGTGTGTGTTGGGAGGGGGAGGGCCCTTTTCAGCAGCTACAAAACCCACTGCTCTCCTCTCATCCCCAGCACCACCACCCGCTAAAACTCCCTGACCCGCGATCAGTTCTCCTCTACTTTATCTCCCAGGCGTCGCTTCCCTTCCCTGGCACTGGTTTTGTTGGTTCTGTGTGCCCTCCCCGTGTGTGAGGACGGTCAAGGCCCCATCTCTGGCTTCTTAGCAGCGCTCTTGTCTTTACTGAGTTACCCCTCCCCCCCCCAAGGGATGAGCATCCAGCCAGAGTATGAACTAGTATCTGAAATCTGTCCTGGCAGCTCAGACTCTCTTGATTCAGACTCTAATTTCCAAACGTCTCACCCTAAAACACCTAAACAACTAACTCAACGGCCCCCTCACAGGCGCTGAGAGTTGCATGCCTGTTAAGAAGGCATCATTTCTTCAGATCACTGAATAGACCCGGCTGTCACCCTCAAGTCTTCTCTCACATTCAACCTCCACAGCCAGTCGGCCAGCTTATCTATGGCTCCACATGAACGTTTTCCAAGCTGTGTCACGTCCCACAGGGCCGGGCATCTCCAGCTCTGGACTACATACATCAAGAGCTGAACACAAAAGCTTGCCTCTGGGTTTTCTAAACGAATTCCTTAAAAGTCTGATCAACTCTCATCCCCAAACCTAATCAAGACCAGAAATGTCATCCTCGTCCTACTCCCCAAATGCTCAAAATCAAAGCCTTATCTACTCCACACACCCTACTCCTTTGAGGGAGACCGGCCAACGGCTGAACTTCCTGCCAAAAACCGTCTGAGGGGACTAGCAGAGAACACTGACTCCCAGAATCAGAGTTAATGTTTGTCTATCGTGTCCAGCCTACCTGTCTGACCGTGCCCCTGTGACTACATTATAGTCAGATAGAACATTCCGATTAAACAGAAAATAAAATATGCTCTATTTAAGTAGGTTAAACTGTTTCCTGTAGCACTTTATTCCCATGAGTACTGAAAAGTCACAACGTGAAGTTTTTCACTGAATCACAGTCTGTCCTTGTTAGCTGTAAGATGAACTTCATTCCTTGATTTCTCTTCACACCTACAAATCCTTCCATCCTCCGATATTTAGTAACATCCCCCAAAATAAAAGGGCTATCATTTCATTCTATGATCCTGGCAAGTGTTAAACCTTGCTAAGTGCTGGCGATAACTCTCAGATTAGGGGACACATTCAATGCATACGGGAAACGTACTTTCACTTACAATTGTCCTTAACAGTACTGAAAACTGCTGCTGGCTGATAGCAACTGAAGACTCCGATCACTCAAGCCGGCCCCTGAGCTCCCTTCCTGAACACAGGAGGGGGGGGGGGAGCGGGCAGCGGTGGAGGGGGGGGGGATGGACTCTCCCAAGCTGTCCTCTGACCTCTGACCTCCACCTGTGCTGGGGCATGTGCGCCCACACGCAATATGCACACAGGCACAGACACGTGATAATCACGGTCTTAAAAGCAAAATAGAGCTGCAAACAACCTACAATTATCCCAAAAGAGAAACCTACGTAGCAATCACTACATAGTGAATTCTTTGGTATCAATACAGGTAACTTAAAAAAAAAAAATAGTAAGAAATGCAAATTTGTAAATAGTAGGCATGTGTTCTAAAACCAACATCATTACTGTAACTTTTTAAAGATGTAAAAAAAATGTTTTATCTATTTGCGGAGTCATATCAATATAAACCCCACTGCAGGATAATAGTATATACTGGTACCTTCAAACTAGTACAGATCACCCGAGGAAAGGTGGGAGCAGGAGAGACCCGCTGGATGGATAGGACTGTACTTCCAATAGTTACTATTAGTTACCATGCATGCATGTATGCAAGCATACATATATACATGCATACAAGCAGCGGCACAGACAGATCATTTGGGAACATACTTGCTACGCTAGCATGAGGACCTGATCCAATCCCCAGCACCTGAGTAAAAAGTCGAGCATTCGGGCTGGCCCTCACTTAGGATCCCACAGTTGGCAAGCAGGGACTGGAGACTCCTGGGGTTTACCACCATCCAGTACAGCCTAGGGGCAAGCTCCATACCAAGGAGAAACCTCTGAGAAGGAGCTAGGAGATGTTTCTGAGGTCAGTCCCTAAAGTCACCTTCTGGCCTGGCTCGTGTGCAGGACATACATCTATTTTAAAAGCTCTAAAGTGAATACAGAAAAGCTATACCTGCTAAGTCTAGGTAATTAAATACGCAGGGATCCTCCTACTGTGAAACTTTTCTACGGGCTTGAAATATTTCATAACTGGAGCTCTAATCGGATCACTAAAAACCTTTATGTGAAAGTTGTAAAATAAACCACAGGTCTTTTCCGCCTTTATCTCTACCCTTCCCAATTATTCTCATCCTTTTCTGGATGCTCATAGAAAGAGTTAGAATACTATGTAATAGTTCTTCCAAACACTAGAAACTAATTTTTTTTTGGGGGGGGGGTGTCCCTGGTTTTGTACACGGCCCAGTAAATAGCTACTTATCAAACACACTAAGTCAGGCTGGTGGGATGGCTCAGAGGGTGAAGCCACCCAGCTCAGCCTGTGATTGGAGGTTGATACCCTGGCCCCATAGGATGGAAGGGGAGGGCCACCTCTTGCAAGTGTCCTCACCTGGGCTATTCAGTGCGCTAAATAACGCACGCACGCACTGAATTAAAAAAAAAAATGAGAAAACATATCAAGTCAACTTAAATCTTTCTGGATGCTGATAGTACTGTATAATTACACCTAACAAGTTTTTGTTTAAATAATAGCGACACTTTTATTTACTGGATATGTGCTACTAATCCAAGTGAGGGTAGAGGACAACCAGAGTCAGTTCTCTTCTCCCACTGTGTGCCTTGGATATCCCAGGCCTGTCTTCAGTCTTGCTTTCCCCGCTGGGCCATCTGGGAGGCCGTGGCAGATGTGTATAAAGTGGACCGTTTAGGTTACAGACTATTACAAGCATGCTTCATGAACGCGGTGGCACTTCAGAACAAAGCTGCCTCAAAGCAACTACTTTAAAGGAAAACAAAACAAACGAAAAAAACAAAAAACAAAAAACGAACACCCACTCGGTGTGGCTGGGACCTGGGAACTGTGTGGCTGGGACCTGGGAACGTAGCTCAAAGACGGCACTCCGGAGCACGCACAAGGCCCAGGGGTTGATGCCGGCGGTGTAAAATGAACTAATTACCACATCACGAGCACTGACGCCAACAAGTTTTTAGTTCATTTCAGTGATCTTGGAAAAGCAACCTGCTTTGGAATGACCAAACCAATGCCACTTTAAGTACAATAAAACCTTCAGCTGGGTGACCCATCCTTGCTTGAATGCCAATCCGTTGCAAAAATAGGTCAAATTTCCTACATGATGCATATCTAATGGTTCATTATAAAGAAAAAACAATAAATGGTGCTGGGTCAACTGGCAGTCCACATGTGGAAAGAATGCAAATCGATCCATTCTTATCTCCTTGTACAAAGCTCAAGTCCAAGTGGATCAAGGACCTCCACATAAAACGAGACACGCTGAAACTAATAGAAAAGAAAGTGGGAAAGAGCCTAGAGCACATTGGTACAGGAGAAAATTTCCTGAACAGAACACCAATAGCTTGTGCTCTACGATCAAGAATTGACAAATGGAACCTCATAAAATTACAAAGCTTCCGTAAGGCAAAAGACACTGTCAACAGGACAAAACAGCAACCAACAGATTGGGAAAAGATCTTTACCAATCCGACATTCAATAGAAGACTAATATCCAATGCATATAAAGAACTCAAGAAGTTGGACTCCAAATAACCCTATTTTTTAAAAAATGGGGTACAGAGCTAAACAGAATTCTCATCCCAGGAATACCAAATGGTTGAGAAACACCTAAAGAAATGTTCAACATCCTTAGTCATAAGGGAAATACAAAGCAAAACAACCCTGAGATTTCACCTCATACCAGTCAGAATGGCTAAGATCAAAACTCAGGGGACAGCAGATGCTGTCGAGGATGTGGAGAAAGAGGAACACTCCTCCACTGCTGGTGTGATTGCAAGCTGGTAAAACCACTCTAGAAATCAGTTTGGTGGTTCCTCAGAAAATTGGACATAGCACTTCCTGAGGATCCAGCTATACCACTCCTGGGCATATATACCCAGAGGATTCCCCAGCATGTAATAAGGACACATGCTCCACTGTGTTCACAGCAGCCTTATTTATAATAGCCAGAAGCTGGAAAGAACCCAGATATCCCTCAAGAGAGGAATGGATACAGAAAATGTGGTACATTTACACAATGGAGTATTACTCAGCTATTGAAAACAATGAATTCCTGAAATTCTTAGGCAAATAGATGGAACTAGAAAATATCATCCTTAGTGAAGTAACCCAACCACAAAAGAACACACACTCCCTGAGAAGTGGATATTAGCCTAGAAGCTTGGAATACCAAAGATATAATTCACAGACCACACAAAGCTTAAGAAGGAAGACCAAAGTGTGGATACTTTGGTCCTTCTTAGATAGGTACAAAATACCCATGGGATGAGATACAGAAACAAAGTATGTAGCAGAGACTGAAGGAAAGGACATCCAGAGACTGCCCCACCTGGGGATCTATCCCACATACTGTCACCAAACCCAGACACTACTGTGGATGCCAACAAGTGCATGCTGACAGGAGCCTGATATAGCTGACTCCTGAGAGGCTCTGCCAGAGCCTGACCAATTCAGAGGTGGATGGTCTCAGCCAACCATTGAACTAAGCACAGGGTCCCCAATGGAGGAGACAGAGAAAGGAGCTGAAGGGGTTTGCAGCCCCACAGGAGGAACAATAATATGAACCAATCAGTATCCCCAGAGCTTCCAAAGACTAAACCACCAACCAAAGAGTACACATGGAGGGACCCATGGCTCCAGTCACATGGGCAGCAGAGGATGGCCTGGTTCGTCACCAAAGAGAGGAGAGGTCCTTGGACCCATGAAGGCTCACTGCCCCAGTGTAGGGGAATGCCAGGTCAGGAAGAGGGAGTGGGTGGGTTAGCGAGCAGGGGGAGGGGGAATGGGATAGTGGGTTTTCAGAAGGGAAATAAGGAAAGGGGATAGCATTTGAAAGGTAAATAAAGAAAATAATAAAAAATGTAAAAGAAAGAAAAATTATATATATATATATACACACACACATATTGAGATATACATTTTTTTTTACAACAAAAAAGAAAAAGAAAAAAGAAAACATAATTCCTCTAAGGCATGAACTACCTGTCATGGTGGCTGATGTTTAAAATTATATGCTTCTGTCACATCTCAGTAAAAGTGAAATAAAGCCAACTTAAACTTTTCTGGTCACAATAAAAACATGCACCCATAAACAAAAGACTTGGGTCTTTTCCCACACGTCAGATCACAGGCAGAGTGACCAGGGTTTGGAAGGTGGCGCCTCTGACACTTGTATGGTTGGCCACACACTCACAGTCAACACTCACCCGGGCAACGCTGCTGACAGTAAAGACTTTAAAAAAAAAAAATCAGGGCATTTCAGCCTCAGCGACATTCAGTCTTCCTCTTCTTGAAAGCTCAGGGACAGTCTTTAAGTTTAAAAGAAAACCCACCAGGCAGGCAAGCTACAAATCCTGGCAGGCGCTCAGAGCAGGAAGATGAAGAAAAGAGGAAACCATGCCGTTTGCTTGTCAATCTTTCCTTCGCAATGCAAATGTCTGTGAAGTGCACTCTCAGCCTCTATTTTCCTCAGTATGTTACACAGAACTTGAAATCTTTCCCGACAAACTGACAACAAAATCATCCCTTGTTTGTTTCTCAAACATTTTAGCCTGAAACTCCTTTAAAGAGCCCAGGTTGGCCGGGCAGTGGTGATACACACCTTTGATCCCAGCACTTGGGAGGCAGAGGCAAGCGGATTTTTGAGGCCAGCCTGGTCTACAGAGTGAGTTCCAGGACAGCCAGGGCTGCACAGAGAAACCCTGTCTCGAGCCCATGTTGGTGATCACTGCCTTACCAGCTAACACGGAATACTGACAGAAGGCAATAAGGCCCGATGGGAAAAAGCAGGCACCAGCCTCAGGAAGAAGAGGCCCAACATCAGAATCATTTCCCCATAGGGAGAATGATGGGCAGAGAGAACACCTGACCCTAAGTAAGAACTAACCAGACTGGCATTTTCATCATGTCTTCATAACATTTAACGTGACTTTGGTAGGCAGAGGCAAATATCAAGGACTCCTCAAAGGGTTATGTCTGAACCTCCCCTGAGAGGATGAACAGGAACTGGGAGACAGAAACCCTGTGTATCGCTTGGATCCATCTATAGTAATTCTAGGCACATGGTTCATAGAAGCAAGGTGTAGGAATTCTCTACACTGAATCAGAACCGTGAGAGCGAAGGTTCAGGAATCTGCACTTTGGTACGGTCTTTTGGTTGAAGGGAGTCTCTGGGTGCTGACAAGCTGAGGACCAGGCGGCCAGATGTTCACCCTTAGATAGATGGCTCTGCTGCCTGGGGCTGCGAGATGCGATAGCAACTCGGTTCAGTGAGGAGGCCCTCGGTTTGTGCAGGAGTTATCTGCCCACTACCACAACCAACGCCACACCATTGCGTGTGTGTGTGTGTGTGTGTGTGTGTGTGTGTGTGTAACAAGAGGAAGCAAAAACATTCGGTTCAGTGAGGAGGCCCTCGGTTTGTGCAGAAGTTATCTGCCCACTACCACAACCAACGCCACACCATTGTGTGTGTGTGTGTGTGTGTGTGTGTGTGTGTGAGAAACAAGAGGAAACAAAAGCAAGGTGTTATGTCTCTACCTAAGAACCAGCTACCAAGACAATAAACAGAAATGATGTAATACAAAAGATGTATCATTAAGTGAACTTACTTTATCCTATTGTATCTAAAAAAGAAAGCAATTTAAAGATGGTTCCTCTGAGATTACAACAGAATAAGAAGCAAAGTGAAAACTGCCTATTTCTTATCTGATTTGTACAATTAAGTATTTTAAATAGAACTTTTTCTTTGGCTAACAAAATGTGTTTTGGGCAAGAGGCTGGGCGGTGGTGGCGCACGCCTGTAATCCCAGCACTTGGTAGGCAGAGGCAGGCAGATTTCTGAGTTCGAGGCCAGCCTGGTCTACAGAGTAAGTTCCAGGACAGCCAAGACTACACGGAGAAACCCTGTCTCGAAAAAGGTTTGTTGGACCTACCGTGTGACTGTCAGGGAGTCGGGTCAGGCGCTCTGCCTCCGCCTCCAGCCCCACCTCTTACGGCGCAAATAGGCTAGAAGAGCAGTTCATGCCTTTGCAAGATCATAGGTAGGACTTGGAAGCAAAATCCTTACCTTTTAAGTCTTCCATTCCCACGATAAGTCATTAACCACTCGATGGGAAAAAAGGCAAAACTCTGAAATAATGCGATACTACCAGGGAAATTCATTGAAAAGTCAAGATTTCGCCCCAAGCTAAAAGATATGATCCTGTTCATCCTGTTCTTGCATGGGCTTCATCAATTAAAAAGATACTCGATTAACTCTGTACCTTTACAAAGTCGGAAACCCAGAGGCTTCCTGAGAGTCAACTACAAGGGCACTCTAGGTATCATGTTCATCTTTTATTTGCATTTTAACAAGTGCCTCCAAATAGAGAACTATTCTCTATACACACACACACACACACACACACACACACACACGTTAACAAAAGAGAATGCTTTCCTACAAACCATGATGGAAACAGTAGCCAGGGTAGCAGTGGCTGAAGCAAGCACTTGACATTTTCTTTTATAACCAATTCATGCGCCTAAGTTTGACCCCAACAATATAGTAAACAACAGAAAATTCTTTCCGTCCCTACCTTCATGTCGGTAGAACTTGTCACAGCCTGGTATCCCTGAGTTGTTCTTATCCAGGGTACATCTAAAGCAATCTCGCTGTAAAAACTGTCCTTGACATCCATGCAAAACCAACTCCTATCAGTATGTTAGGGAAACAATAAAATGGCTATACTTCCCAGGGGGCCTATTCTAACTGCAGGCAAACATTAAGAGGCTTCTCTACTCAAAGAGGGACTTAGAGTTTAAAGACATCGATTACCCCTACATTTTAAGAAGTTTTATTATCAGCCATCTCGTTCAGAGATACAAGAGTTCATCTCAATTCAGATGCCACCAGGTTTCCAGAATCCTTGAAATAATTCCAGAAAGGTCCTTGGAAGCTATTCAGCCCAACCCATCAAGAGCTAGGTGAATCAACTTTTGAAAGCTAGCATTACAGAACAAAAGTTTTGTTCCACTCCTGAGGACCAGAGAAGTTAAAAAGCTCAAAGGATGTCAGTCACACCGAACCAGGGAGAGCCTTGCGCTCCTGGCATTCAATCCCACCCTCTGTGTGGTAGACTTGAGAGTCCTGGATCACTCCTTTGGGGTTTTTTGTTTGTTTGTTTGTTTGTTTTCTCGAGTGTACTATTTTCAATCCAGAGATGGTTAGATAAAATTGTGTGAGACTAAGCATACATATTTCACAATTTCTAAAAGGTGAACCTTGCAGAGTCGGGCATATAACCAAAAGGACACGCCTCTTCTTCCAAAAATAGAAACAAAGTACTCTCATCTAGCCCACAATTCCCCCACCTCACTGCCTTAATTTCACTCAACTACACAAACTACCCCCGTCAAACAAAAGGCTGATACTCTACTAGTGACTGCAAATGTTTTCTAGAAATACTTCCAAACACTTGGGGGAAAGAGAAAAAATTTGCACTGGTTTCTACCAAGTGACGCCCCTCGTCGGCTTGCCAAACAAGGCTGACACGACGCAGTAGCTAAGCAAAGATTTACAATTTGTTTCTCCTGTCTCTGAAATAAAAATGTGAGGGTAACAGGCATCTTTTTAGAACAGACAGCCTACCTATTCTTGTACATAACTGAATAAAACTTATATACAGTTACTGCTAAAGTCTTCAGGCGTCTGGAGTCAACAGAAACAGGCATAACGGGCGGTTTTCTAGATAAATCGCCAACAGCCCAGTTCCTGAAAGTTACTGGGTAGCACAAAGTCTTTTTTTTTTTTTTTTTCCAAAAATGGGGAAGCTCGAACTCTGGGTCCAAGCCCTCCCACACACATACACGCATGGGTTTGCATACCTGGCAAAGCTATCAGTGAATACACCAAACACGGTGTATGGCGCAGGCCCCGGGACTCCAGAGGCAAGGGGCTCCTCCCTTCCCCCACTAGCCTGCTTACTGGTTCTTTCTCTGACCTTCCAACACAAAAACGCATCTCAGGTCAGCTTTCCTGCCTCGCTGTCCCAGGAGCTTTTTTCAAGCGGCCAGAGACCCTGGACAGGCTACCACATTCCAGCAGGGCTTTCCCTGGCCAGGCCTCTGTCCCCAGGCGAGAAGGGGGTGTGACCGCGGCTCCATGGCCCTCTCTCCGTGGCCAGTGGCGGAGCCCGACAATTTTCTTTCTCCGGGTGGCCTGGGGAGAGGTCTCCAGGGCAAACAGAGCGAACGACCCTCACCTTCCGAGGCAGGGACGAGGACACACGTGGCTTCCCAAGTCCCTGTCCCAGAGACTCTGTATGGCAGGCTCAGGGCGCCCCGATCTCATGCTCGAGGGGGGCCCACAAGCAATCGGAGGGAGGCCGTCGGGCTTTGAGGGTGTCCTGTGGCCCGCGGGGTTCAGTCGCACCCCCACCCCCACCCCCCGTGCCGGGCGTCCCCCGCCGGGACCCACCAGCTGCTTCAGGTCCTCCTCCGAGAGCTCCGCGTAGCGGTACCGCTGCTGCTCGAACTCGTAGCGGGTGGTTTTCGCCACCACCACCACCCGCGAGGGGCGGAAGCCGCCGTCGGCGGGGCTACCACCGCCCGCCAGCTCGCGCGGCTGCCCGTGCCCCAAGTGCCGCCGGCCGTCCGCGCCCGAGCCCCGCAGAGCCGCGCGGCCACCCGCCACGCGCCGGCAGCTGCCCAGCAGGAAGCCCCG
The DNA here is from genome assembly GCA_964023405.1 of Apodemus agrarius. Taxonomy (NCBI): domain Eukaryota; kingdom Metazoa; phylum Chordata; class Mammalia; order Rodentia; family Muridae; genus Apodemus; species Apodemus agrarius. The sequence goes on from OZ030020.1 coordinate 30,712,638, forward strand.
GTAGCAAGTCATGGTCCGCGGGGCTGCGGCTGCAGGCTCGCGCTCCCCGCCGCCAGCACCGCGCCGGGCGCGCAGAGGTTAAGTGCGGGGACGTGCGTGGAACGCGCCACTAGGGGGGACGTGCCCAGACGCAGGCGCGGGCGGGGAGCCCCGGGAGGACCGGGGAGGCGGGGATCGGGGCTGGCCCGGGGGGCGGTGGGTTTTATTTGTTTGTTTATCCGTTTCCTTAGGCGCCTGCGCAGTGGCCTCTCCGCCTGGCCCCACCTCCCTCTTCATCCTTTCAGGGAGGCCGCCCTAAGCCCGCCCCCAGGCCAGATCTGAGCCCGAGGGGCTGCGGGGATTGGCTGTGGCCGGGAAAGAGCAGGAATTCTATTTGACGTTGGAGCTGCCTGAAGAAATCCAGTTGGAACCGGTCTGGGGCGGCGTAGGGGTTGCGGGCGGAGTTTTTGAGCGCCTGGCGGGAAAGTTTCTTGCGCATCTTCACCTCGGTGCTTTTTTTTTTTTTTTTTTTTTTTTTGCTTGCTTTCTGGGTGGTTGCCACGCTCGTCTTGGGTAAATTTTAACCAGTGTCTGCTGGAGAGCTGATGTGTGTGTCACCCATCGCTGGAGTAAGAGCTGGGGGGGAGGTGACCTCGCTCCAAGCCGTGTCCATTCGTGGAGCCTAATGGCAAATAAAGATGCCGAACCCTATATTAGAGAGGAATTACCGCGACCGAGAAGGATCACAGAGCATTAGCCCGAGCTCAGAGGCCTTAAGCTTCCTGTCCCTGTGACCGCCAAAGACCAGCAGCCTAGAGAGGCAGTGCTGTCAGGGAGAAACGTGGAGGGTAATGAGGGAAGGAGATTGTGTGTGTGTGTGTGTGTGTGTGTGTGTAGACCAGGAGATAAGCTTGGAGAGAGAGACTAGACCGGGAGATAAGGTTGGAGAAGTGTGTGTGTGTGTGTGTGTGTGTGTGTGTGTGTGTGTAGACTTGTCTAGTGGCGTAATGAGGGAAGGAGACTGTGTGTGTGTGTGTGTGTGTGTGTGTGTGTCTAGACCAGGAGATAAGCTTGGAGAGAGAGACTAGACCGGGAGATAAGGTTGGAGAAGTGTGTGTGTGTGTGTGTGTGTGTGTGTAGACTTGTCTAGTGGTGTGTTTGTGTGTGTGTGTGTGTGTGTGTGTGTGTGTAGACTTGTCTAGTGGCGTGTGTGTGTGTGTGTGTGTGTGTGTGTAGACTTGTCTAGTGGCGTGTGTGTGTGTGTGTCTAGACCGGGAGATAAGGTTGGGGAGAGAGAGTTTGTGTGTGTGTGTGTGTTGGTGTGTGACTAGACCAGGAGATAAGATTGGAGAATTGTGTGTGTGTGTATGTGTGTGTGTGTGTGTGTGTGTGTGTCTAGACAGCGAGATAAGGTTGGAGAGCTGTGTAGAGCCAGACTAAAGGGTTAAGAATGTTTTGCACTTTGCACTTTATCCTGTAGGCAAGTTGAGAGGTGTGTTTGATGATGATTGATCTGGCTTTGGAATGTTGGGTAGCCTTGGAAGCTAGAGCAAGGGACGTTGTCAGAGTTCTGCGGGAACAGTTACACAACCGTAGAGATCTAGGCTGATTAAGAAGAAAAGGGAGAGTTCCTCTGGAGGAACAGTCCTAAGACAGGGTAGGTGGCACCTGCCCTGAGGTCCTTGCTGTGGTGCCCTTTTTCCTTGGGAGTCCCGGCACTCCCAGTAAGTGGCCTCTGGATTCCAGGCATGCTATTTCCTGTTTGTGACACTCAGATGCCTCTGTAATATCGGACCTATGTTTTTCTTTCACGTCACAGAAAACTACACTTTTGACTCCCATTGTAGCGTTAGAAAGGTTGAGACCCACTGATACGGGTTCTGGACAGAATAATCAATCAGTTCCGCAGTCATGGATCGATTGGATGCATTCTTGCAGCCAACCTTTTTCTGGGGGGGGGGGGGGGCGGACAGAGCAGGCTGAGGCCATTTAGTTGGCTTACATTTGTAATCCTTGGTTAAGGGAACTATCAACCTTTTGATCTTCCTGTGGTTACTTCACCACTACTATTTCCAAGTTACCATAAGACCAGATGGAAGTTCAGAATATACCATTTAGCGCTTATAGCGCCCGGTTTTGTGACACGCTGGAGTGGCTCCATTCTTCCTGGAGTATTTGGCTGTTGCCGCACACCGATCCCTACCTGTGTTCCTTCTTTCTTTCAGTCCCATTGTTTCTAGGCCATTGTATCTTGGGCGTAGCTCCTGCCCTGTCTCTTATAGCCTTCCCGCCTCATTTTCTACATTCTACTCGGTGACTCCATCTCTGTTGTGTAATGAAGAGTTTGGGCCTTGAAAGACTGACTCAGATCCCAACTGTAGTGTGTATTTGTGAACCTTGAACCGGTTGCTTAACCTTTCTAAGCCGGATTTTCTCATGTATAAAACAGTAGTTAAATGGATACATACCTAACCCTGCGTCCGCTGTGAATTAGACCCTAGACTATCAGCCCCCTTCGCCTTAAATTATTTCAGCTATTACGAACATCTTCAGCTCATACTGTTCTGAACTTCAGATCCTTATCTATAGCTTACTATAGGATGATGTCATGCCAGCTCAAATATACATGTTGTCAGTGGACACTAAATTATATTTGAATAGAACACCCCATCAGGTGCTAGAAATTGAATAATAAAGTCTTTATTCTTTAGGAGCTAGAGATCATACTACGGTAGAATTTTAGAGTGCGTTATAAGAATTAAGAGGAGTGTGTTTGGAAGAATGTCCTGAAGTAAGAGTAAAATAGGAGTGTCATCAAGAATGAGAAAGGGGGCTGGAGAGATGGCTCGGCGGTTAAGAGCACTGACTGCTCTTCCAGGGGTCCTGAGTTCAAATCCCAGCAACCACATGGCATCTCGCAACCATCCATAATGAGATCTGACTCCCTCTTCTGGGGTGTCTGAAGACAGCAACAGTGTACTTACATATAATAAGTAAATCTTTTTTTTTTTTTGGTTTTTCGAGACAGGGTTTCTCTGTGTAGCCCCGGCTGTCCTGGAACTCACTCTGTAGACCAGGCTGGCCTCGAACTCAGAAACCCGCCTGCCTCTGCCTCCCAAGTGCTGGGATTACAGGCGTGCGCCACCACCGCCCGGCTATAATAAGTAAATCTTTTTAAAAAAATGAGAAATAATTTCTGCAGAAGAAATGACATAAACATGTAGAGACCCAGTGGAGCAGCGACTTTTAATTCCTTGAGAGCCGTGAGCAGCAGACAGCCCTGGGAGGTGATGGGGAAGCTTACAGCAAGTGCTATAGCCACACCACGGAGCTTGACTCTTGTGCTATATACACTAAAAAGCCGCAAAGATGACAAGATGGCATGATTAGTCTTGCAAAATCATTAAAAAATACCTTAAAAGACATGCAACAAATAAATACCTGAAGAGGTGTTCAGTCATATTTAAAAATCAGAAAGATACAAACTAAGGTCATAGTGAAATAGCTTGTATCCAATAGATAGACAGAAATTAAGAAGTCCTAGTAATATTCTAGTGAGAATGCTGTCAGATCATCAGGACCTTATTAGGCTAGACCATTCCTCAATCATCTAAATAATTCCACCATTACTGAGGTTTACAAATGCTGTCTTAGAATTCTATTATGTTCTTATATTTCAGTTTGATAAGTCTGATATTTTAAAAGAAAAAAAGTAACCAGTACAGTAGAGTATATATTGTAGGTATGATCTGACTAATGCAAAGACACAAAACCCCTGGCACTCACTACACAGGGTATCAGTTTCACAGGCTCTCAGACAAAAAGGAAATGTTAAAGTTAACAAATTTTAAACTCTAATCCCAGTGGTATAAAATGGCAAAGCTAATATGGTTTTCTATTTATTATATGTAAGTATACTGTAGCTATCTTCAGACATTCCAGAAGAGGGTGTCAGATCTCATTATGGATGGTTGTGAGCCACCATGTGGTTGCTGGGATTTGAACTCAGGACCTTTGGAAGAGCAGTCAGTGCACTTAACTGCTGAGCCATCTCTCCAGCCCCCCAATATGGTTTTCTAAAGAATGATCCATGCAACTACATGATACCTACATTGTAAAAGCTAATACTACTGTTCCTAACATTTTATGAAAACACTGTCTGACACTGTTACCTGCTTTGGGAGATTTCTAGAAGTCTTAAATTTACTACTCCCAGACTCTACAACACTCATGCACGTGTAACTGTGAAAGATGCACATCCCTTGTCTTAGTCAGGGTTTCTATTCCTGCACAACCATCATGACCCAGACGCAAGTTGGGGAGGAAAGGGTTTATTTAGCTTACATTTCCACACAGCTGTTCATCACCAAAGGAAGTCAGGACAGGAACTCAAGCAGGTCAGGAAGCAGGAGCTGATGCAGAGGCCATGGAGGGATGTTCCTTACTGGCTTGCTCAGCTTGCTGTCTTAGAGAACCCAAGACTATCAGCCCAGGGATGGCACCACCCAGAAGGGGCTCTCCCCCCTTGATCACTAATTGAGAAAATGACCCACAGTTGGATCTCATGGAGGCATTTTTCTCAACTGAAGCTCCTTTCTCTGTGATAACTCCAGCTTGTGTCAAGCTGATACACAAAACCAGCCAGTACACTCCTCTCATAATATTCATATAGTCCAGGACTTGAAGAGTTATTTTTTCCCTGTGGTTGAAGGGCACCTTTGGTAATAATAGACGTGTGTGGTGGCTTGAGAAATGTCCCCCAGAGGTTCAAACATGTGCACACGTAGTCTCTGGTTGGTTACACTGGGATGGGTTATAGAACCTTTAGGAAGTATGTCACTGGGGTTGGGCTTGGAGGTTTATAGCCTGGTCCCACTTCTGGTTCGCTCTGCCTTCCGTGTGTGTGGCTGGAGATGTGAACTCTTAGCTCCTGCGCTGCCTACCTGCCTGGCTTCCCCATCATGATGTATTCTTTCCTGAAACTGTCAACCCAAATCATTCTTCCTTCTGTAAGTACCCTTGGTTCTGATACTTTATCACAGCAACAAAAAGGATGTAAGATCATATTTTTGTAACATTTTAATGATTCATTGTTATGCTGAACAATTGGAGTAAAGACTGTTGAAAGACAATATTTTGATTTTCTAAGATATGTAGTTCAGTATAAAACTGGATGCATATGTAATATATTTAGATATTAGTTAATCAGATTTGTTTTAAGATTTATTTATTTACTTATTCATTTATTTATTATGGATACAGTGTTCTGCCTGCACTTATGAGAGCAGAAGAGGGCATTGGATCCCATCACAGATGGTTGTAATGGGAATTGAACCATGTGGTTGCTGGGAATTGAACTCAGAACCTCTGGAAGAGCAGCCAGTGCTCATAACCTCTGAGCCACCTCTCCAGCCCAGTTAATCAGATTTTAATAGAAAAATAAAAAGAAAAAAGAAAAAGAAAGCTTATACAGAAATCCAGAATGTAAGATACACACTCACCTGTGAATAACTTTATGAAAATGAGCATTATTGTATAACTGGTTTCTTCACATTGAAAGGAGACAAAGAATGTAGGAAAGCAAAAGCGTGGGGGTAGGGCGAGTCTAGATGAAGATACAAGATAAAGAAGACCTAGAAACTGTGTCCGCTAATCAAGATGGAGGACTCTTGCACTGCATGTCATGTCTCTGCTCCTTGTCACTGTTTCATGACCCTGAAGTTGCACTGCCTCTCTCTCTGCCTTGCTGACATTCTAAACACCTGAGCACCTCCTGGCATTTCTGCATAGGTTACAAGTAAGTCTGTTTCTCATTTGCCATCTGTACAGAAGACCAAAGAAAGTCAGCCGATTCAACTTATATTAAAAGATTTGGAACACACACAAAAAAATATGACTTTGCCGGGCGGTGGTGGCACACACCTTTAATCCCAGCACTTGGGACACAGAGGCAGGTGGATTTCTGACCAGCCTGGTCTACAAAGTGAGTTCCAGGACAGCCAGGACTACACAGAGAAACCCTGTCTCAAAAAAACCTATATATATATATATATATATATATATATATATATATATATATATGACTTCATTTCCAATCCAGTATGGGAACAGGAAGACACAAGCCAAGAGATAAAGAAGGCCTCTGCTCTCTGCTTCACCTTAAAATCATCGTACAATCACAACGGTCCCTCAGAGACAACATCCTACAGTGGACCAATGCTTTCATATCTTCTTCGAATGCCTCCCTGATCGTGTTTCTAGTAAGAATTATCTGCTGATTGATATTCTGCCATGGAGTAGGGGGAGAGAGAGAGAATCTTAATTATCTGTGTTTACTCCTTCCCCTGATGGTAAGTCTTTCTCTCTTCTTTATTTTCTCTCTTCTTCTGAACATATTAACTAAATCCTACTCTAGGAGACCTTACTCAGCTGTTGTATGCCAAACTTTCAGATCTAAGCTGAGGCTTGATGAATAAATATGCACATGTGGATACTTCTGTTCTATGGAGGCATAAAGCATTGTCAATTTAAAAATATATATTCACATGTATACTTTCAAAGGATATTTTCTATAGTGTAGCAGATTGTAAAGTTACACCCTTATTACAAGTATATCGGGGTTCAGAACACATCCAAAACCATTTAGGACCTTGAATCTTTATCCTGTAATGAGATTGTTTAGGGCTACTAATAAAATAAAGTATTGCCCTAAATTCTGACATAGGTTTTCATGCATGATTCATAAAGTGTCTCTGAAATATCAAAAAGACATAAAACATCTGCTAAAATTATTGAAATTACTATATCATAATAATAGAATTTTAGATACTCATTTGGCCATTTATGAGACATTTGTTATAAAATGGCTACTACATATAGCCTTACACACCTACTAGACTATTAAGCTGATCACATAAATAAAGCACATTGATGTTTGGCTTCTGTATATTTTTTGACACATAGGTAATACATTCTGTTCAATTATTCATCAACTCTTGTGAGCTGACTTTGAATCAACTATATAAGATGCAATGATTAAAAGTCCACAAATGGAAAAGAATTCTTTCTTGAATGTATATATTAGGAAATTTCTAAGTGTGAGTGAAAATATAAATTTCTCAGAATATACACATGGTTTAATGAAATACCTTGCAGTTATGGTATTTTTTTAAAGAGATGACTGTAAATTTAGTACAATATTCTATATTCTTTATATTCTATATTTTATATTTTATAGCCAGATAATGTATGACTTAAAATACTTTAGATATTTATCAAAGATTTATCAAAGTCTATAATTTATACTTTTAATTAATATATTCATCAATGTGATGAATAGTCCAAATTAGTTATCAAATCTTTTTTTTTTAGTTATCAAATCTTATTCTAGAGTAATCCACAAAAGGATAAATTCTGAAGTCCATTTGCTAAATTCTGTCCACAATAATGAAAACGTAAAACATAAAACTTTTAATTACAATAAATTGTGTTTGCTTCTTTAATTAAAAAAACTCTTTAAGGTGCAAGTAGAGTCTTCTCAGTTAGGATGGTCTGGTGTCTCAGCAGAGTGGCAGCTCTTTCTGTGGTTCATGTTTATAGCAGAGAGGGCTTATGAGCAGACAATTGACTGTCTGTGGCTCCACCTTGAAGGATCTGTGATAAATTTAAAATATTTTATTACACAGTATGATATTTAGGCTTAATAGCAAATGCAGATAAACATAAATAGCTTAGTGGTAAAGAGAAGAAAGATAAGTATATGTATTTATCATTAACATTAGAAAATATTGCTAATAATTCTTACTCCCACCCTATAGTAAGTGTCGTTGATTTTAATGTGTGTACTCTTTGTTCAAGCTTTTGGATTTATCATCATCATCATCATCATCATCATCATCATCAACATCGTATTTGTGTGTGATGGGGAAGCCCATGTGTGCAAGGCAGATGTAAAGAGGCCGGAGGACAGCTCAGTGATGTGGGTTCTCTCCCTCCCCCTTCATATGTGTCCTGGGGCTAAAGCTCCAGCTGTCAGGCCTAACACATGCTTTGCACGCTGAGCATCTCACTAACGATGTTACTAATGATTTTAAAGATGACATTTTCTGTCAGATAAAATGCTATGTAATTCATGGGCAGCTAAGTCCAAGCACACATCTCATAGCTTCCGTAGCACTGTAGCGTCCCCTGCCGCACATCCTGAAGAAGATGCTGGACAAACAGGAAACCAGCAGCAGACAAGAGGGTCTCACGACTGACCGTGGCCTTGTGTCAGTCCCATTGACTTAACCGTGAGACGGCTGCAAATCAACCCCTTCTCAAAGTAAAGGGTCCATGACTGTGTCTCATTGATTAAATTTTGCCATTTGGTCTCTATTTCAAGTTGGCATTTCTAATAGACGTCATTTAATTGTGGACAATATACACATAGTAATATAAAAGATAACTTATTCCTTTTATAGAGTTTGGAGAATCATAAACCTTCTGCTCAATAAATTTGTTTAAAGTAGAAAATCATACTCCTGTAATTCTCTTGCTTACTGAATCAAGCCACATGTGATCCTAATCTGCACATATGGTAGAATTTTCTTTTTAATGATAATTTCTATATTAAGCAATGTCTTTCATACTGTTTTATATGTTCTTTGATAATTTTTTAAATAAGGTGTTAATAGTTTAAAATGGGGCCGGAGAGATGGCTCAGCAGTTAAGAGCACCGACTGCTCTTCCAGAGGTCCTGAGTTCAAATCCCAGCAGCCACATGGTGGCTCACAACCATCTGTAGTGGGATCTGATGCTCTCTTCTGGTGTCCACCCATTCCTCAGTCTCCCCAGCTGGTCAGGAGGAGGCAAGTTTCGAGCTAACCTCTCTTTTGAGCTGGGCGTGGTGGCACACTCCTGTAATCCCAGCACTTGGGAGGCAGAGGCAGGCGGATTTCTGAGTTCAAGGCCAGCCTGGTCTACAGAGTGAGTTTCAGGACAGCCAGGACTACACAGAGAAAACCTGTCTTGAAAAAAAAAAAAAAGTTTAAAATGGCCAAAATTGGGAATGCTCATTGCATTATCATTTTTTCATTATCATTTCCATCCCCATAGATGGAATTCGGGGTAAGTGAAATTGTCACTGAAAATGACTGTACGACTCTTAGATTAGCTACATCTGTAGAACAGACCAGCGCTTAAGAGTTCTTTAACACCCCCCCCACCAACAACCATGTATAACATTTAGACTCACACTTCAAGACAAGCAGTAAAGTCTAAAAACCTGTTCACTCCTGATTCAGTTTCAGCCTTAGTTCATTTGTAAATCCGGACCCAGGATTGGAAAGTAGTCTTTTTTTTTTTTTTTTTTTCTAGTCAAAAGAGGACCTTGCAGATAATACTTATACAATTTAGGTGTTTCTCTAAGCAATCAAATTCCAAAATAGGAATAAATACAATTTTCAGGACTTTAGATTTACCTCATTGCATACATTGCTAATTCCTCCAGCTCTAGCCAATGGTAGACTGGACCATGGGAAAATGAGCCTGAGTAGTGGTTACTTTCAAGGCAGCAGTGAATGTACTACTTTAAATTGTGAGATCGTCTTTTATGGCATGCATAGGTAAATGACTTATGTGTATCACAGGGATGCTGACTCGAAGACCACTCATAAAAGACAGATTTTTTTCTAACCCACTCCTGAATCCGAACACCGAGGCTCTAACCACCTCTCACGTAGCTGAAGAGCTTGTTGAATCCGCTGGACTAGGCTTGCAGTGTTCCTTTTGAGTTCTGGCCCAATGAAACAAGAATTATTTACCTGAATCAGTTTTAGTGACTTGTGTGATCTCCTCCTCATCCTCGTCACAGCTCTCGCCGTTGAACCGCGGGAGGACTGCGTCCGACTGGCTTTCGGCTGGACCACCATCACCCTGCCTACAGAGGCCTCGAAGGGCGACGAGACGGTGGTGTATCGCTGCATACAGAAAGCCCGTGTCTTTGACACTAGCCTTCAAGAGAAAAGTTACATTGTTAAGACTGAGTAATGAATAAATCCAGCCATGCTTACTTCTTTTTGATCTCTCGCTGTTTATAAAGGAAGGATTCTGCTTCATAAATCTGGAAGGTAAATAAATACCAACAGCCCAACGTGTTTAAAAAAGTGAAGCTGATTCATTTTGCACCAAACTGTATCCCAACATGAATAAAGCAGTGAGATCTCAATCCATACATTTAAATAGAAAGGACAGTTTTGGCATTCACGAATCCTGTTTGAATTCAAGTCTTCGAGCTAGCCCTTCCTCTGCCGCCTTGTGCGGTCGAGCACTGTAAGTTTAAGGGCTCTGTCCATCACTTTACCTACCCACCCCTCCAACCCGCTCAGCTTTGCGGAGAGGCGTGGCTCCGGGGGAGCCGGTGGCATTTGCAGACATCAGACTTCTCAAAGTGTCCCCAAGCTCATCTTTGGCTGCCATTAATATAAAATGGTGGCAGCAGTCGTCTCCTATTGACACCGCATTAGCCGGTGTGTGGTTGGTCCATTCGCCTTAGCAAAAAAAAAAAACAAGGAGTACCGATATATCCAGCCCCTCTCCCCTTCATGAACGAAAAAAATTGTGGCCGAAAATAATAATAAATAAATAAAAGGGCATGATTAAGTTAGGGCATTGAAGCCCTCGCTTACATTAAGAAAAATTAATATTTTGTTATCATTTTAGCCGTCTGATCTCAGCGGCTTTATAAAGTATATCATTGCTGCCTCCACTTTCCGTGTGAGGCGGTCAGCTTAATGAATGCTAACTAACTTGTCTGGAGACCATACAGTTAGTACGATGTGGACACATATGTATTTTGTCTTCTCCTGATTTTATAATATGCATTTTACACTTACATAATGAGATTATGTGGCGGATGGAGCCCAAGACTAACCATAGAATGTATTTATGGCTCATACACACCTTGCATATATAACCTGTAGGAAATTTTTTTACAATATTTTAGTGTGCCTTGTGTGCTGCCTGGGGACCCATCACATAAGGTCAGGTGTGGAAATTTTCATGTTGAGGGTCAGAAAACATTTCGAGTTGGGAGCATTTGGGATTCCAATGTTTAACCTATTGGCATGATACTAAAATGTTGATAGTGATCACAACAAATGATTTTTTTTTTTTTTTTTTTTTTTGGTTTTTTGAGACAGGGTTTCTCTGTGTAGTCCTGGCTGTCCTGGAACTCACTCTGTAGACCAGGCTGGCCTCGAACTCAGAAATCCGCCTGCCTCTGCCTCCCAAGTGCTGGGATTACAGGCATGCGCCACCATGCCCGGTTTTACAACAAATGATTTTTATTGTGTTTGGTTTGTGTATCTCTGGTGATTGTGCCACAGTTTAAAAGCCAGCGTGGGGCAGCACTGCGGTGATGGTGGACAGTCAACTCAGAGCCGTAATGCGTTACCCACTGAAAACCACTGGGCGGGAGTATGACCTTATGTGATGAACAGGAGTTACTATCATAGTCTAATTTTTTGGTATTATCACATACCTTTTTTGTTCTCCATTATTTAGTAGAAGCCTAACCAGTTATATCATCACCTACTCTAATATCATTTAGATACTCATATGTTTTCAAGTCTTCCTGGTCTCAGGCTGTGGGGAAAACCCAGCTGGAGGTTGGGGATGGGGGCGGGGCTGGGGTGGGGGTGGGGAAGGAAGGCCTCGTCCTCGGCAGCTCTCTTGGGTCTGTAGCCTGTATTTGAGGTCAGGCATTCCTGCCCCAGGGAACAGCTCAGCTGTGCTTCTACCCTGTTACCCTGGAGATTCACTCGTGTTCAGAATCGGAATCTGCGGCTGCACTGGCCGCCCTGTGTGTCCTGTGCTTTTCCATTCCTTGCTGCCCCCCTGGCAGTGATCACGAGTCTCCTCTCTCTTTGGGTGGGCGGCAGGTTACGACTTCCTAGGGCCCCTCTCACGATGTAGCTGCTGGAAACTTAGATGCTTGTTAGCATAATTTTAATAGTAAAGGAAATGGTAGGAAAAGACATCCAAATGTCATGGAATAAGGACCGATTGATTAATATTGACTTTGGTGTCGAGTTGGATAGACAGACGTTAGGCCACATTAGACTGTCGATAACCATCATGAGTGACTGATTTCTTTACATGCCATGCAAATTATCATAACCAAATGGAAAAAATGAATTAGGAACTGCAAGAGGCACATTGTTACACCAGGAGGATGGCCAATCATCACTAAAAGCCGCGACTTACCTGAATTAAAAATATTTTTATACCATCGTCTTCTAAATCAGTCGCAGTTATTCGCAGATTTTTATGATTGGCTCTTTGAATCTTCATCTGAGCCCAGAGTCTGCTGTTGAGGACCAGCCTCAGACTGCCCTGGTTGCGCATGACTGTGTGGGGAAGAATAAATACCCAGTCAGCCTGGAGTTCACAATGCCTTAACCTTAAAAATAATGTTTTTGAAGGAAAAGTTAATTTTATAGCTGTTTCTCAAGCCGCATTTTCGCTATTGAGTGGCAATTCAACTAGATTAAAACTTGGTTTTCAAATTGGGCCTTATGTCAGGGGAAGATTATTTATTTATTTATTTTTAGTTTCAATGTTAGAGTTACATTTTTCTGGAATGTTTAAATTATTAAATTTGAGGGGCTTCCTTTAAGGTCTGGTGACATGGGGCTGGAGAGATGACTCAGCGGTTAAGGGCACTGACTGTTCTTCTAGAGGTCCTGAGTTCAATTCCCAGCATCCACATGGTGGCTCACAACCATCTGTAATGGGATCCAACACCCTCTTCTGGTGTGTCTGAAGACAGCTACAGTCTACTCATTAATAAATAAATCTTTTTAAACAAAGATCTGGTGACATGAAGATTAATTGAAAAATGTTTGTGATGAAAAGAAAATCAGAAACAGAATGTTTTAAGGGTGAAAACATTGAATCAGATCATTTACGGCTCAGCCATGAGAGAGAATGAGGCAAATCCATTAGCAACACTGGAGAGGGGCTGCAGAGGGGCCGCACATGGCTCAGCACTTAGGAGCACCGGCTGTTCTTCCCCAGGGCGAGCATTCAGTTCCCAGCACCCGCGTGGCAGCTCACAACTGTCTGTAACTCCAGCTCCTGTGGATCCTGCACTCACGGACAGACATGCATACAGTTACGACACCGATCCACACTGAATGAATAAATAAACAAATGGATGAATAGATAAATAATTATTTTTAAAAATGCCGAGGAGAGACACTCATATGGGAAGATGACCATGGAATACTATGTAGAAAAGGCCAGACCAGCATAGCACCGTAAACAACAACTGGACAGTGACATAGAAGTGTACAGAGAATGGTACCCGCAGGATGCATTGTAGAAAGTAGACCCTAACATGCTCTTATCTAACTTTTCTTTTAAGATGTATTTATTGTTACATGTACGTACACTGTAGCAGTCTTCAGACATACCAGAAGAGGGTGTCAGAATTCATTTATGGATGGTTGTGAGCCACCACGTGGTTGCTGGGATTTGATCTCAGGATCTTCGGAAGAGCAGTCAGTGCTCATAACTGCTGAGCCATCTCTCCAGCCCTTATCTATTCTTTAGTTGACTTATTTTCCACTTTCTACAGTGAGCCCAGATTACCCACATAATAACAACGACAACAAAATAACAACAAAAGGTGTTTAGAAACTTTGGGTTTAATTTTTTTTTTCTGGCAAGCAGTAGAATTAAACCAGAGTAGGAAAAATCCAGCGCTGCCTGGCAAATGTCACTTGGCTGCATTATGTAGCAAGCTGTTTGTCCATTACAAGGTCGAAGACCCTGCTCCTGTTCATTTGATCTGAATTCTATCCCTTCCCATTCTTTGAGCTTGACATTCGAAAGGTGACAAACCCTTATGCGCAGGTCCAGATTCTACTTGTAGTTTCCTTCAAAACGTTAACGTCTCAGATGTGACTGACAGGAGACTCCACCACACCAGCCCTCTGTCCACACTCACTCACAATCTGGGCCTCTGAACAGAGCCCAGTGGTGCCCTTTGGGTGCAAAACATACAATATATTTCCCCAGCTTCTGTCCACCCATCTGCTCCAGGAAGAAAACCCTTTGTCCCAGCTCCATGGTGTGTTCAGATGCCAACAGTCCATGATGTGTCAGGCATTTCTTCCCCCCAAGCTCTATACCTTGCAAAGCTGTTTGCTTTATACCCCTCCCCTTCCAATGCCAATGATGCCACTGTTCAGGTGTGTGAGGCTTAGCGTTGACACAGGTGCTTCCCACACAGCCCCTCATCAGATGTCCACAGTTGCTCAAAAAGATTTGAATGATGGTCTCTCCGTAAATCTCGCAAACACTGAATAAGCCACAGGCTGAATTATTCACACTCTGAATTGGTAAGGTCAAGACATTTCTTTGGGGTTGCTGGTCAGTAGAATGAAAATCAGACAAGTGCTGTCTGACACGTGAACGTTAGAAACATTGAAAGCCAGGCGGTGGTGGCGCACGCCTGTAATCCCAGCACTTGGGAGGCAGAGGCAGGCGGATTTCTGAGTTCGAGGCCAGCCTGGTCTACAGCGTGAGTTCCAGGACAGCTAGGACTACACAGAGAAACCCTGTCTCAAAAAAACAAAAACAAAAACAAAAACAAAAACAAAAAAACCAATACAACAACAACAACAACAACAACAACAACAAACATTGTAGTCCACCCTCACATTTGTTGGTGTGTCTTACAGTGCATCTACAGAAGGCATGGCATCCACACGGGGCATTTTACCCTGAGAAACCATGGCTTACTGTAACTCGCTCCTTACTTAGTCTTGACTTCAGCGTTCCGCACTCGTGGCCGGCCGTGTCATTCAGTCTCAAAATCCCTTGGCCTCTCTCACTCCAGGACTGTGCGGTTTTGTTGAACACGAAGATCTTGCAGTTGATCTGAATGACAGTTTTTATAAATGTCCAACACATTAAATTTTTTTTTCAGATTAAATTCTCTCTTGTGCCCTGAGACTATCATACCTGGCTTATCTTGTACTAAATCATTTTGTTAATCATAAATAGACTAGACTTTGAGATTTATTTAACTTTCTAGAACATGCAATCCCTGAATAGTTCAAACTGTAAAATCCTAGAATAGGAATGAAAAGGGTCCCAACACTGGCTCTTCATATTCCACTTCTGTAACAGGTGGTGAGTGTTGCGTTTAATTTATCCATGTCTGTAGGTAGACATACATACATACATACATACATACGTGTTCTCATCTTTGTATAAAACTATAGGATACCATGTATACTTGTTGCTTTCTTATCTAACATGTCTCCATATTGCCAACAACTGCATTACACTTGATATTATTTTGTCCACATAATGTTATTGGAAAGAAATGAACTGTGGGGCGATTTGCATGCTGAAATGGTTCAGACACAGCACACAGACACTGAGAACTCTGACATGACAACACGGGGGTCCCTTGTGGTGATTCAGTGGTTGCCAGTTCCCAGCTGCTCCCGTGCATACGGAAGTCGTAGGTCCACCTGGATGAAAAGCACACCAGCGATTGGCCCCTGGCAGCTTCTGCAGTTAGGTCGGAACTATTCCTGGAGATGTGCTTACTTAGACGGAAAGTTTCCTTGGGTCACAGTGGAAATGGTGGGGAGCGGAGAGTGTGGGAGAAGATGGAGGAGGGGGGAGGGGTCAGCGCCTTTAAACAGACAGTGAGGCTACACTGACACCACGTACTCTGACACCACTCAGCACCGAATCAGATACTGGGGTAGACCTGTGAGGTTCTTGATTTACGCAAAAGTCTACACTTTAACAAACAAACCAACCTGAATCAAGTCACCTTTCAGTATTAGACTTGCTCATAGTATCAGCACTGGTTGTGGGAGCAGACATGAGGGCCAAAGTGGAGGCCTGAAGTTATAAGACAGGATCCTAGCCACCGTGTATGCGTAACCCCAGAACTCAGGAAGCTGAAGCAAAAGGATTCTAAAGTTAGAATCCCTGCCTCTTTCTCCTTAGAGGACTGGAGTGAGGGGTGGTAAGCCTACACACACACACACACACACACACACACACACACATGCATACACAAAAGCAAACACATGCATGAACACATACACACACAGATACAAGCATGAACACATGCAGGCATATGCACACAGAGAGAATTTAAGAAGATAACACCTTCTTAGTTTAACAGTGATGTCTTACAAGCCTCAAACAGTTTCTATTCAAGCAACTTAGTGTTCACGAAACCATTTCTATCTATTCCTAGCTATTTCTGATGTCTCTGCTGATGCCAGCTTTAGTCTATATAAGATTTGGAAAAGCAATATATAGCACACGAACCGTTAACACGTTGTGTTCTGTTTCTTCTCCTGTAATGACAGCAATTTTCTCAAGCAAGCATTTTTGTGATGGTTTGGAAGAGAAAGCAGCAGCTGATTCGATTAGAGATATGTTTTTAGTAGAGTCTGTTTCAAAGAAATACAGGAGAAAAAAATGTGTTAGACTGTTTTCTCTGCCAGTGAAAAGTATTTGTTATATCTTCTTACCTTACATTTTAAAAGTCAAACTGTTTGAGTAGGTTAAAGCCACCTAATTTAATTTCCCATAGTATTAAGTCAGTAATTTTAAAGTTTATTATACGTTTTAATCCCTGTCAAAACAATTTTCAATAGTGGGTTATAGGCTTTTTAAAGCGTGTGGATATTAAGTATATGTCATTAAAAAAATAAGAGGCAAGGAGCTGTAGAGATAGCTCAGTTATGAAGCGTGCTGTCTGCTGTTCCAGAGGACCGACTTCTATTCCCAGCGCCCAAATGAGGGTTATTTTAACACGGGATCTGGCGCCCTCTGCTGGTCGTTCTGGATATATGTGTCATGCATGTACGGCACTCATACACATAAAAAAATAAAAAATAAAAACAACAAAAGTGAAAACAATAGGAGACATTGAAGTTAAACATTTTATAAATGAAATTCAGTTCTTACTTGAATTTGAAGCAGCATTCGGAAATTTCAGAACAGATTTGAATGTATTTTCCTTGGCATATGAAAGATTTTGAGGCGGAGGCTGGGTAAGCTTTTGAGTGCCCTAAGTGGGGGAAAATACGCATTGTTTATTCTTATGCCTAGACATTTGCCGTAAGCCAAAAGATAGATTTTCTTTCTCAACACAGCACTCAGCTGTGGGTTTTCGTTCCAGGCTCCCCCGGCACAGAGAACTGGGTAACCATCATGAAGCATTGGTTTCAACCTCAAAGCAGAACCCTCTTATCCCAGCCTGTCCAGATGGGTCTGCTTTTAGGGAAATAAGAGAAGTTGGAGTAGCAGAGAAGCAGGTGGCTGCCCCTCTGTGTCCCACCAGGCTGACCAGAACGCCATTGGCTTCTCTTAGATCTCTTTCAGGGATCCCAGAGATTCACCACTGTTGTCTATTTCCAGAAAAGAAAACTCCACTATGTTTCAGAGAACAGGAATCCTAAGTTTTCCTCTGACAGTGTGTGTGTGTGTGTGTGTGTGTGTGTGTGTGTGTGTGTGTGTTTAGGCCAAGGCACATGTGTGAAGGTCAGAGAACAACTTGCTGGGATCAGTTTTCTTCTTCCACCATGCAGGTCCCTCGGATCAAGCTCAGATCCCCAAGGTTTGTGGCAAGAGCTTTCCCGCCGTGTCATCTTCCCAGTGCACCGACAGTCACCCTCATCACACTGTATTATCCGCTGTGACAAAAGACTGTACTGAAAAGATGAACGACTGTGCTAGTCGCAGCTCTGTGTGCAACCCCCGGCAGAATGATAAATGTGGAACAGTGCTACTTAAGAATCATCCAGATCGCGCCTCTATGAGCTCAAGATTCTTCCATGTTATTGAACGGGAAATCGGTATAGTCCCTGAAACTAGGTAATGATAGGATGTAAGCATTTTCACTTTAAGAAAATAGAAATGCCGGCTCAGATAGATCAGTGACTCATTCAAAAAGCAGGCAGTCAACCAACAAGTCAGGAATGCACCTTTGACCCCCGTATCACAAGGCTATGGGGTCACAAGGTTAATTAGAGGAAAGACACAAACTCTCTAGGCTGTTCCAGCATCCTTGGGACATCCTCTTTGAGAGAAATGGGAAACTCTGGTCCCTTCATAAGCCACATCCTAAACATCCCTGTGAAATACTGACAAGTGTTCACTCAGACCGAACCTCTGTGGTCCCAGCTGTAGCGTGTTCTCCTAGGTGTCTCTGTCTCCTTTCCCACCCTGCACGCCTCTCTAGAGGACAGTCTGCTTTAGCTTTGCATAACTACTTAGGTGGACTTCAAACCCGGAAAAAGAAAATGCAAAATGAAGAAAGGTGCCTAAATCCTGTGTGGACTTTCCTCTGAAGCTTGCTTGGTTCATTCTGGTTCTGACCCAAAGATGTGAGCATTATCTCCCATACTAGTAGAATTGCCATTCTTTCTTCTTCTTTCTTGTTCTTCTTGTTCTTGTTCTTCTTCTTGTTCTTCTTCTTGTTCTTGTTCTTCTTGTTCTTGTTCTTCTTCTTCTTCTTCTTCTTCTTCTTCTTCTTCTTCTTCTTCTTCTTGTTCTTCTTGTTCTTGTTGTTGTTGTTCTTGTTCTTGTTCTTCTTCTTCTTCTTGTTCTTCTTGTTCTTCTTGTTGTTCTTCTTGTTCTTGTTCTTGTTCTTCTTGTTCTTGTTCTTCTTGTTCTTGTTCTTGTTCTTCTTCTTCTTCTTCTTCTTCTTCTTCTTCTTCTCCTCCTCCTCCTCCTCCTCCTCCTCCTCCTCCTCCTTCTCCTCCTCCTCCTCCTCCTCCTCCTCTTCCTTCTCCTCTTCCTTCTCCTCTCCCTTCTCCTCCTCCTTCTCCTCCTCTTCCTCCTCCTCCTCTTCCTTCTTCTCTGTCTGTTGGAGATAGTCTCACTATTTAATGCAGCTAGCCTCACACTGTCTATCCTTCTACCTCAGTCTGCCAGTGCTAGGGTGAGAGGCATGGACCAGCACCGCCAGTTAACACTGGCCTTCTTGGGGATGACAGAAAAATACTTTAGGCTAAAAAGCCACAGAACTACTCTTGCAGTTGAGAACAACCCCAGTTATATCTACCACAAGCAAGATCCGAAACCCAACTGATTGAGGAAAGCCCTAAAAATCTTGGAATCAGCTAGCTTTGAGAGCCTTTTCTTTTTCATTAGCTTATGCGAATGTACAAAACGATGCGTTTGTTGTAGCATTCTGTCCGTGAACGTGCGTGGGTCTGTATCAGGCATTTGTAGTGTGTGTGCACTTGGGGGTGTGCAGCTGTGCTCATCCGTGGGGTGCAGGGGTGCAGAGGCCAGAGGAGGAGGTCATCGGTGTATCCCTCTAGTGTGCTCTACCTTATTCCCGTGAGATGCTCTTATTCCCTCGCTCAGTGAGAAGCTTGCCGCTTTAGCTAGGCTCGTTTCCACACAGGTCCTGAAGACTCAAGCACAGATCCTCATGCTTCCACGGCAAATGCCCATACCCACTGAGCCATCTCCCCAGCCCCTCTGTGACGATTTCACACATACTTATCATGTTCTTTGATCATCAAAATCAATGCCACCTCATTAACCTGCCTCCTATAAGAGGAGGCCAAAGACAAGCCCCGCCCTACCCCACCCCTACCCCCAGCTCAGCTCAGCCATCGCCCTAGTTTAAGTAAAGGCTGGAAAACCCTGTGATCATGGATGTGTGCGGGCATGCTACAGCTTTTCCATTCTGCTCTTCCTTGCTTTCGGTGATGCTGTCTTAGATAGAAATCAACATTTTGAGCAAGGCCCAGCAGCTGGGGGATTAAATAAAAATGGTAGCAATAGCCAGGTAATGGTGGGACACGTCTTTAATCCCAGCATACAGGAGGCAGAGGCAGGTGGATTTCTGAGTTTGAGGCCAAGCTGGTTTACAGAGTGAGTTCCAGGAAAGCAAGGGCTACACAGAGAAACCCTGCCTTGAAAAACAGAACAAAACAAACAAGAATTGGAGTTTTCACTTGACAAGTATATTTTCTGGGCAAGTAAAGCACCCAGAGTTTTCTTTTCAAATGCAAAAGGTTATATATGCTTTTCAAAGTGAACGTTCCGCCATGGCTCCTAAGAACTTATTGGCTCGTTATTGTAAACAGGGGGCACTCTTTCAGTGGTGTAACCAGTGATAAGTTGCCTCGCTCCAGTGGCCTCTCTCTCATGCTCAGGCAAGGAACTCTAAATCCGGTGGCCCACAGGAAAGGAAGACATGAATGTGGGATGGAGACTTGGGAAAAGCTCCAGCAGGAGAGGGAGGAAGAGGAGGGTCATATAAACATATGAAGCTGTCTAATGACTTTTTAAAAGTTAAAGGAAAAATGCGGCTGAAAACACCATATTAAAACATAACTAACTGAGTTCATCTAACTGCTGCGTGTTCCTGAGAGTTCTGTGGATACGTTGGGCTTAACGCAAGTCAAAGAACTGTAGGACAGTGAGAACCACACTATGGCAGTGGTTCTCAGCCTCTGGGTGGCGACCCCTCTGGTGGGGGCTTCAAATGATCCTTTCGCTGGGACCATTATGTACATTTTAATTCATAATAGTAGCAAAATTACCACTATTAGTTAGTTATTGAGTTATTGAGCAGCAACAAAATAATTTTATGGTTGGGGGCAGGTCACCATAACACGAGGGACTGAGTTAAAGGATCACAGCATTAGGCAGGTTAAGAGACACTGCTCTATGGGTTTCATAGCTATTATTTAAACAGCTAGGGCATGCTTCCCGATGCCTTTTACAGTTAAATAGAGAAGTTGTGACTTTTAACCCAAGCGCAACCCAGTGTGCTTGAACCAAACATTAGTCAATTTGCCTTCAGAGACGTGAACAACGAACGGTTCCTCTAAGGAATTTATCAAAAACTTACCAAAACTCTTTCTACCATGTTTTCTCCAAAAACAAAGTCAGGGCTGCAGCTTTTAAAGGAACACTTATCTTCCTTCGGTTGGCATCTGCGAAAAAGACATAAGGGTATGCTATCTTAACATCTGTGGATGGAGCCAGTTTAAGCTTTAGCCGGCATTCATAATGAGGTGGTTTAATATGTTTATATAAAACATAACCATACTGCTGTGTTCAGATGAAATGGACGAGATGTGCAGGGAAGACATGGGCTGAGGACTCCCGAGGGTAACACTCAGAATACTGTTGCCGACTGTCACAAGATTAAGGTGACCCTTATGGGCAATCTCCCTCTCTGTGGGCTGCTTGTTCAGCTGGAGGGCTGCCCAGCCCTTCTCTGGTTGGACTCCAGGAATCTCTAATCATTGTTCTTTATCCCAAGTGGCCAATGATGCTGCTATCATTCCAAGCTCTTCAGTGTCTTATCAATTATTCCGGAGTATGCATTGTCTTAATTCTTCTCCTCCAAGAAAATTTATTTTTATATTAAAATTGTTCTGCACGATGAACAAAACCAAACATGGAGCCCTCTTTTTGTAGGCAGATGCACGGCAAGTTCTCAGCCCATCCCTATGACCTCATCCCTGTGACCTCATCCCTGTGACCTCATCGCTCTCTGCCTGGATTCAGCATTCTCATGTGAGCCAGCATTTGTCCACGACCAGTTTGTATCCTAGCAGGTAAAACTTTCCATCTTCACCAGTGATACTAACATGAACTTCTCACTCAACACACACACCCTGCTTTCCTCTTATCTGCACAATGAATGCCAATTAATCATAGCTAGCACCACAACTGATTAGAAAGAAGGGGAAAGGACATCAAGGCAAAAAGGAAGGAAGATAAATAGCAAGATGACTTGTACCAGAAGTTTGGTCATATCTGTTTGAAATATCCCGACCCAAGTCCACCAGCTAATGAAGGCAATACACTATGATGATGATGATGATGATGATGATGATGATGATGACGACGACGACAGTGAAGTGACTGAGATATCCCAAAGAGCTTTCTAAACTAACTTCCTTATAAAATGTGATGGCAAGCCGGGCGGTGGTGGCGCACGCCTTTAATCCCAGCACTTGGGAGGCAGAGGCAGGCAGATTTCTGAGTTCGAGGCCAGCCTGGTCTACAGAGTGAGTTCCAGGACAGCCAGGGCTACAAAGAGAAACCCTGTCTCAAAAAACTAAAAAAATAAAAAAATAAAAAAAAATAAAATGTGATGGCTATTCCTGGTTGTCAACTTGATGACATCTGGGATGAGCTACAATCCAGAAATGGAGGGCACTCCTGTGATCCAGATCTTGAGGCCGGAAGATCAATCTGTTATCAACCTCGATCGTGACGTCGAAATTTTGAAGCAGAGTGGCCATGAAAAGCTTAGGCCCAGGCAAAGTAGGACATCTTTGACCCCAGGAGACTGAGGCAAGCAGATCTCTGAGTTTAAGATCATCCTGGGACAAAGAAAGTTCCAGATCCAGAGGTGGAGTGGTGCTACACACCTTTAACTTGGGCCACACCTTCTGTTGGAGACCTACGTAAGGACATTGGAAGAAGGAAGACTCTCTCTTCTTCTACTTGCACTTACTTGCCAGCACATCTGTTGCGACCTACTTCTTCAGGAGTGCAGCGTATACAGAAGAGCAGCCAACACAACTAGCCTCATGGGACAGAGCAACTACTAGACTCTCGGACTTCCCAGTCACAGCTGCCCATTGCTGGGTTAGTTGGACTGCAGACTGTAAGTCATTACAGTAAATTTCCTTAATATATAAAGACATTCCGTAAGTTCTGTGACCCTAGAGAAGCCTGACTAACACACATAAAACATGCTTTCAAGAAGAATGTTGTTAATTTATTCATACAATATCAGAAAATTACAGTGTAGAGAGTTGAAATGGTGAAAAAAAAACCAAAAAGGTAAAGGAAACATTTTGGTTTTCTCATGAGATTGAACATCCCTATTTAGAGAATCTGCAGTTCAAAATTCTCCCAAATCTGAAACACATGAGCAATGATATAATATCATCAGTAAAAAAAATTCCTGGCCTCGAATAATAGGTCAGAGTCAAAAGTCATTTAAAAATACTGTATACAAGTGCATTCAGATTACATATCCCTCAGGTGTATATAAATCTATGAACATTTTATGTTTAGAGTTGGTCTCATCCCTAAGATACTAATTACCATATGTGCATTCAAATGAATGTCACAAAAATCTAAAACAACAACAACAACAAAAAATAATCTGAAAGCCATCTAGTTGCAAACACGTCGGGGAAGGAACACCGGAACTGTTTTTATTATTTTACCCTGATGGTGCCTCTGGGATGTTTAGATTAGTAAACGACTGGACTGAACTTCCGGCATTTGGTAAATTTTCACTCAGTACATCAGAGGAACTTCCAACTTCAGAAATCTGGAAAGAAAAAAAAGAAAGAGGAAACCTATCTGAAGGTTCATTAGCCTTGCTCTGTCTACGGCCACACGTGTTAACCGTGTCCTGCATCCACGACAAACCGTGTCCTGCATCCACGACCACCCCAGCCCTTCCTGTGCCTCATCTCATGTGCTCCTCACAGCCCCGTGCGCTCTGTCCTTCCACCGCCCACAGTGTACATGCGAGCCGGCGGACAGAACTTACAGAGCTCGCCCAAGTCATACAACCAAACGGAAGTGACGCTAAGTACAAGTCTGTCTGGTTCTGGAGACTGCATTCTTCTAATACTCACAAAGCACATGCATGTATCTTATCCACTTGGGCTTAGTTATTATTTTGGGATCAGTAGAAGTACATTGCAGGACTATTTAACCTCAGGACATATCCTAAGAGCTCCACTACCACAGCCCCCAGTGTAAGAGGAAACTCTGCCCATCTCTTCATCCTGACGTTTTCCGTGTATAAGTGAGCCAGCTGAAATTGGTTATGAGCATCTAGATAAGGTGCATGGTCTATATCAATACCATAAATGTGGCAAAGAGGGATTTCAGAGTTGGAGTAAGTCTAGCTGTAAAAAAAAATCATCTGGTCCAAAATTTCCTGTGTTTTTGGACACCTTCCCCTGGTAGGTATCTGCGAATGTGTTCTGGGGTGAGTTCAAGTTTTCAAATTCAGGCGGGTTCTGTTTCCACTTGAATTTTTATACCAATCAATAAAAGCGTTAATGTTTCCCTCTTATAATGGGAACCTGAAAGCTGACAGAAGTCTACAAGAGAGCATGTGCTTTGGTTATCTCAGGTTAGGGTACATGCCGATAACTTTGTTACTAAAATAAATTACCCTTCAGTCTAAATAACAGTTTTCACTCTCTGTCGCCTAAAATAGTTTTAGGTATGTTTGCCTTGATTTATACACAATAAATGGACATTGCAGAATGTAAGCTTTTAAAAATCTGTGATATGAAAGCAGAGGGAGCACTGTTTAGGGAGCACAATTTGAGAGAAGGAATAGGACGAGCAGGGGAGGAGGGGTGAAGGGCAAAGGAAGATGCTGTCTGTGCACGGAGAGGCTGTGACGAGTGTGGTAAATGAGAGAAGCTTCTCTCAGGAGCTAATGGTCAAATGCGGGGCCTGTGCTTGTGGGGCGAGGGCTCTACCACGAAGTCGATTCCTCCGCCTTGTAAAGAGAACTTTCCGAAATATTTAACTGTTTTGAGATCATAACATAATTACATCGTTTCCCCATTTCCTTTCCCCTCTTCAGATCTTCCCATAAGCTTCTCTCTGCTTTCAAACTCACAGACTCTTTTTAAACTGTTGTATACTCATGTGTATATGTAAATTCCTAAATACATAAATACAGCATGCTTAGTCTGTGTAATGTTGCTTACATGTGTATGTTTTCAGGACCGAGCGTTCTGTAAAGTCTCACCAACGGGACTTCCCAAACATGAACTGAACACATGTGACAGTAATAATTGTACTAAAGTGGCCCGGGTCAGGGGAAGTGAGGGGACAGCCTGCGAGGCCTCAACCCTCCGCAAAAAACAGACAACGAAGGCATGCTGACAACAGGAGAAATCGTCTTCCTCGAGGAAGGACATACCAGTTGACTTTGTAATACCAAAAGGAAAAGTTTTAAAGACTGTAAGAGACAGTGTCACCAGTGTCGTTGTTAGAGTTTTATTGCCGTGACAAAAACACCCTGACCAAAAGTCAAACTAGGGAGTGGCTTCTTGTACTCCCATGTTAACTGGGTCCTCCAAAACTGTTTGTATAAGCAGATCTAGGTGTAGCTTTGGGGACCCTGTCCCCAGCTAATTTTGATTGGTAAATAAAGATGTCAGCAGCCAATAGCTGGGGAGGAGAGAGATAGGTGGGGCTGTAGGTTTTCTGGGCTTGGGACAGCGAGGAAGGAGGAGAAGGAGGAGAGACACCATGCCTTAGGGGTGTGCTGGGCAGAGAAGGAGGGCCACTATGTAAAGAGGGCAAGACAACGTGGCTCAGAGAGCTGCTCAGCCGGGTGGAGCGCAGCCAAGACGGAACATAGAAGTAACTCCAGTTATCGTCAGGAGGCGGATTCTACGTGGAAGTTAGGCAGTTGCCCAGCTAATTACAGCACTGCTTAAGACGTACTAAAATACAAAGGCTGTGTGGGTCTTTTATTTGGGAACATAAACCATTGAGGTGGGTGACAGCCTCACTCCAGGATGTGTGTGTGTGTGTGTGTATGTGTATGTGTACACATAATGTACACATACACACACACACACACATACACACACACACACACACACACACACACAGTTTATTTGGCTTATCCTTCCAGGTCATAGTCCTTCATTGGAAGAATTCAGGACCGGAACCCAAACAGGACAGGATCACAGAGCTAGGAGCTGATGCAGAGGCCATGGAGGGGTGCTGCTTACTGCCTTGCTTCCCATGGCTTGCTCAGCATGCCTTCTTATAGAACCCGGGGTCACCCACAAAGGGCTGGGCCCTCCCTCTTGATCACTAATTGAGAAAATATGTTACAGCTGGATCTCATAGAGGCATTTCTTCAACTCAGCCTTCTTCCTCTCTGATGACTCCAGCTTCTGTCAGGTTGGCACACAAGACCAGCGAGCATGCAAAGTGTATATTTTCATTAAACTTTTGTATTTGAATGGTGTCCTGTCTTGGTTTGTAGCTCTTTAATTATGAGTGACAGCAAATATTTTTACTAAAAAGTAACAGGGTAGGCACTGATTTATCAAGTTTTGATAGATGTCAATAAGGAATATAAGATAATGAGTCTATAAAATTCTACACATTTGACAGAATCTACAAATTACATCCACTTAGCCAAGCTGGAGCCATAGACTTTCAGAGAGTATGTGTCTCTGGCATTCCAAAGCCCATCCCTAAAACAGAAAACTCGGTCATAGCCATATTCAGTTGGGCCTCTCAGTAACTGGGGATAATACTTATTCATTAGACCTTTAAATTATGGAGGAAATATTTGCAAACCAGAGCTGGAGCCTTTCTGTTTTATAATTTAGGCAGAAAAAAGTAATAAATAATAAATGTACAGTCTTGAGATTCCTAGTTCAGTGCCCAGAAAGCCAGGTGCAGTAGCAAACATTTATAATCTCAGGGCTGGGCAGTAGGGAGACAGGTTTCTGGGACTGCTGGCCAGGGGAGCCTAATTGTCAAACTCTGGGCCAGTGAGAGACCCTGTCTCAGAAGCAAGGTGGAGGGCTTCTGGCAGATGACACTCAAGGCAGTTCTCTGACCTGCAAATGCACATACATGCACATACACGCACATACATGCACACACAGATGAGCTTCATAAAAGTCGTGACAAGGAACAAAGACCACCATACTTTGGATGTAATAACATAATAAAAAACTTGGTCTATACTTACATGATTCCAAAGTGGTGTGTAATATTTCAAAAATTTCCTTACAAAATCTAAGACTAATTCAACACCTTTAATACCTCCAGTATTCCTAAATTGATAAAAAGTAATTACAAAATTATAGTTAATGATAACTTTTAGCAATGTACTAATCTAAAATTAAGACCACGTTTTTCCTTATAAACCACATTTCATCTGGCACGCATAATTGATTAAACTACTATTGAAAAATCACAGTGGGCCTCACAAAATCCTATCTTACAAAGAAGAGGGGTTGGAAGCATAACAATTTTGGAAACGGCTGAGCATGTTCGAGTGCCTTTCTTCACTGTCGAGTAGAGTAATGGGTGCCTGGTTTGGACAAGTGTGGGCAAGACTACTTCCGGTCTGATTTCTTCCTTAATCAAAATGGCTTATCTATTTCACATCCGTGTGTTACTGTCATTGTGTTCAGGGAAAACCAAACCAGTTGAACAAGTTCCAGCGTTTGAAGACAAGTGACTGATGGAATAAGTCAAATCCCAACCCCCTAAGCTGTGTCCCGTTCCTCCGGAGTACCAGAAGTAGAGCTGCGGCGAAAGCTTGCAGTCAGGGGTTCAGACCTCTCAGAGTTCTGAAGCGAGTTCCTGTCTCTGGAGGCTGCCACCGCTCCCCCACCCCACCCACTGTTACCTTGTATATGGAATTTTAGCTGCTGTTACCCATGAAGATGTGCCTGGTATAAACTAGGCTGGCAAAGCTTCTCTGTGATGTTGGACAGCTGCGGATGCAGAATTCCCTCCCCATTATTTGACTACAGGCTCCGCCCCTGCCCATCTCCGTGCTCCCGGGCGATTGGTCATCATTCTGGCATACCTACTAAGCTCCAGCTCACAAGTTCCCACTGCCGGCTGCACAACCTTTCCACTTGGGAGTGACAACGACCCCAAAATCTGGTCCGGGGAGCACTCTCTTATTTCATAAGGTTACAAAGAACATCGCAGTGTTGCATCTGTCCCTGGGGATTTTTCTTACCTTGTACTCAGTATTTCCCTTAGTTTTGCAGGCTGTCGATGCACCGGGACCAAATGTTGTGCCTACTTTTTGACAGCTTTGCGTTTGAGACGGCTGCAGAACAGCGGGTCTTAGGACATGTTCCGAAGATCTCACGGGGAGACCTTGAGATAGCAGAATGGGAAGGTCAATAAATTGTTAGTGAAACATTCCTTTGTCCCTATTTCTAAATAATGCTTTAAAAAAAAATCACAAGTGAATTTTCAGAGACTAATCAAAGTCAGCGCGCAGCCCGTGAATTGCCCGCTACTCGCTTTTGCCCAGTTTTTGCCAAATTAGGGTGTCTTTAAATACATGGCTTGTCTAACCAAATATTTTTGTCCTTCATGTTTTGTCATTGTCCTGCCTACACACACCCAACACACCATACATATGCACAGGCACGCCCACGTGCACACGCACTCGCACGCACACACGCATGCGGGTGTGCACGTGCACACACACAGGTGGAGAGAAAGAGACATTAAAATATGCATGGTAAACAGAAGCTATAGACTACAGTCATATGGGGTCATAAGTCTGCCTACTTTTCTAAATTATTTAGAAAACCTTTTTTATTATTTTTATTTCTTCTCTAAATATGCCTCCCTTGAAACTTTGGGTTTCCACCAATGTTCCGAGCTTCCTTACTCTTTCACTTAAGCTCCGCCCCCTCCAAGTGGCTGCTCATCCGCCAAGTGTCTGACCTTCATGCCAGCCTCAGTGGCATGGCTTTGTCCCCTTCTCTTCTCCAGGCAGCCGCCCGGGTTATATAGCTTGCCGGACCTGTTGTTCTTCTAAGTTTTTTTTTTTTTTATTGTTTAAATAATTTTTTTCTATATTCTATGTTTACATTCCAAAGGCTTTCCCCTTTCCCAGTTACC
Organism: Apodemus agrarius; assembly: GCA_964023405.1. Classification (NCBI taxonomy): domain Eukaryota; kingdom Metazoa; phylum Chordata; class Mammalia; order Rodentia; family Muridae; genus Apodemus; species Apodemus agrarius. Next base: position 30,741,315 of record OZ030020.1, read on the forward strand.
CCCCACCATATGTCCCATAATTCCTCTCACCCCCCCTGATATTCCCCACTCATTCCCCCCCCCCACGATTTCTCTGTTCTGGGTCTACAAAACTGGATTCAATCTTTACAGGCCCAGGGTCCTCTCCTTTCTTCTTCTTGGGAGTCATTTGACTTGCTAATTGTGCCCCTGAACCTCAACTAAGTTCGCAGTTGGATGGATGGATGGATGGATGGATGGATGGATGGATATTTGGGTGGGTGGGTGGATGGGTGGATGGGTGGATGGATGGATGGATGGATGGATGGATGGATGGATGAATGGGTGGATGGATGGGTGGATGGATGGGTGGGTGTTTGGATGGATGGGTGGGTGGGTGGGTGAATGGGTGGGTGGGTGGATGGATGGATGGGTGGGTGGGTGAATGGGTGGGTGGATGGATGGATAGATGGATGGATGGGTGGGTGGATATTTGGGTGGGTGGGTGGATGGGTGGATGGGTGGATGGATGGATGGATGGATGGATGGATGGATGGATGAATGGGTGGATGGATGGGTGGATGGATGGGTGGGTGTTTGGATGGATGGGTGGGTGGGTGGGTGAATGGGTGGGTGGGTGGATGGATGGATGGATGGATGGGTGGATGGGTGGGTGGATGGATGGATGGATGGATGGATGGATGGATGAATGGGTGGATGGATGGGTGGATGGATGGGTGGGTGTTTGGATGGATGGGTGGGTGGGTGGGTGAATGGGTGGGTGGGTGGATGGATAGATGGATGGATGGGTGGGTGGATATTTGGGTGGGTGGGTGGATGGGTGGATGGATGGATGGATGGATGGATGGATGGATGAATGGGTGGATGGATGGGTGGATGGATGGGTGGATGTTTGGATGGATGGGTGGATGGGTGGGTGAATGGATGGATGGATGGATGGATGGATGGATGGATGGGTGGGTGGATATTTGGGTGGGTGGGTGGATGGGTGGATGGGTGGATGGATGGATGGATGGATGGATGGATGGATGAATGGGTGGATGGATGGGTGGATGGATGGGTGGGTGTTTGGATGGATGGGTGGGTGGGTGGGTGAATGGGTGGGTGGGTGGATGGATGGATGGGTGGGTGGGTGAATGGGTGGGTGGATGGATGGATAGATGGATGGATGGGTGGGTGGGTGGATGGATGGGTGGGTGGATGGATGAATGGGTGCATATAAGTAAATAATAGATGGTGAGATGTAGACTTTCAGGGTTTCTTGAAGCTGAAGATTCATACCTTGCTCTACATTGTTCATATCATCATTCCTTTGCAGCAGTCCTGATGTCATAAAAACATTGTTTTTCTTCACTGTAAAGAAAAAAAACATTAAAAAAAAACTTTGAAGTGTGTCGGAGTTTACTTTGGAGAAAAGGCCTGCTCAGAAATCTCCAGTAGATGTCGCTGTTGGCACTAATGACGCTAGAAAGTAGTGCTCAATGGAGGGCTGGTCTTAGTACATGGGATTGCCAGGCAGTTCTCAAAAAATCTAAAATTAGACCTTTGATAGAAGAGCTAATCTTATTTTATTATAATTAAATAGTGTTGTAAGAAATTTGCATATCACTGCAAATCCTGGCGTGATAATGAATCCTGTGTGCGTATGTACACCTCTCATAGAATGCTACAAGACTATTAACAAATCATTCACATCTTTTAAAAATGATACTCGGGAGGGAAATAAAGATGGCAACGATGCTGATTACCTTGTTAGTTAATTAGCTTGTTTGTTGCTTGTCAGCTCGACACAAGCTAGCGGCACCTCGAAAGAGGGAATATCAATTGGAAAAACTACCTACATAAAATAGGCCTTTAGGCAAGTCTGCGGGGGACCTTTTCCTGATTGGTTATTGATGCCGGGAGGGTTCAGCATACTCTGGGCAGTGCCACAGCAAACAGTCTTGGTGGTTGAAGAGCATGCCTTAGCGAGTAAGCCAGGAAGCAGCCTCAGAGCCCCACCCCCAACCCCAGTCTCTGCTTCAGTTCCAACCTCCAGGTCCCTCCTCAGACTTCCCTCCAGAGTGAAACAATTCCGTCCCTCCCCTAAGTTGTTTCTCCTCAGTGTTTTGTCACAGTAACAGAAGCTGAACGATGGTAACAAAGATGCCAGGTTGTTTTCTTCTAGATGTTGCTGGGTAGGATTGGTTGGCTACCAGCATAGGATTTCTGGACTTTTCAAAGGGAGGCAATTTTCTTAATACTGCAGTGGCTAGGCATCTAACTAATGAAGGGACTAAGAAGCACTTCTTTAAGGAATTCTTCACCATGTCATCTCGGGAATGTTAGGAAGGATTTGCTGTTCCAGGCAAAGCTGGATTTAGTTAGCAGTCTTTTATCTGTATTTGAAACAAAGAGCAAATGGGACATATAAATTGTACCATGTTCTCAATCCCAACAGCATTTATGATTCTGCAGCGCATGCATTAGAAATGCTGCTTACTGATTAGTGTCCCCAGTATGGTTATCCTTTGTGTATCTGATTTTTTTTTTCCGAGCAGGGTTTCTCTGTGTGGCCCTGGCTGTCCTGGAACTCACTCTGTAGACCAGGCTAGCCTCGAACTCAGAAATCCACCTGCCTCTGCCTCCCAAGTGCTGGGATTAAAGGCGTGCGCCACCAACGCCCGGCTTGTGTATCTGATTTTTAAAGATGGTGTAATTACATAGACAAAGTAAAGGTGTCCCATTGCATTACAGAGAAACATAGTAAAATAGAATGATTTGCCCTTCGGATTGCTCTGTTTTTCTTATGCAACTTGCCATGTGGGTTCTGAAAGTCAATTGAACTAAGAGGTGTCTCTTCTGTGACTTGACGGTGTCTGATACACCGTGGTACAGTTATGATTGTAATTATTGTTTTTAATATAAATTCATTGGTTTGAAAACTGCAGTTCTTAGGTAGAGAACAATCAGCCAAAAGGAAAGAAGATAGATGATAGATGGTAGATAGATGATTGATAAACAGATATATAGATATAGATAGATGATTGAGAGATAAATGGATAGATGATAAATAAATGATTGATAGATGGAACATTATATATACATAGATAACTGATAGATGAATTAGAGATAGATAGATAGATAGATAGATAGATAGATATTGTAGATAACAAATAGATTTCATAGTGATAAACACTGGAAAATGCAGTTGATTTGTTCAGTACAAATAAAAAATACCCAAGAATGTAAGTCACTGTTTAATGTGGAGATAGTGCCAATCATTTCATTGTGCTAAACATTTCAGCATGATAAAAATCATTTAATTGGCAAAGCATTGGGAGTTTCAAGTAAAGAAAAATAAAATTTTCATAAGTTAAACTCTAAGAATCAAATTGTAAGCCTTAGAACATGAATCAAAAGCATGATTATGTTTTGACTACTATATAAGCTATATTTGTAGGTAATACTAAATAAAGCAAAGAATGCCATTTTTATTTTGTAGATTTGCCCTCCATAAAGTAACGCTTATGGTACAAAGTCTGCAAGGCCTATTTCTTATGAAGAGACTTCGTGAAGGCCTATGAATATAGAAAGAAGGCAAGCTAAATTCCCAACTGACTCAGCAGACAGTGCATAACAGAATTCTTCTTTAAATGTAGGCATCTGTTTATTTCGTATATGAAGTCCTAAAATATGCCAAGTTTAAACTTTTGGCCCCAAGTAAACTACACTGTCTGGGATTGTGAAGTCCGTAAGGTGGCTCTCCTCCGTGCTTAACTGCAGCTCCCCCCCCTCTCACTGGTTGCTCAAACAACTGGAATCTTAGGATGTCTAAGAAATAAAACTCATCCGTCGGTTTCTGAGGCATCAGAGGGTCAGGACTGAGATTCTGGGAGTCCGTCCTTACCTGGCCTGGATGGAGGGAAGGTTGGGACATCAGTGAATGACGAGGATCTCAGGCGCGTCTGAGACAAGGCCGCCACTAAAAGCAGATTGCAAAAGCAGGCCATTAAGCAAGTGGGTCTTTTGTCTAGTTTGGCTGGGATTCTGTGGTTTAGAGAAAAATTCAGATCTCCAATTTAAGCAAAAAAAATTTTCTTTTGTATTTTTATCCATCAAATCAGAGACTGACTCTGGGGTTCATAAACTAACCTGATTTTCATTCAACTCAGTAACTATTCCTTGAATGCGGACTGTGTATTAGACATTCTGTCAGGCACAAAACGCCACCTGTGAACTCATAGCGGGTAGAGATACCTGTACCTAAGTTGCTGCTTTGCAAAGCCCAAAGGCTGTTAAACACATCGGGTTGAGGAGCTCTGGGGAATGTTGATGGACAGATGGGTAAACTGTGTTCTCAACTGACTCAGAAAACAATATGTAATAACATTCTTCTCAAAGTGCCAGCATGTTTTTATTTTGTAAGGTGCTTACTCTTAAATGGCCAGTTGGAAAGGTGTCTTTTAAAAAAAAATAATTTCACATTCAGCACAATCGTCACAACTATACCTACCTCCTCGAGATTGAGAATCTGTAGTATGAAGCGTGACAGATGAAGACCTTACACGCTTTCTCAAGCAACCAGTGAACTCTGAAAGACATTTCATAGGAATGGTAACATTGTCTAAAATAACACACAATATGGAAGGATAATCAACCCTTGTGTGCTTAGGTCCTTGTTTTACAACGTGCTGACTCTTGAAAGCCCAGAATTAAATATTAGTGATGATAAGGTGATTATAAGCCTACAGGTGTCTCATCTTAGCACGGAGCAGGTAGAGATGAGTCTTCTGCGGCAAAGCATTCACACTCTGAAGCTCTGCAGACCATCACAGGGGCTATGCGCTCACATCACTATTCCCAGGGATCTGCCCGCCATCTTTCAAAAACAAAGAAAACCCCTAAGTTTCATAGTGTCTGTGCCTCAAGTCCAAATGCTTGTGCTTGCTTGCTTTTTAAATAAAGATTGGGGTTAGTGTTGTGCAAACCAGAATGGAACTCATTACCAAGCTCTGCTGCTTCGTCCAGACTGTCTTCTGCAGGTCTCTGAAAAGACATAAAACTCCCAGTGAAAGCGGAATATTTTGTCTTTGCATCCATTTTCCACTCCGTTTCTGTACTGAGAGAGTTTTCAGGAGCCAGAGCCCTTCAGCTCACAAGGTTAGAGCAACACACCATAGATTCACCAAGAATGTGCCAACAGAGAAGTCTAGCCCAGTGGTCACAGGTTTCAATGACTACAGAACCATTTCTAAACACGTGTTTTACATACAGAGGTTTTTGGTTTTTTTTTTTTTTTTTTTTTTTTTTTTTGGTTTGTTTGAGGCACTTTCTTTTGGGATTCTGCAGTGCTGGATCTGCAGTGAAGCATGGAACAGGTAGAGATGAGTCTTCTGCGGCAAAGCATTCACATTCTGAAGTTCTGCAGACCATCACAGGGGCTATGCGCTCACATCACTATTCCCAGGGATCTGCTTTGCAAAGCCCAAAGGCTGTTAAACACGTTGGGCAGAGGAGCTCTGGGGAAGTTGATGGACAGATGGGCAAACTGTGCTCTCAACTGACTCAGGAAAAAATATGCAATCACGTTCTTCTTGAGTCTATCATGTGAGTCATTTGTCAAGGGCTCATGTAAGAACGGAAACCCTCACAGAGCACGTGCAGCTGGTGCCCCAGCTCCCACGGTTCCAGGGCGATGCTTCGACATCACACAGGACCTGGGAGCCCTTCCAATTGGTATCGAAATCGCATGCTGGAGCTTTTTATACCCAGGGCTAGGCTCTTTTGCTAATGAAGAACAAAGGAGATCTTAACCGTCCTAATCTTTTTCTGTCCCCACACCTTTTAAAGTCACTCTAAGTAAGCATATTTCTTTCGATCAAGTGCTTTATTCACAACGTAGAGATTTCAACCAAACTGATGTCCCTGAATCCCAGCTACATGAACATTCATTCTGTGGAGAACTAGACAAACCCATGCAGCTCCCATATCTTAGTCTAAATACCTCCTTTAAGTATTATTTATCAGAACCAAAATATCTTTTGATCTTACCTTAAAGCTGTGTTCTCCTTTCTCAAAGACAAATACTGGTGGAGCAATGGCATATTTCTCTGTAAAAAAAGGAATGGTCAAGAAATCAAAGTGCACTGGTGTCTCTAACGCCACCTAAAAATACTTTTTGGTAAGCTTTTTGGTTTTGCAATGTTCTTGCCATGGTGATGTGAATGATAATAGATCCCCTCAGAAGAATATGTTTGAGTAATTGGTCCCAGTTGGTGGAAATGCTTTGGAAGAATTAGGATGTGTGGACTTGTTAGAGCCGGTGTGTCACTGGGGGTGGGCTTTGGAGTTTTAAATTTCCACACCAGCTCAGTCTCTCTCTCTCTCTCTCTCTCTCTCTCTCTCTCTCTCTCTCTCTCTCTGCCTGCTACCTACCATTGAGGATGTGAGCTCTCCCCTACTGCTCCAGCGTGACGCTTGCCTGCCTGTCACCATGCTTCCCACCATGATGATCATGTACAAACCCTCTGAAACTGTAAGCAAATCCTCAATTAAATGCTTCCTTTATAAGCTGCCTCAGTCATAGTCTCTCTTCATAGCAATAGTAACTCTAACTAAGGCAGTGGGCTTTGAGGAGTCAAGAGAATGATGCTATTCCCAATTCTCCCGCCCCTCCCCTCTTCCTTCCTCCCTGCCTCCCTCTGTGTTTCTGTGGCTGTGGATCAAGGAATGAACTCTGAGATGTTTCTTTGCTCTATCATCATGGACTCCAACCTGAAACCATTAGCTAAATGCTTTCTTTCATAAGTTATCTTGATCATGGTATTTTATCATAGCAACAGAAAAGTATCTACAACACTTAACTTTGGGTAAAATATTATTGCTGATAGACATAGTTAATAATGAAAATAATACTTGGGGGAGAATGATAGTAGCATGTATATAATGAGAAAGACAATCTCTTTAAAGCACTGGCTTTCAACCTGTGTCACAACCCCTTTGACAAACATCTACCTTCAAAAAATTTACATTACAATCTCTAACAATAGCAAAATTACAGCTATGAAGTCGCAACAAAAATAATTTTATGGTTGTGGTGTCACTATAACATGAGGAGCTGTATTAAATGTTCAAAGCATTAGGAAGCTTGAGAATCACTGCTTTAAAGGTTGCTCAGGTTGTAGGTTCAACTCCAAGTACCATAAATACCGCCAACACAACGAAATCATGCTGTAGAGTTTAGCGAAGGGCTGGAGAGGAGGCTCACTGGCTGCTCTTGCAGAGGTCCTGAGTTCAAATCCCAGTGACCACATGGTGGCTCACAACCATTTGTAATGGGATTGAATTCCCTATTCTGATGTGTCTGAAGACAGCTACAGTGTACTCATATACATAAAATAAATAAATAATTTAAAACAAAAAAAAGAGTTTAAATAAAACAAAACACAACTGCCCTTTAAAATTTCATCAGAACAGCTCTTGAGAAATCTTTCAGAATAAAACTTTCAAACTTTTCAGAATAAACCCTTTTCATTATTAGCACACCCTTTTCATGCATGGATGCAGGGACTTGTATCTCTGAGCCTAATGAATTCCATCTGAGGAATTTGGAGAGTGGAGACCCTGTCTCAAAACAAATCAACCAGCCAACGAGCGTAAGAGGCAGATATGTATCCATGAAATATCCATCCATGAAATGATCCCCAGACTTGTGCTTTCTTCACTGGAGTTGTCCTATTCTAAACCACGTTTTCAATGTTTGGGTTAAAGATTAATCTTACAAAATATTTCAAAATACATAAAACCCCATAAGCCGTATTCATCTCTCCTCTTAGTCTTCTCCCTAACCCTTCCTTCCTTTCTTCCTTCCTTCCTTTCTTCCTTCCTTCCTCCCTCCCTCCCTTCCTTCCTTCCTTCCTTCCTTCCTTCCTTCCTTCCTCCTTCTTTTCTTCCTTCCTAACATCCAAATCTATGAACCTACAGGAGCCATTCACGTTCAAACCACCAGACCACATGATGATAATACATTATTAGTAAGCCCAAGTCAGACGTCAATTCACACTATCTTCTTCCAGCCTTCATTATAACATACTGTCAGGGGTGTGCTCTGATGCACTAACTTTGCATCCCCAAGCCTAATAAAGTTCCAGCTGAAGAGTTTTGAGAAACTATCACACAGTCACACCTTATAAACAGCAAAAAAAGGAAACTCCATTCCCCATGATCACGTCTTGTAAGACAGCGTCTAAAACTCCACCGCACTAACTCTACTTATTCCCCAGGAACCAGTTGAGTGAAAATAACTTCTTTTTCTATCCTGCTGAGACACACCATTCAGGTCTTATGCACATGCTTTTCCTAGTGCATGAGGTTACAGGTTGCATAGAAGACTCTCATTAAACTTGGACTCCTTTCCCCCTTCTGGGCCCTAAGCTGTCAGCAGGGGCTGTGCTACTTTGTGGTAGACCTGGGGGAAGAAGGTTACTTGCTGCTCCTCAGTAGCATTTTCTTTTCACTCACTTTCTTAGTCTCACCCTGAGTTTTCTTCCTTCCCCTCCCCCACTTCTTTTGAAACAGTTTAAAGTCACTATGGTTCCGTACTCAAGCTGTAGCCAGAAGTTGTCTTAGAAATCTTGCTCCTGGCATTGTGAGGCTTGGACTGGTGAGATGGCTTAGAGAGCAAGTTGCTTGTCACAGGTCTGAGTCTGGATCCTGAGGACTCAAAGCCGGTTGCAACCCCTCACTCCTTCCAAGATCATTCTTGCAAGTTTGTAGCCAGCTAACCTGATAAAGTTGCAATGAACAACAAAAGAGCCGGTGGAAAGCGAGGACCAACACGGAAGCCTGTCTCTGACCTCCAGCTTCACACACATACACTCTATAAAAGCATCATCTATACGTGCACACATGTAAAAAGATGTGGTCGAGATGAACCAGCAGCATTGGCCTGAGGCTGCTGGAGACGCAGACTGTGAGCTAAAACCTGCACAGTACACACTTTCTTCGTAAGTCATTCAAGAAGTCTTGAAGAACACCAGATTTCTTTCAACCAAGGTCAAATTCATAAAGGTATCAGTAGAGACTCCTAGAGTTGGTGTGTAACTCTGTGGGGTTGCGCAGAGAAGTTTGGCAACTAGTGAGGAAGGAAATGACATCATTCAAACCATACCCTAAGACTGACTGTGATCCAGTGTAAATCCACACACCACTCTAGCCGATTTAAAAGAAATATCTATATTAAGGATATTGAAATGTCATTATTGATATTGAAACTAGTCATTCAGAGTTGCATGATTCCCTTTGAGAAGCAGAAATTTGTCTGCTATTTAAAAAAATGCCTGGAATCTGCCCATTTTTTTCATAAAAAAATTTAAATGCCATCCACGACATTCTTAAACACTAATTAATACGTTTCTGCAAAATTAGCCTGGAAGCACACATTTCACCAAAAGCATCTGTGACAGTTCTTAGATTCTTCAAAAGGAATTTGAAACATTTGAAGTGTCCAGTGTGAAAAAAAAAATCATACCTTTAGGAAGAGTAGACAAATCATAGCAGGTGAGTTCAGTTATTGCGTGGAACCCTGGAAAGGTTTGCTGTTGTCGTTGTTATTGTTTTGTTTTTGTTTGTTCTTTTTAGAAAGAATAAAATAGCTGGGTGGTGGTGGCGCACGCCTTTAATCCCAGCACTTGGGAGGCAGAGGCAGGCGGATTTCTGAATTCGAGGCTAGCCTGGTCTACAGAATGAGTTCCAGGACAGCCAGGGCTACACAGAGAAACCCTGTCTTGGGGGAAAAAGAAAGAGAGAGAGAGAGAGAGAGAGAGAGAGAGAAGAAAGAGAAAAAGAAAAGAAAGAATAAAATAAACAAAATCCAGAACTTTATTAAAATCTCCTGAGGATGTTCTGAGACAGACAAAGCATGGTCCCAGAAGACAGAATCGGTGCCAACTCGCACATGAATCACAAGTACAAGTTACTGCGTGATGATGTCTCTAGCCATGTGTGGGGGACTCTGAAATGCACACAGAATGAAGTGAGCAGCAAATTGCCCGGGATGATGTTTGGAGACACGCCCCCATAGATGAGGTTGGTGGGCCCGTGATGATGTTTGGAGACACGCCCCTATAGATGAGGTTGGTGGGCCCGTGCTGATGTTTGGGGACTCGCCTCCTTAGATGAGGCTGGTGGGCCAGCTCAGAGGAGGACCCTGGAGCAGCGGTTTCACTCTCATGATGATTCACTATGGCGATGAACTCTCAGTTCTGTTTTATGAGATGCTTTGCTCTGGCTTGAACGAAGAATGACAAGACCCCAGAGCGAATCAGGCATCTGCACTGCAGGTTTTCAGACAGACTCACCAAGCGCCAGCTCAGAGCCGGCCCCTGGAGCAGCGCTTTCACGCTGCTCCTCCCTGCTAAAATTATAAGCAATTTGTGTATTATAAATACCAGCTGATTGTAAGACATATAGAGGTATGGTAAATACAAAGGGGGGGGGGAACCCTTTCTCCTGTCCGTGTGATTCTTTAAATTCTACTTTCTGTTTTTATTAGAAACGGAGTTGTCAGCTGCCAGCTGACGGAAACCTAGCAATTCTTAGTTCGAATTCATTTCTGAGGAATACATGCAGGAGATTAGCAGGTGAAGAACCCCGTTTTCCTTTTTTTGACTACTAAGTCATTTCCAGACCTCTAGCATTCTGATGGTCAGGCATCTTGAGAGAGGCTCGTCCCGCTGTGGATGGGAACAAATGCAGAGACCCGCAGAGCCAAAGGGACAACACGCAGAATAGGAACCCTTGGGACGCTAGGTCCTACATGAAATGTCCCTCAAATCTCTCCTCTCAAGGCCCAGGGAACCGTGTGGAAAAGGAGGTGGGAAAGATTTTAAGACCCAGAGTGACTGGAGGATGCTAGGGAAACAAGGCAGTGTGTACACGCGAGCTCGCAGAGATGTGGCGACTTGCGTGGAATCTGCGTGGGTCTGGGCCTGACGGGGTCCCAGAGCTGAAAGGGAAGTGGGCGCAAGCCCACGCCCTTAACCCAGATGCTATCTCCAACCATAACTGTTTGCAAATGAAAAGTTAGTTCTCTCCAACGGAGTGTACGAACTAGGGGATACAACCCACTCTTAAGGCTAGACAACATGCCCAGAGGTAACTGGCCAGCACGAAGGAGACTTCAGTGGCATTTTTGAAGCTTCTTTGTCTTATAATGCCTAGTCAGCTCTTTGTATTTTCCCCCCTTAGGTGTGTGTATGCATATTATGCATATGCAGTAAAAATAAATATATATTATGTTTTTTTAAGACTTATTTTATTTTATGCATGAGTGCTCTATCTGCATGTACACCTACCTGTATGCCAAAAGAGGGAGTCATATCCCTTTATGGATGGTTGTGAGCCACCATGTCATTGCTGGGAATTGAACTCAGGACCTCTGGAAGAGCAGCCAATGCTCTTAAACTCTGAGCCATCTCCAGCGCCTATATTATGGTTTCTAGTTCTGTGTTTTTATGGGATTTCTATGTGCTGACATGATATGTGCATCTCTGATCTGTATGTGTTTCTTCAGCTCTCTCTCTCTTTCTCTTTTTCTTTCTTTGTTTTCCTTCTGTTTGTTCTCTCCTATTCTGATTTGTTTGGTTTTCTTTTATCTAATTTTATGTTATAGTTTTTTTTTTTGATACCCGTTTGTATCCTAATGAAAGATGAAAGAAGTATTTGGGTGGGTGGGGGAAGATCTGGGAGAGATGGAGAGAGGGAAAACCATCATCTGAATATATTGTATTTTGTATTTAAAAAAATCTGTTCTCAATAAAAATAAATAAAAAGCAAAATGTCCAGCAATGAGACAATGAGAATGTAAAATAATCCTCATTTCTTTAAGTTTATTTCCTGATAATTTCTTTAACATTTATTTTCAATAAACACTCTTTTTCATGGCTATCACATCATACTGCACTGCATGTTTCGATGTCAAGAGACTGCTGTTTGGATAATTTCCTTTCTCCCCTCCCTCTTCAAGGCAGTAACTGACAAATGAAATGCTTATGCAAGCCCTGACTTGTCTTCACCCCTCTGCCTTGTAGAATGTTTAACTGGATATGACCCCGGCAAGCCCTGTGAACATTAGACCTTGCTGAGTCCTGCTTTTCTGCGCTAGTATAATACAAAGACTTACACGTTTGCACCATACTTTAGCTATTGGGAAATATATTTAAACATATTTCTATTTGGCAAGTAGGTAAATGGTTTCTAGGTTCTAGAATGTACTGGTTCTAGAAGCCTGTGCTTTGAGGAGATAGAGACCACGTTTGCCTTCCTCAATTTGCTATGTGAGTTTGGGAAGCTCAATAGTTCCTCTGAGCAGACTTCCTCATCTGTGAAACGGGATCATAATGCCTCACTAAGTAGTAATGATTAAGGAAGGTTACTATGGTAACCACTGAGCACAGTGCTTGGCATTTCATTTCTTACTACAATGACGTACTCTTCAGGAGTGCCTTATTGTACCCTTTAGCCACAAAGCAATTAAGTCTTAAGAATCATATCATGTGCCGATGTCATACAGAGAGTACCTAAGGTTCCAAGTCCCCATAGCTGATTCCAAATCTCCTAGCTTTTGCGTCTGTCCTGCCTCCGTGTGGGCTTCGACTGTAAGTTCCACGACAGTTGTTTCTGCAGGGTGGTATGGCTGGGTAGACCAGCTCTCTCCTGGTCTTTCCCTTGGACCTGGACAGGCTTGGGTTGGGGATGTGATCTGATACTGCATGCATGTTCTTACACATTCATTTTTGCCTTTTGAGTTAGATAAAAGGAGGCTTTGGTTTTTAGTTCCGTGTCCACTGGCAAAAAACAGCAACAAAAGGATGTGTTATCATTGACGAGAATATACCCATCTCTCCACGGTTTGGAGGTGGTATTTTATTATTAATAAGAGCGTTGTGTGCTTCTGTGAGAAGGGTTGCTGTAATCTTAGCTATGTTTATCGGAGCATATGTGTGTTTCTGTGAGTGGGTTACCTATAGTCTTAAATGTGTTTATGGGTGCATATGTGGACTTCCGGAGTGTTGATTCCAGAGTGATCAGCTTGGTCTCTCTACGCCCTTCCTTGTTTGGGCCTGAGGGTTAATAAAGATATAGACGATGGCCCGGGATGTATGTGGTCAGCTATACCATTTGGCAATACATATTTCATTTGACAGCATGTGTAAGTCTCACAGTTTCCCCTCAGAATAGCTCACAGTGCGAAAAAGCTTCCATATGCTTGAAATGGATCCTCATATTTGCTGAGAGAGGAGAGGAGCAAAAAAAAAAAAAAAAACGCAGTCTAGGTTTCACGGGACAATGAAGACTTGTCCTGAGCAGGCATATGGCTTCAAAGCGCCTTATTCTTAAAAGTTAATCTCGAACTAATTATCCACCAGTGTTTACTGTTAAAATTCAGCAGGTAATCTTGATACAAAAATATCTTCTTCGTAACAATTAAATCACTATTCTAAAGAACTACCGATAGGTTGCTATATATTCATGTATCGGATTCTTCCATTCCAGCAGAAAGATGTGGTTTTTAAATTCCTTCATGGATTCACAAGACAGAGTCAGGATGAAAATCTGAATGTGACTTTCTCCAGTATCTCAAATCTCTCCATCTCTGTCTTAAGAGTTTGAGCATGCGACTGGAGGCCCCAGGGAGTTTAGAGGTCAGGAGGGGTGGGGGGTGGGGTGGGGACATCCACGAGGAAACAGGGGGGTGGGGAGGAGATACGGGATGTGGAACAGTCTGAGAGTGAATGGGGGGGGGAATAAAATATGGAGTGTAAAAAGTTAATCAATCAATTAATTAATTTAAAAAAAAGAGTTTGAGGAAGCAAGGGGAATAGAGTCTCTGCTTCCCAATTTTCACAGGGTTAACAAAGTGTTCCAATGTGCTCTGGTCCTTAAAGACCCAGCTAGCAAAAGGAAGGTACCCTGTCATCCAGCCTCATGTACCCCATAGGCCAGAGCCCCTCTCCCCTCTGGGACACACAGAAAACCCAGGGACAGGAACGGTCTGCTCCTTGATGTAAGGTCCTCCTGCCCTCCAAACTCCCAGGAGCTGGGAGTGGGTATGATAAAGTTATGCTTGTTGTAGAAGCTAGAGTCCAGATTGTTCTGTGCAGAAAATGTGTACAATTAGAGTGAACTGGGCAGCCATCTGTACCCTTAGCTACAGACGCTTTGATCCTCACCGTACACAAAGTATGGGAACAGATTTCATTCTTTAAGTTTGTGTGACCTGACGTTTTTCTCGGGGAAGCTGAAAACAGCCCTTGTGGTAAGATCTCATGGTCATTGGAGTCTCAAAGTAAATCAAGTCTGAGTGCTGGAAAAGTTACTCTAATTGCATAGTGACCTTTAATTTGCCTAAGTGGTAAAGTGCACACACCAAAGCATTCACCACTTTAACATTTTAAGGATACAAAATGGCATTAACTATACTCACATCTCTCTGCAAAGCGTTTGCCACGACCATACCCCCAGAGCCTCACTGTCAGCCTTGACCTGACCCCTTCAAGTTAGTTAACAGTGACGCCTTGTTCCACACGCTGCTCACCCGGCCCTGGAAACCATTATTTACTTTTGGATTTTGACAGTCCCACATACTTCATATAAGTGGAAGATTCAATATTTGACTTTAAAATTTTATTTTTAAAATTAGATTGGTGTGTGTGTGTGTGTGTGTGTGTGTGTGTGTGTGTGTGTGTGACAGTGTACACATGGAGGCCAGGGGACAACTTGGGAGAGCTGTTTTTCTTTTTCCACCCTGTGGGTTCCAGAAAGGGAATTCAAATCACCATCAGACTTGGTGGCAAATGTCTTTACCTGTTGAATCATCTCTCAGGCCCAATATTTGTCTTTTTATATCTAGCTAATTCCCGTAGCATAATGTCTTCATCCATGTAGAGGCAGCAAAAGCCTAATAATGCCTAGTTCTCTCTCTCTCTCTCTCTCTCTCTCTCTCTCTCTCTCTCTCTCTCTCTCTGTCTGTCTGTCTCTCCTCTTCTTTCAGTTGTGAAGTACATATAACAACATTTATAATTTTATTTTAGAGTACACTATGGCATTCACTATATTATATTATATAATACATATTACATTTTAAGTAATTTTTCACTGATGGATATAGTTAAATCAAGATTTCCTGTTTTCCTCTTCCTCATTTCTGTGACGCATTTGGCTCTACACCTCTAACATCCACATGTTATCCCCCACCTTCTTGTCCTTTCTTCTTTCCCTTGCTCTCAAACACTCAACCATATGTGTAATATTAGAATTATTATATGTCAGGTCTATTTTCTTCTGTGTATACATACAGGACCGGGGATGAACCTATAACCTTATGTGTGCTAGGCGAGCTTAACCACTGAGCCACACACTGGTCCCTAAGTACTCTGGTAGTTTTCAAGTGAAATAAATTTCCAGTTGCCTCATTTTAAATTCTCCATCAGTCTGTGGTGGTCTGAGACTCTTACATACCTGTATGCTGAAGTCATTCTTTGTCCTAACCACTGATTTCAGGAACAGTTTTCAATCCTAGTCTCAGACTTGTGTTGTGTAATGCCAGTGGACCTGAATGATCTTTGAAGCCTGGACATGCAGAACAAAATACATTTGTTCATTCATTAAGGGTTAATTGCCTATTGTGATCAAAGAGAGTAGCAGTGTTTTAAGTGTATAGTGGAAGGGTGAAAATTATTCCCAAAGGTAGAAGGAAGGTTGTAGCTACACTTGTTTTCTAAAAGGCCCTGCAAGCCTGTGTTGTTTCTTTACAATCAAAATAGTTATCCTCCTTAACTAATCTTCACTTAGTTCTGTTCTCAGGAAGAAAAAACAGTGAAAAATACCTCAACTCTACCCATGTTTGGAAATGAAGCACCTTGTTAAAAAGACTTCTTGTTAAATAGAGAGAGGTCGGTCGGGACTGTTAGTGTATGTCTTGCTCCCCAGTCCCCCACATCTATCTACAATCACATTTCTCTGCAGAGGACTAAAGGTAACTCGGCCAACCCCAAATTGAAATGGTCAACTTGCAACGTTTCAACCTTTTCCTTACTTTATTCTTGGTCCTTAGATGGCACTTGTCCCTGCCTGTCTTCAAACTTAGGCACTTTTTTTTGTTTTGTTTTGTTTTGTTTTGTTTTGTTTTGTTTTGTTTTGTTTTGTTTTGTGGTTGTTGACCATTCTGTGGATTAACCTAGGGTTTAATGCTTGCAGGGTAAGTATCCTACCACTTATATTTCCCAGTCTTCTTTTCTTTTCTTTTTTTTCTTTTTCTTTTTTCCTTTTTCCTCTTTTCTTTTTTACTCTGAGACAAGATCTGACTAAGTTGCCCAGGCCGCCCTTGACAGAGCTTGCTCTTAGGCCGGGCCTGCTTTGACCTTGGTTACTCTTCGGCTTCAGTCTCCGGAGCAGCTAGGATTATAAAGATATTGCACGATGCCTAATCGATCTCAACTTTTTATAAATTATACAAGAAAAAGACAAGTTTTGGTGCCAGTAACTTCAGCAGGTCACTGTACAAATCTCTACAGGTCACTGTCCCTGGCGGAAGGTCTAGATCACACTCCTATGTCCTGTGGTTGTTTGAGGCCATCCCTGGCAGGTGAAGTGTCTGATGGGTGGATTGAAGGAATGGAGCTTTATGAGGAATAAAGTATTTAGTACATTTTAAATCCTGACTCTGGTATTTCACTAGATTTGTCCATCGACTTAATTCAAAAGCAACTCAGGTATGAATCTTTCTTTGTCAAAATGTTCATATACACAATGGAGTACTATTCCGCCATTAGAAACAATGAATTCATGAAATTCTTAGAGAAATGGATGGAGCTGGAGAACATTATACTAAGTGAGGTAACCCAGTCTCAAAAGAATACCCATGGTATGCAGTCACTGATAAGTGGATATTAGCTTAGACTCTTGGGACACCAAAGACACAATCCACATATCAAATGATATCCAACAATAAGGAAGGAGTGGACCCTGGTGCTGGAAAGGATCAAAACATCAGTGTAGGGGAATACCAGAACAGGGAAGTGGGAAGGGATGGATGGGGGAAAAGGGCATGTGAGACCTTTGGGGGATGGGGAACCAGAAAAAGGGAAATGAAATGTAAATATAGAATATATCCAATAAAAAAATAAAAAAAAATAAAGAAATGATGTAATAGAAAAAAATCTCAGATCAAGTTAATGATTTAATACAAAAGCTGACCTAACATTTGAAACACAGTGCCCTGTTTACATTTTAAAAGAAAGCTGGGCCTAGGGCTATGGCTCAGTAGTAGATCACTTGCCCAGTATCTTCAGCATTGTCAAAAACAAAAGGTGTATTATAGCAGTGACCATGATTTAGCCCTTTTAAATTTGTAGCTTTGGACATTAATAGTTTGACCAAAAACCCAAACCATTTCTCTCAAGTCATTTCAGCCTAGTTCTTTTTTTTAAATGGTGTATTACTTTGCTTAATATTTTATAAAATGTAGAAGACATGGGTTCTCAGCACCAAACAACACTGCTAGCCTGTCCATCAAGTTGTTGGCACAGGAACTATACATTTGTACTTGACACAGCTGCCTTTTCTTACTGACTTTGTTTAGAGTAAAAGTTGCCCTCCTCAACCTCAGTTGGATGTGGTTCAAATTCCATATAAAATTTAACTGGTGACTTAATAATAGCCTATCTGAAACAACCAAACCACAAACTGATCTCAAGGGCACCCAGCTCTTTCACAAGTTAACCAGCATATCTACCATGCGGTGAGTGTGGCTCAGTCAATCCAGACCCAGCCCCAAGTCAAGGTTAACTTAACTCCTTTTCGCAACAAAATAAATACATGAAGCAATTGCTGGTGTCTGGCATATAACAAATGTTCCATATATGATTTGTTTATAAGTGTCATGTTAATGCAATGGTCTAAGATACAAACCTACATTTCTACTGTCAAAAAGGTGGTAAAACATTGGGTATTTCATTCAGGTTTGTGTTGTCTCCTTAAACCACAGGGTCTTAGTTTTGAGGGAGGCTTTGTGAGTCCCTGTTGGAAAGCGCCACCCACACATTACGCAGAACAGAAAATAAAGATTAAAGCTAGATTAGTAGTGTATTCCCTAGCCCGCTGGTGGCAGCACATGGGTGGGTAGGCAGTGCATATGCAAAGGTCTTGCCTCTTTATTCCATGGGAGTGCTGTGAATACTTTATCACACACACACACACACACACACACACACACACATATATATATACATATACATATATATATCTGATTTCAGAACACATGAGAAGGCACTTTTCTTACAGCTGCAACTGGCTTTAGAAGGCAGCAGCAGAGGTTTAGGATTTGAGCATGAAGGATAGTCAGAGGTCCCACCCTTGGTGGTATCTGATGATCCGCTTGGGGAGCTGTACCCCAGGGGTTCTTTCCAACACCCCTACTAGCTCCTCATTTATCTGCCTCAATCTCAAAGACTGTTGAGAGTTACTGCAGTGAGCACCAGGGAGGAATGTTTACTGAAGGTATTGTCATTCAGGAATCTTATTTTATCTAAATGTTTTAGGAGTACCTCCTAGTCTCGGACAAATGGATGGAAGACTCTAGCAAGGGGCA
This sequence comes from Apodemus agrarius, assembly GCA_964023405.1. Classification (NCBI taxonomy): domain Eukaryota; kingdom Metazoa; phylum Chordata; class Mammalia; order Rodentia; family Muridae; genus Apodemus; species Apodemus agrarius. The sequence goes on from OZ030020.1 coordinate 30,759,925, forward strand.
CACTCTGCACCCGAGTTCAGTGAACAGTGGTTTTTACTGAAAGATTCAGTCTCCATTAGTGAACAGAAGAAGTCCCGGCTACTGACTGTCTACACAGAGCACTGTCTGAGGAATGCTATTTTGTCTGAGCAAACTTGGTAGGCAAAAATGTAATCAGATCACTTAAAGAAGAGAAAGCATAGGAACAGCATGTGGACGACTTGGTGTTTGTTTACACATAAATGTGTGCTTAATATGTGTCTGTCCATTCAGAAGAGCTTGACCTAGGACTTGTTTTATTTTAACATGACAACGCAGTTGTTGAGGAATAACTTAATTTTTACCTCACCTCTAACTTTTTGGTAGTTACTGCTCTACAAGAATGCAAACGCTGTAACTGACCAAATAGGCCAAATTAGTACTGAGTTGATCCTATCTCACACACAATCAAAACCAAAACTCTTATATAAGTGCTCTTTCTTCTTCTTCTTCTTCTTCTTCTTCTTCTTCTTCTTCTTCTTCTTCTTCTTCTTCTTCTTCTTCTTCTTCTTTTTTTTTGGTTTTTCGAGACAGGGTTTCTTTGTGCAGTCCTAGCTGTCCTGGAACTCACTCTGTAGACTCTGGCCTCGAACTCAGAAATCCGCCTGCCTCTGCCTCCCAAGTGCTGGGATTACAGGCGTGTGCCACCACCGCCCGGCCCGCTCTTTCATCTTCTTAACATGCACCTAAGACAACTCGGGTCTCTTTTGGTCCTTCCAAAGCACTGCTACCTACCCAAAGTGTGACCCACGGAAGCTGCAAACTGTCAATGAGAACGTGTTTGAAAGGAAAACCCTTAGTCCCATCGCCCTCCTCCCTGAGATATTCTAATTGGAAACTCACAGGGAAACCCAGCAAGCTCCAGCCACCGTGCCCATCCGATGCTTCGTTAGCTTTTTGAGACAGTCTTGCTTTGTAGCCAAGGCTGGCCTGGAACTTGCAATCCTCCTGCTGCTGGCTCTCAAGTGCTCGTGCAGCCCCACCCATCGACACAGCTATCATGGGACAGTACCCAAAGTATGCGCAGATATTCTCGTTAAGTGTTCTGTTTTGCTCTGTATGGTCTTAACCTTTGTACTATGCTATATTTATAGCACCATTTGTCATAGGTGTGTGGACGGTCATCCCTCGGTACATGAAGACAACAGTGTAGTGATGTTCCACTAAAGCAAGGGAATCGAGAACTAAAATCACATGCATAGTCTAAATCATGAGGCTTGCAGTCTGCATCTAACACCAAACTAAACTGGGGGTGGGGCAGTGACCCCAGTTGCACAGCTTTCTCCCCTGCCTCCTGCAGGTCTCTCTTCACATTCCTCTTATAGAGGCCTGCCTGGAGTGCGCTCTGCCATGACAGTATTCTTTCTGTTCTACATTTTATCCCTCTGCAGTATAACCACTTACACCAAGGATTTTATTTTATTTTATTTTATTTTATTTTGTTTTATTTTATTTTTTTATTTTATTTTATTTTATTTTATTTTATTTTATTTTATTTTATTTTATCTTATTTTATTTTATTTTATTTTGCTGGCTGCCCTTCTGCCTGTCAGACCGTGGCACCTTGTGGGCGGGAAGTTCTGAGTGTTTTGCTCTCTGGAACCTTGACACAGCACCTTGTCCATGGCAGAAGTTCAGGATATCCGTTTAATAAAATGAATGAAGCACTTTGTGAGTTTAAGCAAGAGGAAGAAGTTGAGGGGGGAGGGAAATAAAGCTCCTGGAATTTCAGTTGTTTACTTCAAGAATATGTATAAGATACCATGGATTCGATGGAAAAAAAAACAAATTAAAAAAAAAATAAACTTCAGAGAAGCCATTGATTCTAAACAATGTTCTATGCAAGACCTAAAATCCACTAAAATCTCTCCCTAACTACACTTGGGGGATCGAGAGAAGCAAATTGTTCATGCTTATCACATGATCCACCACTAATCTGCACCCCCAGCCCAAGCTGTGACACAATGATTTTATCATATTTTCATTTTTTCAGTGTCAATCTGCTATTTTAATCTGCAATGTTAATTTTCTGGTTTTGGTATCTGTTACTAATATTGGAGTTAGGTAACTGTTATTAATATGGGTGTTCTAAGCTCCAGGGATAATTTTAACAACAAGTAGTAGTGATTATTAAGCTCGCTTAGGTAATGCCCCACACTTCATCCTGAAGACCTGCTTCTCCCTGAGCTGGGCAGCAGAGACCCTGCCAGTAGGACACCATAATCTTCTTGCTCCTTGGGCGAGCAGTTAAAATTCACAAAGACACTCCTATGCCTTCATCATGCACGGGAGGTGCTATTAGAAGCCTGCAGGCAACTTTGGAAAGCAAAGTCTCCCAGACAATCTCACACTTAAAAAAAAATCAGAAAATCAGAGGGGCCGGGTGGTGGTGGCGCACGCCTTTAATCCCAGTACTTGGGAGGCAGAGGCAAGTGGATTTCTGAGTTCGAGGCCAGCCTGGTCTACAGAGTGAGTTCCAGGACAGCCAGAGCTACACAGAGAAACCCTGTCTCCAAAAACCCCAAAAAACAACAACAACAACAAAAAAACAAACAAACAAAAAAAAAACATCGGAGGAAAATCACATATGATAAGACATGTGGGTAAGATCTGATAAATCTATGTCCTCGTGTCCTGATGTAAGACACGTCCACTACCCATGAAGGTCCCTCATGTCCTGTTTGAATACTTTCCTTACCTTGGGAACAACTGTCATGATTTCTGTGATTGTAACCTAGTTTTATTTTAGAATTTCGTGAGGCTAGAATAACACATCATATATTTTGGGGGCTGGCTTATTTTGAGTGAAAATTGCATTTCCTTAGACCCGCCTTCCTGGTTGTGTATTTCAGTGATTCGTTTCTTTCTACTGGATGGTATCCCAGCCTATGAACAGACACAACGTGCTTATGTATGGCCTATGAATATAACCTGCTATGTGCATTTATTCATGTCATGCTTCTCAGTGGCCGTGAGGGTTCACGGGGTTAACTGTTTAAACACACTGCTGGCCCAGTTTTCAAACTGGTTAAACCACTTCACAGCAATGCACTTGAGAGTTCTCCACATTTTTCTTTCAAATGTCATATCATCCGCAATTTAAATTTTAACCACGGTGGTTACTTTAGTTATCTTTCCAGGATAATGTCCATGTGACAAAAAAAAAAAACCTCCAATGACCCACATAGAAAGAGGAAAACTGTCCTCTGGCTCATAGTCTGAGACGTTTAAGTCCATGGTCGTCGGTTCTCCCTGCCATTCTGGGCCTGTGTTGGCACATCAGTGTGAGGGAACACAGGACAGCAAAGCCACTCATTCCATGCCCAAAAACTTTAAAGAGAAGAGAAAAGGGGCCCGAGACTCACTGCCCCATTCAGGGGCAGTGATTCACAGCTATTAGGCCTCCCCATGGGCTCCAATGCCTCCCCGTAGTACCACACCATGTCAGTAGGCTTTAACACATGGACCTAAGGTGACACCCTTTATTTCATATTGCTTTACAAAGAACAATGTTGGGCATTTTTAATGTCCTTAATGGTTATTTTATTTTAGAAGTCTGTGTCAGGCCACTGGTTCACATTTCAAATCAAATTATTTTCCTTGAGTTGTAAGAGTGCTTAACTCTTACTATTCTGGCTGCAGATTATATGGGCATATGTGGGGCAGTCATTTTCTCCCAGTCTCCCCTCTTATAGTAACTTTTTAAGAAAAGACAGTTAGAATGCTGAAAAAGTAATATACACCCTTTTGTAGCTTACTGATTGTTATGCCTGTCATGAGAAGCTGCCCATTCCAATGGCAGGGACATTTTCTCACGCTTCCATCTAGAAACTTTAGACATTTTGGCTTTTATATTTCAGTTGCATCCAGTCACAAACTAGCTTTTATGGAAAATGGATTTTGAAATTCATTTTCTTAGAAATACATTCTCATATTTGTTGTAGAATCACCACAGAAAAGATTACCCCTTGTCCTATTTGAGTTATTGGGATCTTTGTAAAAAAAAAACCATGTAGAGGGTGGTGAGCTGGCCCCACAGGTGATGGCACCAGGCTTGCTGCCCAGCCTGAGTTCAATGCCAACCACATGGGGGAAGGAGAGTAGGCACCCCACCAGTTGGCCTCCTCCAATGCACACATACATGAGAGAGACAGAGAGAGACAGAGAGAACAGAGAGACAGAGACAGAAAGACAGAGACAGAGAGAGACAGAGACAGAAAGACAGATAGAGACAGAGAGAGACAGAGACAGAGAGAGGCAGAGAGACAGAGACAGAAAGACAGAGACAGAGAGACAGAGAGATAGAGATATAGCTTACTCCCGTGAATTAGGGTCTCTTTCTGAACCAGGCTGGTGGCCAGAAAGCACAGGATACTCCTTTCTTTGCCTACTACAGTGCTAGGGATATATATATATATATATATATATATATATATATATATAATATGCATACATATACATATACATATATGTGTGTGTGTGTATATATACATATATCACTATGCATATATTTCTATACAGGTCTGTATATATGCCTATATATACCTTGATATATTTCCACATACACATATACCTATTTATACCCATATATGCCTATATATACATATGTACCTATATATAGCCACATAGGCACCTATATATATAACCTTATAAACACCTATACACACATCTATATGTATATACACATATATATGCCACACCCTGCTTTTTACATAGGTGCTAAGGTCTGAACTCAGTATTCATACTTTCATAGCAAGTGGTCTTACCATCTAGCTGTCTCCAGTCCTCAGGGATAAATGTTTTCTTTTATACTTCTTGTGCTATTGTTTCTCTTGCCAGTGTTTAAGTGCACAGGTCTTATATATATATTGCTGGCTTAATTTGCATATATTATAATATTTAAACATATATTTTAATCTACATATTAAAATTTAGTTTGTGGGTTGACTTATTATCCCTGATTCTCTTTGGGGTTTTTCTATCATCTTTTAGCAAAATCTCTATAAATTCTTTCTATATGTAAACATTTTATTTCTTCCAAGGAAACTTAGTACCCTGGCTAGAATCTTCAACATCATGTTGACTAGAAGTGGTAGCAGTGCCTCAGATCTTCAGAAGCAAGTCTCTTCTCTTCTATTACCCAGTGACATTAATGTTACTTATCATATAAATGTTCTGCTTTCATCAGGTTAAGAAAGCTCATTTCTATTCTAAATATTTTGATTTTTATTTTACCAATTAGTGTTGAGAGGTTTGTTCTATTGTTTTCCAGGAAATAGCTTCAGAGAACCAAGGATGAACTGAGTACTTCCTTATTGCTTTATTCTGTAGACTAGAAAAACAAACATTTGTCTCCTTGGTTTTCTTAAATGTGCATTCAAATATGTAATAAATGTGGCCTTGAGCAACTGTGGCCTTTTAAAAATGAGGTAAAATATACTTGCTACAAAGTTTATCTTTGTGGCAAGCATTCAGTTTGGAAGAATTAATGGTATTGATACAGCTTATCTTTGTCTCTCCCATCTGAGCTGTGCCCTGAGCAGAGGCTGGATCCACACCCAGTCCTACAACACCCAGATGAAGCTCTACTCCCAGGTGCTCTAACATGCCCAAGATCACAGGATTTCAGGAGCTTGGACATACTAGGGTCTCAGTATCCCAGAGGCGGTTTGATTCCCAGGAGCTCTGACACACCCAAGATCTCAGGATCACAAGATATCAGAATCATGGGATCACAGAGACAGCTTGACTCTGAGGAGTTCTGACACAACCAGGATCACAGGAGGAACAAGCTTCAGTCAGAGATAGCGAGAGCAGGTAGCACTAAAGATAACCAGATGGTGAGAGGCAAGTGCAAGAACTTAAGCAGCAGAAACCAAGGCTACTTGCCATCATCAGAACCCAGTTCGCCCACCATAGCAGAAAGGCACCAGAAAGGCAAGACTCCGATTTAAAATCACTTCTCATGACGATGATAGAGGACTTTAAGAAGGACATAAATAACTACCTTAAAGAAATACAGGAGAACACAGGTAAACAGGTAAATGCCCTTAAAGAGGAAACCAAAAAGTTCCCTTAAAGTATTACAGGAAAACACAACCAAATAGGAGAAGACACTGAACAAAACCATCCCAAATCTAAAAATGGAAGTAGAAACAATAAAGAAATCACAAAGGGAGACAACTCTGGAGCTAGAAAACCTAGGAAAGATATCAGGAGTCATAGATGCAATCATTACCAAAAGAATACAAGAGATAGAAGAAAGAATCTTATGTGCAGAAGACACCATAGAAAACATTAACACAACAGTCAAAGAAAATGCAAAATGCAAAAAGTTCCCAACCCAAAACTTCCAGGAAATCCAGGACACAATGATAAGACCAAATCTACAAATAATAGGTATAGAAGGGAGTGAAGATTCCCAACTTAAAGGGCCAGTAAATTTCTTCAACAAAATTATAGAAGAAAACTTCCATAACCCAAAGAAAGAGATGCCCAGGAACATACAAGAAGCCAACAGAACTCCAAATAGACTGGACCAAAAAAGAAATTCATCCTGTCGCATAATAGTCAAAACACCAAATGCACAAAACAAAGAAAGAATATTAAAAAGCAGTAATGGAAAAAGGTCAAGTAACATATAAAGGCAGACCTATTAGAATTACACCAGACTTCTCACAGAGATAATAAAAGCCAGAAGATCCTGGGCAGGTCTTATACAAACCCTAAGAGAGCATAAATGCCAGCCCAGGCTACTATACCCAACAAAACTCTCAATTAACATAGATGAAGAAACAAAACTAAATTTACACAATATATTTCCACAAATACAGCCCTATGAAGGATGATAGATGGAAAACTCCAACACAAGGAGAAAAACAACACCCTAGAAAAAGCAAGAAAGTAATCTTCTTTCAACAAACCCCAAAGAAGATAGCCACACAAACTTAATTCCACCTTATCAACAAAAATAGCAGGAAACAACAATTACTTTTCCTTAGTATCTTTTAACATCAACGAACTCAATTCCCCAATAAAAAGACATAGACTAGCAGACTGGCTATATAAACAGGACACAGCATTTTGCTGCATACAGGAAAGGCACCTCAGTGACAAAGACAGACACTACCTCAGAGTAAAAGGCTGGAAATTTTTTCCAAGCAAATGTCCTAAGAAACAAGCTGGAGTAGCCATTCTAATATCTAATAAAATTGACTTTCAACAAAGTTTATCCTTGTGGCAAGCATTCAGTTCAGAAGAATTAATGATATTGATACAAAGTTTATCCTTGTGGTAAGCATTCAGTTTAGAAGAAGTAATGATATTGACATTGCTGTACATCCCACCTCCAGAACTCTTTTTACCTTACAAACTGAAACTGTATCATTAAGCCATCGTCTATGACTCCATCCCAGGAAGTTTATTAAGGTAAGGACTTATACACCAGGTAAAAGCTTGAACACAAGAATAAAATCATTTTTGGGCATAAAGCTTCTCATTTTCCCAACTGTTTAGAAATAGTCCTTATGTGTGTCTATTAATGTGTGAAGATAAATACAAGTAATACTTCACAGCTAAAATGAAAGTCACTTGAGTCTCTGCAAGGCTCCCTTTTGGTTGTAGAGAAACAGAAATAAGTGTGGACCTTTCAGCTTTGGCCTGAGTCCGTTTGACTATGTGCCGCTCATAGGATGTCGCACTGTGAGTACAGCATCAGGGTTTCAGGACCACAAAGGAAGGTACAAATCTATTTGGAGAACCATCACATTGTCTCATGATAACCTCATCTAAAGGAATTACGCATTTATAATTGTGCAGTAACTACTGTAGTCCCTCCTCGTGCAGTATGTTCATTTCATTTACAGCATAAATCCCCTAGGGAATAAATGAATTACATTCATACATAGCTATAGGAAAGATTTGAAGAAAATAGTACACTCATAATAATTCAAATGTAGTGTGTATTATACAGTCTGTCCAAAGGGTTGAAGTATATTAGCTTAGTTCTTAATATTTAACTCTTCAGAAAACCCACATTTGGATTTTCTCCCAACCTTGGGAGAAAAAACATGTTTGCCTTCTCAGGCTCTGACATTCATCTACACTATGGTAGGTATCATTAAAATGTATGGATTACAAATTAAAGGCTGAGGACTCTTGGTCTGTATTTCTTTTTTTTTTGTATATTTTTATTGAAAATAGACTTTTCAAACACTATATTCTGATTATGTTTCCCTCTCCCCTAACATCTCCGAGTTCCTCCATACCACCCCCTCCAGAGAAATGCAACCCTTTCTGCTTCTCATCAAAAAAACCAACAGGCATCTGAGGCTGTTTTTCAATTCTTGACTTTTAGGAAAATTACCTTGAATAATGTACAATGAAGATAAAGCACAGGCAGAAAAATTACCAAATATAATAAATATGTGTTCTTTGTCCCTGTTTCTTTCACAAAGCAACATTGAAATTCCTGAGTGGCAGACGAGTCTTTGTTTTGTGAATGAAATAGCAATTAGACTCTTAGATATTTTTAAGGGTAGGGCTGGCCACATTGGAAGGTTAAGCCTACCGGAAGCTGAACTCTTCAGCTCCTGCCCACTGAAGGGGTATAGAGAAGAGATGATAGCTGAGCCCAATCACATGATCAATGACATCAACAATCATGCCTACACAATGCAACTCATATAAAACCTTCAGATGTGGACCAGTGGATTCTGCTGACTGATAGATCTATCAGTATATGGGAGCAGGGCACACACAGACTCCACGGAGTCCAGCTCCTCTGCTCATAATCCTCCCAGACCTTTAGTTTTGCATCTTCTTACCTAGTTAATAACCTGCATCCTCTGTAATGAAATAGTGATCACAAGTGGAGTAACACAGAATTCTGTGACCCATCCCAGTGAATTATCACGTCTGGGAGAGGACTGGGACATTTAGAATTTGTGGCTGATCTTACAGAAGTGCAATTAGTTTTCAGGCTCCTGGAATTAGTCATGAGTGTCTGAAATGAGTCAGCTTTGTGAGATTATGTGATCCATGTATGGAGTCTTTGCTGGCTCTTAGTAGTGTCAGAATTGGGTTGAATGGCAGGGTACTCAAAGAATTGATGTCAGGATTGTATCAAAACACACAACAAAAATCAAGAGGCATTCCAAGGCATTTTGAATGCTTGTCGAAAAGTTTCTTTGACATGAACCTATGAAAAAGATCAAATATTGAAACACTAAGGTATACACTCTGTAAAAGAGTTATACAGAACAAAACTAACATTCAACATAGCCCTTAATTATGATGTAATCTCAGTAAGGTCATTTAAGCTTGGAGGGTCTTTCTACACATGTTTAAAATGAAGTCATTACACTGGGATTTAGAAGATCATTTTATGTCTCAATTCGGCTGGGCCACAGTCCCAATATAGTTAGTCAACATGTCTACAAGTGCTTTGAGTGACATTAAAATGTATGACTTAGGACATAGTTCTCCACAATGTGCATGGGCTACCCCTGATCCCATCCATCATCTTAAGGCCCGAATAAAACAAAAGATTGCCCTACACTTAACTAAAAGGAACAGGCACCAACTGAATCATCATCATCATCATCATCATCAATCACCACCATTGTTGTCATTGTTGTCATCATCATTGTCTTTATCATCCGTCTCCTCTTGGATTCAAACACATACCTGGACTTGCCAGCATCCATAATTGCCCTGTCTCTCACCATGACCAGTGCACTACTTTACATGCTTGTTTCACGTAATAGATGAGCACATACGTGAAGCCATTTGTAAATCTTAAAGCACTGGAAAACACAAAGATGACTGCTTGTTCTATATATGTAATGCATAATGAACCTCACAGATGTAAACATTCATACTTACCAGTGTCGTCCCTGTTACAGAAAAATGGATGAAAAGTGGCAAAGAAGCTGTAAGGTAAGAGGAAGTAGAAAGAGAAAGGTGCTAAATTTCTGTTCTGGAAAAGTGTAGTGTCTGTCACTGAGAGTCAGCTCAGGGAGAACAGGAGCCTACGCTTAATTAATTGGCTTGGCTCATTTATCTACCAAGCTTGTGACACAATACTTTACACAGTTGTTGTCCAAAGAGTCAGAGAGTAAATAACTTTCATCTATGCGATCAAACAAAATGGTATACTTTCATGAGTGACTAGATAGGAAGACTCAAACACCGGAGTTAAAATAGAATACAGTAGCACACTCTGTGGAGGGCTGGAAGTACAAGTCCATACTAAATCTGGCCATACTTCAGCAGAATTCCATGTTGATAAATCAAAATCCACATGGTAAATGAGCACTAGAAGATCGGTCTGGCTGAATGAGGCCAAAGAACTCATGTGCGTTAACATATGAGTTTCCGCATGTCCTCAACCAATACGAGCAACAAACATACAAACTAGGGAGCTAGTCATGGTGAGAGGGAGCACTCATGGATGCTGGCAAACGAAGCTCATGTACAAATCCACAGTGGCTTCACTCTAGAAGGCGATGGACGGCTTTGCCTCCATGGACTTTTGCTGAACTTTGCAGAAGAGCAAGGCGCAAATATAGCTTTGGGGAAAACCGTCGCCACCACACTGAATGAGCACCTTTCAAGCCCAAGACTGCAACAGATGTCAACACGTAGGTTCTAGGAACTGGCCTGCCATTTAACAGGTCGCTCCTCAGACCGTTGCTTGTAGCACTTGTGGCTACTCTGGATTTCATTAGCATGCCTCACGACTTCAGGGATGGTGGTTTGGGTGGGCATGTATTTTCAGAAATGGCCACAGAAGAATGTGGTTGCTTTCAAAACATTCCGAGTAAAGGAGCTTCAGGTTGGGAAAGGAGGAGCAGGCTGCTAGCCTTCTTGGTATTTTGGGAAGTATGTCATCATAATGATATTTCCAGGCTTCTCTGGATATGGTTGGTAAATGAGAAACCATCAAGACAGCCATCCTTAAATTAAACCAACAGAGGGATATTATTTTCTACTTATAAAATTGGAAACAAATTTTAAAACCAATGCTCAGTCTCACTGGGATCATGCCCTTTCCCTCAGTACTGGAGAGTGGAGAACCACTTGGCCAGAAAAAAAAATAATAAAGTTTAAAAATTGCATAATCTTTAGAACATATCATTCTCTAAGAATTTACCCCATGAAACTAATCGTCTGTGCACAGTTAAAACTATTAACGTATGCTTAACTGGGTTAATTTTAGTGAAAAGTATCTGACATTGCCCACTAAAAATAATGTTAGAGAGCTCATATATAAATGGTGTAAGAATTTGTCCATCATAGATTGGCATTTAGAAGGCAGTCTACAGAGTACTACGTGCCAAATAAGTCTAGCCTTTTTGCTTTCAAAAGCAAGTAAAATAACAGCCCAAGCACGTACACTGAAGAAGAGACAAGGCTGCCTATTAAAATATTTACAGCAGGCGTCTTTAGGAAGTCACTTACAGGACTTCTTTTACTCATTTCTCTAGGCTCCTCTCACCAAATTTTCTATCATAAATGTTACATCTGAATGAGAGAAGCTGAGGCCCGGCACATTTTAAGTAAAAGAGAGCAGCAAAGAAACACACAGACAAAAACGAAGATTTTCTAGTAACCATGTGGACAAGTACCATGCCTAAGGCTATTGGTTCAGAACTAGCTCTTTTAACCTGGGTGGGGCAGCGTGCTCTGGAAAGTTCATCCTGTAACTCATTTCACAGGAATCATCTCCTGTCCCTGCTCTGCTAAGCACCGTGTGGCATGAGGTCGCTCGGCTCAGCTTGGGATTCTTGCAGGGAGGTGGCTTGACACATTCACCAAATGTTAGCACACAGATGCTACCCTGAATGTGGGAAGTTTCAGTTTATTAGCAGCTACCCACCATGAAAGTGAAACCCAGAGTCTACAGAGAAAGAAATGAGAGAAATAAATCATGCACTGCCAATCCTAGATCCATGACAGGCTGCAAGGAGTTCGATGCGATTGGAAAGTTCTTAACCTCTGCTGGGGGTGGGGGTGGGTTTGAGGGGGATGGGATAGGACTATGACACCTCTGTGGGGGTGGGGGGTGGGGGGTGGGGGGCTGATGTCATCAGCTCATAGTCTTTCCCACTAGTGTCTTCTGTTGTCCTTAACAACAGAGTAGAATAATAGTTGGTCTATTTGTCTCAATTGCCATCCGGCTGGGTAGTCAATCCAAAATGCATTCAAAGATTATTCGTGGAAAGTCCGGTGAGGTGTGGCATTTAGATGACCATCGAGTAAAATGCCACACTGCCTGTTCCAGATCTCTTTGGACTATAAAAGTGAGTGTCAAAATATGTGTTTCCTACAAACGAATGAGTCAGAGGCCCTCACAAGGCTAGATTTAAACAAAGCCCCTACCAGTAGCTGGACATAAGGCTAGAGCCAGGCTCAAATGGATGGAGCGAGAAACAATCACCCTGAGTGAGGTGACCCAATCACCAAAGAACACACATGGTATGCAGTCGCTGATAAGTAGATATTAGCCCAAAAGCTCAGAATACCCAAGATACAACTCACAGACCACTTGAAGCTCAAGATGAAGGAAGCCAAAGTGTGGATACTTTGATCCTTATTGGAAAGTGGATCAAAACACCCATGGCTCACAGGCAACCAATAGAATGAGAACAGGGTCCCATTGGAGCAGCTAGTGAGAGGACCCAAGGAGCTGAAGAAGTTTGCAGCTCCACAGGAGGAACAATAATATGTACCAACCAGTGCCCCCAGAGCTCCCAGGGACTAAACCACCAACCAAAGAAAGAGTACACATAGGGAGACCCATGGCTCCAGCTACATATGCAGCAGAAGATGACTGTTTCAGACATCAACGAGAGGAGAGGCCATTGGTCCTGTGAAGGCTCGATTCCCCAGAATTGGGGGAATGCAAGTCAGAAAATTGGGAGGGGGAGCAGGGGGAGGAGGGAGGGGATAGGGTTTTTTTGGTGGGGTAAGGAGGAAAGGGGTTAACAGTAGAAATGTAAATAAAGCAAATAGCTAATTGAAAAAATTTAAAAAACAAACAGGATGGAGTCAGGCTAGCAAAGCTGTTCTTGGCTAAATTTCTTCAGTAGCTGAGTCAGCCTCGCCTCAATGGGTGTTTTCAGTTATTCACACTCTAGCACACTGTACACAACTGATGATGGCTAGAAGTTCGAGTACTTGTTTCCAAGGCATATGTATTCTCGAAAGTCTCTCAACTATTGATAATCCTTTAAACCAACAGTGAGGCCACGGTGAACCCACTATCCAGCCTACTGTTCTTCCTCCCAGAGTTTCCAGGTGCTGCGCCAGCCCACCCCTTCCCAGACGGTCAGAAAGTGACAGAGCGCAGGACTTCGCTTTCTAGACCCACCTTGCTGTTGCTGGTCCTCCTGCACCTTCGGCGGACTCGTGCAGGAACTGCTGAACAGGTGGCTGCCGTCTTTCCTTTGTGTTGTAGACATGGTACCGATGAGCTGGCTGTGGCTCTGGGACCACTAGCGCATTTCGTCTTAGCCAGACATCAAAAACCGTCTCCAGAAGTCACTTGGAAGGAACACTGAGGCACGCGCAGATCTCGCCCTACATGTAAAACATTTACTCCTCGAAGAGCATGCCGGGGGTTTCCGCTGGTTAAGAATTCTGCAGTAAATATTTACCAGCGTTGCACCTCCTGCCTAGAAAGATGCCAACTTATTTGGCTGGAAACACGACTTGATTCTTAGTTTATTTTAAAGAGCCCTGAAACTTTCCCCTTTTAGAACATACAAGAAAGAAACGATCTCTCTCGGTGAAACTAGCTCTCTCATTCAATTTTAGCCGTTTTCAGTTCCTTCTGTGTTGTAAAGTCCAGTCCTTCTAGAATAAAGAGGACTGCTAGAGAAACGTACAAGAAAAGGCAAGAGCTGCAGGATTAAATCAAGGTTTAAATCTGTCTGGTTGGAGTGCGCCCCTGTGACAGCTGGATGTGTACAGTTCTTAAGGGAGGCTGGAGGGGGGAGGAGACTGAACTAGCTGATTAGCATAGAGAGGCGGGCAAGAAATCGCATTCTGATTGCTTTAACATAGTGACCAAAGCAGGGATGGTAAAGATGTCCTGACAGCGGGGCCATTAACCACCTTACTTCTGCTGCGTTGTCATCAAAGGACAATCCCAAAGCAGCGCTCGAGAGGCACAGATATTCTCGGGCGCACGCGAGATGGAAAAGGTGCAGCTGGAGCTGGTCATGAGCTCATGGAAATGTACTGCTGGAACTCTCGGATTCTGTAAACAGCTCCGAGGCTCCAGGAGAGGACCGCTTTGGGGCCAAAGCAGCTATTTAGAGTTCTGCAAGAAAAATAAAGGCACAAAACACTACCCGGGAAATTTAACCTTTGCTTCCCAGCGCGGTCTCCGCTGCTTCCTCTGGGTCTTAAGACAAGGCAGCTTGTGAGGTTTCTTGTGCTTGCCAGTCCATTCCTATTGGAAACTAAACCCCAAACTCCTTCAGTTCAGTCATAGTGAAGATCGTAGGTCCTGACTTGTAGAGCCACAGTGTAGGTAATAAGCAGATTTAAGGAGGTCGAGCTGTCTGCAGCCTGGGGCTCTCTGCTCATATTTGGGCATTGGTATTAAACACTCTAGTAAGGTTGCTTCCTCATGATATCTGGGGGCAGGGGGATTGCGTCTCTTGCTGTTTTGTTCTTTCATCCTAAGGCAATTCACAGTCTCCCAAGCACATTCTCCTCTCTGAAACTCACGAAATGCATCCATGACTTCACCTTTGTAATTCCTGTGAGCAATTAAAACGAAAATTTTGTGTTATACTTTGGGTTTTATTCGATAAAACTGTCATAAAGCTATAGACTTGAAGAATTGGATCCCTAGGCACAACCTGAGAGGTAAAGTTAAGTATGGAATCTACGCACGGGCACACCCATACGTTTGTGTGTGCTCACCCGTGCACACGTGTGACATGCACACATGTGACAATGCACACACTCACACACGTGTGCACACCCAAATGTGTATACATGAATACCACATACACACATGCACACGCACGCGCGCGCGCACACACACACACACACACATGCACATCTGCACACATGTATTTCTTAATTCTCTGTTCCAGACAAAGAAGCAACTCCTTTTTACACAGTGCTGGTTTTGCCTTCTTTGCTAGACTCCAGCTTTCCGGTAGGTCTACATTAAGGGCTGAGGCTTGAGGATCCCTGTGGCTCTGCTTTGGGTGACACTGTGCGGTCCTGGAGAGTGGCCCTATAATCAGAGCCAAGGATACACCAGAGTTACCATCCTGAGTGTCGAGTCACCCTTGTAACTGCTCTTTTAGGGTCAAGTGTTCTAGGTTCCAGTGGAGTGAATCCAGCCTGGCTGAGTCTTCTTTGTGACAGGACAGAATAAAGTATACCCAGGATGCAGAACGAGCATTTCCTTCACAGGCCCCTCTTTTCCTCACTTTTTAGAAACAGCCAAGTTACTTTGTCACAGCCATGCTTTGCTAGATTTTTTTTTCCTTATGAGGAAAAGCAAGACATTGCGACAGGAAAGTTGCTCAGCTCGAGAAATAGGTGAACGACCACTGTCCTTGCTATTTACAACTTGATTAAAATATATTATAATGCCACAAAGTCACTTTCCTTCTCTGTGACCCCCCCACTTCAAAGAATAACACTGATTGTGTGTGTGCATGTGTGTGTGCATGCCCGTGTGTGTGTGTGTGTGTGTGTGTGTGTGTGTGTATGTCAGGCATGTGGGTATACATGCCCATGCATGCAGGCATGAGTGTGTGTTAGTGTGTGTGTGCATGCACGTGTGTATGTGTCCGGTATGTGGGTGCACATGTCCATGCATGCATGTGTGGAGGTCAGAGCTTGATATCTTCTCTCATCAACGCCCACCCCATATTCTGAGACAGGGTCTCTCACTGAACTTTAAGCTCCCTGCACTGGGCAGACTAGTTGGCCATCAAGAGGCAGAGCTCCATCTATCTCTGCCCCCAGGACTGACATTAAAGATGTTTGGGCAGGACCAGGTGAGGATCCAAACTCAAGATAAAATGTTTGCACAGCAAGCACTTTCCCTGCTGAGCAGAGCAGTCCCCCAGACCCCCGCAGGCTTTCTTATTTGGGTTCTTCCTTCTCTATCTTTTTCTTCCTTTCTGGGAACCTGCATCTCCCCATGCTCTCCAAAGAGTAGAGTGGAAAGATATGTTGTTCCAGGTAAGAGGCCTGCCGGTTGCTACTCTTAGGGGAGATAGAAAGTTGGTTGATTGGAGTTGACAATCCAGTTGAACAGTCTAAATGGTATTGTGCTCACTGGGGAATTCTCTCTTCCCTATTTACAAAGCAGAAGTGCATTACACTTGACATCGGTCCTCAAGCAAGTTTTATTTTATTTTATTTTATTTTATTTTACTTTACTTTACTTTACTTTACTTTACTTTATTTTATTTTATTTTATTTTATTTTATTTTATTTTATTTTATTTTATTTTATTTTTGCCTAATTCATAGCTTACCTTGTCTCAAACATATTTGCAATATCAAGTCTATGGATAAATTGCTATTTTTTTAGTTTTAGTTAAGTTTTGAGAATTTCATACGAGTTTTGACGGTATCCTTCCCCTCCCCCACCTCCTTTCAGATCCACCCCTTCCCTACCTACCCACCTTGTCCCCCCTTTTACTCCATCAAAGCATGTTTGTGCTGCCACATATACTGTTGGATATGTAGCTTTCTGATGCAGCATGGTCAACAGAACGATGGCGACACTCTTGATAAACATTAATTCTCCCTCTCCTGGGTCTTCACGCCCACCTTCCCCTATGGGTGTGGTCTGGCTTGAGGCTACTCTGCTGTGAGTCCATATGTGCACCTGTTCTGTGCAGAAGACACTCCCTCCTAGTCTCCTTTCACCCCCTCTGGCTCTTACAGTCTTTGGTGGAATATGTTACGCAGACTACAAGCAATAGCATGACATTTATCATTTCATCCTCAAATGACAGGCTAAAAAGACCCATAACAGATGATAACTGGAGAACCTGGTCTAGTCTCATCATTATCTCAGGACTATGGAATGCTTAATAGTTCAGGAATAATGAATTACTGGGGAGACTTTAGGCTTCCTGTTAATTTCAAATAACAGAATCTTTGTTCCTTTATGCAAACGAGTAGTAGTTCGTACTCCCAGATCATTCATCCTTAATATATTGACCAACGATATTATGGATTATAATAAGATGATAAGATCCTGAGTTTCAGGATCTTACAAAGGTAAATAATGTATAATAAATCAGTCACAAAAGAGGGATATGTCTAGCTAGGGTCATATTATTGCAAGTTACTCTGAGTTTTTAATCTCATAGAGTTTCCTAGGTATTACGGTTGACTGAATCCCCACTGTTATCCTCTGTGAAAACACAGCTTTACTAGACACCAGCTTCCTTGGGTACCTATAATCCAGGGACACAGGAGGCTTCCCTGTGTCTTGCCTACTAAGAAAGGGTACTGACTACTCAGAATTCTCCAATCCATTGAACAGCTAGCCACATTTCGGTCTTGGGTATCAAAAGCCTCATCTCACCTTAGGTCAAGACAATGGCAGCTCAGAGTACTGTCTGTTCTTAGGCTGGTCAGCCCTAGTTCTGGCTGCTGCTGCAGGGCTCCCTCTGGAGGTCAGCGGAACCCAAGGTTAGGGAGCGGAGTCACCTTAGCCTCAGGGGACCTGAGAGCCACAGGACCACAAATGGAATGTCTGTGAGTTCAGGGATGTTTATAGTCTGTATTTCCAGAGGAGGGAAAGCTCCCGGTCATCCTTCTGTGGGTGAACTCTGGTTGCTGTGTAGTAGGATTTAGTGTCCCATAGCTGCACCTTTTGTCTCTCTTTATTGAAGTCTTTTTTTTTTTAATTTAATGTTTCTTTGTTTCTTATTCACTTGACATCCTGCTCACTACCCCATTCCTGGCCACCGCCTCCCACAATTCTTCCTCCATGCCCCCTCCCCTTCTTCTCTGAGAGGACGGGGGTCCCCCCTGGGTATCTCCCCCACCCTGGCACTTCGAGTCTCTTGGAGGTTAAGTCCTTCCTCTTCCACTGAGGCTAGACAAGGCAGCCCAGCTAGAAGAACAGATTCCACATACAGGCCACAGCTTTGAGGACAGCCCCCACTGCATTTGTTCAGGACCCACATGAAGACCAACCTGAGCACCTGCCCCATGAGTGGGGAGGCCTGGGTCCAGCACGAGTCTCTTCTTTGGTTGGTGGTTCAGACTCTGAGAGCCCCAATAAAACAAAGTAAAACCAGAGTTCAAGAGAAAATAAAAAACTTTTATTTTTATCTTTTTAGGGGAAAATATACCCAAAATACACTGATCTTCGTCCCATAATGTCCCCTTCCAGGAAGGATAGGCTGGTGCCTGGAGTCTGATTATTGTCTAGAGGTATTGGAGTCACTGATGCCAAAATGAATAAAATGAATTGAAACAGAAAGAGCTTTTTACAGGTAAATGTGTAAATAAACTGTCATAAAACCAAACTTTTATTACCTCAGTTTAGTTTACATGAATGGAAATAAATGCTAACCAGGGTCTCCCATCCTGTCATAACTACCTTCCTTGTTGTGTGATTTGGGATCAGCCCTAAGATTACTCTAGTTAATGTCTTAAGAGCAGCTCATGTCTACAGAAAAGAGAGGAGACCCATGCCATCTTGGAATACTCTGGGATGATAGAGTTAACCTTCAGAATGAGCAAGATTGCTGGAGTCCACAGGAATGAACACTGGTCATGAAGGAGCTGTGTAGACAGGTCTGTCTGAACATGTGCAATTTCTGACTTCAGCTGATAGGCACAGCATGAAACTATCCTAGGCCAGAAATACGATCCCTTGGAACAGAGAGAAGTCAGGATGCCTGGCAGTCACACAGGGTCAGAATAGTGCTTGTACCCAGAATTCACAATGGGGAATCTCGTGATTCCTAATTCTAAAAATAAATAGAGCATCAGTGAACTCTTAGATGACGCCACTAGTGGCATTAGTGTGTGTGTGTGTGTGTGTGTGTGTGTGTGTGTGTGTGTGTTTCATAACCATTATAAGCCCATGAATTCAATCACAAGATTCATAATGAAAACAATGTCAAGACACATATAATACATACAGAGGAACAATAATAATTAAATCACTCATGATGACTTTAAAATCTTTAACAAATTATTAAAATCTTTAACAAATTACAAATAGAAGGAGCTTCCTCGGGCTGGAGAGACTGCTCAGCGGTTAAGGACACTAGCTGCTCCTCTGGATGTCCTGAGTTCAATTCCTAGCAACCACACGGTGGCTCACAACCATCTGCAGTGGGATCTGATGCCCTCTTCTGGTGTATTTGAAGACAGCTACAAGGTAGTCCTATATATAATTATATATATACATATATACATATATATATGTATATGTACATATACACATATATGTACATATACATATATATATGTATATGTATATGTATATGTATATGTATATGTATATGTATATGTATAATTAATTCCTTAAAAAAAAGAAACTTTCTCAGAGGAAATGAATATGCAGCCCATACCTACCTCAGGCTCAATGATGAAAGAACAGATTATTCTCCCCAGAATTGGACTGTACTTCTATGTACTAGCCATAGCAATCACCAACTGAAGCAAGACAAAACCAGTAGAACAGTATCAAGAAGGATGAAATCTTAGGGGGAGCATCTGACAAAACATGTTAATGATCCAACATTGAAAACTATAAAGATCTCGATTTAAAAAATAGAAAATGTGGGCTGGAGAGATGGCTCAGTGGTTAAGAGCACCGGCTGCTCTTCTGAAGGTCCTGAGTTTAAATCCCAGCAACCACATGGTGGCTCACAACCATCTGCAAT
Source organism: Apodemus agrarius (assembly GCA_964023405.1). Lineage (NCBI taxonomy): Eukaryota > Metazoa > Chordata > Mammalia > Rodentia > Muridae > Apodemus > Apodemus agrarius. Next base: position 30,779,852 of record OZ030020.1, read on the forward strand.
GAAATCTGATGCCCTCTTCTGGTGTGTCTGAAAATAGCTATAGTGTACCTACATACAATAAATAAATAAATCTTTTTTTCAAAAAAGGACTTTTAAAAAAATTGAAAATGTGATTGATGGAGAAATGCCCCATGTTCATAAGACAGAAGATTCTACATTGTTCTGGTCTGCCCAGGTTTAATTTTAGCTTGGAAATTACTGATTTCAGAAGGAAATTGGTGGTTTCTATAAATATAACTACAAATTGACTAACGAGTGGTAATCAGAAGAACATAGACTAGCCAGATTAATTTTGAGAAAGACCAGAATCAGAGAATTAATGTGACTTGATGAAGATTTGTTATAGTTATAGGAATGCAAATGGGAAGAGACCAATACCAATAAGGAATATGGACTGAGCCGGGCAGTGGTGGCGCTCGCCTTTAATCCCAGCACTTGGGAGGCAGAGGCAGCTGGATTTCTGAGTTCGAGGCCAGCCTAGTTTACAGAGTGAGTTCCAGGACATCCAGGGCTACACAGAGAAACCCTGTCTCAAAAAACCAAAAAAAAAAAAAAAAGGAATATGAAATGGATTATTCTGAAATAAACTAACACATATGTACACAATTGATTTGGGAAAATTGCAAGGCAGCTCTCAGTGGAAAAAATGGCGTCTAGCAACCAACAGGAACAGATGCAGGGACTCACAGCCAAACACTAGTCAGAGCCAGGGGAGCCCCACAGAAGGAGAGGGAGGACTGTAGGAGCCATGGCGGAGACCACAAGAACATGTAGTGCCCAGGGAAGAGTTGAACCCCCACCCCCCAAAACAGACACTGATCTGGTGAAGTTCAAAGCAGGGTCTTTCTTCTATTCAAGCTGGCTGTGGCCCCTCCACGGCACCACTGTCCTGCAAGATGGTTTTGGTGGTGGGGGAGCCCCAACTATTTACCTGGCAAGGCTTTATAGTAAGCAGCAAGCAAGGGTAGGGAGTAAGTATACAAGCATCTAATTGGAAAACTACTGTGGCCATTAACATAATTGGCTGGTGCTGGGAGTCATCATAAACTTAATTTCTACTCCCCTCTGCATTGGTGGTCGTTAGGCAGGGGATGGGCTTGTAACCTGGGGCTGCAAGGTTGTTGGAGGAACAACCTAGAGACACTGGTCTTGTTGGGTATTAGCCTAGAGACTGGAGCTAGTCTAGCATTTTGTTTGCGTTGGCAACTAGGAAACTAATGCTAGGTACCAGTCTGTTAGTTTGCCTGAGTTCAAACTTAGGTCAGGTTCTCTAAAACAGAGTCTGAACTAAAAAAGATTTGGCCTCTCAAACACAGGCCGCAGGGTCAAGTAAGAAAGGCTCATGGGGAAACACAGAAACTGAAGACTGAAACTGAAACTCACACAGACTGTCTATGAGTCTAAGCTGGGTCCTCTTATGCCTTATGGTTGTGTAGCCAGGAGTTCTTGTAGACTCCCAACAGGAGGGGTGGGGCTGTCTCTGGCTCTTGTGCCTGTGCTTGGGACCCTTTTCCTCCTACTAGGTTGCCTTGTCCTGTCTTACTATGAGGGTTTGTGCCCAGTCTTACTGTTTCTTGTATCATGTTGGGTGGATTTCCCTGGGAGGCTTGCTCTTTTTATTTTTTTCTTTCTTCATAAGGAAAACAGAGGAGTTGATCTGGGGGAGAAGAGGGGAGATCCAGGAGGTACTGGGAGAAGTAGAAGGGGGAGAACCTACTGTTGGGATGTAATGTATGACAGAAGAAAAGGTTATTCTTTAAAAGCCAAGTGAATAGTCAAGAATGACAAAATAGCCTGTTGGTCCATTTGGTTGTCGTTGACCAGAAGCAGGAAGCATATATAGATAAATGATATCAATAAAAATATTAAATTTTAGTGATGAGGGATGTGGAGTAAAAATGCAAGGGAATAAACTCTTATTTCATCTGTAAAGGTTTCTCACACACCTTCTCAAGGGAGTTTCAGAGATCTAGTCCACGAGAGGCAAAGCAACACAATTACAAAACTCTCTGAAGACATAGTGTTTGGATAAATCACTGCTGTGCTTTATACGGTTCACTTTTCAAATAAACATTATCACTTCGATGTTTACTCTGACCGAATTCGGTCATGAAGGCATGCGAGTGAAGCTGTGCTCTGGCTTTGGTGTCCCTTGGGGAAATGCTTTGATATGAAAATCAAGGGCTTATCAAATGATGCTTATTCCAGAAATAAGAAAGCAGTGCTTACCTTGCCGTGGTCTTAATATTTTTACAGCTGTCTCTCTCAGAACTCACTGCCTGTTGCTTGGAATAACATCTTTCCTGGTTAGTAAATCCCGAGCTGTTTGATTTGGTGTTTGCTTATGTAATCTTGTATTCAAATCTATTTAAAAATACGTTTAGGCTATTAGGAGAACTGAGGTTACAGCAGTGAGAAGAACAAAGAAAGCCCGTGCCCTTTATATTAAATCTTGAGTTTGACGCACAAGTATAAATGTTGGAATAGTGGGGAGAAGTAGTGTCCATTTCTTCAGTTTGTGGGAGATGTGTGAGTCAGTTTGAGCTGCTAGATACAGCATAGGCTGGGCAGGGAGAACAACATCTATTTCTTATCGTTCTGGAGTCTGGTACTCCAACATCAAGGTGCTAGGAGATCTGATGTCTGGTGAGGATGGTGTGCATACCTGTGTTCTCACTCAGTTTTCACCTATCAGAGAGAAGGTGCAGTCTCTCTAATGCGTCTTCCTTCCAGGATAGGTTAGGGATCTAGCTTCAGGACATAATTATCTACTGAAGCCTCTGCTCCCAGAGATCAGGCTCCCGCTTAAGAATCTTGGAGGACAAGCCGGGCAGTGGTGGCACACGCCTGTAATCCCAGCACTCTGGGAGGCAGAGGCAGGCGGATTTCTGAGTTCGAGGCCAGCCTGTTCTACAGAGTGAGTTCCAGGGCAGCCAGGGCTACACAGAGAAACCCTGTCTCGAAAAAACAACCAAAAAAGAAAGAAAGAAAGAAAGAAAGAAAGAAAGAAAGAAAGAAAGAAAGAATCTTGGAGGACAGACCCAAAGAAGTTAAACAAGAAAGAAGGCCCAATCAAGGATACTTGAATCTCATTTAGAAGGGGGAATAAAATAGTCATAGGACGCAGATGAGTGGAGGGAAGTGGGTGGGTCGGGGGATGGGGAAGGGAATGGTGAGGTTTGGGATCAAGTGTGAGGAGAGATGGGAGAGAGGCCCAGAGGGCTAGGAGAATGAATGGAAATCTACAGTTGGTGGGATTTAGGGGGCATCTATAGGACAAGCCAGAGGCCTGGGATGGGGGAGGCTCCCAGGAGTCTATGGAGGTGACTTTAGCTGAGACTCATCGCAGTAGAGATATGGAACATGAAGTGACCACCTCCTGTGAAGGAGACCCACCAGTGAATGGATAAGAATACCAACATGCCCACAAAACTGTTGACCCAAAATTTGTTCTGTCTACAAGACATGCAGGGGCAAAGATGGAGCAGAGACTGGGGTTGGACCAACCAATGTCTGGTCCAACTTGAGATCTACCCCAAGGGCAAGCACCAATCCCTGGCACTACTAATGATACTCTATTATGTTTGCAGACAGGAGTGTAGATATAACTGTACTCTGAGAAGCTCTACCTAGCAGTTGACTGAAATAGATACAGAGGCCCACAGCCAAGCATTGGACGGAGCTCAGGAAGTGTTATGGAAGAGTTGGGGGAAGGGATTGAGGGACCTGCAGGGACCCCACAGAAAGACCAATAAAGTCAACCAACCTGGGCTCCTGGGGATTCTCAGAGACTGAACCACCAACCAAAGAGCACACATGGGCTGGATGTAGGCTTCTCCACACATGTGTAACAGAAGTACAGCTTGGTCTTCATGTAGGTCCCCCAACAACTGGAGTGGGGGGAGGGGGGCTAGCCTGACTGTGAATCCTGTTCCCCTAACTGGGCTGCCTTTTCTGGCCTCAATGGGAGAGGATGCTCCTAGCACTGCAGACACTTGATGTAACAGGGTCAAGGGAGACCCAAGGGGGTCTCTCAGAAGCAAAGAAGACAGGAGGATGGGGGAAGGACTATGTGAGGGAAGACTGGAAAGAGAATCAGAAAGCAAAGTGAATAAGTAAGTGAATTAATGGGAAAAAAGAGTCTTGGAGGGACAAGACTTGTTTTTATTTGGGACGGGAGGGGCGAGGGAGGGGCTTAAGAGTCTATGGTTCGGTGCTCAGAACCATCCGGCGGCGGCGGCAGAACCAGGTACCCGACACAGCCCAAGCTTAAGACCTTCGGGGACTCAGGCCTGGAGTGGGAGTTGGGCACAGAATAGCGGGTGCACTCTGCACTCGCGCGGCGGACCCCGAGCTCCCTGCAGGCAGCTGCCATATTGCCTGCAGCTTCCCGCCCAGCTGGTGGTGGGGAAGCCGGAGGGTCACCCAGCGTGCCAGGTGCTCAGAACCATCCGGCGGCGGCGGCAGAACCAGGTACCCGACACAGCCCGAGCTTAAGACCTTCGGGGACTCAGGCCTGGAGTGGGAATTGGGCACAGAATAGCGGGTGCACTCTGCACTCGCGCGCGGGGCGGACCCCGAGATCCCTGCAGGCAGCTGCCATATTGCCTGCAGCTTCCCGCCCAGCTGGCGGTGGGGAAGCCGGAGGGTCACCCAGCGTCCCAGGTGCTCAGAACCATCCGGCGGCGGCGGCAGAACCAGGTACCCGACACAGCCCGAGCTTAAGACCTTCGGGGACTCAGGCCTGGAGTGGGAATTGGGCACAGAATAGCGGGTGCACTCTGCACTCGCGCGCGGGGCGGACCCCGAGCTCCCTGCAGGCAGCTGCCATATTGCCTGCAGCTTCCCGTCCAGCTGGTGGTGAGGAAGCCAGAGTCAGCCAGTGTGCCAGGTACCCAGACCCAGCCGGAGGCCGAACCAGCCTCCCATCCAGCCAGTGGCAGGGAAGCTGGAAACCGGACCCAGCCAGCTTCCCAGCAGCTTGGGACCAGCAGGCGGAACCAGATAACTGAGATATCCCAACTTTAAGACCCCTGGGGAAACAGGATATCAGACAGCGAACCCTGAGCAGGAGCAGTGCAGAGCAGCCGCCCAACAGGCGGAACCAAATACCTGGGATATCCTGAGGTTAAGACCTCGGGGGACTCAGGCCACCTGTCAGCAATCTGTGAGCAAGAGCCCCGCAGGACAGTGATTCAGGTATCCCAGTCACTGGGAAATAGCCTTACAACCCCACAGGAGGGTCAAGCACCAGCTAGTATCTACAGGACCAACTAACACCAGAGTTAACCAGATGGCAAAAGGCAAACGTAAGATCGCTACTAACAAAAATCAAGGCAATATGGCGGCATCCGAACCCAGTTCCCCAACAGCAATAAATATTGGATACCCCGAAACACCAGAAAAACAAGACTCAGATCTAAAATCACTGGTCAGGATGCTGATAGAGGAACACTTAGATAAATCTCTTAAAGTAATACATGAGAAAATAGATCAAAAGCTAGAAGCCATTGCAAGACAAACACAATTAAATCCCAGATATCTCAACACACCAGAAAAACAAGACTCAGATCTAAAATCACTGGTAAAGATGCAGATTGAGGATCACTTAGATAAATTTCTTAAAGTAATAGAGGAGAAAATAGATCAAAAACTAGAAGCCCATACAAGGCAGACACAAAAATCACTTAAAGAAATCCAGGAGAATATAGAGCAAAAAGTGAATCCCAATAAGGGGGAGAAACAAAAATCACCCAAAGAAATACAAGAGAACATGGGTCAACGAGTAGAAGTCATAAAGGAGGAAACACAAAAATCCCTTAAAGAATTACAGGAAAACACAAACAAGCAACTGAAAGATCTGAGCAAAACCATACAAAATCTAAAAACAGAAGTAGAAACAACTAAGCAATCGCAAAGGGAGACAATGTTGGAAATAGAAAACCTTGGGAAGAAATCAGGAGTCATAGATGCAAATATCAACAATAGAATACAAGAGATAGAAGACAGAATCTCAGATGCTGAAGATACCATAGGAACCATGGATTCAACAATTAAAGAAAATGCAAAATGCAAAAAGCTGGTAACCCAAAACATTCAGGAAATCCAGGACACAATGAGAAGACCAAACCTAAGGATTATAGGGATAGATGAGAATGAAGATCTACAACTTAAAGGGCCAGCAAATATCTTCTACAAAATTATGGAAGAAAATTTCCCCAACCTAAAGAGAGAGATGCCCATGAATATACAAGAAGCCTTTAGAACCCCAAATAGACTGGACCAGAACAGAAATACTTCCCGTCACATAATAGTCAAAACCCCAAATGTACTAAACAAAGAAAGAATATTAAAGGCAGTAAGAGAAAAAGGACAAGTAACATATAAAGGAAGACCTATCAGAATTACACCAGACTTCTCACCTGAGACCATGAAAGCTAGAAGATCCTGGGCAGACCTTATGCAGACCCTAAGAGAACACAAACTTCAGCCAAGACTACTATACCCAGCGAAACTCTCAATTGCCATAGATGGGGAAACCAAGATATTCCACGACAAAACCAAATTTGCAAGATACTTATCTACAAACCCAGCCCTACAAAGGATAATAGGGGAAAAATACCAACACAAGGGGGGAAACAACACCCCAGAAGAAACAAGATAGAAACCCCATCTCATCCAACCCAAAAGAAGAGAACCACTCAAATACAAATAATAATAACAATTCCCAAAATGTCAGGAAGTAATAATTACTATTCCTTAATATCTCTTAATATCAATGGACTCAATTCCCCAATCAAAAGACACAGACTAACAGAATGGATACGGAAACAGGACCCTACATTTTGCTGCATACAGGAAACACATCTCAGTGTCAAAGACAAACACCTCCTTAGAGTAAAAGGCTGGAAGACAGTTCTACAAGCAAATGGTCCCAGGAAACAAGCTGGAGTAGCCATTCTAATATCAGATAAAATCGACTTTCAACCTAAAGTCATCAAAAGAGACACAGAAGGTCACTTCCTGCTTGTCAAAGGGAAAATCCACCAAGAAGAATTCTCAATACTGAACATCTATGCACCAAATGCAAGGGCACCCTCATTCGTAAAAGAAACTTTACTAAAGCTTAAAGCACACATCGCACCTAACACAATGATTGTAGGTGACTTCAACACTCCACTCTCCTCAATGGACCGATCAGGAAAGCAGAAACTAAACAGGGACACAGTGAAACTAATTGAAGCTTTGGACCAATTGGATTTAACAGATATATATAGAACATTCCATCCTAAAACAAAAGAGTATACCTTTTTCTCAGCACCGCACGGTACCTTCTCAAAAATTGATCATATAATTGGTCACAAGACAGACCTCAACAAATACAAGAAGACCGAACTAATCCCATGTCTCCTATCGGATCACTATGGAGTAAAAGTGGTCTTCAATAGCAAGAAGAACTACAGAAAGCCCACATACACATGGAAACTGAACAATACTCTACTCAATGACACCCTGGTCAAGGAAGAAATAAAGAAAGAAATCAAAGACTTTTTAGACTTCAATGAAAATGAAGGTACGACCTACCCAAATCTCTGGGATACAATGAAAGCAGTGCTAAGAGGAAAACTCATAGCCCTGAGTGCCTCCAAAAAGAAACTGGAAAGAGCATACACTAGCAACTTAACAGCACACCTGAAGGCGCTGGAACAAAAAGAAGCTAACTCACCCAGGAGGAGTAGAAGAGAGGAAATCATCAAACTAAGGGCTGAAATCAATCAAGCAGAAACAAAGAGAACCATACAAAGAATCAACAAAACCAAGAGCTGGTTCTTCGAGAAAATCAACAAGATAGATAAGCCCTTAGCTAGACTAACCAAAGGGCACAGAGATAGTATCCAAATTAACAAAATTAAAAATGAAAAGGGGGATATAACAACAGAAACAGAGGAAATTCAAAAGATCATCAGATCCTACTACAAAGGCCTATACTCAAAACAACTGGAGAATCTGGAGGAAATGGACAATTTCCTAGACAGATACCAAATACCAAAATTAAATCAGCATCAAGTAGACCAGCTAAACAGTCCCATAACCCTTAAAGAAATAGAAGGGGTTATAGAAAGCCTCCCAACCAAAAAAAGTACGGGACCAGATGGTTTTAGTGCAGAATTCTACCAGACCTTCAAAGAAGACTTAACACCAATACTCTTCAAACTATTCCACAAAATAGAGACAGAAGGGACACTGCCCAACTCATTCTTCGAAACCACAATTACGCTGATACCTAAACCACAAAAAGATCCAACAAAGAAAGAGAACTACAGGCCAATTTCTCTTATGAATATAGATGCAAAAATACTAAATAAAATCCTTGCCAACCGAATCCAAGAGCATATCAAAACGATCATTCACCATGATCAAGTAGGCTTCATTCCAGGAATGCAGGGATGGTTCAATATACGGAAATCCATCAATGTAATCCACTACATAAACAAACTAAAAGAAAAAAACCACATGGTCATCTCATTAGATGCTGAAAAAGCATTTGACAAAATTCAGCATCCTTTCATGCTAAAAGTCTTGGAAAGAGCAGGAATTCAAGGCCCATACCTAAACATAGTAAAAGCAATCTACAGCAAACCAGTAGCCAACATCAAAATAAATGGAGAGAAACTTGAAGCAATTCCACTAAAATCAGGGACTAGACAAGGCTGTCCTCTCTCTCCATATCTTTTCAATATAGTACTTGAAGTTCTAGCGAGAGCAATCAGACAACATAAGGAAGTCAAAGGGATACAAATTGGAAAGGAAGAAGTCAAAGTATCATTATTTGCAGATGATATGATAGTCTACTTAAGCGATCCAAAAAACTCCACCAGAGAACTTCTACAGCTGATAAACAACTTCAGCAACGTGGCTGGTTATAAAATTAACTCAAGCAAATCAGTAGCCTTCTTGTACTCAAAGGACAAGCAGGCTGAGAAAGAAGTTAGGGAAATAACACCCTTCACAATAGCCACAAACAACATAAAGTACCTTGGCGTAACTCTAACCAAACAAGTGAAAGATCTGTATGACAGGAACTTCAAGTCCCTGAAGAAAGAAATCGAAGAAGACCTCAGGAGATGGAAAAATATTTCTTGCTCCTGGATTGGCAGGATCAATATAGTAAAAATGGCCATCTTGCCAAAAGCAATCTACAGATTCAATGCAATCCCCATCAAAATCCCAAATCAATTCTTCATAGATCTAGAAAGAGCAATTCTCAAATTCATCTGGAGCAACAAAAAACCCAGGATAGCTAAAACTATTCTCAACAATAAAAGGACTTCTGGGGGAATCAATATCCCTGACCTCAAGCAGTACTACAGAGCAATTGTGTTAAAAACTGCATGGTATTGGTACAGCAACAGGCAGGTAGATCAATGGAATAGGATTGAAGACCCAGAAATTAACCCACAGACTTATGGTCACTTGATCTTTGATAAAGGAGCCACAACCATCCGGTGGAAAAAAGATAGCCTTTTCAACAAATGGTGCTGGTTCAACTGGAGGTCAACATGCAGAAGAATGCGAATTGACCCACTCTTATCTCCTTGTACTAAGATCAACTCCAAGTGGATCAAGGACCTCCACATAAAACCAAACACACTGAAACTATTAGAAAAGAAACTTGGGAAGACCCTGGAGGACTTGGGCACAGGGGAAAAGTTCCTGAACAGAACACCAATAGCTTATGCTCTAAGATCAAGAATCGACAAATGGGACCTCATAAAATTACAAAGTTTCTGCAAAGCAAAGGACACTGTCAGAAGGACAAAACGGCAACCAACAAAGTGGGAAAAGATCTTCACCAACCCCACATCCGACAGAGGGCTAATATCCAATATATACAAAGAACTCAAGAAGTTAGACCGCAAAGAACCAAATAACCCTATCAAAAAATGGGGCACAGAGCTAAACAAAGAATTCTCACCAGAAGAAATTCGGATGGCCGAGAAACACCTTAAAAGATGTTCAACATCATTAGTCATCAGGGAAATGCAAATCAAAACAACCCTGAGATTCCACCTCACACCAGTCAGAATGGCTAAGATTAAAAACTCAAGAGACAACAAGTGCTGGCGAGGATGTGGAGAAAGAGGAACACTCCTCCACTGTTGGTGGGATTGCAAAATGGTAAAACCGCTCTGGAAATCAGTTTGGCGGTTCCTCAGAAAATTGGGCATGTTACTTCCAGAGGACCCTGGCATACCACTCCTGGGCATATACCCAGAGGATTCCCCTGCATGCAATAAGGACACATGCTCCACTATGTTTATAGCAGCCTTGTTTATAATAGCCAGAAATTGGAAGCAGCCCAAATATCCCTCAAAGGAGGAATGGATACAGAAAATGTGGTATATTTATACAATGGAATACTACACAGCAATTAAAAATAATGAATTCATGCAATTTGTAGGTAAATGGTTAGACCTGGAAAATATCATCCTGAGTGAATTAACCCAATCACAAAAGAATGCACCTGAAATGCAATCACTGATAAGTGGATATTAATGAGCCCAGAAGCCCTAAATACTCAAGACACAAATAGCAAGTCAAATGATTCCCAAGAAGAAGAAAGGAGAGGACCCTGGGCCTGTAAAGATTGCTTCCAGTTTAGTAAAGAAACCGAGGGGGGAGGGGGAATTATTGGGGAACAGATGGGGGGGAGAGGAACTATGGGAACTATGGTGGGTGGGAACTGGGAAAGGGGAAAGCCTTTGGAATGTAAACATAGAATATAGAAAATAAAAAAAAAAAAAAAAAAAGAGTCTATGGTTCTTAGTGCTCAGGTAGAAGTGCTCTCCTTGGATGTTGTCCCACTTCAACGATCACTTTGACAAGGTTGTTCACTGCAAGAGGCAGGCACGGCTATGTGCAATCTGGCCTCCCGCTCTTACAAATAGACCCTAGGCAGCCAGTCTTTTTACGTGTGTTCCACAGTTTTTTCCTTTATGCCAATCCTTGCCTGTGGAAAAACAACCAGGAAGATGATAGTTTCGAAAAACACAACATCAATCCGGGCTTGAAAAATTCCCAGAAATAAACAAGTTTCTAGTTTCATAAGAATAAGGTCTAAACACAGTGATTTAGGTTTGTTCCTTGTTTTTTGCTCGACTGATACTTCTCTTTAAATTCTTAGCCCACAAATATTCAGCGAACTTTAACTGAATGACAAAAGTGGAATCATATTCTTTCCAAGTCAATCTGTCAGCGAAGCTAGTTGTCACAATGGTTATGACAACTCGAGTTCCAGAAAGGATCCACAGCTCAATGCAGAAATATGATTTATTTAGGTGAGCACTTGAGGCATATTCCCTTTCCTCAATTACCACATGAAGACAACAACTGTAAGAGAAGATGTCGGCAGATGAACAAAAGAATAACTGAGAGCGGTGTGGGATGCCATATTATTGCAGTCCTTCCCAGAAAGGTCCCTGACTACAGGAGCAGGTGGGTGTACTTCAGTTGGATTAGACACATATTTTGTATGTATGGGAAATAATTCTACAGACTACTGAAATTTATTTGTAAACTCTTTATAGAAAGACATAATTGCTAAAACAAAGAAAAGTAAATAGCTTGGATTTTGATTACATTTTAAAATGGATGATTAGGGTAATGTTTTTTTTTCTGTTTGTTTTGGTTTTGGTTTTTCCAGACAGGGCTTCTCTGTGGAGCTAGACAAGGCTAGCTTCAAACTTAGAGATCCACCTGCTTCTGCGTCTCTAGTGCTGAGATTAAAGGCATGTGCCACCACAGCCCTGCAGGTTTTTTTGTTTCTTTGTTTGTTTGTTTTGTTTTGTTTTATTACCAAGGTAATACTATTCAGGAATCCATACCTGTGCCTGCATGTTACAGCAAGCTCCCTCCCTACATTTCCCCAAGGTGGTTTCAGGGTTTTAGGCTTTACATTGAAATAAGAATATAATTTCATTCTTCATTATGAAAAAATATAGTTTCTTCAAAACCATTTGTTAAAGATTCTCAGGAGTTAATACCAATACTTGACAAGTGGGACCACACGAAACTAAAAATCTTCCAAAGGAGTAGTAGACTGAATGAAGAGAAAGCCCAGAGAGTGGAAAGTTCTTCACCAGCTATACCTCCAGTAGAAGGTAGTGTCTAGACTCTATGAAGAGCTCATAAAACAAACATCAAGAAAACAACACAACAAAAATTAGGTTTTGGATTCAAACAGAGAGTTCTCAAAAGAAGAAATATGAATGGCTAAGAAATGTTTTTAAATACGTCTAATATCCTTAGACATCAGGCATATGAGAATTAAAACCGAAATTTCATCTTACTTCTGTCAGAATGACTATGACTAAGAAAACAAATGACAATGCACGTCGATGAGCATGTGGAGAGAGAGGGTCTTTTATTCATTATTGATAGAGATGTGAATTGTTGCAGCCATTACGGGAATCAGTGGGGAAGGTCTTATAAAACCTAGCAGTAAATATGCTCTATGAACCAGCTTTACCACTCCTGGGCATATATATATATATATATATATATATATATATATATATATATATCCTACAGGGATAATTGCTCATTCATGTCTATATATAAAAATGGAGACAACCACGATGTCCATTAATTGATGTGTGGGTAATGAAAATATGATTTGTTATTCAGCTAAGAAAAGAGTAAATATGAATTTTGAAGGTGAATTGGTGGGACTGGAACACATCATATCAAATGAGATCATCTATTCACAGAAAATCAGACACCGAGTTGACACATAAATTTAATCATGCCACCGTGCTAATAAAACACAGGATCGTTTTTATATTGCCACATATAAGGGTAGATGTGCTATACCCCTCTTGATTTATAATAGGGTAATATGATTTCATTTACTTTGTTGTGATTCAGAAGTGATGTGCTTCCTGGGCTGTGACACAACACACAGCACTTCCTTGTGATGCTGGGCCCCAAGTGGCTCCTGCAACCACAAGAGAAACAGCTGATGCCTTCGGTGGTGTAGAGTGCTGGCAAGGGTGCACGGTGCTTCGTGCCTTAGGTTTAATAAATGCACTTTCATCTTACAGTGTCACAGAGTTGCAGTAATAAGCTTGCTGATACACAAACCCTTCGTAAGTTGAAGATCTTCTACATTGTCTGATGAAAAATTCCATCAGCTGAATTAAGAAGAAAACGTGTTTAAATTTAAGCTTATTTGTTTCAGGAGCTTGAGAATAGCCATTTATACGACAGCTTGGTCTGCACTTCTGATCCTCCTGCATTTGAGGTTGTGTTAATCAAGCTGGAACCTACTTCCCTCTACTTAGTATAGTTTCCAGAGTTTCAGGCACACATGAATGAGCTAAGGGAGATAATGCATTTTCCATTATTTTCCTGGCTGTAGATTTAGCTTTCTCTCCTGTAAGCTAAGGGATCTGGGTTGAATCATGTCTTAAGACTATTTAGGTAGTCTATTGTTAAGTGGTTAGTCTATGACTGTTCTATAGAAAGGAATCATCTCTTAAGACTATTTAGGTATAGAACAGTTAGTCTATGACTGTCCTGTAGAAAGGAGATAGCAGGTATGTGAACTGGAGAGCTACTATGTATCTTCATATAGAAATGACTCCAGTTACCAGAGTAAGGTTCTTTTATATCCTTGCCATGACTCCCCAGCATCCTCAGTACTCCATCATGACTGTGGAAGAAAGAAGCTTAGGCTGAGGCTATCAGGGGCCAAGCTCAGTGAAGATCTTGTCAGGTTTTGGACAACATTGGACAAAACCAGCAGATGTTACGCATGGCAAGACGAGGTAAGATTAACTATTTCTGGAGATGTGAAAGATTATAGTGCCTTCCAGCATTATAGAAAATGGCAGCACAAAGCCTGCTGACCTGGCTAGTTTTATGTCAACTTGCCCCAAGCCAGGGTCATCTGAAAGGAGGGAACCTTAACTGAGAAAACTCCATCATTAGATTCAGCTGTAGGACATTTTATTAGTGATTGATGGGAGAGGGGCCAGCCCATTGTGGATGGTGCTATCTCTGGGCTGGTTATTCTCTGTTCTGTGAGAGAGCAGGCTGAACAAATCATGAGTAGCAAGCCAGTAAGCAGCACCCTTCCCTGGTGTCTGCATCAGCTTTTGCCTCCAGGATCATGCCCTGTTTGAGTTCCTAACTTGACTTCTTTCGCTGATGGACTGTGATGTGGAAGTGTAAGCCAAATAAACCCTTGTCTCCTCCACTCGCTTTTCCTGCGGTGTTTCATCACAGCAACAGAAACCTTCTCCCTAACTTTGACTTAGAAGCACTAAGGAAATTCACCTAATGAGCATTGATGGACCATTCTGGCAGGGAGGGTGGGTGCATTTCTCATTGGGAGCCTTCATCTGTGCCTAGATGGTGAATTGCAATAGAGTTCCATGTCAGCCAACACATGGGAGTAGGGACAGTCCATGGAGGGTACAGCAAGGCGTGTGAACTTTCCATGGGCTCAGCGTGAGTCATCTAAGTGGCTTTCTTCCTCAGCCCATGTGTCCTGATAAATGGGAAGCCCTTAAGGGAATGAGACTAGGGTCCTGGAGATAAGGGGAAGAAATGGATTTTTGTGCAAACGACCATGCCCCCATGTGAAGGTTTGTATATGCTTGAACTAAGGAGTGGCACTATTAGGAGGTGTGGCCTTGTTGGAGTAGGTGTGTCACTGTGGGTGTGGGCTTTAATACCCTAGTCCTAGCTGCCTGGAAGTCAGTCTTCCACTAGCAGCCTTCAGATGAAGATGTACAACTCAGCTCTTCCTGTACCACGCCTGCCTGGATGCTGCCATGTTCTTGCCTTGATGATAATGGACTGTACCTCTGAACCTGTAAGCCAGTCCCAATTAAATGTTGTCCTTATAAGAGTTGCCTTGGCCATGGTATCTGTTCACAGTGGTAAAACCCTAAGACATTCCCTAATTTGTGCAGAAGATCACATGGACTGCACCAAACATTACCCTTCATAGACAGTGAGTAAACAGATGGAGCCCACAAAGGAGTGAACTCATGCCAGACACAGAATCTTCCCATCACCAACATTCAACCAGAAGTCCCGAGGCCTCTGCTCCGATGCTGGACTGTTAAGAACAGACTAACTGAGGTCCTGAGAGGCTAACAATCAGAGAAGCATGGCAAATAAGGACACAGAGAACCTTGGACTGGATGAGAATGGATAATGAGTAAAGATGATAACACTGGATTTTCCGAATACGTATTTGACGGAGATGATGTTTCAGATGCTGAAAATTTGACAGTGTTGTCTGAGTTTTCTAAATTGTCCAGATTCAGTTGCCCCGTTGCTGGGTAAATACACCAGTCGGCCCAAACAATGCACACACAGAGATGGACATAGAGCATGAAGTGCACATACACAGCACTGCATGGGGACTTTCTAATTCACACTTGCTAAAGAACAAGTTCTCACAGAGAAAGGAGCTTCAGTTGAGGAAGTGCCTCCATGAGGTCCAGTTGTAAGGCATTTTCTCAATTAGTGATCTAGGAGAGAGGGCCTATCATAGATGATGCCATCCCTGGCCTAGTAATCTTGAGTCCTATAAGAAAGCAAGCTGAGCAAGCCAGGGGAAGCAAGCCAGTAGGAAACATCCCTCCATGGCCTCTGCATCAGCTTCTGCTTCCTGACCTGCCTGAGTTCCAGTCTTGCCTTCCTTTGGTGATGAACAGCTGTGTGGAAGTGTAAGCTCAATAAACCCTTTCCTCCCCAACTTGCTTCTTGGTCATGATGTTTTGTGCAGGAATAGAAACGCGGACTAAGACAATTACATTCCCAATTGAAAGAAGGGCCAAGGAGATGGGTGAGGTTTTGGAGAGAGACGAGGAAGAGCAGTGGTCAGAGGCACTTTTATTTTTGCACTGCTGGCTGCTTTTGACATGAAATTCAACCAAGGATAGTTGTATTGTTCATTTTATATTTTCCAAGGATATGCAATCTTTATTTCTGTGTGCATGGTACACAGTGTCTTAGGTTTACTGCTTGAGCAGACACCATGACCAAAGCAGACATTTAGTTGGGGCTGGCTTACAGGTTCAGAGGTTCAGTCCATTATCAAGGCAGGCACATGGCAGTGTCCAGGCAGGTATGGTTGCAGGAGGAGCTAAGAGTTCTACATCTTCATCCAAAGGAAGCCAGGAGGAGACGACAGTCCTCAGGCAGCTAGGAGGAGGGTCTCAAAGCCCAACCCCATAGTGACACACTTCCTCCAACAAGGCCCCACACCCCCGACAAAGCCACACCTCCTAATAGTGCCATTTCCTGGAACAAGCATATTCAAATCACCACACACAGGTACTATTTAACAAAAGATAATTACATCTGATATTACAGCTACAATCTTTAACATTATAACTCCTGTAAGAATATCTGTCAAAGAGGCTCTATTGAGTCCATACTTGAACTCTTGGCAATTTGGTTAGGTAGCAGGCTGGCTCCCAAGACTCTCCAGAACATCGCTCTGGGCATATTGCATTAAGTGGATGCAATGTTACATCTGAATGAATGCCCTGTGCTTGTAGTTTGCTGTGCTTTAGTTGTCGTAGTGGTTTGAATAAGAATACCCCCCCACACACATAGGCTCATATTTTTGTATGTTTGTCACCAGGGAGTGGCACTATTTGAATAGATTAGAAGGATTAAGGGATGAGTTCCTGATGGCAGAAGTGTGTCCCTGGGGATGGGCTTTGAGGTCTCTGCCAGGCTTAGTGGTGCACTCTCTCTGCTTGCAGATCTTAGGGGTTCTCAGCTACTTCTTCAGCACCATGCCTACCTGTGTCATACTCTCTGCATGACAATAGACTAAGTCTTTGAAACTGTAAGCAAGTCTTCAATTAACTGCTTTCCTTTCTAAGAGTTGCCTCGATCATGGTATCTCTTCACATTAGCAGAACAGTGACTAGGGCAGATATATTGCCTGCATATATTGCCCCTTGTTAATTCCTACTATGTGCTGCCAACAGAGTGCTTGCCTGAAACATTTTTTCACTCCCTGAAGACTTTTCTCTTTTCACTACTTTGCTCTGGGAAAGAGAGTCGATTAATGAGGCAGATGATCTGTGATGGGAAAAACTGTAAAACCAGATAGCACCTAGCCAGGGCTATTGGGTATTTTGTTTAGGATTGAAGTCAAGAGATAAAACCGATGAGGCCATTGTCTCAAGGGCACAGATAGGAAGAGCTCTAGGCTTCTGAATCTAAATTAGCTCTGTTTAGGGAGCCACAGATAAACTGGCTTTCAATAGTACAGAGAATACAAGGAAAGGTAATATTACCTGACAGATGAAAATTACAGAGACTGACAGTTATTGAACTCAGATAAGCTCTCAGATGCTCCCGGCAGCCTGTGGAATGAGAATTTCCCCCAAATTCAGAGGGAATAAGTAGCTTGCTCAATCTTGAATAATTTCTAAATATGTCTGAATTCAGTCCCATCTAACTTCAGCTCCATTCATAACTTTGTGCAAACTCTCTCAGAGATGTCCCTGGCCAAAGGAATGGTGGACAATGTTTGGACAGATTTGTATTGCTTCAAAGGGTAGAGAGTAAATCACAAGTTGGGCCTGAAGGAGGCAGATTTGTGCTCACTGTAAGAATTTTGGGCCATCAGAGGTAGCCAAATATAGATGGAATGAGGGTTTAGCTGCTGTGTGATCTGGGCCCAGGACCACTGTCTGAAAATCAGAGTTAAGTGTGGCCTGTGCTCTGTGCTGAGACATTATACTTTAGCTGAGAGGTGGGTCTGTGCTCTGTGTTCTGTGTTCCATGCTCCATGCTCTGTGCTCCATGCTCCATGCTCCATTTTCCATGCTCCATGCTCTGTGCTCCATGCTCCATGCTTTGTGCTCCATGCTCTGTGCTCCATGCTCTGTGCTCCATGCTTTATGCTCCATGTTCTATACTCCATGCTTTGTGCTCCATGCTCCATGCTCTGTGCTCCATGCTCCATTTTCCATGCTCCATGCTCTGTGTTCCCTGCTCCCTTTTCCATGCTCCATGCTCTGTGCTCCATGTTCTATACTCCATGCTCTGTGCTCCCTGCTCCATGTTCCATGCTCTGTGCTCCATGCTCCATGCTTTGTGCTCTATGCTCTGTGCTCCCTGCTCCATGTTCCATGCTCTGTGCTCCATGCTCTGTTTTTCTGCTCCATGTCTGTGCTCCGTGCTGAGCCCTCAGCATTCAGCTGAGAAGTTGGGTTTAACAGGTTTTCAGACTTTCCCAACACTATAAATCTACGCTTCTGTGATTTTGGATGACCTATTGCAGAAGGTATCATAGGTCACATCTATTCCTCAAACAAGACAGGGGCATCTCAGAAATTTCAGGAACACTGTCTCCCACACAATCCTCATATACCCAGGGGACACCTAGTCACCCTACTTAGAATGTCACCACCTCCGCCAGACCCCCAGCTCTCTCTCCCTGCTTTGCCTTCTCTTTCACACTTAATGCATATCATTCTATTAAATACACACACATCATCATCAATACTTTATTTATTATTTCCCCCTATTCTGGTTCGACAGGATCAATGATGTTTTTCTTTTGCAACCTAGAATCTGGAATATTGTAGAATCAATAAATACATATTAATGAGTATTTATTAGTAGTATATTTTAATTATTAATAATTGTGGAACAAGGCTGGGATTCTGAACTCAGGCTCTACTCATGCCCAGGTGGGTGACTTGGAAGAAAATATCCCATGCTTCTAGATGCCCGTTTCCTCTCAAGTTCTTTATGTCAAAAAAAATTGTAATTTAAAAATTCAACTGAATGGTTTGTCCTTTGTCTTAAAAACTTGGACAAATAATTTTACATAAATATGGATTCAAATACATAAAGGAAAGACGCCAGCCATTCCTTTTGAGTCTCATTGGTTCTTTATGCAGCTGGCCACTGGGCTGACTCCTGTCTCACTCGGATCCTTTGCTCTGAGAGCTGTCCGTATTGGAAATGCCATCGACAGGCACATCTAGCAACCAGCATATGTTTACACACTCCGTCTATGAACCTTCATGCTGGGGATTTTCCACTGTGTGGTTACTGCCTAGGGGAAAATTTCAGAGCAGTAGGAAAAAGATTGATGACTTTCTCTTGATACTGTGTGAGTCGAGTTGATTGGCATCTCCCAACACACCAGACACACAATAGCTGGTGTGATTGTGTGAGCTTTCTTCACCCACACACATTTTGTAAGTTATATTATTTTTGGATGTACTCAGATGGCTTCTTGTGAATATGTGGGAGGGATATTGTATGTACTGGGGGAAAATACACATTCACTAAATAATCGATTGATAATATTTTAACATAGACTGTATTTAGTGAAACATATTTTGCTTACCTGAAATATTTATGAAGACTAAAAAGCCTTACAGAATTATAAAAATAAGACTGGAAGAATCCCAGACAAACAGAAGGAAGAAAATTATAGCACAGATCAGTAGAACTGGAACTGGGAAAGGAAGAGGGGGGCTGCAAGATGGCTCTGTGGGTCTCATGAGGCCTTTACTCTGAAGCTGATATGATCAGAGTTCAGTCCCTGGGTCCCTCCTGGTGCAGGAAAAGAACTGACCCCTACATGTCCTCTGGCCCTAATATGTGGAAACCATGGTATATAAATCCCACCCAACACACATACACAAGGCATGCACATATTCATGCACAAAATAAATAAATGCAATAAAAATTTAAAAACAAACCATTGAGAAACAATTAATCAAAGAGTTGATTTCATTGTTCCCATTTGGCCCTTTGTATCACTGTGTTCTATCTCTCCTCTATTGAAATTCTCCCATGGCCCCTTTTCCAACCTCTATCGTATTCTAAATGAAATACACATATTTAAGAATTTGAAGCTATCATCCACAAATGAGATGACACACACACAC
Organism: Apodemus agrarius; assembly: GCA_964023405.1. Classification (NCBI taxonomy): domain Eukaryota; kingdom Metazoa; phylum Chordata; class Mammalia; order Rodentia; family Muridae; genus Apodemus; species Apodemus agrarius. The sequence goes on from OZ030020.1 coordinate 30,799,807, forward strand.
AACATTTGTCTTTCATCCATTTACTGTAGAATCTTATGGCTTCATTTTCCTTAGCTGAATAGTACTGCAGTGTGCAAACGTACCACATTTCATTATGGACATCTAGGTTGTTTTGATTTCCTAGCTATTGTGACTAGAGCAGCAATGAACACAGATAAGCAAGAATCTCTCTAGTACAATGTAGATCCTCTTGGATAAATGCCCAGGGGTAGAATCACTGGATCACAGGATACATTCATTTCCAGCCCTTTGAGGAGCTTCCACACTGATTTCCATGGTGGCTACACCATTTCCCAGTTCACATACTAATAGTACTAGGGATCCTCTTTCACATCCTCACAACATGTAATGTCATTTGTTTTCTTGACCTTAGTCATTCTGTTTGAAATAAGATAAAGTTTCAAACCCTTTTAATTTGAATATGTCTGATTGCTAAGATAGTTAACACTTAAAAAATGCTTCTTAGCCATTCATATTTCTCCCTTTGAGAACTGAACTGGCTAGTTTTCATCAACTTGACACAGGCTAGAGTCATTTTGAGAAGGAACCTCAACTGAGAAAATGGGAAAACGAATTCAAAAATGAGAAAATGAGAAAAGTAATACAAAAGCTCATTTGGAATTACTGGCCTTTGCCAATGCTCCTTGTTACCCTCCAGAACTTGACAGTAAGATGCTATTACAGGAGTCACCACATGCTTGAGACACAGAACACAGAGAAAAGAAGCTGGTACTCAGTTGGAAGCTTCATCCTTAATGATTAGTTTTCATAGTCCTAGAAGAGGCTATTCATGCTACTGGAGGAAAAAGTCATCACCAGTCTCACTGAGCTGTGAATACTACAAGCTACAATCATGACTAGCATGACACTGGTAAGTCCACTAGTACAATAATGGTGTAGATAATAATGGGAGAAACCAATCACCTTCTGATTGTATTTAAGATCCACTTCACAGGATGCACCTAATACCTGACATAATTACTGGACCAACTGACTAGACAGACAGTTCATATACTCCAGGGGAGAATATACTACTATTATTCTGTTAAATGAACATATTATTAAACTCCTAATATCTTTTGATATATCCATAAAATTAATGCCTCCCTCAACCCTCCCAGAGAAGCTTCTTTTTGCAGTAGATGGTGACTAACACTAGGACTTACAACTAGTTAGGTGTAGAGAGTAAGAGACTCTGGGATGCTCATTTATACATGTATCACATTCCTTTTCCCTGGATTCATATGCTATTGTGGAAGAAAGAGCAGGAAGATTGTAAGAGCCAGAGGTGGTGAGAAATATGAGGAACCAGTGTTTTCTACATCAGCAGTGCAGATACACATATGAACCCACAACAGTTATGACAGCAGGCATAAGCTAGACAAAATGCCAGCATCAAGTGGGAATGAAATGTTAACCCTAAGCTAAGGAGCTATTGGCAAATGACAGCTGCTGGAAAGAGGAAAGTCAGTTTTCCTTAAGGGTGTGTCCCCGGGTAGGTTAATCATACTCTAGTTGGTGGCCACACATCCTGGAGTATTTAAATAGCACAAACTGTACTTAATGATTTTTTTTTAAAAAGAACATATGATTGGGTGAGTAGAAAAGGGCAGTGGGGTGGGGCGAGGAGGGGTCTGGTAAAAGGAGATGAATATTGTCAGAACACAACGTACAGAATTCTCAACTAACAAAAATTAAGGGAAAATAGTTGATGCTCTGAAAAGACCAATAAAGTTGACAAGCCCAAACAAGATTAACAAAAAGAGAAAATAGAAATTGTTGATGCTCAAAATGAAGCTGGAGGGACAACTGTAGACCCCATAGATATCAGAAGGCTAGCAGGGAACTACTACCCACAACTCCACACAGAAAATTTGACAGCTTGGATGAAATGGATCAGTTCCTTGTAAAGCCAAAGTACAGACAGCTCGCTCAACACGAAAGACATAATTTGAATAGCCTTAACACTGTTATGAAAATTGAATTTATAATTTTAATACTTATGAAAAAACAAAGTCCCTGTCCAAGAATTCCACCAAATGTTCAAGAAAGATTTACTACAAATCCTACATAACCTCTCCTAGAAAACTGAAGACTGCCCTTTCTTTAATGTCCAGAACTAGGTATCTTATTAGTTGGTCTATATTTGGGTTATTTAGTTAAATCCCACCCTTTATGAGAAACATGATACTTTTCTGCTTAGCTGAACCTGATAATCTTGTAAATATCTGTTGAGCAAAATTTCCCATCTGGAAATAACTACAGAATAACTAGGTTAAAAGTTTGCTTTCAAAAAAAGTTTGTTTTCTAGAGTACATTAGAGTCATGGGACCACTGGGTGTAGTGTGCAGAGTAATCCAAACACTTGTAGAGGCTGAGGCAGGAGGATCAAGAGTTCGAAGTAAGGCATCCTAAACTACATAGAGAGTGCCAAGACATCTTGGGCAATGGGGTGTGACACTGTCTCACAAACAATTAAATGAGGTAAATAATCTTAGGACTGATTTGATTTATGTCACCCTGGGATACTGGGAAAATCCTTTCTAATATAAACAAAGGCTGGAGCTCCTTCCTTGTAAGTTATCCATTTCATGAAACAAACCTTTCCTAAACATGGTGGCTTACAATAATAAGTATTTCTAGTGAATCTGTGGGTTGAACGAATCAGACTTCTTTTTTTTTCCCTTCAGTTTTTCAAGACATTGTTTCTCTGTATAGCCCTGACTGTCCTGGAACTCACTCTGTAGACTGTTTGAGGCTGGCCTCGAACTCAGAAATCCACCTGCCTCAGACTTCTTATAATCTTGTCTGAGGTCATTCCTGTAACTACATCTGGGCGTCAGCCCACAGATACAATGTCTGTGTTCTTCTCCATGTGGCATCTCAGTATGAGTAGCTTGACTTCCTCACAAAATATTAGTCATTCAGTTAACTACATCCAAATGTAGATAACTGAATGCTTGGCATTTTAGATGACACAGCTGGAGTATCTTGGAGCTGGCCACGTGGTCTCTCCATCAAGAGAGCTAGATTCCTTACATGGTGTCCCAAATGTTCATTCTTAAAGTCTTTTACTGGGCTAGAGTAGGCTTTACCACACTAGTCACATTCTGCTAGATAAATAAGTTTGTCATGTCAGCCCACACTACAAGAGTGAGAAATAAACACCATTTCCTAAATTGAATGAAAGTATAGACCTTGTGACCACCTTTAGTGTACTGTGGTTCTAAATTACTTATATTCCTCCCTGTGGAAGTTTGAATATGGTTGACCCAGGCAGTGGAACTATTAGGAGGCGTGGCCTCGTTGAAGGAAGTGTGTCACTGCGATGGTGTGTTTGGAGAGATTTTCCTCCTAGCTGCCTGGAAGTTGATATTGTTCTCCTGTTTGCCTTCGGAACAAGATGTAGAACTCTCAGCTCCTCCAGGGCTGTGCCTACCTGGATGCTGCCATGCTTCCTGCCATGATGATAATGAACTGGACCTCAGACCCTGTAAGCCAGTCCCAATTAAATGTTGTCTTTTATAAAAGATGCCTTGGTCATGGTGTCTGTTCACAGCAATGGAACCCCTAACTAAGACACTCCCAGTGCAAAATATACCATTTAAGATCTTCCATGCTTCATGCTATGATGACATCTGGTCAGGCTGAATAGGCAGCATTTTGTCATTCAAATCAGGTCCAGATCTGAATGCAGTTCCAAAAGTATCATTCCCTGGGTACATCCACAAAGTGTGCTACCAACAGACTTCTGAACTTAAAGGGCAATCTATGTGCCCTTGCCAATGCTCCTCATAGGAAAATGGCATAGGGCATAATGAACATGAGCACACATTCTCATTCAAATTCTCATTCATCTAGGCTGTGACAATCACAATATTACTGCATTTGTTGGTCAAAGAAAGGCTCAAGGCCAGCCCAGGTCCAAGGGGGGAAAGGAAAACTGATGTTATCATCTGATAAAAGTAGTGCCAAGAATGTGTAGTCATGTATGATTAAACAGCATCACTGTTTCTCCTAGACATTAGTTCAAAGGGGACTTTACTACAAATGGGAGGTCTTATTTAGTAAAATGGAGATAATTTAGAGCTCTAAATTTAATTAGTTGGGATGTTTTTAAAAGATACCATGCACATCTAGACACACACACACACACACACACACACACACACACACACACACGACAGTGATTATGTTAGGTAACAGAAAAAGACTTTAATACTAACAAAGTACAAAAACATTAGGTTGTTGTGATAGCCCAAGACTCTTGGCTTTGTGAAATAGAACAAATGACCAATGGAAATATTTCTCTTGGCGTGTGTGTGGCCGATCTGCATGAACAACTTTGAAGCTGTGATTATTTAGGAGGAGGCAAGATCTGCCTTCCAACATCAGCAGGGAGCTTTTCTGTTTATGCAGAGCCTCTGATCTTGTTGTACAACCAAAGCCCAATTATCTTCATTTACCCAAAGAGTAACACGTGCCTCTACATAGCAGATGAAGAGACTCTTTCCCTGCCTTTGCGGTTTATACGTTGTAACACTCAATATCTGGCCTCTTTCCCTAATCCTATGGCTCTTTGGAAGACCCATGTCTAAGGAGGCTCCAAGCTTACCTTGCAAAGGAAGTGGATGCCAACCTATTCTTGACAACAAGGACTGCAGAGGAGAAAGTTTTCAAAATCCTTATTATCAAAAGGTAGTGTAATGCATTTAGTGGTCAAAGAAGAATCTAGGTGGGGAAGCTTTGCTATTTGAATACTCCCTCAAGCCAAAGGAACAGACTTGGTCATTTCTCTACCTCCTGACCCAAGTAGGTCAGTCACAAAGAAACTTGTGCAATTCGGCAAGATGTAAATACTTCATACAACGTCCACATAGATCACCATCTTAGGGATGCTACTGATGAACTGCTGGTCCCATTTACATCTCAGTTCCTTTGTCATGCAGAGTCTCTAGCAATCTGGGTTCTACTTGTGATATTAACCATTGCCAAACCTAACCATTGCCAACCCAGTGGTCAAGTTAAGGTCCTTAGCTGTCACCATTCCCCAGTTCCTCTTCTGATTCTTTCCTCCCTGCCCACTCTGCCTGAGCACGCTGTTTATTTCCAGCACGCATCCCGACTCACTCTTCAGCTTTGGTTGTACCCTATGCTCAACTTTAACTCTTCTAGATTGTACTTTCTAATAGTTTTAAATTATACTTTTTAATGACTGACAGCTACTATGACTCCAAAATCCTTCTCCCAGGTCAAGGGATGACCACATTTGGACTCAATGTTAACGTAATTTATGCTCAACAAGTAGTTTTAACATTGTACTAGTCTCTGAGAGTTATGCACAGTGTGCTTGAGCCCTGTTTGCCCCTTCCTCCAACTCTTCCCAGATCTAGTCTCTCCATACTATGCTCTAATTCATTATCATGTTTAAAAAACCCATCAAGGCCAATTTATGCCACCCAAATGCTTTGCAGTGGGTGATCTTCCACTGGAGAGTGGCCAACCATAAGGAACTACTCTAAAGAAAACCTCCCCAAGCGGCTTGAGATTGCTAGTATCTTTAAGGAGTTGTTAGGCACGGACTCCTTTCTCCACGCTAGCATTTGGTTTGGCTTGGGCTTCCACAGATCTCGTGCATGCTATTGCAACCACTATGAGTGCCTATTTGAGGAACAAAACAGCATGGGTGATTTAAAAAAAAAAAACAAACCTAGACTTCTGAGATTTCTCAGACACTGAGCCACCAACCAGGCAGCATATATTAGCTGGTCTGAGGCCCCCAACACAGATACAGCAGAGGACTGCCTGGTCTGGCCTCAATGAGAGAAGACACACCTAACCCTCGAGGGAATGGGAAGGCCTGGCAGGGTGTGGGGTGATGAGGGGAGGGGAGACATCCTCTTGGAGATGGGGGAGGAGCAATGGGATGAGGAACTGTCAGAGGGCAGAACAAAGGGGGACAATGACTGGACTGTAAAAAAGAATTAACGATAATAAAAATAAATAAATAAAAATTAAAAAGAAACAGCGTAAATAACAGTGGTGGAAGGTCTTAGTACAACACATGACTTTTGCTGTGAATTTTTTTCAGACCTATATTTACTGTCTCAGAGGCTGTGGCTTAGAAAAATACTTGTTCGTTTTTTTTCTTTTAATTATTTTATTTATTTACATTCCAAATGTAGCTCTCCTTCCTGGTCCCCCATCACGAGTTCTTTACCCCTCCCCTTTGCTTCTGAGAGGGTGCTCCCCCACCCACCCTCCCACTCCCCCCTTACTCAGGTAGCCTCTTCCTTGGGGCATCAAGTTTTTACAGGATTAAGCCCATCCTCTCCCAATGAGGTCAGTCAAGGCAGTCCTCTGCTACATATGTAGTAGGGGCCATGGACCAGCCCATGTATGCTCTTTGGTTGGTGGCTTAGCCTCTGGGAGCTCTGAGGGGTCCAGGTTAGTTGATACTGTTGTTCTTCCTATAGGATTAGAATTCCCTTCAGCTCCTTTAGTCCTTCCCTTGACTTATTCCATAGGGATCCCCGACTTCAGTCCAATGGTTGGCTGTAAGTATCTGCATCTGTCTCAGGCAGCTGCTGGTAGAGCCTCTCAGAGCACCGCCATGCTAGGCTCTTGTCCGCAAGCACAACATGGCATCAGCAATAGTGTCAGGGTTTGGTGCATGCAAATGGGATGGATCCCAAGTTGGGCCATTCTCTGGGTGGCCTTTCCTTCAGTCTCTGCTCCATTTTTGTTCCTGCCTTTTCTTTAAACAGGATCAATTCTGGGTCAAGAATTTTGAAGATGGGGCAGGTGGCCCCATGTCTCAAATGGGAGCCATATCTATCTACTGGAGGTGGTCTCTTCAGGTTCCATCTCTCCACTGTTGGGCATTTTGGTTAAAGTCATCCCCATTGGGTCCTGAGAGCCTCTCACATCCCAGGTCTCTGGGACTTTGTAGAGGTTCCCCCTATGCCACAGCCCACAATGCTGAATATTTCTATCCATTCTCCTGGCCCTGTGAGCTTCTCTCCTGTCTCCCCCTATACCTGATCCTGCCCCCTTTCACCTCCCCTCCCCTCTCCCACCCAGATCCCTCCTTCCCTCTGCCTCTGGTGACTGTTTTGTTCCCCCTTCTAAGTGGGATTGAAGTATCTACACTTAGGCCTTCCTTCTTGTTCAGCTTCATAGTGGGTGTGAGTTATATCAAGGATATTCTGAACTTTTTGACTAATATCCACTTATCAGTGTGTACGTACTATGTATGTTCTTTGGGGTCTGGGTTACCTCCCTCAGGATGATATTTTCTAGTTCCATCCATTTGCCTGCAAAATTCAGGATGTCCACATTTTAATTGCTGAGTAATATTCCATTGCGTAAATGAATCACATTTTCTGTATCCATTCTCCGGTTGAGGGACAGCTGGGTTGTTTCCAGCTTCCGTCTATTACAAATAAGGTAGTAAAATGTTCAGCCCTATATAGAATATATATGATATATGATACATATATATCCTTCTTCTCCCAAGGCTCAGGGATTCTGTTGAAGAGGGCATAGAAAGAGCATAAGAGCCAGAGACAGTGCATGACTACAAGAAAACCTGTCTTCTGAATATGTCAGGGCAGCCAAGCAGTGGCCATACATACAAAGAAAAGTGACTCTACTATCCTCTGCAAGATTTCTCTGCCATGTGCTTGAGCACACCGATAGTGTAACTCCTTTGGGTTAGAGCATCATGTCATCAAGGCAGGACCAAAACAAAGGATGAAGCAATTGAGCTCCAGCCTCCTCCCCTTTAATCCTGCTGGGTGCTTTGGACTGCTTTGATTGCCATGTGCATCAGATGAGGTCAGTATAGTTGTGTATGCTGAAGAGAGGGTGGCGTTTGCTAGAGACGCTTTCCGAGAGCCACCTTCTCTTGGCCTCACTTAGCAGATGGACCCAGTGAGGCTCTGGATCTGCTTATTTTACAGACCCTCGAGAACTGCCTTCCCCCAGCCCACCCTCAACTATGGACACTCTACCTGCCACTGCTCAGATCTCTGGCTACATACTTGAAGACCCGCATGTTCTCAACCAGCTTGCAGAAAGTGGTGACTGAGAAAGCTGGAGACAGGTCGAACTAGCTCAGTCTGTTGAGCATACGGCCACGACGCCTGGACATGAAGATATTAAGTTCATGTCAGGAGTTAACTGACTTCAGCCCAGAAATCCCTCTGAAAAAGGATTTGTTACCCTCAACTTCCACCTCAGGTCCCCACAGTTAACATGCTCTGAGCTCTAACCCTGTGCCAAGTACTTAACATCCTTTGCATAAATACATCTTTAATCTGCCAGTCCTGTGTAAGAGGTTTCATACACACACGCGTGCACACACATACACACACACATACACACACACACACACACACACACACACACTTTATTGATGGGCCTGACTCTCAGTGATGCCTGGTTCTTCTTAGCTTCTCAGAAGCTAGTGAAGCCTGTAAAGAGAATTCAGAACTGTCTTTTTACACCTGTGACTGAACTCCAAACCATAATCTATGCACTCTGAGCCTAAATCCATTCTGCTAGGAGCTATTGGGAAAAAAAATGGTGGACTGAGCAACCTTCTGGTCAGAAAGTGGTGTAGGAGGTCTCAGCTTCCTGATGGCCAATAACATAAAATTTCCACCCTCTGTGTATTTTTCCACTTAAAGTAGGCATTATATTTTACCTGGGTCAAATGGTAGTTGACTCATGGCCCGAGGAAATTCTAGAAATTAACAACTATAGTTTGTCTGAGCCCAGCCCATAATTATGTAAACTCGTTTCTGAGCATACCAGTAACTTTCCACTCCAGTCTAAATAGGAAGTATTCCTTCATTTCCTCAGACCTGATGTACGTTCCTTTTAAAGAATCAGTCAGAGGACGTAAAATGATAGCCAATCCGACACAGCTTTTTCTCTTTCCCAGAATAGCCCCAAATATACTTGTCATATTTTAGAAACAATTTCCTAAATAATTTAGAACAGAAAAATGCTTGACCTGCAGCTGTGAATTTCATTCACTGTATTTCTCCAACATCTTGTACTGTGCCCAATACTCTACAGGCATCCAGAAAGGATTCACTGGATGAACTGGTGGATGGATGGATGGATGGATGGATGGATAAATGAATAAAACGTGCACTTGTTATGTGAAGGGGCCAAGGCCCTGCCCACTGAGAGGGCACAAGTAGACCGTCTTTTTTTTTTTTTCCTAGAACTGCAGCTGGAGTTCCCATGACCCACCACGTTCTCCTTTGTGTGGTGTATCATGTTTTTTGTTTTGTTTTGTTCTTATGGGTTTTTTTTGTTTGTTTTTCCCTAAATAGCTTCCCTGCAACTGGATTTATTGACAGCTGCCCTATGCTCCCAGGGTCACACCCACTAAGTCTTGAGCTAATCATACTGGGGACAGACAATGTATCAGACTGATATAAACTTCATCATTAGTGCAAATGGGTGCTTTAGGATGTTGGGGGAGAGGAGGAGTAATAAAATATTCATTTAGTTAGTAAGTTTCCCCAACCCCAATAAGAAGTTTTCCAATGTAGTGGTTAAAATTCCATCTTTGGGGCTGGAGAGATGGCTCAGTGGTTAAGAACATTTTGCTGTTCTTCCAGAGGACAAAAGTTTGGTTCCCGGAAACTCCATGTAACTCCAGCTCTAGGTAACCACCTCTCTCTTTTGGCCTCTATGAACACTTGCATACATACATACATACACACACACAAACACACATATTATATATACATCAACATATACAATATATATCATACACATATTATATTCATATACATATACACATTACCTATACATTATATACATATTATATACATATATATACACATTACATATACATCATATACATAACATTTATACACAAGTACACATTAGAAAGAAAGAAACAAACAAAGAAACAAACAAAGAGGGAAAGAAAGGGAGAACTACATTTTTGGCCTTTATATGACCTGAACTCAAATCCACGATGTGAACTTGTATTCCTCTGATCTCAAGCAAACCATTTGCCCTCTCTAAACTCCATTTTATCAAATGTAAAGTGAGGCTGAAGATAATAGTTTATATCTCATAAAGTACTAGGCAAATCGCCATCATCTTTGCCAATTTGTACTGGGGTGGCTGTCACTATCGTGTGTGGGTATGAAACTTTGACACAGCAGCTGAAACCAGGAGCTCTTTGAATCACAGTTCAGACCATTTCTGCTCCTGAGCTGCTCTTTGGAATGAGGGAAATTCAAAAGCCAGAAATGGTGCCCTCCCTCGGGAGTATTAAAGTACTGATGGGTGAGCAGGCTGGATAACGTTGAAAGTTCTGTCTAGTCTCTTCTCTGATTCAGAAAATACTCTCCTTTCTAAGCTGACACAGATCTAAGCATCAAGGGACAGTCTGTAGCTTTGGCACTACTGTACACTGGTGTTCTTAAAAATGCAATGTAAAAAAAAATCTGTCCAGTTATCTCACTATACTCTCAATAGCAATTACTCTTAATTATTAGGAGAGGAAGTTTTCCCACATGAGGCAAGTGGAGGGGGCACTCAGCTACAGACAGGCATGGGAAATTTACAGCTCCTTAGACAGAGTGTGCAGGTAGGCTGCGGCTACCGTAAAGCCATGCTCACACCCAGGAAGCAGGAGGCTGATGAGTACAAACGGACTTTTGCTGCACTGGAAATTTCCATGGTTTGCTTTGTTGTGGATGGAGTGAAAAGGACTCTCTTTCTGAGAGTGCAAGTGTTTATATACATGCCAAAAACTCTGTATGTGTGTGCATGTGTGTGTGTGTACATGTGTGTGTGTGTGTGTGAGAAAGAGAGAGAGAGAGAGAGAGAGAGAGAGATGTCTCCTCATTGATCCTTCATAACACTGCTCCATAATTGTTTTCCTATAACTTTCGTTGTCTTCCAGTGTCCCCTGAGGTCACCAAGAGGCCCTCTCTTAATTTGTTTAGTGCATGTGTCCTTCTGTGCATGGATGGCACCGTTCCCTCTCGGACCCATTAATATCTCTATTCCAAAAGCATCACTAATGATAATTGCTAAGAAAAGTCTAACACGCATATTGACTTATATAAGCAAAAATAAATATTAATGCAAGTAATTAAACAGTGCGTGGAGAAAGATAGAAGTTCAAAGCCTTAGGGGACCCCAAAGTAGCGCTTAAGCTAACCCTCAGCTTTTATCATAATGACAAAACTGAGGAGTCGCAAAATCTAACTGAAAAGCCTGCCTTTCGGTCTACGATTGTGTAGTCAGTCACATCAATAGAAGCAGCGATTATCTGCGACAGTAATGGCCTTTGATGTAAGTAGTTGAGAGACCCTATCCCTTAAGCTATAGCGTTTAGGGAACAAAAGTGCCAGTATTGCATGTTAAAGTTCTACTTGAAAGCCAGCCTTGCTAAAACAAACAGATTTCGGTGCAACCCTGGACAGCACGAAGGGGCCTGCTTCCCCGCCCATACCTTTTCCCCGGTCACTGAAGACACTGCGAGGGTCACAGCTGTACCACCGTTGTGTGGGTATCACAGGATGCATCTAGGAACTTCAAGACTCTGTTCCAGGACTAACTGTAACACCATCTGAGATAAAAGTGTACAAAGGAAGTTTGTCTAAAGGGAGAAGAACAACACAAAAATAGAATCCAGGTAGCACCTGTTTGCCCCGCAGGCCCTGCCATCTTGGTTGGCCTTTCGAGATTTTTGTCAAGTGTCAGACTTTCTACTGTTTTTCTGAGGACAGTTATGAGTCGTCTGGACCCTTTTGATGTTGCTCTACTAGTGGAGATCCCTGATAATGAAGAGGAGACTAGATAGAAGCGTTCCTAGTAGGTGCACCCATGGGTGGGAGGAGGTGGTCTCAGCATCCTTGTAGCCCACTCGGCGCAGTTCCAGAGTGAAGCACGTGCTGCCCGTATCCCCTGCACAGGAAGGGTCCTGAGAGATCGGTCCAGAGTCTTTCTGAAGCCGCCAGCTCTTCCGCTTCCCCCCACGGCAGGTCAGAATGCTCACTTGTGTGTGAGCCATGGTTGCTGTTACAGTTTGGCCACGAAGCATCCCCTAAGTGTTCGAGTCTTGAAGAGTTGGTTCCTGCACTGCTACTGTTGAGGGGTGGCTAGATCATGAGAGTGCTCGATCATGAGAGTGCAGGCTTTGTTAGACTATTAGCATATTGGTGAGTTTATAATTAATAGATTATTAGGAGGTGGGTCTGTTTGCAGAAAGTAAGTCACTGCAGGAAGGTTTTTGAAGGGTGTTTTCTCTCTTTCTGTCTCTCTCTCTGTGTGTATGTCTGTCTGTCTCTGTCTCTCTCTCTGTGTGTTTGTGTGTCTGTCTCTGTCTCTGTCTCTGTCTCTCTCTGTGTCTGTCTCTATCTGTGTGTCTGTGTGTCTGTCTGTCTGTCTGTCTGTCTGTCTGTCTCTCTCTCTCTCTGTGTGTGTGTGTGTGTGTCTGTCTGTCTCTGTGTGTCTGTGTGTCTGTGTGTCTGTGTGTCTGTCTGTCTGTCTGTCTGTCTCTCTCTCTCTCTCTCTCTCTCTCTCTCTGTGTGTCTGTCTCTGTCTGTCTCTGTCTCCTTCTCTCTCTCTGTCTCTCTCTCTTCTTTCCTCTTCTTTTCTCCCTCCTTTTCTTGAAGTACACAGACTTCTTCCATTCTTCCTCAGCCCTGACGTTTCTGCCTCACCACAGGCCCACAATGAAGACCACAATACGACTGTGGTCTGGAATTGAAGTGGATGTGTCATTTATATTTCTGAGGCCTTCCCATCCAAGGGAAGTAACACCCGCTTACAACCACCATCACCACCTTTAAGGTATCTCAAATCCTTCCCATTACAGACTCACTTTCTAAAATTATGATTATCCCAAATATTCAGATAAGAAGCAAAATGAGAAAACCTTATCAACTCACTTAACTACAAAGACTGTGAGTGACTGGACCAGGGATTCCAATGATCTTCTCAGGTCTCTATCTCTAATTCTGTCTAGACTAGTCCCATCTGCTGTCCTACCTCATTAGACTTGGGCTTTCGATCTGCGGGAAAGGAGCTAGCATTGACAAAACAGGCTTATGCATTCCAGCTGGTGACTGGGATGGAAGTGATTCTGTATCTACTACCTTCCTCCAAATACTTCTGTTACACATCAAACATCCAGTCTATGAAGCAACTCTAACATCTGATTCCATGAAATATGAGGATGTCTACTTCTGTGGTTGTAGATAGGTTTTTAGGTCAGTTAAATTCACAGATGCTCTGTACTCAGAGGGAGAATTCTAAAAGGGCGATAATGTTGTCAGAGTTAGGGTTTTACTGCTGTTAAGAGACACCATGACCAAGGCAACTCTTATCAGGACAACATCGGGGCTGGCTTACAGGTTCAGAGGTTCAGTCCATTATCCTCAAGGCAGGAACATGGCAGCATCCAGGCAGACATGGTGCAGGAGGAGCTGAGGGTTCTACATCTTCTTCTGAAGGCCAATAGGAGATGACTGACTTCCATGTGGTTAGGAGGAGGGTCTCATTGCCCATCTCTACAGGACCACACCCACTCCAACAAGGCCACACCCACTCCAACAAGGCCACACCCACTCCAACAAGACCACCCACTCCAAGGTCACACCTCCTAATAGTGCCACTCCCTGGGCCAAGCACATTCAAACCACCACCACAAATGTGAACACTGTATGGCAGTGATTAACAAGGCCAACCATGGGATACCAACGCAAGCAAGGATTGAAAGTCCTTACTGTTCTGAATTCAGAACGGTCAGTGAGAGGATTCCTGTGAAGAAGAGAGGTAGTGGAACAGAAAGCCTTTTTTTTTTTTTTTGTTTGTTTGTTTTTCGAGACAGGGTTTCTCTATGTAGTCCTGGCTGTCCTGGAACTCACTCTGTAGACCAGGCTGGCCTCGAACTCAGAAATCCGCCTGCCTCTGCCTCCCAAGTGCTGGGATTAAAGGCGTGCGCCACCACGCCCGGCTGCACAGAAAGCCTTCTTGATAGAAGCCAAGCCTTTCAGAAGGACACAGGTGCCAGCAAAGTCACCAGTGAGAAATGTCCCTGCCTCACTCCCTAGTCTTCCAATCACTGGCCCAATAGCTAAACCCAAGTGAAAGCCAGAGGGAATGGGACACCTTGTCTCATCTAGATGGGCCAGGTAGACAAAGAAGCTTGAAAAGCAGGATGGCAAGATAATAATAATAATAATAATAATAATAATAATAATAAACATTATTTTATATTATAAAATATATATAATAAAAGGTGTGATTGCAATCCCCAATGTGGTCAGCCACTAGGAGGTGCCATCTTGCAAAGGGAAAGCAGGTTGCTACGCCCATGATAAGAGAACAAAGTGCTGTGGGTGGGTCAGCCTAACAAGGGTCCATTACAAACACCTAGGGGAGGAGCCTGCCCCTAAGGGCTGTGCTCAATAACTTACACAGCCCTGGTGAAGATTTTGATGTTCAAAACATTACCTTCAAAGCAGAAGTTCCTGGCCTAAAACCTGGCTCTGTGGCCAATATCCTTCCATCAGGGCGCTCTCCCATCTCCCGCCTTGCCATCCACAGCAAGATTCCTTTGAGCTCTGCCCTTTGCTCCTTCACACCCCGAACCTTCCCTTTTCATATATGCTTGAGCTCTTCAGCTGGATTTAAAACTGGAACCAGCCTAGAGAGTTATATTAAGTAGGCATTTAGCAAAAGTCTGGTGGCAAAGCTGTGCTGGCTCTAGATTCTCGCAGAGTGACCTAAATATCAAACACAGACAATAAAGTGGATCTGTTATGGTGACTCATGAAACAGTAGTTAAAACAACAGCAGTGGCCTTAGTCACAGTCATCTGCATGGCACCACAGCCTGACAATCTCTAGATCGGTGCTAAGTGATCTAGATCTAGATCAGTGCTAAGTGCTTCAGTGGCTTACCAACCTCACCGATGCTTTTGACATCTGAGGGGTATCTGGTATTTTGCTGTTTGGGACAGCACAATTCTTCTCTTGTAAGGAGACTGCCTTGGCTTTGGGGTGTTTGGCAGTGTAGATACAGGCAGCATATTCCACATTCTCTTCATGTATGACAACCAGAACTATCTCCACATATTATTACCAAAGATTTCCTAGGAAACAGCCGCACCTCCTGTTTCTGGGGAGGACCACTAAGTCTGACAGCCTCTGCACCAGTTAAAACATAGTTTGGCTTTGTGTCTCCAAGACTGAAAATGACAAGGACTTATAACAGAAGGTTTTCCTTTATCGGAATAAGAACTGGTAAGGCAGCTAACTAGTCCTTGTCAAGTTATCAAGGTCCCGGACTTCTTTTGTTATCTTGTCAGCCATTGAGTATTGTCTTGCTCTGCCATCGTATCCACCTCCCAGTGGGCAGATGTGAAAAATGACACTGGTTAGGGTTAGGGTTAGGGTTAGGGTTAGGGTTAGGGTTAGGGTTAGGGTTAGGGTTAGGGTTGGGGTTGGGGTTGAGGTTGGGGTTGGGGTCAGGGTCAGGGTCAGGGTCAGGGTCAGGGTTAGAGTTAGGGCTGGGGTTGGGGTCAGGGTCAGGGTCAGGGTTAGGGTTAGGTGAGAAGGACCATGTTGCTTTCTTATTTTGGTCTGTATGTTTCTTTTGTAATTACTCTCACCTCACTGGCTAGTGTTTAGTCACATGAGTATATATAGCTGAAAAGGAAATTAGGATAATGGTCTTTCATATGGGCTGTCATGGACCAAATTAATTTATCATCTTTGGTCTGACTGTTGTTTTAATTTTTAAAATTTTTTAAATTGCGAGGTGGGGGATGGGCTTGAGGAATGTGTACTTGGCTGACTCGGGAAGTGGGGGCTCACAGTCCCTTTCCCTCTGTGTTGTTCTACTCCTTTTGACCACCAGAGCCCTCAAGACCCAGTTGTCTGTGACGATGACATAGACTAAGGCAGCCTTGCAGATCTGCTCCAAATTTAAGAGGAGACTGAGGTCAGATTGAGAGAGAACTCTAAAGGTCGGACCCCTACTGATTATGGACAGAACCATGTCATTGCTGAGGGCGATGCCTGAAGCTCTGACTAAAAAGGCTTGTGTGAAAAGAGGGCTATAAAAGATTTGAAGATCAAAGTAAGGCGCCTGCAAAGTGTCAGAAATTCTAGCCAAACTGGGTGACTTCTGAGACAACAGAGGCAGCAGTCAGAGCAAGAAGATAATCAAGATTGTTTTCTGGTACAGTCTTGTTGTGACATAATTGGCTTTACCTCTTGAATTGTTCACTTATTAATTTACTTAAAAATAATTTATTAATAAGTTAGTTATTGTGCCTTTTTCTCTTCAAGACTGGGATTGTAATAGGGTAGACTGCCGTCTGTCTGTGAACTGCTAATAATCAGATAGGATAACATGCCCAGAACCTTGTACTTTATAGTACTTACTGTAGCTGTGATTACTTACGTGACTACTTAAGTATGTAATGTATAATTAACTATTATATTACATAATTGTATCATTATATAATTACATAGGTATAGCCATGTTCCCCAGCTAAGGTGTTTAGTTTTAAAATGTGCTAAATTGGAATGCGCTTGCCTGAAATGTCAAGAAGGATGACATGGAGTTTTTCTGTCACTCTGTCAGAAAACGACGAAGGGGCATTCTGAGTTACAGTTTGCACTTATGAAACCTGTATGAGTCTTAATCAGGTTATGGCTGTGGCTATCACATGTTTAAAATATTTTACTGTGAAGTACCATGTACAAAAATATAAATGCTCTATTGTAACTGAATAGCATCCGTGAGTTACTGTAACATAAACAATCATCTATGCATCTAGGGCAGAACTGAAAACTCCATTCCCGCAGTCACCCTCATGCCTACCCAATCACCATCCAATTATTTCTCAAAAGTGTCAACACTGGGCTAGCAAAAGAGAGTTAGGTTTATCTCTTTTGATACATCATATCTTTTGAGAGTCGTATCTTTTATTTCTTTCTTCCTTCGTTTACTTATTTCTGTGTGTATGGAAACAGTCCCTTTCTCTCTGTGTTCTTCTACTCCTTTTGACCACCAGAACCCTCAAGACCCAGTTGTCTGAGATGTAGAATAAGATAGCCTTGCAGATCTGCTCCAAATTTAAGAGGAGACTGAGGTCAGATTGAGAGAGAACTCTAAAGGTCACACTCCTACTGATTATGGACAGAACTATGTCATTGCTGAATGACATAGTTTTACCTGAATGCACGTCTGTGTACTACAGGTGTTCAGTGCCCATGGAGGCCAGAAGAGGACATCAAATCTCCAGGGACTAGAGGTATAGACCGTTGTGAGCTACCATACAACGGGTTTAAACCAGCATGATCCCCTGAAAAGGCATCCAGTGCTCTTAGCCTCTGAGCCATCTCTCCAGCCACACTTCTCTTAAGATAACTATTTTTAGTTTTATATTTTAGCAAAAGTTGTGTGACTATATTATTTTAGTCAATTAAGAGAAATGTTTGAATAGGGGCCACTTCAAAATTCAGTCAGTAAAAAGCAGTTCTGATCTGAGATGCTTCATTTTTAAGGCAGAGAAAAGAGATGGGAAAACCAACCAGCAGATAATAAATCTCCTTGGATTTGACACATGTCAAATCTGAATTGTATTCCATTAATAAAAGCAAACTTGGGCTGAAGAGGTGGTTCAGTGGTAAAGAGCACTGACTGCACTTCTAGAGGTCCTGAGTTCAATTCCCAGCAACCACATGGTGGCTCACAACCATCTGTACTGGGATCTGATGCCCTCTTCTGGGTGTTTGAAGACAGCAATGGTGTATTCATATATATAACATAAATAAATTTTTTTATTGGATATATTCTTTATTTACATTTCATTTCCCTTTCCCCGCCCCCCAAAGGTCCCATATGCCCTTTTCCCTCCTCCTGTTCCCCCATCCACCACTTCTTACTTCCCTGTTCTTGTATTCCCTTACACTGATGCATTGAGCCTTTCCAGAACCAGGGTCCACTCCTTCCTTCTTGTCGGACATCATTTGGTATGTGGATTGTGTCTTTGGTGTTCCAAGATTCTAGGCTAATATCCACTTATCAGTGAGTGCATACCATGGGTATTCTTTTGAGACTGGGTTACCTCACTTAGTATGATGTTCTCCAGCTCCATTCATTTCTCTAAGAATTCATGAATTCATTATTTCTAATGGCTGAGTAGTATTCCATTGTGTATATATACCACATTTTCTGTATCCATTCCTCCATTGAGGGACATCTGGGTTCTTTCCAGCTTCTGGCTATTATAAATAAGGCTGCTATGAACATAGTGGAGCATGTGTCCTTATTGCATGCTGGGGAATCTTCTGGGTATATGCCCAGGAGTGATATAGCAGGGTCCTCTGGAAGTATCATGCCCAGCTTTCTGAGGAACCGCCAGACTGATTTCCAGAGTGGTTGTATCAGCTTGCAATCACTCCATTTGCTATTTGTTCAATGGGGGAGCATTAGGAACAGCAGAGGAGAATGAAGATCAATACAAAGTTATAATCTGAAAAGCAACCAGAAAGAAAACTCACTGTAGATAGAATCGATGTTTGATGAATCTTTGGTAAAAGGGAATCCAATGAAAAATTTCATGTGTTATACATGTTAGTATCCCACACAACACATGTAAAAACAGTGACATGTATACGTGTGTGCGCGCGCGCGCGCGCGCGCACACACACACACACACACACACACACACACACGTATTGGCTTTCCAAGAAGTGTTTTGATTTCCAGGAGAGCCTGATGAATTGTTAGGACACTACTCAGATGAGAGAACCATAGTCAAACCCCTGCTTTGTATCCAAAGCCTTCCATAGCCTGTATTTTCAGTGTCTCTACTGATCCATAACTCTGCCCTTTATGTGAAAAGATAAATACTCCACATTCCCCTGCATGTCATCTGTGATGCATTATCAGAAACTTCATGGTGTCTGATCTGTCTGATGGCATAAATCCTGTCTGAGACCGAGGAGACCAGAGAACAATTTAATTTCTTCTGACTGCTCTTGGCCAAAACATTTCTTCATTTGAATAGTCTTAATTCTTGTAGATCTGTTTTCTTGGAGTCTTGTTTCTCTTTGAGGGCATTCCCATCTAATTTCCAGTGACCCAATTTTCCTGAATCAGAGGCATGACACTTAAATTTGGTCTAATCAAGAGAATTTGACTCTTCAGTAACACAAGCCTGACACCTTCTGGAAAGTACACAACTATTACACTCCCTCAAAATTCCTTTGTTCAGTGTTCAGGAGGGAAGGTATCTGATGGGAAAAGTATGGTAGGTTCTAGGAATCTCATTCTAGAAGGTTCCTGGCCTGAGTAATATTTATGGCTAAGTGAAATTGTCTGGAAAATCATAACTTTGTTCCTGGAGGATGTTATGATATTTTCTGCATTTTATTTTATTATAAATATAATCAACTGGCTATTATAGTATTACTGATGTCAACAGTAGGAATTAAGGATATTAAATCCCTCTATAGTTATCACATATCACATTTATACTTGTTTATATTTGTCAATGCTTTTAAATTCTGACAGAATTGCCACCACATCTTATTGTTAAATATATATTAAATAAACAAATCTAACATCATGTATTAGCTGGTTTTGAATAGTTCAGTATTACGAATCTTTAAAAAAATTAGCATGTATTATTATGCTTTTAAAGGTTATCTGAGAAGATGCTTATGGTTTTAAAACATAAAATGTTCATGATACAAAGATTAAAATGTTTGTGCTTAGATGTGTTCCAGAAAGGGATAAAAGAAAATGTAGAATAACATTCTTTTGTGGAAGTACAGATTTTTTTTAGTTCTTATGTAAAGACTAAAATAGCAAGACTATCTGGTTCTTTTAAATAATAAAATAAAATAATAAAAGTACCCTGTTCATGTCAGTTATTGATAGACAAAGTTTATCTATCTTAGGGTTTTACTGCTGTGGGCAGACACCATGACCAAGGCAACTCTTATAAGGACAACATTTAGTTAGGGCTGGCTTGGAGGTTCAGAGGTCCAGTCCATTATCATCAAGGCAGAAGCATGGCAGCATCCAGGCAGGCATGGTGCAGGAGGAGCTGAGAGTTCTACATCTTCATCTGAAGGCTTTAATGGAAGACTGACTTCCAAGCAGCTAGGATGAAGGTCTTAAAGCCCACGCCCACAGTGACACACCTACTCCAACAAAGCCACACCTTCGAATAGTGATGCCCACTGGGCCAAGCATATACATACAAACCATGACATTATCTTTTCTTTTTCTCCTCCTGAAACTGAGTTTAGCAAATGTCTCCTGCTCCCTTTCCTCCCCATCTTCCCTATTCCCCAACAAAGAGTGTTCAGATCTCTAGGATTATTTCCTAAGCTATAAAGTTTGTCTTTAATGGTAGAAGTTTCTGAATTTTCACAGTGAACGGTGAGTGAGACTTTAATGTGCCATGTTTTTGTTTGCTGCTGTTCTGCTAGAGAAGGAGACTCAGGAATAGACACCCCTGCTCCTCCCCCCAACTTCCCACCCCAATTCCCCCATCCCCGCATCACCCCCCCTCACCCCCCACATCCCCATCTGAGCTCCATGTTGCTTGTGACTCAGAAAGGGGAAAGCTGTATACACCAGCCTTCGTTCCTCCACCCATCTCTGTATACACCCTGGATTCTCAGTGTTGTCTCGGAGTCTCCACCTACCATTCTCTGAGGAAACAGAAGCCTTACCCAGCCTTCTTTTCCTGTTGCTTAAAACAATACTTAACACAAAGGAAAAAGAGAAAGGGGAGAAAAATACAGAAACTCCTATTGTGGGAAACCATGTTTCTTTTTTTTTTCTTTTTTTTTATTGTATATATTCTATATTTACAATTCATTTCCCTTTTTCTGGTTCCCCACCCCCAAAGGTCCCACATGTCCTTTTCCCTCCCCCTGCTCCCGCATCCACCCCCTCCCACCTTACTGTTCTTGTACTCTTCCACAATGATGTTTTGGTCCATTCTAGCACCAGTGTCCACTCCTTTCTTCTTGTGAGACATCACTTGATATGTGATTTGTGTCTTTGGTGTTCCAAGCTTCTAGGCTAATATCCACTTATCAGTGACTGTATACCATGGGTATTCTTTTGAGACTGGGTCACCTCACTTAGTATGACGTTCTCCAGCTCCATCCATTTCTCTAAGAATTTCATGAATTCATTGTTTCTAATGGCTGAATAGTACTCCATTGTGTATATATACCACATTTTTTGTATCCATTCCTCTGTTGAGGGACATCTGGGTTCTTTCCAGCTTCTGGCTATTATATATAAGGCTGCTATGAACATAGTGGAGCATGTATCCTTATTGCATGCTGGTGAATCTTCTGGGTATATTCCCAGGAGTGGTATGGCTGGGTCCTCCGGAAGTATCATGCCCAGTTTTCTGAGGAATCGCCATACTGATTTCCAGAGTGGTTGTACCAGCTTGCATTCCCACCAGCAATGGAGGAGTGTTCCTCTTTCTCCACATCCTCGCCAACACCTGATGTCTTCTGAGTTTTTAATCTTAGCCATTCTGACTGGTGTGAGGTGAAATCTCAGGGTTGTTTTAATTTGCATTTCCCTAATGACTAGTGATGTTGAACATTTTTAAGGTGTTTCTCAGCCATCCGAATTTCTTCAGGTGAAAAGTCTCTGTTTAGCTCTGTACCCCATTTTTGGATAGGGTTATTTGGTTTTCTGGGGTCTAACCTCTTGAGTTCTTTGTATACATTGGAGATTAGCCCTCTGTCGGATGTGGGGTTGGTGAAGATTTTTTCCCAATTTGTTGGTTGCCGATTTATCCTTTTGACAGTGTCTTTTGCCTTACAGAAACTTTGTAGTTTTATGAGGTCCCATTTGTCTATTCTTGTTCTTAGAGTATAAGCAATTGGTGTCCTGTTCAGGAATTTCTCCCCTGAGCCGATGTCTTCAAGGGTCTTCCCCAGTTTCTTTTCTATTAGTTTTAGTGTGTCTGGTTTTATGTGGAGGTCCTTGATCCACTTGGAGTTGAGTTTACTGCAAGGAGATAAGAGTGGATCAATTCTCATTCTTCTGCATGTTGACCTCCAGTTGAGCCAGCACCATCTGTTGAAAAGGCTATCTTTTTTCCACTGGATGTTTTCAGCTCCTTTGTCGAAGATCAATTGGCCATAGATGTGTGGGTTCAATTCTGGGTCTTCGATCCTATTCTATGGAAACCATGTTTCTTACTTCATAGTAAGCACATTCCTCTTTCATGAGAAGGACATGGGGAACTAGAAGCAGGAGGTAGTTTATTTCATGGCCTTGCAAAGTCAGGTACCAGAGGAGAATGGCAGCATGCTGATGGAGTAAGAGAAGAATTTTTATATAACAACGTGGCCCTTCCTTAGAAGGGGACAACTTGCACACCATCTAGGTCTTATCTTTTCTGTCAATCCTTGGCTTTTTATTTCAGCAGCAGCAGCAGCAGCAGCAGCAGCAGCAGCAGCAGCAGCAGCAGCAGCAGCAGCAGCAGCAGCAATGGTTTCATCTCTGCAATTTACACCCTGTTTCTTTTAAGGTCTGACCAATGGATAACCTCACAAACAAGCCTGACTGTGACTCATATTCCACTCCATTACTTTGGGTTGGGGTACATAGCTTAGCTGAGTTTAGGGGAGGGAATGGCTAGACTAGCTGGCCTTAACAGAATCTAGTATTTTCCTGTTCGTTTGAAAGATGGACCTAAGCTGATTGGAGGAACATTTGAAGACGAACCGTCAGATTTCACTTCCAACAGTATACCGTGACAGGCACTTGACATGATCCACCTGTCTGACCCTCATTAACCTACAAGGGTGAAAATACACTCCCAGAGTCACAGAGCAAAGGAGGAATCTAGTATTTGCATCTCGGCTTGGTGACAAGCCCAAGACTCTTTCCACTATCCTGGGTTATGTCACTTAGATCCACAAACTAGCTGGTAATTATCACAGCCCCTTTACCCTGAGTCTCACGTGGTAAAGTACTCAAAGCCAAACAATGGAGCCCACTTCATTTCCAGCAGCCTTGTTAATCAGCACTGAGATAAAATCCAATCCTCAGCAGCTTCTACTTAGATTCCTAAAGGCTCACTGTCCATACGACGAGTCATACTTCTATAAATTAGCCTATGACGACAGATTCCGCCTGTTGCCCCTCACCAACTAGTTCTTGCTCCATACTTTTACGATCAAACAGCTTACAGGATACCAAGGAAACCAATTTTAACCGAATACCAAGAACCCTTTGCTGTGAAGTCTGTACCTGTCCAGCCAAAAGTCTCTTGGTCCATAAGGAAGTGGAACGTCTTCCTGGCATTTCTTCGTGGACAGAAACATGATGGTGGGTAGGCTTAGATTTTTCAAAACCTACTTTAATAAGGGTTTTCAAACGCTTTGACTAGTTCTAGTCCACTGTCCAAGGTAGGGGGAGGAAAGTTGGTAAACAGGACAAGAGGATGTGGAACTGTTTAGAAATAGTTCTTCTAGGTGATTTCAATCTTAGTTTGTCAGGATACCAACAGTCCAGCAGTCTCAGATACTAACAGTCCAATTCTAAAGTGACACCAAGCACGAATCAACAGTGGTGGCATGATCCAGCAGAAACCGCCAGGCCTCTGCCGCATCACTGTATGTTGGGTCTTACTTATACTCTCGCCAAACATCACGTGTCCTCTCACGGGTCTGACCTCACCAAATCACCATGTGAGTCTGTACCACATGACCCAACCAGAGACTTCCACTTCAATGATGCAACTGGTTGGCCCTTGCTTATTCCTTTTGATTACTTATGTGTCCTAGTAACTGTGTCTCCCAGGCCTATAGGAGATTGCCAATTCTCAGGGCACCTCCTGGAAAGGTTTTACAATACCAAGGGCTCAGGTTAGAACTGAGCACTTTCATCTGATTCTCTCAAAGAATAGTCAGGGACTACTTCCAACAGAATCACTAGAATTTCAAGTTAGAATGTAGAGCTTTGAGATCTAATTGTAGATTAGATCACTTGTACAAACCCTGGGGTCTCCCTTTCCCTCTCCCTCTCCCTCTCCCTCTCCCTCTCCCTCTTCCTCTCCCTCCCCTTCTCTCTGTATGTGTTTGTGTGTGTCTGAGACTACTTGTGATTTGCTGATCCTGAGCTTGTATCAGTATTCCTTTTATCCACTTTCTGAGTGTTAGATGATAGGCCTGTGACACCACCTCTGGCTTCAAAACTTAGAACCTTGCTTCTCGGTGACCTTCCCTCTTCCATAATTCTGGTGCATACTTGAGTTTGTAAGCCTCTCAACAAAATCTCCCATATCCAAGAGGCTTGGCAGTGGTCCTTCTGTTAGCGCCATGTCTGCCACATAAACGAGAAATATTTTGTAAAACAATGAGATGATATCTTTGTAATATAAGAAAAGGGACTATACCCAGAAGATTCCCCAGCATGCAATAAGGATACATGCTCCACTATGTTCATAGCAGCCTTATTTATAATAGCCAGAAGCTGGAAAGAACCCAGATGTCCCTCAACGGAAGAATGGATACAAAAAATGTGGTACATATACACATTGGAGTACTATTCAGCCATTAGAAACAATGAATTCATGAAATTCTTAGAGAAATGGAGGGAGCTGGAGAACATCATACTAAGTGAGGTGACCCAGTCTTAAAAGAATACCCATGGTATGAACTCACTGATAAGTGGATATTAGCCTAGAATCTTGGAACACCAAAGACACAATCCACATACCAAATGATGTCTGACAAGAAGAAAGGAGTGGACACTGGTGCTGGAAAGGATCAAAGCATCAGTGTAGGGGAATACCAGAACATGGAAGTGGGAAGGGGTGGATGAGGGAGCAGGGGAGGGAAAAGGGCATGTGGGACCTTTGGGGGGCAGGGAACCAGAAAAAGGGAAATGAAATGTAAATATAGAATATATCCAATAAAAAATATATAAAAAAAAGAAAGAAAATCAAAATGACATTAAGCTACAGGATCTTCACATAGATCACGTATAAAACCATGATTAAAAAAGAAAACTATGGAATTCCACACATTGCAGAGCTGACCTGGGCACCATCCAAGGTGACTACATCAGACCCTCTCAAATATGCTGGAAATTCCTGTGTGGCGCCACCTAGTGGATACTTAGAAAGGATGGTGATCGGCCCTTTACTCTTTCAGCCCTGAGATCTTGTTTGATTTAGAAGATCATATAGGTCAGAGGGGGTAGTAGCACCATTATCCAGGTCTATCTTAGGGCTAGTCCCAAGAGTAGAGGCAATGGGAAGAAATTCTACTTCTTCTCATTTGAAGAACACAGAGAGATTCCGTGACTCTTACTAAGCGTGGCTCAGAGGCCCTCTCCTACTGTGCTCTCTTTCACAACTCTCATCAGTGAAGCTGAGAGCTGGAGAGCTCGGGACGGAACCACCAGACAGACGGGCCTTTGAGGGAGGTCCACCCTGAGCACGGCATTTTCAGCTTCTCCACAACTGGATCTTACGGTCCACACGAGGTCATTTCTGTCTGTATCATTTCTGTGTTTTTGCATCTGACTGAAAGAGATAGAAGCCTCCAGAGAGGCCGCCAGAAGGACAGAAGTTCATGAATAGAATAGCTTGGGTATTTGATCCAGACAGCAAGGAAATATTTTATCCGTAACTCTTTGAAGAAAACTCAGCAGGCTTCTTCGTGAACTGCTCCGTCATTTCCGGTAAGCAGAAAGCTCACGGGACAGCAGGCAGCGAGGACGTGTCAGAGACTCGCTCCGAAAGAGGAGAAAGAGAGATGGGACTCTGAGACAAACCAAAATCTTTACATTGTCTCCCTGTGAGCATCACCGGACCCTTGGCGAGAGAGTTCTGGTGCAATAAAAAGGGCTGAAGTGGTGGGGGTGGGGCGAACCTGGGAAGAGAAAGTTCATGGGGGAGCATAGTGACAGTCACCTTTAATCCCAGCACTCAGGAGGAAGGGTTAGACAGATCTCTGAGCTCGAGGCCAACCTGGGCTACAGAGTGAAATCCAGGACAGCCAGGGCTACACAGAGAAACCCTATCTTGAAAACCAAAACCAAAATAAAAAGGGGGGGGCGCTAAAATGTTGGGTTAGACTTTTCCTAGCTTTTATTCTTAATGTGTCAGTGGCATGCGTGTTAGACTCTGGGCAAACACCTGCAAGGCACGACGGTTTCTACAAGGAAGCACACTCCCAGGAAGAGGCCCTGGTTTACTCGTCCCCTGCAGTGCGGTCCAAAGGTACAAATTATTTCTTAGCGCCCTCAAAGTTCTTTGCTCTTACAACTCTGGACATTTTGTCGTTGTTGTTTTGTTTTGTTTTTGCAAGAATCCAGATTTTATAAAATTGCAAATTACTATGAAAAGTCCTTTATCTTAAAGAAAGAATTGTGGTGCATCACTGTAGAACTATTTACAAGTCTGCTGAAAATTATGACCCGATTAACTGGAGATGGCTCAGAGTTTAAGAGCTCTTGCGGCCCAATCTTGAGGACCGGAGCACAGGATCCAGCATGCACGTAGCGGGCCAGGTAGTCCACAGATGTCTATAACTCCCTCTCCAAGGGATCCAATGCCCTCTTCTGGTCTGCATCTGTACACACACACACACACACACACACACACACACACACACACACACAAATAAAATATCCTAAGTATTCTGTCTAGGTAGAAGACTGCTTCATCTGCGGCTTTTCCTAAACACATCTCATGCCCTGCGGAACCATTCTGCAAAAATAATAGAGGCTCAAAAGCGGCTCCAGCCGCTGAAAGGCCCATCTGGGAAACAGCTCCGGAACCCCGTCAGACGCGAGCGCGAGCGAAGCAGGGCAAGTGGAGATCTCTGAACCCTTGCCAGCCCATTTGCCGCCAGTGTTTTTCACAGATACTCCCTGGTGAGTGGCAATTTCCGGATATTTTTTTTCAAACGGTTTTTATCCTGCCAGCTGGGCACACTACAGGGATCACAGCTTGGAGAACTCAACCGGATGGGCCAATCAAAGACCTGGCCTGATTTGGATTAGGCTGGATTGTTTGAGCCTTGTTGGGGGGTTGGCAGTCTCTCCCCATTGCTTTCCTCCTCCGTGTATTTCCACCCTCCTCCCTCTTTCCACTTCCCTAATTCTTCTTTGCCCCTGTTAAGACACACGCCATCCTGTCCTTTCAACCCCTCCCAACACGCCCCTCCCCCTTCCCAGGCCCCCGCAACACCGCCGTGTTCTTGTGCAGGCATCGGGATGAAAAATGTAAATCTGAATCTAGTTCTGTCCATCACTAGCTCCTCGGCCTTGGTTAAATGGGTCAGCCTCTCTGGGTCTTAAATGACAAGAGCTCTGCTCCAAGGTCAAGTAAGGCTTTTACCAAGCAACTCAGCTTAGTAAGTAATAAGTACATATCTAATGACAGTCAATTCAGCATCACCCCCAACACATACACACACACACACACACACACACACCCCAAATCTTTTCCATGGAACTGTAAGTAAAATTTTACAGCATGAGGAGGTTTTTCCAATAGCTGTTGAGTATTGCTACCTCGTGCTTTCGTTTAATGTCTTTATGATAGTATTTATGGCGCCCTCGATATCTTGGATTTTTCAAAATCTGTCATATATATATGTATATATATAAATTAACACATTATCAAGAACTAATCAAGAAATTCTTCAAGAGAACACATTTATTTTTTTTCTGAGTGAGAGACTTCATAACTGACCAGCTCTGTGGAAAAGGAATGAAGACAGAAGAGAAGGGAGAAAGGAGGGAGAAATACAGTGGGGGAGGGGAGCCTTTATGACATCCATAATATATAGATTTGAAGTTTAGATGAAAACTCCATGTAGCTTTTATAAATAAGTAGCATTGATGGTGCTACTATTAGGCCTTCTTAGGGACGGAAGGAACTAGAGTGTGATCAATACCTTCATCCTCCGACTCCAGAGAGCGGCATTAGCTTATTACTTAGAGAGATGGAAGAAGCAACTAGTGTCAGCACCACAAGAGACTGCAACGTAGCCCCGGCTTCCTTACTGGCATCTAACTAGATAAGGATACCCACACAGACAGCAACTGCTTCCAGACAGGTGGATGACTGGAGTTAGGAAATCCAGAGTCCCCAGCTTCCACACATTTGACATTTTTGTGTAGATGTGTCATTTTCAAGTCTGCCTTTACAAATGATTGGTAGTCTCTAGAATAATCCCTTGCTTTCAGAATGATGGGATTTAAGAAAGGCTAGTACAAGGAAAGCCAGGCACAGGCACTGTGAATGAGACCCAGGATGTGCTCTCAGTCTATCCTACCCGGCAACAGCCAAGCCAGTCCCCTTACCATGTTCAAATGGTGCAGAAGGAGAGAGTAAAGTCATCGTGGTAAGACTCACTCTACCAAACTCCCTAAAGTTGCGGTTATAATAAGCCACCTACCATGTGAACCTGTGCCATACCTCTGCTTTCGCACAATACTGTAAAGTTCCTCCTCCTTCTTCTTTCAGAAAATAAAATGAGCAACCACACCTTCCACATCCGTCATGGCCTTGTGACCATTACCCTTGTGTTGTGTTGGCCGTTTTCACTGGTGACATTTCTGTTCACAATTTCAAGTAATTCTTCATGCTGATGTACCAAGCTGGAGGCTCGGACACCCTTCCTTCTCTCGTTTCCTACCAGTTCCAGCTTTGGTTCTGTGGTTCTGATAAACATTGCGAGCAAAAGCAACCTGGGGAGGAAGGGGTTGATTTTTATCTTACAGGTTACAGAGCCTCACTCAGGGAAAGCCAAGAAATTCAAGGAAGGAGCTTGAAGCAGAGCATGGAGGAGCTGTGCTTACAGGTTTGTGCCCTAGTCTCAGCCCAGCAAGTTTTCTTACGCAGCTGAGGGCCCCTTCCCTAGGGATGGTACTGCCCCCACTGAACTGGATCCTTCTACCACAATTAGCAGTCAAGAAAACATCCCACAGACATGACCACAAGGCCAATCTGATAGAAGTAATCTCCCAGCGGAGACATCCTTAGATAACTCTGGGTTGTGTCCGATTGATAGCTCAGGCTCACTAGGAGACACCCTCCAAGTTGAGGACCTCCCTGGGGACCGACTTCCTTAGATCCTCCTGAACATTTTCATCCCACGTGGGCCTGCCATTTACCAGACATCTGTTACACTTACGGCCAGCGTCACTCATTCTGATAAGTAATGATCTTTTGCTTTACTTCACTTTGATCCTTGACTGTTGCTACTGTCTCTCTTGATAGATCTCTAAGTGCCTGGACTAAAGAAACTAATTTATATTTCTTAGTATTGCATTACAGTATTAGACTCTCAAAGGCTGTTGAAAGATCTAAGACACTGGGACAATTGACATAGATATGTATGTCATGTGTTCACATGATATGTACTTTATTATGAAAGAATGCACTGAACATTACATAGATAAAAGAATACTGTTAAGAATCCATTTAACAATACATAGACGAAATCACCAGTGCATCAGTCCTAACCTTCATTTGGATTTTTTTACAGTCTACAAAACTAGGTTGAAAATAAAGGGACCAGCAAGGCAGAAAACGTATTTTCTGCATTTGAATGACGTTATTTATGAATAATTAGTCATTAGCCGAGTTAAAGCACAATCAATAACTTTAATTCCAAAAGGGAGACTTGAGAAACCCGTTTGACCTGCTTGTGGTTCAGAAGAAGACAGGGGCCTTGTTATTAATTCTGCTGCAGAACGGCAGAGCGGAGGTAAAAGAAAGCGCAGCACAATAAATATTAATAGTGCAATGGGACTCATGACCTCTGGGTGAGTTCCCCCCTCCCAGGATTTCCCCTCAAGGGCACGGTACCCAGGAAAATGAATAACGAACCAAAACATGCTTTGTGTGACCTTTATAATGTGCAGAGGTCAGGGCTGGATAAAAATAAAAGAAATATGAAAATTTTATAAAATTTAACCTTAACGATAAATTACAAATAATGGCACCAGAACTTGATAATGGTAAGTCATATGGGTGTTAAACTTGCATTTATCAGACATATGTTTTGATTCAACCAAAAGTATCAGAGAGACCAATGTTCTGGTTGATGATGTATTTTTGATTAACATTTTGTAATGCTTGTGAATACATACAATAATTTTAAATTAACTTCTCAAAGAACCTTCTTTCCATTGGCATATTTCATGGTTAGGAACAAGAATTTTTCTCAGTAATTTTAGGAAACAAGCATGTTTGTTTTTCCTACAGCCCTTCAAAATATATCCCCACTAATATAGTAAAAATAAAAAAGAAACAAAATGTGTACAAACTGAAGAAATACAGCTATCCTTCTTCACAGATTATGGAATTTTTCTCTACATGAAACCTAAAAGAATCATCAAAATATATGAAACTAATAAGTGGTTATAAATAACAAGGTTTTAAGATATAAAGCACAAAACTTAATTCTTTTTCTATGTTAGCAATGAGTAGGTAGAATTTGATTAAGAAAATATTCCTATATACATTAGCATATGCCAAAATACTAAAATAAGTATACATTTAACATACTATGTATGAAGTCTACATGGAGAAAATTACAAAACTCTAATGAGGGGCTGGAGAGATGGCTCCATGGTTAAGAGTACTTGCTACTCTTGCAGAGGACCCAGGTTCAGTTCCCAGCATCCATAGAGGACAATTCACAACCACCTGCATCTCCAGTTCCAGGATATCTGGCACCCTCTCTTGGCCTCTGCATGCATAGGCTCACACATGGTACACAGACATGCATATAAAATGAAAATGAGTGGAGGCTGGAGGAATGGCTCATTGGTTAAAAGCACTTGCTGTTCTTCTAAAAGACCCAAGATTGTTCTTAGCACCAGTCAGATAGTGCATAACCACCTCTAACTCCAGCTCCAGGGCATTCAACAACCTCTTCTGATCTCCACAGGCTCCCTAGTACTCATGGTATAAATACACAAACACACATACACACACACACACACACACACACACACACACACACAGAGAGAGAGAGAGAGAGAGAGAGAGAGAGAGAGAGAGAGAGAGAGAAGAAAATGAAAAAAAATGAGGAAAGAAAAAACCCTGGTGAACATGATTAAAGAGGAACTAAATAAGTGGAGAGCTAATCTGTGATCATGAGAAGGAAGATACAAAACCGTCAAGATGGCAGATCGCCCCCCCCCGCCCACCCACTACAGTTCCACAAGCAATATAATCAAGACTCCATCAAATTTTTGTCCTAAACATCAATACGCTGATTCTAAAGTTTATATGTAGAGTCAAAAGATTTACCCACAGCAGAATCAAAATACTTTTCAATGTACAACATTGATACAGTTGACATAATATTACAGTACAGCACTGATACAGTTGGCACAGTATTGCAGTACATTGATACAGTGTGTTACAGTACAACGTTGATACATTTAACACAATATTAAAGGATATTGATACAGTGACACAATATTGCAGTACAACATTGATACAGTTGACACAATATTAAAGCATGTTGATACAGTGACACGATATTACAGTGCAACATTGATACAGTTGACACATTATTACAGTACAACATCAATGTAATTAATACAGTATTGAGGCAGGAGAGCACCCCCAAAGGCTGTCACAGTCCCACTTTATCATTTAGTATAAAAATCTTGTACTCAAAATAGTGTGCCGCTGACAAAGCAATAAATAGAGCAAAATACTCAGAATAAACTCACACAAAGGCAGAGATCTGTTCTTTGATGAAAGAGAAATCCAGTTCAATGGAGAGGTGCAACACCTGGCCTTGTCAGGAAATAGGCATCTTATGTTCTTCATAACAACAAACACAGCAGATCATAGTAGTACTATAAAACTCAAAACTATAGAACTCTTACAACACTGGGGAACACCTACGTGGCCTTAAATATAGCGATAACATTTTAGACTACCGGGAGTCATGACCATAAAGACACAGTTGATAAACTGCACTGCACTGAAATAAAGCTGATTTACAAAGACATTCTGAAGAGAATAAGAGCAAATAAGAGGAAAAAATATACAAAACACACAGATGAAGGACCAGTACCCCAAAATGTAAAAAAAAACTCTAAACGCAACAAGAAATCAGGTAAAAGTGGGCAAAGGTATGAATAAATACCTATTCTTACACGTCATTAAGGAGTTGCCAACCGGAACCACCGGACACACCTCTCTCAGACACAGTGATTAGCATAAAGTGCTGGCAGGAATGTGAGCAGAGGAACTTTTGGTCTTCACTAGCATAAATATAACAAGGTATAGCCACCAGGTGTAGTTCCCAAAATTAATCTGTAAGCCACATCTGCTCAGGAACCAGGAATGCTGGGAATTGTAGTTTTTGGGAAACAATGCCGCATAGGAAAGTACAATAGCCTACAAAGTTTGGCCTGATAAGCCCCTGCAATGCATTGCTTGAGGCTGTTCCAGTTGGGAAACTCCAGGGAAATGCTCCTGACCAAAGTCCACCTCTTGGTCAGTATTTAATATTTAATAAATGTTTGCTATATAATTTGGCCCAAAATAGCAGAGTTGTTTTTTTTTCCTGGTGAATTTCAGGATAAATTCAGGAAAGGTAGTTTTCTCATGAAGCTAAATATATTCTTACCGGACTACTCAGCAGTCTCCCCAGTGTGAAACAAAAGAGTTTGAAAGTTACCTCCCCACCAAATTTGCACACAAGAATGGTGCTGCTTACTCTCTTTATTGTTTCCAAAACTTGGAAGGCCCCAAGATGTCTTTTAGTAGGTAAATAAATATTAAATTAGACAGTGGATTGTCTTGCTGACACAGGCCTGGAGTCTCACTCACTCGTGAGTGTGAGGCAGGAGGATTTCCAAGGCCTGCCTACTGCAGTGTAATGAGGCCCTGTCTCAAAACTAAAAGTCAAAAAGAGGGTTAGGGATACAACTTAGGAGTAGAGTGTTTGACTTCCATGTAAGAGGTTAAATCCTTTATACATACATACTGGGATGTATGTGTATATATGCACATATACACACAAACACACACACTCACATGGACACGGAGGGTATTAGAAGGGAGAAATAGGAAGAGAAATAGGGAGAAACATAAAGGCATATTTTGAAGTGTTGGAGGCCAATATGACAAGGTCGCATAATGAATGTGTGCATCTAACTACATGACATTTTGAAAAAGACAAGCTGTGGAGATAGTTAACTGATGGATGGTTGTCAGATGGGGGGAAGGAGAGAGGCAGGAACAGCCAGAGCACAGAGGGGTTTTCCTGCACTAAAGCTCGTCTACCTGGCATTATAATGTTGTTTACATATCAATATACACTCAATATACCACAATAGATAGTACAAGAGGAACACTAAAGTACAAACTCTGGACTTAGAAAATAGATTGTAAGCCAAGCAGTGGTGGCGCATGCCTTTAATCCCATCACTTGGGAGGCAGAGGCAGAGGCAGAGGCAGGCGGATTTCTGAGTTCGAGGCCAGCCTGGTCACAGAGTGAGTTCCAGGGCAGCCAGGGCTATACAGAGAAAACCTGTCACAAAAAATGAAACCAAACCAAACCAAATCAAATCAAACTGAAAAACAAAAAAACAAAAACCAAAAACAGAAGAGAGAGAGAGAGAGAGAGAGAGAGAGAGAGAGAAAGAAAGAAAGAAAGAAAGAAAGAAAGAAAGAAAGAAAGAAAATAGATTATAGTGAATGTAGCATCCCAGGAAAGGATAGTGTTGGAGGTTGTGTGTGTAAGGATGGAAGATGTGAAAAATCTC
Organism: Apodemus agrarius; assembly: GCA_964023405.1. Classification (NCBI taxonomy): domain Eukaryota; kingdom Metazoa; phylum Chordata; class Mammalia; order Rodentia; family Muridae; genus Apodemus; species Apodemus agrarius. The sequence goes on from OZ030020.1 coordinate 30,833,641, forward strand.
TGTACCTTTCACTTAATTTTTCTCTAAACTTAAAACTAGACTGAAAAAAAAAAAAAAGCCGGGCGGTGGTGGCTCACGCCTTTAATCCCAGCACTTGGGAGGCAGAGGCAGGCAGATTTCTGAGTTCAAGGCCAGCCTGGTCTACAGAGTAAGTTCCAGGACAGCCAGGGCTATACAGAGAAACCTTGTCTCAAAAAAACAAAAACAAAACAAAACTAGACTGAAATACTATTCTGTAAACAACAACAAACCTGGAATAACATTCTTTTTCCTTTAATTTTTGATGATTCACTTTCACACACATGTACACACATGTATCATGATAATATCCCAGTGCACTCTCTTATCCTTCACCCACTCCTTCTGCTTACAGCTATTTAGTCTCAAAAGATTTAGGAAAACTCCAACACAAGAAGGATAACTATATCAAGGAAACACAGGAAATAAGTAATTCTATAACAGCAAAAACAGGGAAATATCACACACACACACACACACACACACATACACACACACACACACACACACACACACACACAAACACAACCGACATCAAAATAACAAGAAATAACAATCACTGGTCCTTAATATCTCTCAACATCAACGGAATGTGTTTAATCAAAAAAGTTTCTCATGGGCCTGCAAAAATTTTTCCATTTCCTTCCAGAAGGTGGCATGTGTGTACTATGCTCAAAAAGCCCTCCTCTGATTTGTGAAAAAAGGAAAAAGAAAAAAAAAAGAAAGGAAGGAAGGAAGGAAAAAGAAAGAAAGAAAAACATTCCCAAACAGTAAAACAACTTATAAACCTGTCGGGAGTAATTTCAGCCGCTGGGGTGAAATGAGAGCATGCCCAGACACCGAGGACTTTCTGTGGCAGGGTGAGCTTCTGTAAGACTGTAGACACTGCCAACACTGGGACCCATAACTCAATTTACAAGTGCCTTAACGCTGAAAGACTATTTGCCGAGTTGACGCTCTGGAATTTGTTATGGTCACTAGAAGCTGCACGGCATAAGAAAAGCCACAAGATGTGACTGGAATGGTGGGCAGGAACAGAGTCCTCAGACTGCAGGACCCGTCGCCAATTTAGCCTTAGCTCTGCAGGGTTCTGCTCTGAGAGCTGCTTGAACTTGAGAGAGGAATCCTCTAATTAAAAGGCAATTACTCAGAGCTTCTGCCTGGTAATCCCCTCCGAGCCTGCTAAACCCACAGATTGCTGGGCTTTAGAGATCCCAAGGTAAAGACCATCTTTGGGACTTGTGAGCCTTCATTTAAGAGGCATTCTGGAATGGAAAATTTCTCAGGTGTCTAAATACAAAAGACTGCTCCTGAAAGCGACACCATGGACAAACCTGGAAAAGAGGATTCCAAGCAGACGCAAGAGGACTGCTGGGACTTCTGAGTCTCAGGGTGCCATCAGATTTGATTTCTGGATTTTCTATGAAAAAAAAATTAAAATTCATAATGGTTAGGACTGTATCCAAAGTTACACAGTTAACTAACAGAAAATATCTGGAGAGATGGCTCAGCAGTTAATAGCACTGATTGCTCTTCCAGAGGTTCTGAGTTCAATTCCCAGCAACCACATGGTGGCTCACAACCATCTGTAATGGGATTTGACACCCTTTTCTGGTATGTCTGAAGAGAGCAATGGTGTACTCATATACATAAAATAAATAAATAAATCTTTAAAAAAAAACCAAAAAGGAAATATCAAATGCCAGTTTCTAACAGCTCCTGCTTTTGGAGCAGTGTCATGGTGTCCAGGGGTCAGAAAGAACAGAAAATAGTTCACGCTTCTTGCTCCTTCAGTCTTTGCTGCCTGACGGGAACAAAATCTCTAAGAAACCTTTGATAGTCAGTGAACTTTGGTTGTCCGTTTGCTCACTCATTCAGTAATCACCAGTAATCATGGGGTACTTTCCAGTCTGATTTCTAGGCCCAAAGGAACGAGTTATGAAGAACGCAGGGGTGGTCCCTGTCATGACCGTCCAGTCAACAATAAGGAATCAGGCAGATGCACACTAGAGTACGATGGTGTCCGGCTATGTGCTGGGCTTGAAGAAAACCAAGGGTGATTGACGGTGTAACGGAGAAAGCGAATGTTAGCCCCTGCCGGGGTCAGCAGCTTGGAGGCAGCCATGCCGACAGAGATGCTAGAGACAGCATCATCTCAGACATTTCCAGGACAGCCTGGGGGAAGGGGACGTGCATTCTTCAGGGTCAGCTCCAACACAGAATCGTAAACACTGAAAGAGGCAGGTTGAGTTGAACAAGGCTTAGGGAAGATCTCCCTAGCCTATTCGAGAGGGAATCAATACCCAACCTTGGGCTCTCCGCGTCCTCATTTCTTTGTAGCATTTTGTTTAAGCTTCACGGTCACAGTGGGTGGTAAGAAGAGCGATGCCCATAGAAAGGAGAGGTGTGTCTGCTCCCAATTTAGACGTATGGTCAGGTGGAATAGTCACTTATTAGAAAGCCACTGGAAGGACCCTTTCATTGAATGCCAGGGAAATCTTGACATCTCTTCGACCCCTACGTCAGCTGAGAAGTGAAGGCTCAGCAAATGGGCGACTCTGCATCCTTTAGGGCTTGGCTGTGCTGGGCGCATGTAGAGCCCACAGAACTGCAGGCTCTTCTAGTCATGCGTTGGCTCTGTGCAAAGCACACAGAGGTGACCAGTTTATGGTTCCTGAAATAAAATAGCTCCCTGGCTCAGAGGGAAATGAGTGAGTTAGAGACCCTTAATCTTGTGATCTCCAAACACTGCCAGGAGCCCTAATTAAATCACAGGAAAAAAAAAAAAACACTGAAAAAGCAAATAAGACATACTCCAGATTCCAGCCAGGTAATGGAAAATTACAGAAACTCTTGAATAACAATAGGCACGTTTCCAGCTTGACTAAACTCGAAGCATAAATTCTCAGGAGGGCCTTTCATTGACTCCGGAGGAATGCAGCCAGATGGCACCGGAACACCTCTTTCACTAAGAATTCAGACTGGAGCCCAAACCTGCGCTTTACAACTAGCGCTGGTGGGAGTGGGAAGGGCAGGCATTGTCCCATGATCCAGAAATGCTACCCAGGTTATGTTCCTTCCTCAAGAGAGATGTTTCTTCACTCGCTTAAGGAAAATAAGATCATACATGACCCTCCATCAGACAGCCCTGAACCCAGTGGGTCTAATTGATGACATCGACATTCCTCGCCGGTGACTTTCCACGGTTTTGTCAAAATTACCCAATTGCTGATTCCACTTAGCTCCAAATGGAAGGCAGTGGTTAGGACCAACCAAGTGGCTGCAGGGTCCAGTCGCAACACACACAACACACGCAACATCTCAGACACTCCCATCACCTCTGGACAGCTGTTTCTCCCACTTCACCGCCGCCGTATCCTCGGGCTTTCATCTGATCCGACATTATGAAGCAGTCAAACGCAGACTCCTAGAGGGCACAGTCTCCGCCACCTTCCTATGCAATAGTTAGCAGAGGAGAGAGGAATACATAGGCTGAAGTCTACAACTCGAGTGCAGCTGTAGGTTCTGACTTGAGTTTGAAAGAGCACGGGGTGTCGGCTGAGAGCACAGGATGAGTACTTAGAGCTGTCCAGTCCATAAAGGCAGTTCTGTTTCTAACCTGTTGAGCAGAAGAGATGTTTAGTGGTTTACATGTGCGTCCTAAATTGCAGTTTATTTTAAAACAGGCGAACCTTTACTAAGAAGGCACTCTGGACATGTGAGTCCTTTAACTCTCGGAAGACCAAGCACTCCACACGATACCCATTGCTTTTGCCCAGCTCGTATTCCGCGTATAGGTTTGTGGGCGGTGGTCAGGGCTGCGCCTTCATCAAAAAAGAAAAGAAGGATAAGACAGAGATTGGGCAGATTATTTTTATCAAACACGGCAAATGCAATGGCCACACGAGAAGTACCGTCTCTGACTACTCTCGACAAGTGCCGTCTCTGTCTTCATTAGCCCAGTGAGCCGCACTGTTTATGAGGCCTCAGAGCTCTGTGGGGTTATGTGACTGCATCCAGCCTGTCCCCTGAGCCAGCAAATCCTTCACATGAAACAGTTCACAAGGCAAGAGAATGAAGAATAATCTAGCTTATAACAGGAGGGGGGCGGGGAAGGGAGGAAGGGGGGACACAACAGGTTCAGAACATCTTAAAGAAATGGAGACTCCAACCTTTACCTGGCAGGTCTGTTAATTATCCACCTTAACATCAGTGACTCCAAATAGAAGATACTCCTGTTGGCGAATGCAGGGAGGGATCTGATATGGTACTTTTGGTCAGATGGCACCGTTGCTCCCTGTCCTCCAGGAGCACACTTCTCAGTGCAAAGGCCCTTGAAAATGGGAAAGAGGGGAGGTGCAGGAAACCCACCCCTGATTCACCACCTGACCACGTATGAGGCACGGCCACATCAGAACAACAGGAATGTCCCAAAGTGACAGCCTCTGTCCGCAGAAGCACAAAGATCGTGCTTGAACGTTTGTCAACCTTTGAAACACAGAAGTTTATACATAAACTTATCCAAATTTCAAGGTTTCTCTGGAAAAACCAGAACACGTAAACATGCGAGTTCTGCGTTCCTGCATAGGAAATTAGATAGTCGCTCAGAAATTCTGCTTGCTTGATGTGTTTAATTATTTTACTTTATATATATTTGGACTGAATTCCAAATTAGCACATAGAGAGGTGTGATGGTTTGTATATGATTGGCCCAGGAAGTGAACCTATTAGGAGGTGTGGCCTTGTTGGAGTAGGTGTGTCGCTGTGGGTGTGGGCTTAAGACCCTCCCCCTGGCTGCCTGGAAGTCAGTCTTCCACTAGCCACCTTCAGATGAAGAGATAGAACTCTCAGCTCCTCCTGCACCATATCTGCCTGGATGCTGCCATGTTTCTGCCTTGATGATAATGGACTGAACCTCTGAGCCTGTAAGCCACCCCCAATTAAATGTTGTCTTTTATAAAACTTGCATTGGTCATGGTGTCTGTTCACAGCAGTGAAACCCAAACTAAGACAGAAGTTGGTACCAGGGACTGGGGTATTGCTGTGATAGGCCTGACCATGGTTTTGTTCGGAAGAATGTGGATTTTGGGACTTTGGATTTGGAAAGCCATGGAATTCTTTAAGTGGGGCTTAATGGGCCAGACTAGTAGGAATATGGAAGACAGTGGTGCTGAGGGTCATTTGAACTGTGTAGGCCTGACGGCCCAAGAGGTTTCAGTGGAGAAGAACTTTAATATGTGGCTGAGAGACTGTTTTTGTGATGTTTTGGTAAAGAACATGGCTGCTTTTTGTCATTGTCTGAAGAGACTGCCTAGGACTAAGGTAAAGAAATTTATATTAATTGCATCTGCAAAGGAAGTCTCAAAAAAGCCCAACAAAGACTTTGTTCTCTGGTTAAGTCTGATAAAGAGAATTTTGAACCAACATAGCAAGCTGAGAAAGGAAAAGTACAAAATATATAGTTTGAGTATTAAAGGGACTCCAGGAAGTGAAATGGAGCTGAATTCAAGGATATTAAACTGAATTAAAGGAGTGGTGACCTTGGGGGCAAGATTCACCCAGTTAACTTTAGGTCCAGGCATGGTAGTACAAGCCTTTAATCCCAGGAGGCAAAGATAAGCAGATCTCTGAGTTCAAGGCCAGCCTAGAAGGAGCAAATTCTAGGTGAAGAAAAACTTTAATCCAGGCTTGGTGGACCACACCTTTAATCCCAGTGCTTAGGAGACAGGCATGCAGATCTCTTGAGTTCAAGGTCAGTCTAAGGAGCAAGATTCAGGACAGCCAACTTAGGCAGTGAAGGAGCTGGGAAAAAGGAAGCTAGTGATAATGTAATAGAACAAGGTGACCAATGTTCCAGCTCCTGCAAGCAGCAGAACTCAGCAGCTTCGGCCACGTGTCTCTGGCTTTATATTAAAAGGAAGGAGACTACTGGGACAATTGATGCTGGTTAGCTGGAGCTAAGAAATTAGTGATGATTAAGAAAAGCCCAGCATCACTGAGGTGAAATATAGGAAGTGTTTTCTGAGAGCACAAAGAAGCTGTATTCCAGAGATAGCCAAGTGTTCCTCATGCTGCAGCTGTACTTGGTAATGTGTAAGAATCATCCAGGTGGTACTGGTTTTGAAGGCACGAAGGCATCATGAAGAACAGCTGAGGCTTGGTACTGTGAGAGGCCATGAAAGGCCATTGGTGAAAGTGTACCCTCAGTTGTAATTGCCAACCCAGGACTGAAGGGGTCATGCAAAGGAGTTGACGCTTAGTACTATGAAGAGAGCCTATGAGAGGCTTTGGTGAATTATAGTTGCAGTGGAAGACCCTAGCATATTGGAGATGCCAGGACCATGGGATGACCACCAAGAACAGCAGTGGCAGTGGAGTGGATCAATCTGAACTTAGAGTGCTACAAAGGGCAGAGCTGGAGAACTGACACCAGCTCTTTGGAGATACACAGAAGATCATGTGTGGATCTCAGACACTGGAACAAGAAGCTGTGAAGCTGAAATTGACTTGGGGTACCCAAGATGTTAAGGATGCCAGAGCCACAGGATGCCTGCCAAGGAAAGCTGCTAACAGGGAGTGGAACAAGCCCAGGAGAAAGAACCTTGTTGCAGTCAACAAAGATGAAAAAGGAGTTGAATATCTGAAGACTGCTTTGCCATCAGTCTTGGAGATGCAGAGTTTGGACTTTGCCCAGCTGGTTTCCTGTCTTGCTTGGGGGATTACAGTTAAGTGATTGAATGAATCTCAAAAGAGACCTTGAACTTTGGACTTTTAACACTGTTGAGACTGCTATAGTCTACCGGGACTTTTGAAGTTGGACTAAATATATTTTGCATTATGCTATGTTTCAGTCTGGCCCCCATAGACTCATGTTTGAACAAGCCTATGGGGGCCAGGGAGTGGAATGTGGTGGTTTGTATATGATTGGCCCAGGAAGTGAACCTATTAGGAGGTGTGGCCTTGTTGGAGTAGGTGTGTCGCTGTGGGTGTGGGCTTAAGACCCTCCCCCTGGCTGCCTGGAAGTCAGTCTTCCACTAGCCACCTTCAGATGAAGAGATAGAACTCTCAGCTCCTCCTGCACCATATCTGCCTGGATGCTGCCATGTTTCTGCCTTGATGACAATGGACTGAACCTCTGAGCCTGTAAGCCACCCCCAATTAAATGTTGTCTTTTATAAAACTTGCATTGGTCATGGTGTCTGTTCACAGCAGTGAAACCTAAACTAAGACAAGAGGTATGCTTTTTTAAAATTATTGTTTTACCAAGTGTTTTGCTTGTGTTTGGTAAAATAGTCAAAAGATCTAAGAAAGACACAGAAGTCTAGCCCTCCCTGGGAACCTTTTGCTACCCCAGAGGCAGCTCTTCTTACTTCTGTGCTCTGCGGGCACTGTGTGTGCACACAAGAAGTTTGTTTGTTTTTTTTAAAAAAAATATGGGTTCTAGATCTCCCTCTACTAGGGTCCAGTGTACATCTTTGAATAAAGTACTCTCTGAGACCTAGTGTGTTGGTCTATCCTACAGGTTAATGGGTTTGGACTAGAATCTAGAGCTGAGTTATTCTTTTTTTTTTTTTTTTTTTTTTTTACATTTCTTTCTTTTTTTAATTTTTATTTTCTATATTCAATGTTTACATTCCAAAGGCTTTCCCCTTTCCCAGTTCCCCCCCTCCCTATGTCCCATAGGTCCTCTCCCCCCCCAACTATTCCCCAATCATTCCCCCTCCCCCCACAGTTTCTCTACAAAACTGGATCCAATCTTTCCAGGCCCAGGGTCCTCTCCTTTCTTCTTGGGAATCATTTGACTTGTTAATTGTGCCTTGAGTATTTAGGGCTTCTGGGCTCATTAATATCCACTTATCAGTGATTGCATTTCATGTGTATTCTTTTGTGATTGGGTCATCCTGAGTGAGCTGAGTTATTCTTACGCTTTCAGAGACCTTTGCAATGCACGTGACTTAACCTGAAACTTCAATCCACATACAGACTCGGAGTGTCTAGTCCCTGATTTCATACACCACCTTTCAGGGCTTATCTTTATATTCGTCTTCAGTCTCCCTGATTTTTTTCCGGCATTTTCATAGAGCATTTGAAATCAACAGTACATGGTAAATGCTGCTGGAACCCGATAATGCTGAAGATAATAAGAAACATCCTCGCCGCCGACATCCATAGCCCTGGCATGGGACCCACGTCCTCTGACACGAGTCAGGGGTCTTCCACTCCACAGTTGTACCAGCTGCTCACATGGGCCACACTTCCGCAGCTGGGGCTCTGATCATAGTTTTATTTCTGTCCCAGATTTAGAATAAAGGCTGGTGACACAGAATCAAGAGGGGGTTCAGTCCATCAGCTCCTCTCCATGTCTGGAGGCAGGAGTAATAGTTGTGTGGGTAGAGGTACCCAGAGGATTGTTGTAAGGTCTTCAGTGGCTAGGCCCAATACCAGGGGTGTGGTCTCTTCACCGGACCAGTTCACTGAAGAATTGTGGGTATACATCTGACTAATTCTCTTTATTGATCCCATGATTCTGTGAACTGCCAGCATCCTCTAATCAATCTGTTTCCTCTTTGAATTATCTAGGGATGGTATTACCTAGAGTTTTATCTAGATATCTATTTAGAGTTAATTATCTAGATAATATCTATTACTTGCAACCAAAAAGCCAAGCAATATTAAACTCAATATTCCTGAGTGAACAATATCATTTTTTTTAAATTTATTTATTTATTCTGTGTAAGTAAACTGTAGCTGCCTTCAGACACTCCAGAAAGAGTCAGATCTTGTTACGGATGGTTATGAGCCACCATGGAGTTGCTGGGATTTGAACTCAGGACTTCAGAAGAGTGGTGGGTACTCTTAACTGCTGAGCCATCTCTCCAGCCCCAAGTGAACAATATCTTAGGGGTTGTTTCCAACAAGAATCTTCTTGGCATTAGTTACGATACTTTAGTAAAGAGGGACCAAAATCACACAGAGTTTAAAAAATAAATCAACACATATTCATTGTATAAATTAATCAGTTTCATTATGACATTTTCAAAGATACAAATCATGTACACTGATCATATCATCCCCAGCCTCTGTGTGTGTGGCGGTGGTGGTGCCTCTGTGTGTGGTGGTGATGGTGGTGGGGTATTCATGTGTTTGTGTGCAGGTGCATATGTGTGCATGGAAGTGTATGCACATGTGAATACGTGCATGCAGAGGCCAGAGAAATCTCAGGTATCATCTCTCAGAAGCTGTCTACCTTGTTCTTTGAGACAGAGCCCTTCACTGGCCTGGATCTTGTCAGGCCAGACTGACTGGCGTGTAAATTCCAAGGATCTACCTGTCTCTAACTCCCTAATACTGGGATTACAAGCACATGCTATCATGCCTGGTCTTTAAGTATGGGTGCTGGGGATTGAACTCAGATCCTCACGCTTGCAGTTAATGACTGTGCTACGTCCCCAGCCTCCCGTTACTTTTTCCTATCCACTCTTCCTTGCATTTTCCTCAGACTTCTTGTTTTTTTTTTTGTTTTTGTTTTTGTTTTTGTTTTTATAACAGACATGTTGGCTGCCACCTGAGGGTGCTGCTCATTCTGGGGGGAACATTCCCTCTTGGTTTTCTTCCAAAAAATGTCTTCACAGACACACCCAGAGGCATGTCTCAGAGTTGATTCCAAATCCAATCAAGTTGGCAACCAAGATTGACCATGACAACGCAGGATTAGTATAGCTGGTTCATGTGCTGGGTCAAATCTTAATATTTTTGAGGAAACACCATAGTGATTTCCACACTGGCAGACTTAACTGAAATTGGCATCAACAGTGTGTACATAAAGGTTTTCTTCCTCAGAAAGTTTGCCTACACTTCTTGTTTGTTATCTTAAGTACAACCATTACAACTGGGTTAAGATGAAATCCACGTGCTGGTTTAGTCTACATTCCCCAAAGGTCTGAGAATGCTAAACATTTTATGTATTTTATGTACTTATTTTACACTTGATCTTAGCCAAAAGGCTGAGAAAGCAATTATGTACTTATTTTAAGAGTTGTCTATTCTATTACTTTACCCATTTATTGATTGGGTTGAGTGTGTGTGTGTGTGTGTGTGTGTGTGTGTGCGCGCGCGCGTATTTAAACTTTGGAGTTCTTTTTATACTCTTCATATGAACCCTCTGTCAGATGAATAGCAGGAAATATTTTTCTTTTATTTTGAAGCTTGTATCTTCACTCTGGGAACTATGAAACTTCACAACTTAATATAATTGTGATATTAAATTTTCCTTTTGCACTTTAGGAAATGTGGAAAGTGATAGCATAGTGGTGTTAAGAGAAGCCTCTTGGGCTATTCCATAATTGCTTTATGCATTTCTTTTAAATGATGTGTTGGTTTAAGGGACTTTTGGTAGCTAGAGCTGATAGACAGTGGAAAGAGCTCAACAAGAAAGAGCTAAGGCATAACTGTACCGACAGTTTTGGAATTTTGGCTTCTTTAAAAAACATAGAAATATTATAGGAAAAAGCTTTCTTTTTAAACCCCGGTGTGGGATATGGAGCTGCTTCAGATTGTCCACAGCAGCTGACTATGATTTGCCTCATGCTCTAGCAGGGATGTAATTTTGCCAGTGGCAAATTACTTCTGTGATTGTTGTAACATTTGGAATTCTGGGGACTTTTCAAAGGGTATACAAATGCTCGGGCCCTGAGAGGCAAGTTGGGTTGTTGGTTGGATGTTGGTTGGCAACTGGTTGCTGTTGGTCACAGCTTGTTAAGTAGTTATACACAAAGAAGAATGAAGATTTCCAGAGCGGTTGTACCATCTTGCAGTCCCACCAGCAGTGGAGGCATGTTCTCCTTCTCCACATCCTCGCCAACACCTGCTGCCTCCTGAGTGTTTAATCTTAGCCATTCTGACTGGTGTGAGGTGGAATCTCAGGGTTGTTTTTATTTGCATTTCCCTAATGACTAATGATGTTGAACATTTCTTAAGGTGCTTCTCAGCCATCCGAATTTCTTCAGGGGAAAATTCTTTGTTTAGCTCTGTACCCCATTTTAATAGGGTTATTTGGTTCTTTGGGGTCTAATTTCTTGAGTTCTTTGTATATATTGGATATTAGCCCTCTGTTGCATGTGGGGTTGGTGAAGATCTTTTCCCAATTTGTTGGTTGCCATTTTGTCCTTCTGACAATGACTTTTGCCTTACAGAAACTTTGTAATTTTATGAGGTCCCATTTGTCAATTCTTGATCTTAGAGTATAAGCTATTGGTGTTCTGTTCAGGAACTCCCACCCCCACCCCCTCACCCCTGTGCCCATGTCCTCTAGGGTCTTCCCCAGTTTCTTTTCTATTAGTTTCAGTGTGTCTGGTTTTATGTGGAGGTCCTTGATCCACTTGGAGTTGAGCTTAGTACAAGGAGGTTAGAGTGGATCAATTTGCATTCTTCTGCATGCTGACCTCCAGTTGAACCAGCACCATTTGTTGAAAAGGCTATCTTTTTTCCATTGGATAGTTGTGCCTCCTTTATCAAAGATCAGTTGACCATACTTCTGTGGGTTCATTTCTGGATCTTCAATTCTATTCCATTAATCTACTTGCCTGTCTCTGTACCAATACCATGCAGTTTTTAACACGATTGTTCTGTAGTACTGCTTGAGGTCTGGGATACTGATTCCCCCAGAAGTTCTTTTATTGTTGAGAGTAGTATCAGTCTGGTGGTTCCTCAGAAAATTGGGCATGACACTTCCAGAGGACCCTGACATACCACTCCTGAGCATATACCCAGAGGATTCTCCTGGCATGCAACAAAGACACATGCTCCACTATGTTCATAGTAGCCTTATTTATAATAGCCAGAAACTGGAAAGAACCCAGATGTCCCTCAATAGAGGAATGGATACAGAAAATGTGGTATATTTATACAATGGAATACTACTCAGAAATTAAAAACAATGAATTCATGAAATTTTTAGGCAAATGGTTGGAACTGGAAAATATCATCCTAAATGAGGTAACCCAATCACAAAAGAATACAGATGAAATGCAATCACTGATAAGTGGATATTAATGAGCCCAGAAGCTCTGAATACTCAAAACACAATTAGCAAATATGATTCCCAAGAATAAGGAAGGAGAGAGCCCTGGTCCTGAAAAGACTTTATCCAGTATTGTAGGGGAATACCAGAACAGAGAAATGGGAGGGGGTGATTTGGAATTGGGCAGAGGGAAGAGGATTTATAGGGCATATGGTGAGGGGGGAACTGGGAAAGGGGAAACATTCATAATGTAACAAAGAATATAGAAAATAAAAAAATAAAAGAAAAAAGAAAAAAAAAGAATGAAGAAGAAATTAGATACCCTGACAGTGAACATCAAACTTGCCCCAAAGAACTTGACACCCCTAGTCATCAGGAAGTAGTCTACTGATAATATTCCTCCCTTTCCTTTCTATCCTATTTTCCCTCTCCTATCTAGTATTAGGGTATTGAAAAGGGTGGAAAGGGGTGAAAAGGGGTGGAAGAAAGAAGAACCCACAAAGTAGTAAAAGACAGTGTACACAGTGTATCGAGTGTGTATAGGAATATCACAGATGCCTGACATGGTTGGCACATGCCTTTAATCCCAGCACTTGGGAGGCAGAGGCGGTTGGATAGCTGAGTTCAAGACCAGCCTGATCTTTAGAGGGAGTTCCAAGACAGCTACAGATCTACAGAGAGAAACTCTGTCTCAAACAACAACAACAACAACAACAACAACAACAACAACATTACAGGAAGAAAAAGCAAACTGAATCAGTTCCGGGTTCTCAGGGACAAAGGTCTATCAGTTAGGTTGAGTTAGGTTCAATAGACCAGTATATGAACAAGTTGTATCTGAATGTGAGGCTTCCAAGGAAATAAATAGTAGAAAAATAATTTTAACTTTGTAGATGTGAAAAAACCATTGCAACCACCATGCAAAGACTCGCCAGTGTTCCTTATTCTAATGGAAGAGACGAATCTCTGTCCTGACTGTAGCAATTCTAAGTTCAATCAGACTTAGCTACTGTTCCCTTTATGACATATGAGACCCACTCTCGTAGTTGATACCCAAGGAGGGGAAACTGTGAGAACTCACAATGGAATAGGTAATATCTCCACAAGGCTCTATCTGTGTAACCCAAACCCTTCCTACTAAGCTGCACCTCCCATACTGCTCGCTGGTTCTAGCACATCGTGAGGGTTACATTTGAACTGCAGAAACATTTAAAGGTTCAGCCTGTGTTTTGCTTTGTGTAACATTGCCCTGCACACAAGGTGAGAACTTGGGTAGAAAATGGCCGTTGACTCAAGGCTGGTGGGTATAGGATAGATTTAGTAAGGCTTCTGATGACACAAGATATTCTGTGACCACGGGAGCCCTGAAAGCTGAGGGGCTGAGGAGGACTGGACTGTGTGCAGAAGTGGCTTTCATCTGCCACGCTGCTCTGTCACCAGGGCGCATCATTTGCAGAACAAGACGCAATGTTTGGAGTCCTGTTTGTGAATGCAAACATCAAAAGCTATTCCTGGCGCGCCAAGAACGCGTCTCTAGCTTCAGTCCTCATCTGCTGTATTTCCCATGTGAAATGTTGCTTCAGTTTTTAGGGAACTCCTCTACTTTACTGTGGAAAACCAAACACACACACAGAGAAATAAGAGAATTCTTGTGAACAAAACCTGAAGTAAAGAAAAAAGAAAGAAAGAAGAAAAGAAAAAAGAAAAAATCCTGCTGCGAAGGGAGTTTAAAGAAAACACAAGTGTTAAGGAGGTTCATTTTAACATCGGTGTTTGGAAGGGAAAAGACATTTCTTTCCGCAGCAGCCTAGTTATGAATGGTGATTGGCTTCCCAGATGAGCCCACAAAGGACCGCTTAGCTCACGCTCTTCCTGTAAAGTCCATCACGTTGCCTGAGCCTTGGGTAATATCTTCATACCATCGGCTGTTTTTCCACTAGGCTCACTTTCTACCACACAAGCTCAGGAGAGAAACCTGCAAAAATGGAAAAAAGTATAAAGAAAAGAAAAGAAACTTAGAGTTTTAATTTGAATACATTTTATCCCGGTTATCTAAAAATTTTAAATAGACTTATTGTGATGTGAATAGCATTATATTTTAAGTGTATTTTAAATGTAATTTGATACATTTGACATTTGTCCACAACTGTCAAACTGTCATATCAGCACAATCAAGACTTTCAAAACATCTACACACATGTGAAATCACAGCCTCGTTTCTCTTTCCCTGGGGATGCTATGGACAAGGATTACAAATACTCTGCCTTTTGCCACTGTAGACTAAATTGAATTTTTTTTAGAATTTAATTTAACTGGGTTTGCAGAGAATGAATGTCTTTTAATCTCACTTTTTTTTTTCATTCAGTATACTTATTTTTGATAACCATCTACGCATATATCAATAGACTATTTTGATTGCTAAATTTTATTTTGTCAAATTGACATAAAATAGAGTTCTTATCTATTCATATACATGTAGATAGTTGGTATGAGACCCATAAAATGGTTATCAAAAATGCAGTGCTTGAGAGAAGCCTTAGGAAAGTTTTCCTGACCTTCTCCTGCCCTCCTGGCTCTCATCCTTCATTGTCCCCCAAGGCGAGCTATAGAGACAGAATTCCTTTCCCCTGCAGAAGATTATAAAAACCAGAATCCCTTTTCCCCAAAGGCGGCCGACAAACTTAAAAATATTATTTTAACTTCATTCCATCTTTCTGTGTAAGAACTGTCCATAAAGAAATGAAGACCAGAGGGTTCCTGTCCCATACTCCAGAGGAAGAAATTCTACAGCCAAGGAGTCAAGGAGAAAGTAATCACTCTGGCCTAGAGGGTTTCCTCTTAGGTTTATTACTGTTGGGTCACACCTTTCTGTCCAATCATATTTCTACATGGCTGTCCATGCATCATTAAGCACAGACATAAAAATGAATAGTCCAGAGACTAATGTTCTCATGCCTTAGGCATGTAATAAATTTCACATGTTATTTATACTATAGAAGACATGAAGAGTCTGTCTTGGGTCTTTGTGTCTTCTTTCTGTAGGCTTCCGTATCATCTAAAACTATGATAAATGAATTTGCTATGCTTTTGTCTTCTTGGTCTGCCTTTTGTTACATGAGTATTAGAAACCTTCCTTTATAATGGCTAGGAAGAGGGGGTTACCTTTTCTTTTAGCCATATATTGGCTCTAGGGACAATTCTCCAGGTTTCTAACACTAATTGTGTTCAATAGTCCAGTGGTAACACTAACTATCTTGAGTTGGCACAGGCCTTGAAGATCAAAGATTCAGCCTTATAAGGCATCCTTAATTTCTGGCATGAGTTACAAATGAGCTCCTAGGTGCCCACTTCCCCGGGGACACCTAAAATTTTAGGGCTTTCCACAATTGCCTTTTCTGATCCTGCAAGTTATTTAAAACCTCACAGAATTCTGGAAAACCTTTTATTAATCATTACTATTTTATTATAAAGATAAATCTGAGGAACTGCTAAGTAGAAAAAAATATACATGGGAAAGCGAGGGTGGGACAAATCACTCTTCCAAGAACTCAATGTAGTCACCAGCTTAGAAGCTCTCAGATCCATGCTTTTACTGGTTAGCTCTACATACATTGCTATAATAAAACGCCTGAGACGATTAATTTATAAAGAAAAAATATTACTTTGGATCACCATTTGGGGAATTATAGGTCAAGATCAAAGGGACCACTGCTTTAGTTCTTTGGTCATCTTACCAGATGCCCATGGGACAGAGAGTATGTTAGACCAGACTGCCCATCTCATGGCCAGGAAACAAAGGAGCAAGAAATTAGAATCCAGCTATCCCTTTCATGGGCACACTCCCAATGGCTTAAAAACATCCCACTAGACCTTGTCTCTTAAAGGTTTCCTTACCTTTTAATAGTACAACCCTAAAGAACAAGTCTTTAATATATAAGTCTTTGAGGAATGGTCAACATTCAGACTATATCCTTGCTAAGTAGGAATGTTCATGCCCATGTAGTGTATAGACATGACTGATGAAACCATTGACTCTTGGCAACTGAATGACAATATCTAGACTCTCGTTTTCTCCAGAGGTGCTGACGGTAGGCTATAATTTCTAATTTTTTAATCATGTGCTTACTTTCTGGTATCCAGTCCCATCCTGAAGATATTAAAGGCAACACCCAGAGTCCCTTCCCTAGCACAAACTCAGGTAAAGTCTAGAAATATCTACTGCAATTAACAAAAGACAATGCTATCCCAAGAATTTAGAAACTCTGCTATATACCAGGGACATAAATTGAATATGTCCATATTTATTATACTACTGGGTTATTTCTTCTTTGAGGGTTTTATAAATACGAGTGCTATAAATGTTCATGTCCAAGTCCATGCATAGACATATGCTTTTATTTTCCTTCAGTGAATACCTAGGAATGGAATGGCTAGATCATATGACAAATATGTGTTTAATTTCTTAAGCAATTACCAAGTTCATTTTTCAAAGTAGTCACACTGTTTTCCTCTGCCATCATCAGGTATGGGAGTTCCAGTTGCTCTGATCTTCACCGAATCTTTTTGGATAGTGTTTTAAACTCTAGTCTAATAGCGCCACAGTGTTATCTCCATGGGATTTTGACTTGCATTATTCTAATGATAAATGATGAGGAGCATGTTTTTGTGTGCTTTGCTAAAAAATAGACGCATACATACATATAATCAGCATTTCACACTATGTTGACTGCCAAAGCATAAGCTCCCTTAAAAAAACATTTTAGATAAGAATAAAATAACATACAAGTAACCATACCCTTGGATGGTGATAGTCCCAACATCTTTCTTCTTCCTTGGTGTTGCTTTACATATTGCGTGCGAGTCTTTTGCAAATTTGTATGAATGAACTTAAGGATCTACTTGCCAAATTCTATTCCTCTAGAATTTTGATAGGCATCGTGTTAGATCTGCAAATGAAAATGTTAAAGTACTATAATTTTAACAATATTAATTTTTCTCACATGTGAAAATGTAATGTGTTTTATACTTTATAGTTTCTATAGTATAAACTTCCAATTCAATTGTTAACTTTATTCCTAATTATTTTAGATTTTTTTAATTCAACTGTGCCAAAAAGTGAATCAAACTATAGTTAGCTTTGTGATTTATCTTTTATCCTATAAACTGGTTAAGCTTGTTCATTAATTTATAGTTATAAGTATATGAGATCATGGTATCTGCAATTTCATATACTTTGCCTTTTCTTTACCCATCTGGATGTCATTTATTTTATTTTCTCTCTGCTGGATCAATTTTTGGTACAATGCAGATGTCGTGAGAGCAGATACATTTGTCTTGCTTCTGATCTTAGAGGAAAAGCATCCAGCCTTTCAGTTAACTAATATTAGTTTTGAGCTTGAAATTGTCCATGTTAAGGGAGGATTTAAAACCACCAGGTACAGAAATGTTAAGTGGTTTTTTAAAGATCAAATCTGCAGGATTTTGTAAACATAGATAACTTAATTATGAAACAGAGAAGAACAAAGGAACTAGAAGTCATACAATACATAAGCTGATGGGCGTTGGCTGAGCCACTGAATCTTCTCACCTGGATTATGTCCAGCCTTCTCTTCACAGTTTTATTATGATCTGCTCCCAACAGATTATTACAGCCCAAGTGACTCCCACTGTGCTTATATTGGACTGTGTTTCTTCCTTCAGCAAGTTCCCTCCTCATTCAGAGATTATCTAACATTTCTGCAAAGAGCCAGATGCCTCCCAGATGACCTCCTGGCTACCTCTGTGTTCATCATCCTGGATTATCACCCATGCTGACTATTTACTAAACACATATTCAAAAGGACATTCCATTCAGAGGCATTATGCTTACTGCTCTCCCTGTCTAAAACTGTTTTCTGAAGATATCCCTCCCCTCACTCCAGCAAGACTCTGCTCAAGTGTAACGTTACTAGACAGGACTTCCGTGATTGCTCTGTCATGGAACAGGCGCCTGTTCCAGTCTTTGCCATCTACTGCCTGACTTTTACCCTGATGGAGTTTTCTCAATGGCTTTTACCCCCGATGGAGTTTAGAAAAATGGTATCCTGAAGAACAAAGGCTTAAGGTATTGGACTCTACCCAATAGATGGGCACGGGGAGGCTCTACTGCCAAATCTTCTTCCTTCCTGACAGGATAGGTTGAAAGAAAACAGTTGTCTTCAGTCTTCTTACTGTAGACCATTAACTAAAAGACTAAGCTCATATAGGAATTAAAATTGCCCTCTACCAACGCACTGGGGCAGGCCTTCTCCGTTCGCCTTTGTCCTCTTTTGCCTACGGATAACTACATACAACTCATTGCTCTGCCGCCTTAATAGACTTTGTCCCAGGCGCCTTCGAATGTTCACCAAGCCTATTTAGTTCCTTTAAGAACCATAGAATTTCCTTAAAGTAGCCTATATTCCTCAGTTTCCCACATCCCTATAAAAAACTGAGGGGTAGGTATCCAGGAGTTCTCGCTAGCTTCGCAGCCACCATGAGTCGTAACTACAACGATGAGCTACAGTTCTTGGAAAAGATCAATAAAAACTGCTGGAGGATCAAGAAGGGCTTCGTGCCCAACATGCAGGTTGAAGGAGTGTTTTATGTGAATGATGCTCTGGAAAAACTGATGTTTGAGGAATTAAGGAATGCCTGTCGGGGTGGCGGTGTTGGTGGCTTCCTGCCGGCCATGAAGCAGATTGGCAATGTGGCAGCCCTGCCTGGGATAGTTCATCGGTCTATTGGGCTTCCTGACGTCCACTCAGGCTATGGGTTTGCCATAGGGAACATGGCTGCCTTTGATATGAACGACCCTGAGGCAGTTGTATCCCCAGGCGGTGTCGGATTTGATATTAACTGTGGTGTCCGCTTGCTGAGAACCAATTTAGATGAGAGCGACGTGCAGCCTGTGAAGGAGCAGCTTGCCCAGGCCATGTTCGACCACATCCCTGTTGGGGTGGGATCGAAAGGTGTCATTCCAATGAATGCCAAAGACTTGGAGGAGGCCTTGGAGATGGGTGTGGACTGGTCCCTGAGAGAAGGCTATGCCTGGGCGGAAGACAAGGAGCACTGTGAGGAGTACGGAAGGATGCTGCAAGCCGACCCCAATAAGGTCTCACCCAGGGCAAAGAAAAGGGGCCTTCCTCAGTTGGGGACCCTGGGAGCAGGCAACCACTATGCAGAAATCCAGGTTGTAGATGAGATTTTCAATGAGTATGCCGCCAAGAAAATGGGCATCGACCACAAGGGACAGGTGTGTGTGATGATCCACAGTGGAAGCAGAGGCTTGGGCCACCAAGTAGCTACAGATGCACTGGTAGCTATGGAAAAGGCCATGAAGAGAGACAAGATTATAGTCAACGACCGGCAGTTGGCTTGTGCTCGGATCGCATCCACGGAGGGACAAGACTATCTGAAGGGAATGGCCGCCGCCGGGAACTACGCCTGGGTTAACCGCTCCTCTATGACCTTCTTAACCCGCCAGGCTTTTGCCAAAGTCTTCAACACAACCCCCGACGACCTGGACCTGCATGTGATTTATGATGTTTCTCACAATATCGCCAAAGTGGAGCAGCACGTGGTAGACGGAAAGGAGCGGACGCTGCTGGTGCACAGGAAGGGGTCCACCCGTGCTTTCCCTCCTCACCACCCCCTCATTGCTGTGGATTACCAGCTCACTGGACAGCCAGTGCTTATTGGCGGCACCATGGGGACCTGTAGTTACGTTCTGACTGGCACTGAGCAAGGCATGACCGAGACCTTTGGAACAACCTGTCATGGAGCGGGCCGAGCTTTGTCCAGAGCAAAGTCCCGTCGTAACTTAGATTTCCAAGACGTCTTAGACAAGCTGGCAGATATGGGGATTGCAATCCGGGTTGCTTCGCCCAAGCTGGTTATGGAAGAGGCTCCAGAGTCCTATAAGAACGTGACCGACGTCGTGAACACCTGCCACGATGCTGGGATCAGCAAGAAGGCCATTAAACTGAGGCCGATTGCCGTCATTAAAGGGTAGGTCCAGTCTCAGAGGCGCCGTGGACTGGACTCCTAAGACATCGGACTCGAGGCCTGTCAGCTGCTGCCGTGCGCGCCGCAGTGGCTGGGGCAGGGGCTGCGGTCACGGGGAAAGAGCCTTGCAGGAGACGAGTGTCTGGTGGGGGCAGGGCAAATGAGCCTCTTCTTCCTTTGTCCCACGGGGGTTTGTGACTGTCTACTGGGGTGTGGGAAGGGGTCCAGAAATGCCCTACTTGGTCATACAAGTCTAGCCACCAGAGTGGACTTCCTTACCCCAAGCTCTGTGTATAGCCCAGCAGGTATCATAGAGAACATTCTAGTAAATAGGTTTTTGAACGTTTAAAAAAAAAAAAAACTGAGGGGTATGTGAATTTTTGTTGGGCTACAGGGTAATTAAACTATGCAACTTGCCTCTGTACATAATGAATTTGTGCGTTTGGGTTTTTTAATTTTTATTTTATTTATTTATTTATTTATTTACAAATAATCTTTGTCAGTTTATTAATTCCTTGGAGGACAAAGGGGAAACTTTTCTCTGACTCCATATTCCCACCCAACAATCATTCACATAGTTGTGTCTATATGCTTTTTGCTTCTTCTCCCTGCAGAGCTCTGGAGATGAGGCATTAGCTGCTCTCTTTCACAGAGTTCAAAACAGTGCTTGAAATGATCATAATGCTAAGTGATTATTTGTTGGTTATGAAAATGCTTCTCATTTGAGAGAGCTTTTAAGATTCCACACAATCAGACGTAGTCATGGCTGATGCATGCCTGTAATTCCAGAATTTGAAGGGGAGAGGAAGGGGGATCAGGACTTCAAAGCTGTTCTGACGATATAGTACATTCAAGCCCATTTAAAACCCTGGCTGTACTGGCTGTGTGTGTGTGTGTGTGTGTGTGTGTGTGTGTGCGCCAACTTGACACAAGCTGCAGTTATCACAGAGAAAGGAATCTCAGCTGAGGAAATGTCTCCATGAGATCCAGCTGTAAGGTATTTTCTCAATGAGTGATCAAGGGTGGGAGGGCCCAGCCCATTGTGGGTGGTGCCATCCCTGGGCTGGTAGTCTTGGGTTCTATAAGAGAGCAGGCTGAGCAAGCCAGGGGAAGCAAGCCAGTAAGGAACATCCCTCTATGGCCTCTGCATCAGCTCCTGCTTCCTGACCTGCTTGAGTTCCTGCCCTGACTTCCTTTGGTAATGAACAGCTTTGTGGAAATGTAAGCGGAATAAACCCTTTCCTCCCCAACTTGCTTCTTGGTCATGATGTTTGTACAGGAACAGAAACCCTGACTAAGACACCTGTCTCAAAGTTAGCCTTGTAGTGTAATCAAACTCTAGCCTCCCTCTCTTCTTTTTTACTTGTCTAGCTTATGTTGAAAAGACTTCCTTTATGTAAATGATACAAACAATTGCCTGTTTTACCAACCTTCCCTCCCTATGGGTCCTATGAGTCAAAAATGTCTGAAAACAATATTTTAGAAAATTTCAAAGGACAAAACTTGACTCCATCATGTATGAAGCACTATGTCGAATCCATGGGAATGAAGTGATATGCAGACACGCCCTGCGGTGGCCCCAGTCTCTCTCTTCCATCTCTTCATTTTCCCGTGGAGCACCACAAACTTCACATTTTACCTAATAGTCTATATTCTTTTTTAGCCAGACCTACAATACCCGCATCTATAATGAACACAAGCATAGTTTTTGTCTCTTATCATTACCTCCTAAGCAGTAGAGTGCACCAATTTATCATCAGCATTGAAGGTAATGCAACAATGATCTGATGCGCAGAAGAGGGTAGGCACAGGAGGGTGCTCACAGGAGGGTGCTCACAGGAGGGTGCTCACAGGAGGGCACTCACAGGAGGGTGCGCACAGGAGGGTGTGCACAGGAAAGTGCTCACAGGAGGGTGTGCACAGGAGGGTGTTCATAGGAGGGTGCTCACAGGAGGGCGTGCACAGGAGGGTGCTCACAGGAGGGTGCTTACAGGAGCGTGTGACAGGAGGGTGCTCACAGGAGGGTGTGCAAAAGAGGGCGTGCACAGGAGGGTGCTCACAGGAGGGCGTGCACAGGAGGGTGTGCACACGAGGGTGCTCACAGGAGGGCGTGCACAGGAGGGTGCTCACGGGAGGGTGCTCACAGGAGGGTCCTCACAGGAGGGTCCTCACAGGAGGGCGTGCACAGGAGGGTGTGTGCACACGAGGGTGCTCACAGGAGGGCGTGCACAGGAGGGTGTGTGCACACGAGGGTGCTCACAGGAGGGTGTGCACAGGAGGGTGCTCACAGGAGGGTCTGCACACGAGGGTGCTCACAGGAGGGCGTGCCCAGGAGGGCAAGTGCATAACAGAACAGCTGGTGTTAAGAAAAGACTTAAGTGAAAAAGTTTACTAGGATTGCCTTTTCAAATCAGCAAAAAATGATAGAAAACTCAATAATCATTGTTAGGATAAATGTTTTGAATATACACAGTAGTGGTTCTTACACTACACAAGACTTTAAATGCAAAAGTTTTTAAAGGAGAAAAGAGAATAAATGATAACAGCTTCAAAGTCCTAGAAGGCAGTATAGCCCTTGTGTCCAAAAGAGATTTAGCCTTTTTCCCACACACCTGAATCCACAGATGTTTAGGTCCCTTATAGAAAATGGCATGCTAATTATATCTGTGTGTAGGACCAATTAATACCTACTGTGAAACTAACGAGAGTGGAAACAGTCTGTGGTGTTTAGAGCCGAGACCTCAGGAAGTGATGGAGTGAAGAGGGTGAATCCCCCACTCTGAGTATTGATGGATTTATAAGACTAAGAAGAGGACCGGAGACCCTTAGATACACACATGCCAACTGATTTCTGCCATGTGGTGACCTGAACCACTCCAGGACTCTGACAGCAAGAAAGCAGTCACCCCTTGTCCTTCGTCCAGAACCCAATCTACATAAACCTCTTCTTCATAATCTTAGCCTGCTTCCCATGCTTCACCGCGGTAGTAAGTAGACTGACGGAATCGTGTGTCCAAGATGGCTGTAGCAGTTTGCAACAACGCAGGCTCCAGACAACAAGCAGGTACACAGTTCTTGCACTTCATCAAGAGATATAGGGACCCACTGGGTGTGTTCCTCTACATCACACGCGCACACACACACACACACACACACACACACGCACGCACACGCACACGCACATGCACACGCACGCGCACACACACAGTGTTTGTCAGTTAGAAGGAGTGTGGAGAATGGGAATGCGTGAGGCGAGGGGGGAGGAGGCTAACGCTGAAGGAAGGAGTTGGCATGCCAACGAGGGCTGGAGAACATTACTGAGAAAAGGGACGGGAGCTGGAGCGTCCCCAAGCACAGAGGCTGGGGAAACGAAGGGACAAATTCAGAAAGGAATGTGATTTAAAATGTGTGCCCATCTGGGGAGCAGAACAAAAGGCTAAGCCAGAAGGGGCAGCCTGGGAGTGGGAGCCGGGAGGGGGCTCTTTCTGAACAAGAGTGACATGGCATTGGGGCTCCAATAGCAACGAGCCGGGTGCCAAGCCTGTTTGCCCTTCGCATGAAATCACTGGTGTTCCAGGATTATCCGACACAGAACCTGCAGTGTCCACGAGATGGGAAGAAGGCGCGGAGGGGCGTCAAACAGTGCTGGGAGCTGGGACAGGGGCGGCCCTGACCAGAGATGCACAGAATGCCACATGTGGGTAACCGCTCCTGACTGGGGGCAGGAAAGGGCCTGAGCTGCCAAGCTCTGTGTCTGGGAGATCTGTTTACGTTTTTCATGCCCAGACCTTGAGGGGCCCTTTTGGCAGTGCTTCCTGGGGGCCCAGGCCTCACTCTTGGTGTCTTAGCTAAGGCTGGGCAAACAGTTCATTCAGTCTGACAGTCTGTGGACTACGGGGTTGTGAATTCTCTGGATTATCTTCAAACCCAGGTTCCGTTAGTGACTGTATTTGCTGAGGAACGCTTATAATGACTGGGTTCAGGAAGAATTAACCCAACTCGTTCTGAAAGTGACACTGTAAAAATTAGGATAACGAAAGTGTTAGGATTCTGTCTAAGCTCCACCCCACAATTACCTGGCAACAGCCAGGTACACCCCTCCCCACAGTTGCCTGGCAACAGCCAGGTAGACCTGGCCCACTATAAAAGGGGCTGCTTGCCTCTCCTCGCTCTTTCTCATCTTTCTCATCGCTCTTGCCTCTTGGCACTCTCTCCTCTCTCCTCTCTGCCCTTCTTGGGCTCTCCTCCCCTCCCCCTCTCTCCACGTGGTCATGGACAGCTTCCACTTCTCCTCTCTCTCTCTCTCTCTCTCTCTCTCTCTCTCTTTCTCTCTCTCTGCATTTCTCTGCCTCCACTACCCCATTAGCTCCCATCCTCTGCCCTGAATAAACTCTACTCTATAGCATGTCTGTGTGTGTGTCTGGTCCCTCAGGGGAAAGGGTGCTTCGGCATGGGCTCGCCTAGGCACCCCCTTCCCACAGTGCCTTCTACCATTCTCTAAACTCCTTTCCCTTTTTATGAACCCCACAGAGAGTTTATAGGAATTACCCTTGGAGAAAATGTGGTATTTGCTCAGAAGAAGTGCATTCGTTTTTGAGGCCGCTGTTAGCGTATGTCCTCATGCTCGAGAACTTTGGGGCCATCTTGTAAAAGGCGATGGTGAGAGGCCGTCCCCTGTATGCAGCACACCTCCCACGCCCTAACTCACCAGGCATCACGGTACACACCCATCATTCCAGTGCGTGGGAGGCGACGGCAGGAGGATCCGGCTGGGCTATATCGTGAGACCGTGTATCACAAGACAAAGCAAAACAAAGCAAAACAAAGTGTTGGGTGGCAGTTCATTTTTCCCCCCTGAATACGGAATCAGAAATGAAGTGAGGAGGGAGAGGGTAATCAGCTGACGGATACAAGAGTCAGAGATACTGCTAATGGTACCTGAAGTGTCCCCCCCCCTCCCGCAATGCGAGTCTCAGACGTCTAAGCAGGTGGGGCCTCTGGCCCAGCACTTGGGATGCAGAGGCAGGAGGATTTCTGAGTTCGAGGCCAGCCTGGTCTACAGAGTGAGTTCCAGGACAGCCAGGGCTACATAGAGAAACCCTGTCTCGAAAAACCAAAAAAAAAAAAAAAAAAAAAAAAAAAAAAAAAAAAAAAGCAGGTAGGGCCTCGTACTACAGCAACCACCATCCAGCCAATCAAACCCGACAAGTGGAGAATTACAAGCGTCTTGTTTTATGCCGGATACGCGTGAATGCAGATCAGGGATTGCCTTCCCAGGGCTTCCCGAGCTGATCTCGACATCACATTGAAGCCAGAAAGGAGTTTGCAGTGCATATCCGTGATTCTGATTAAAACAGACACAGAACACAAGACTGGGGAGTCAAAAGTAAGGAGAGCGCCGGGCGTTGGTGGCGCAGGCCTTTAATCCCAGCCCTTGGGAGGCAGAGGCAGGCGGATTTCTGAGTACGAGGCCAGCCTGGTCTACAGAGTGAGTTCCAGGACAGCCGGAGCTACACAGAGAAACCCTGTCTCGAAAAACCAAAAACAAACAAACAAACAAACAAACAAAGTAAGGAGAGCCTACGAGGGCTGGAGGTTGTCAGCAAAGAGGCGTGAGCTGGCCAGGCAGGGAGGTGGAGAAGAGAACGGCTTTAGGAGGCATGCAGGCAGAGACAGAAATCAGAGACCAGTACCAAGAGCGTGACGCATACTGGGCCTGTTGGCCTGTGACTGGAAAATTCCCTGACCTGATATCAAGAGAGAAGAGAAAGACACTTTAGGCCACAGTGGTGTCCCTAATGGAGGGCAGACAGAAGGAGCCCTCATCTCAGGGAAGGTGACCACGTGCAAGGCCAGGTGGGTCATCTAAGCAGGACTGAAGGAGAGCGCCCTCATGTGATTCATGGCTCTGAATGACCCCGGACAGCAAAGCCACCTCAGACCCCAGACAGCAAGCCACCTCAGACCCCAGATGTCTCTTCAGAGCGTAGAGATGCATTTCTTCAACAAAACTGTATGTCACCTTAGTGCAAAAGTCAAGAGAAATAATTTAGAGCCAAAGGAGAATTTCTCACAGGGTTCTCTGACTTCCCCGTAAATCCTCCGAGTGTTTGCAGGCCCCGCTCCTGGGACTCCCGTCCCGCTACAGCCTCTCTGCCTGTTGGCTTTCAGCGTCTGCCTCAGCGAGGAAATTGGCTATTCCAGGCTCACACAAGGAATTAAGGTCAGAACAATACTGTATTTTACAATCTAGTACAAGCTGCGTTTATCTGGGGCTTTTCATGCCTGGCATCTTAAAGCTCCTTATGATCCTTTTTTAAAAACCAGGGGTGGGGGGGTGGGGGGAGGGAGATTAAAAGGGAAACCCTTCTAAAAATTCAAACCCCCACTGAACTAAATGAGCCATTGAGAGGGAATTGGACGTAGCAGTGGCCTTCGGAATGGGAGCGGAGGAACAAGAACAAGTGTTCCTCCACTCCAGAGGAACAAGAACAACCAGAATCAAAGGAAATACCAGCTCAGAGACGGTGGCGCAGGGCCTGAAATATACCCTTGACCCTACACTCATGGGTTCAGGAATCTACTAAGGGCACAGGAATCTGTGGATGGGAGTCAGGGAACAGAGTTCTGACTCCTCCTCCTCCATGACTCTGGGAAGCCAGGCAGCACCTCAAGGCCACCTCGTGGCCCCTAAGGTGCCCGTCCCAGCCTCACTAACTGCTCTGCCATGCTCTCATTGTACCAAGGCAGAATGTGTTCCAAGTGGTTTTTGGATTCCAACCCTAATCCCGGTTCCTGGCCCTCCCATTCTTGGTTCCACTTGACCATGATGCCTGTCTTTCTTGGGAACCTCCCTTCTCTCCTCTCCTCTCCTCTCCTCTCCTCTCCTCTCCTCTCCTCTCCTCCCCTCCCCTCCCCTCCCCTCTCCTCTCCTCTCCTCTCCTCTCCCCTCCTCCTCCCCTCTCTACTCTCCTCTCCTCCCTTCCCTTCTCCCCTCCCCTCCCCTCCCCTCTCCTCTCCTCTCCTCCCCTCCCTTCTCCCTCCCCTCCCCTCTCCTCTCCTCTCCACCCCTCCCCTCCCTTCTCCCCTCCCCTCCCTTCTCCCCTCCCCCCTCCCCTCTCCCCTCCCCTTTCCCCTCCCCTCCCTTCTCCTCTCCTCTCCTCTCCTCTCCTCTCCCCTCCCCTCCCTTCTCCTCTCCTCTCCTCTCCTCTCCTCTCCTCTCCTCTCCTCTCCTCTCCTCTCCTCTCCTATCCTCTCCTCTCCTCTCCTCTCCTCTCTAGTTCTCAACACCCTGACTCTTAAATGGGTCCTGTTTCGAGAGCCAGTTCCCTGTCAGATCCCCTCTGATGAAGTCATTCCTTCAAAGAATGACACACACCATGTGCTCATCGCCATGACTCCACCTCTCGTGAAAGAACTCTCCAGTGTGAGCAGAGGGGGCTGGGACTCAAAGTGGCGGTTGCTAGCCTTTCAGAGTTCAGGTATCCACCGAGCACTGGGGAGCTAGAGAGAGTTTATTCTGTTTGTCTTGTTTTGTTTTTTCAGACGCGTAGGAAATGCATGTGATCATCTTGGGCTATTAACAAAAGGAATGCCGTGGGCCTCCCCGGTTCGTGCCGAGGCCTCTCTGATCCTTCCAATGAACAAATCGTGGCATAGCTTTGTTGTCCTTCCTGCTGTTTTCTTGGAACAAAGACCCAGAGCGAGATGAGATTGGTCATAAGAATATTTTGAAATGACCTTTAGAAAGGTTTTGTTTTTATTTTCTATTTTTAATTGTGTGTATCTGTGCATGGGTATGAGCACAAGAGTAGAAGCATTCTCAGAGGCCCGTGGGATCAATTCCTCAGGAGCTGGAGTTACGGGTGCCGTGAGCCCCTCACATGGGCTCGAGAGTTGAACCAGGATCCTCTGAAAGAACATTATATGGTTTTAACTGCCAAGCCATCTCTCCAGCCCCCAAATTACATTTTTTTAAAGAAAAGGTTATAAATTATACATTTTGTGAAAGTCTGACCTCTTCCTCCCAGAGATTTTAGGATAAATAGGATTTCAGGGCTTGCACAATTCTGTGCATGCTGCTTGGCGCATGGCCACTGGGTGCTCAGTACCAGCACATGTCCACATCAAGCTAAATAGTTGTGCTATGGCATGGATCTAGAATTGACCTGAGACTTTTCTGCCCCTTCCTGCTCCATACTTGAATCCTTTACTCCTATCCTGAGATATTTTTCTCCTTCTTGAATAGTTTGGACAAACATCTTCTTAAGGCCGTATTCTCCCGAGGCCCTGAGAAAGGCTGGCACAGTCAGTAGCCCAGAAGAGCCTGGGCGTATGAGTTGGGAGGTTTCACCACATCTTGCTGATGTAGCTTGAATGAGGCATTAGTAGCTCTGCTCCTTGGCCCCACCCTCTGTATAAATAAGTGTATTCAATAAAGTGGTACCTAAGTCGCTCACGGTTCCAACACACATGCTTTTGTGATTTAATTAACATTTTCATACAATATGTTTTGATTATATTCCCCCCTCTCTCTTTCAAAATCAAAACATAACAAAACACCCACAACCCCTCCCAACATACACACACAAATTAAAAGAAGCAAAAGAATAAAAAAGACAAAACATTGTCTGTCTTAGTCAGGGTTTCTACTCCTGCAAAAAACATCATGACCAAGAAACAAGTTGGGGAGGAAAGGGTTTATTCAGCTTACACTTCCACATTGCTGTTCATCACCAAAGGAAGTCAGAACTCGAACTCACACAGGGCAGGAACCTGAAGGCAGGAGCTGATGCAGAGGCCGTAGAGGGGTGCTGCTTACTAGCTTGCTTCCCCAGGCTTTCTCAACCTGCTCTCTTATAGAACCCAGGACTACCAGCCCAGGGATGGCACCTCCCACAGTGGGCTGGGCCCTCCTGCCTGGATTACTAATTGGTAAAATGCCTTACAGTGGATCTCATGGAGGCATTTCCTCAAGGGAGGCTCCTTTCTCTGTGATAACTCCAGCCTGTGTCAAGTTGACAAAACCAGCCAGTACCATGTCCAAATGAAACAACAAAGTTTACAAAACAAAACATGGAGTTGTTCACATCATCTTGGCCAGCTACTCCTGGGTATAGGGACTACCCTGGAGAGCGCTTCAGATAGCCAGTGACGCTTCATTGGTGAAAATTGATGTGATCTTTGACAGCAGATATCCATTGCAAATGGTTGGGTATGGGCGGGAGCCCCTGCCTCTTCCATCCACTCATGAGGACTCTATCTGGCTTGAACTCATGCAGGGCTTGTGCTGCCACAGTCTGAGGTCCTATGTGTGTCAGCCCCACTGTGTCTGGAGGAGGCCATTTCCTTAGAGTCATCCGTCACCTCTGGCTCCTACAATCTTTCTGCCTTCTCTTCACATAGATCCCTGAACCCTGAGGGCAGAGCTTTGATAGAGACAGCTCACTTTGGACCGAGTTCTCCACAGATTCTTAACTCTTTGCACATTGTCCAGTTGTGACTCTCCCAACGAATTCCCATACACTACAAGAAGAAGCTTTTCTGATGAGAGTTGAACAAGGCACTGATCTATGGGTATAATGCACATCTCTAGGAATCATTTTAAAGTATGTTCCTTTAGTGGAGTAATAGTATTAGACACCCCCCACCCCTGGCCCACACCTGTCTAGTCTCAGGTGCCTGGTCACTTTAGCAGTGTCAGGTATGGATTCCATCTCATTGCATGGGTCTTTTCTTTTTCTTTTTCTTTTTTAAGATTTATTATTATATCTAAGTGCACTGTAGCTGTCTTCAGACACACCAGAAGAGGGTGTCAAATCTCTTTACGGATGGTTGTGAGCTACCACGTGGTTGCTGGGATTTGAACCTAGGACCTTCAGAAGAGCAGTCAGTGCTCTTAACTACTGAGCCATCTCTCCAGCCCTATTGCATGGGTCTTAAATCCAATCGAAAAGTGGTTGGTTACTCTGATAACCTTTGTGCCACTTCTGTGCCAGTTCATAGTGCAGGCAGGTTGCCACTTCAGGTCACAGGGTTTGTAGATGGGTGATATTGATGATAACGTTTTTCATCTGATACCATGCAGAGTAAACTCCAGAAACAGGAATGCTAGTCAGTCGAGGTGAAGCATCTAGTTAGGCACCGGCTGGAACTGTATGTGTTTGATCACATAAATAATAGTTGCCTTCAGCAAAGGGGCCTTACTGTCAAGTGATGGAGAAGAACCAGTTGCCTTGGAAATGGACCCATTTCAGGTACTGGAGGTTTTACTAGGCTGGTATAGAATGTCTTGTTGGAGCAATAAGATCTTGAATTTGGTGATTCTGTTTAGATTCCTTTCATTTATGTATGTTTTAGGAAGCTTTTACAATGGTAGGTTTCTGTGTGGTTCTGCAAATGGCCTTTAATGGTCCCTCCTGTGTGTACTCCCTTACCCTTATCTCCCATCCCTCTCCCTAGTTAATACTCCTATTCGTGGCTCCTTTTTATCTCTCCATAACACTGTGTGCTGCTTTTCCTTCCTTGGGGGAATCTTCTCTGCCTCAACGGTCCCTTACAAGGTACCTAACCTTTGTGGTTATTTGGGTTGTAGCACACATGTTGAAAGCTTAAATGCTAACATCTGTATATGAGAAAACATAGAAGATTTGTCTTTTTGGGGGGGTTGGGTCCCATCTCTTGCTCCATCCATTTACCTGCAAATTTCAGTTTTCTTAAGTGCTCAATAATATTTTATGTAAATGTACCATATTTTGATTATCCATTCATCAGTTGTTTGGCTTGTAGTCTGTTTCCAGTTTGGAGATATTATGAACAGAGCAGCAATGAATATGGATGACCCCTATCTCTGTAGGAGGATGTAGAGTCCTTTGGGTATATTACTGAGAGTGATATAGGTGGGTCTTGAAGCAGATCAATACCCAATTTCCCAAGGAACCTTCACACTGATTTCCACAGGGGTGATGACAGTTTGTACTCTATCAGCGAATAAGTGTTCCCCTTTCCCTGAATCCTCCCTAAGCTGAGCTGTCATTGTTTTTAATTGATCTCAACTATCCTGACTGCTATAAGATGAAATCTCAAAATAATTTTAATTTGTGTTTCTCTAATCTCTAAAAAACGTTGAACACTTGTTTAAATCTTTCTCAGCTAGCTGTGATTCATATTTTGAAAGCTCCCTGTTTAGGTACCTACTCCATTTGTAAATTAGACTGTCTTCTTGATGTTAAGTTTTCCTTTTTGAGTTCTTTGTATATTCTAGATAATCACCCTCTGTCAGATATATATAATTGGTAAAGATCTTTATCCATTCCATAGGCTGTCACTTTGTCAGGAGGATACTGCCTTTCACTAATCAGAAGGTTTTCACTTCCATGATGCCCCATTAATTAATTGTTGATCCTGGTGCCTGTGTTATCAGTGTTCTGTTCAGAAAGTTCTCTGTTGTGTCAATGAGTTCACTATCTCTTCTACCAGAACCAGGCTATGTGGTCTTACTTGGAAAGAAGTGGTGTGCCTGGGGTAGACATGGGTCTATTTGCTCTCTTCTGCATACAGCCATCCAGGCTGGTTTAGCACCATTCATGGAAGATACAATCTTTTCTCTAGTGTGCATTTTTAGCTGCTTAGCCATAGGTCTGCAGATTTATTTCTGGGTCTTCAATTAAATTCCATTGATCATGTTTTCACGCCAAGGCCATGCTGTTTTTATTACTATAGCTCTGTAATACCTGAAATCTGGGTTGGTGATAACTCCAGCAATTATTTTATTGTCCCAGATTATTTTTAACTATCTCTAGGTTCTCTGTGTGTATGTGTGTGGGGGGGTGCTTCCATATGAAGTTAAGACTGCTTTTTCAATTTCTGTTAAAAAATTGTGTTGAAATTGTTTTCATTTAATCTGTAGATAAGTTTTCATGGGATAGTCATCTTCAGTATGTCTATCCTATAAACCTGTAAGTATGGGTCATTTCATCAATTTATTTCTTCAATTTCTTAAAGTTTTACTGTAAAAGTCTTTCACTTGTTTGGTTAAAGTTATCTCAAGATAATTTGGGGGCTACTGTGAAAGGTACTGTTTTCTTAGTTTGTTACTCTGTATATTTATCATTTGCAAATAGGAAGGCTACTGTATTTTGTTTAATAATTTTTTTTATTCTGCTACTTTGCCGAAAGTGTTTGTAAGCTCTAGAAGCTTTTGGTGGAGTTTTAAGGGGTTTTTATGTATAAAATGTTATCATCTGCAAAGACAGATACTCTGGCTTCTTCCTTCCCTATGTGTATCTCTTTGCCCCCTTTCAGTTGCCTTATGTTTCTAGCTAAGACTTAAAGTACTATATTGAATCAGAAAGGAAAGGGTGGACATTCTTGTATTGTTCCTGATTTTGGTGGAAATTCTTTGAATATCTCTCTCTTTAGGTTGATATTGGCTGTAGACTTGCTATGAATTGCTGTTATTATGTTGAGATATGTTCCCTACATCCTTAGTTTCTCCAAAACTTGTATCATAAAGGGATGTTAGATCGTCTCAAAAACCTTTTCTGTCTCTAATGAGATGATCACATGGTTTTGGTCTTTCAGTCAAAAGTGTCTTTATGTGGTTGATTATGTTTCTTGTTTTACATATTTTGAACTTTCATTACATCTCTTGGATGAAGCCAACTTGATCAAAGTAATCTTTTTTAGGTGTTCTTGGATTCAGTTTACAAGTATATTACCGAGAATTTTTGATTCTGTGTTCATAAGAGATGTTATCCTAAAATTTTTTTCTCTTTTTTTTCAAGTTGGGTCTTTATGCAGTTTTGTTATTAGGATAATAGTGGCTTTGTTCTTTCAGTTTCTCATTTGTGGAATGATTTAAGGAGTGTTGGGGTTAACTTTCCTTCGAAGGGTTGGTAGTTCTTTATTGCATTTGTCTGGTTCTGGCCTTGACTTTTGGTTGGGAGATTCATGTGGGTTGTTATTTCACATGGGCAGTGTAGACCTGTTTAAATTGATCATTTGATCTTATCTAACTTTGCTAAGTCATATACACCAAGAATTTTATCTATTTCTTTTAGGTTTTCCATTTTGGTGAAAACAGATTTAAAAAAATAAAAGAATGTCCTTATAATTCTCTGAATTTGCTTGGTGTTAATTATAATGTCTCCCTTTGTCATCTCTAATTTTATTAATTTGAATAATCTCTCCATCTTTCTTCAGTTTGGCTAAGGGCTTGTCAAGCTTTTGATATTCTCAAAAAGCCAACTTTTCATTTTATTAATTTTTTGGTTTTGATTTTGTTGTTTCTATTTCATTAATTTCAGCCCCAAATTTGAATTTTTCCCATATATTTGGGGGGTATTGTTTCTTCTTTTTTCTAAGGCTTTCTGGTGGTTACTAATATATTGCTCTAGTTTTGTGTTTTTATTTAGTGTAGGCACTTAGTGCTATGAATTTGCCTCTAATGTGTTCTATAGATTGGGGTATGTTGTGTTTTCATTTTCATTCAATTATAGAAGTTTTTATTTTCCTTCTTACTCTCTGTCATTCTGTAGGGCATTGTTCAGCTTCCACAAGTTTGTATGCTTTCTGTTGTTTCTATAGTTATTGATAGCCAGCTTTAATCCATGGTGATCAGATAGGATGTGGGGTGTTATTTCAATTTCCTTATACTTACTGAGACTTGTTTTGTGTCCTTATATGTGGCCAATTTTGAAAAAAAGTTTCCCTGAGATGCTAAGGATAAAATATATTCGGTAATGCTTGGGTAGAATGCTCTGTAGAGATCCACTAGTTCCATTTGATTCATGATGCTATAACTCCATTTCACTGTTATGTTTTGTCTAAATGACCTACTTATTGATGTGAGAGAGAAGTATTCACTTTACTCACTATCACCATATGAGGGTCAATATGTGATTTTAATTGTGTTTAAAAGTGTTTCTCTTCTGAACTCAGAAGCCAGTTGTTTGGTGCATGAATGTTTAGAATTGAAAAGCCTCTTGAATTTTTCATTTAATGAGTATATAGTGTCTTTCTCTAGCTGTTCTGATTAATCTTGATTTGCCATCTATTTTTTTTAGGTATTAAAATAGCTACACCTGCTTGCTTCTTGGGTAGATCTACTTGGAATATCTTTTCCTATTCTTTTACCCTAAGGTATTATCTGTCCTTGATGGTGAGATGTGTTTCTTGGACACAGGAAAAAAAAGGATTTTGTTTTCTAATCCAACCTGCTATTCTGCATCTTTTTTAGGGTTGGGGGGAATGGATAGCATTAATATTGAGTTATTAATGAGCAGTCTTTACTGATCCTTGATGTTTTATTGTTCAAGCTTGTCAGCCCCCTCTTTTTATTATTCTTGGATTATTTATTTCCTGTGTCTTTTTGGGTACAGTTAACTTTATGACTTAAGTTTTCCATCTGATGCCTTTGTAGAGCTAGATTAGTAGAAAGAAATTATATAATTTTCTTCTTCCCCTGCCAATTGATGGTTTTGCTGCTGGGTATAGTCATCTGGGTTGGCATTTGTGGTCTTTCAGAGTTTGTAGAACATCTGTTCAGGCCCTTCTAGAGTTCAAACTCTCCATTGGAAAGTAAGGTGTTATTCTAATGGGTTTGTCTTTAAAATGCAAGTTGCACTTTTTCCCTTGCAGTTTCTAATATCCCCTCTATGTTCTGTACATTTAGTGTTTTAATTATTATTTCTTTTATAGTTTTGCCTATTTGATATTCTATATGCTCCTTGTACCTTGATAAGCATCTCTTTCTTTAGATCAGGAGAATTTTCTTCCATGACTTTGTTAAAAATATTTTCTGTGTCTGACATTAGTTTCTCCTCCTACCTATATTCATTATATTTGCAGGTTTGGTCTTTTCATGGTGTCCCAAAAGTCCTGGATGCCTTCTATCTGGAATTTTTCTGTTTAACATTTTCTTTTATTGAATGATCCATTTACTTTGTCTTCAAGGCCTGAAATTCTCTCTTCCACATCATATAATCTGTTTTTGAAGCTTACCTCTGAAGTTTTTGTTTGATGTCTTACAGTTTTCATTTCCAGTTTTATCTCAGTTTGAGTTGTCTTTCATGATTCTGTTTCTTTGTTAAATTCTACTTGCATGCCTTGAAATGTTTCCCTTATCTCATCCAACCATTTGTTTGTGTTTTATGGTCTTTATTAAAGCATTTATTCATATCCTCTTTAACACCCTTGCACATAATCATAATTTGTATTTTGAAGTCTTTTTTGTGTTTTGCTAAACTACTTTTCTCAGGACCCATTGCAATAGAATTGCAGGCTTCTGAAGGAGGTGCATTGTTTTGGCTGTTCATTGCATGGAGAAAGAAGTGGGAGATGGAGAGATGTGAGAGGAAATAGGAGAGGGGGGGATAGAGCTGAAGTTGTGGTGTTTACAGTGTTTATTAGAGTAGATATCTGGGCTTGTCTTATTGGTTGGATATTCTGCTGTTTGGTTGGTGTTGCCCACTGTGAATCCTAAGCAACTGCAGGGGTGGTAGTATCCTTAGTAGAACATGTTTCTGTGGGTTGGGTGGTGACATAAGAAGTGGATATAGGCTAGAAAAAAAGACTGAGAAGGACTAAGGGAAAGGTCTAGTGGGACCCTGGGCAAGAACTAAAAGGTGGAATCCTCAGGGAATGGAAGAAGTTGGAGAGAGGGTTTCCACAGACTGGCTGCAGTGAACTAAGAGTAAATCTGGAGAGTATATACATGTTTTGCAAGAGATTCCATATATTACCATTCAACTCCTCTGAAACATATAACAGCGATATTCTTTAAACTCAGATCTTCAAATTTAAACACAAACATGGTTTCCTCCATCTAACCAGTACTAAAATAAAGCATCTTGGCTGATGGCAGAGAGGACACAGAAACAGTGAACTCTGGAGTAATTGGGATGATGCTGCAATCACTCCATACACAACGTGCGTGCCTACCAATCTGACTTCCACCTGCCAATACTCACCCTTGCCTAAAGGGTTTGGAGGCCCTCAGAGGCCCCTCTATTTTCAACTATGGTGCTCTGTGATGTCAATATCTCTAGAAACTGTCCCTTACCAAGGTCTACTGCAAACTGATGGATACACTCCCACATACTCTGGCCTCTTAATCTTCTGATAGGGTAAAACTGGAGTGCTGCTCACCATGCCAGAACTATGTCCCCATTGCCAACGGTGGGACTGCTGCGTAGGGACTTCCTGTTCGTCATGGTCACTAACCAGTCTAATTCCTTGTTTCCTTAAAGGCATTTCCTAGGATCATTTCTCCAACTATTTTCTCTCCAATCTCAAAGGATGCTTCTGGGGACCAGGAGGGCCAAACCAAGATCAATAGTTCTACTTTTTAAAGAGAACACTTTGTTCTAGTGTTTCATAGGAGTTCAATCCAATAGCTCATTTATTCCTTCAAAAATACATGCCGTGCTCCCACAGGAATAGGCACTGAGCTATGCCTGGAAAAACTAAGTACATGTTGTGTGTTCTGGGAGCACTTACCTGTGAATTCTCATATGAGGCAAAGCATCATGGGACCATAGTACTGCCAACCTTTGTTAGACACAGCAAGGTCCAGATGCAGCCGCTGAGCATCCACGGATAAAAGGCCTAGCTCTGAGAAGCTTCTTGTCTGACACCCACTATTTTCCCCAGCTCCCACAGCACAAAAGTCTCTTTATAATAAGAAGCATCAGAGGGTAGTGCTGGCAAATTCTGCTCGGCTAAATGAAAAGCTGGAAGAAAGAGCCAGGCTGCAACCTTTGTGTTTTCCCAGGTGTCTGTTCCCATCAGAGGCACTTCCACTATCTGACCTGCTGTGGTGGGGTTCATTCAGGTCTTTGAAGCCTACAGCCCTCTGGCCATTAATCCTTCCCAGCAGCCTGGGAAGAGATGTTGCTACAAGGATGGGCTTCTGCACGTCTCAGAGAGCAGAGTACCTCTGAGTGTTAGTATTCAGCAGAATCCCTCATGGATCGGCTCCCATCTGTCTGCCTGCCTGCATGTCCACTTGTCCACCTCTAACCCTTTCGCAGGCCCTCACTCCTCTCCCCCCCCACAATAAACCTTTTACAGCAGGTGTTTTGCACCGGGTAATTTCCAGGGGGCAGGGAGGCACTTTGGAGTGGGCCCGTCAAGGGTACCCTCCTCACCAAATTATAGTTCATAACACTGAGGAGCAAAGGGAAGCATGCAGACTGCACAGTGCCATCGGGGGATCCCAAGGAGAATCCACAAATTTTAAAAATGAATCAAAATGTACATAACAGGGCTGCAGGGCTGAAAAATGGCATCAAAGCAGCTGAATAAATGGTGTGCCTGGAACCAGCCACCACTTGTCACTTTCCAGGAGGGCCCTCCCCAAGGTGGAAAGATTCCTATACCAAGTTGTGCGGCAAGAGGGACCCCTTACTTACCTTTCTGCTATCCCAACAGAGGTCCCATTTGCACTATTTGCATGGGAACTTGCCAACCCAGTTCTAGAATTTCCTTATACGGACACAAACCAAAACAATATCCCCTAGCCTTAACTTCAGTCGATATTGGTTACCAGTCAAATGAACTGAGTTAAACATTAATGACATTGCATTCAGATCAAATAATCAAGATGGTCATTGAGCACATTTTCAAAATCCCCTACATGGTGGCAGGGGTTGGGGGGGGGTGACCTACTATGGTGGAAAGGACCTAGTTGAATTTTTTAAAAGATTTTTTTTATGGCTTAGGGGTTTTTTGTTTTGTTTTTGTTTTGGTTTTGGTTTTTGGTTGTTGTTTTTTTCTGCATTTATGCATCAAATGAATGCAGTGCCCACAAAGGATACAAGTGGTCATCAGATTCCCTGGAATTGAAGTTACAAGTGGTTTCAGGCACACAGGTTCTGGGAATCAAACCTGGGTAGGCTGGGTCCTTTTAACTGTTCTCCCCTGCCCTTAATCGAACTTTTGTCTGCTTCTGAGTACACATTAAGTCCAGCTTCAGTGAGGGAACTCAACCCTTTACTCTTCCAAAAAACAATTCCCCCTCTTTTTTGATATCACATCTCTGGATGGATCAATACATAAATGGCCTAGATCTAATTTTAAATTTATATCTGAATGGTTAAAATGTGGTATTTTCCCATCTAAGTGCAGCTTGTCTCATTTAACACGATGAACTCTAGTTCCATCCTTTTTTCCTACAGATGACATTTCATTTTCTCTTTTAACGTTGGCATATAAAGTAAGGGGATTCAATATGGCGTATATGCCTCTATGCTATGTTCTTATCTGTCCAAGTAAGTTTTCACTCACCCCTTGGGCTCTAGGGGGAGCTGGAGGAAGAAGAATGAGGGATTGCTAAGATCAAGATATATTATATACGTATGTGATATTTTCAAAGATTAAATAGAAAAGTTTTACTCTCATCAAAAAAACTTTTTCCAAGTATTAGACTTTGTGGGTTATACGTTTTTTTTTTTTTTTTTAAATCCCTTCAGTGCTAACCATTTGGCCATATACGGAGAACAACATGTTGCATCATTTCTGTAAACTAATAGTTCTTGTTTTTAATTCTTGCCATAATACGGCATCTATCGCCTTTATCCTAAATGACAGAAGAAAAATTTGCATGATTGATTATTTTGCCGTACTCAATCTCATGGAAGGTCTGAGGCTTGATGTCTGCTGTTCACATAAACATATCCTTTTGGGTTGGAGTGTTTAGCTGTATCTTTGTACCTTGTGTGTCACGTGCTCTCTTCCTAGCTAGGATTCCGCTGGTCCTCCAACCAATCATGACCGCGCCTGTCCCTTGCAACATAGGCAGGAAGAGGAGCAAAGTTGCCTTGGCCGCCTCTTATTTAAAGGCTGAGCTGAGCTCTGCGGGCTGTTGGTCAGCTTATCACGCTCTTTTTCAGGCAGACACATGATAGGCTTCCCAAGGAGAAGTGGAAGGAAATTTTCAGGCACATTAACTTTCAGCCTCTGGACTCGGGACGAGGCATGGCTCGATGGGTTGGTATCAAATTTGTCCTTAATGACTCTTATCCAACATTCCTATCTTATTACAGGCAGCTGCAGAAGAACCCACAATCCCAAATGTGCCTTCAAGAGCACAGGAGGATTAAATAGTGCATGAACGATTTCCTCACAGGTCTGTCAGCCTTAAATTTTGGAACACGCACAACATGACTCAGAGTCTCAGGGCTGGCAGGGACAGTGAGTGGTGTTGCTGACTTTCTGCATATAACTTTTTAAACAGAAAATCCATTTCAGGAATAGTAACTTTTACTTTCATTTCTACCGTATTTTGCAAACTAGAGCCGCACTCCTCGAAACTGAAGCCACTGGATACACACAGCTATTGACTAGTTAAAATCATAAAAGCTATAAAATAGTCAAAAATTTAGCTAGTTTGAACAGAGACGGGAAGCATGCATAAAATAACGCACCAAATCTTGGAAGACTGAATATGAAAAAAAAAGAATAAAATTGTTCAGCGATATTTTAACTTACTGTAAATTGAAGTAATGCTAATTTGCACCTACAGGGCTTCCTGAAAATATAACATTAGGCTAAATTTCATCTGATCTTTTTGGCTTTCTAACTTAGCCACCACAAAGCTTGAAACTGTATATATATGGCTCACACACGTAGCTTATATTCTTTACAATGCTTATTTCTTGTTAATGTTAAAGAGGATGTTTCTCTCTCAAGAACCAGAAACTCTTTAAGAATTTACCCATGTGCACACTAAGAAGGACCCACAGTTTCATGGGTACCTACAGAAGACATGAGACTCCTGAGTGAAAGGCACTGGAACGGTTGTTGTCACTCACAGCTGTGGCGGTAGCAGGGTGACAGGATATTCACACCAATGCATAAGCCCCAAGACCCGGTGGGCTTGAGGACGCACACTTGGTATTCGTACCAAGTGGGGGAGGGGCTCCAGACTTAGAGAAACTGATTCTTCTATAAGTGCAGGAAGCATACTCCCTACTCTACTGTCTCTTTCTTCAAACACTGCTAAGAACTAAGTAACCCTCAGGACATGATCAGGAACACAGGATAGTCAGTGCATGGTTTACATATGTCCAAGGATGCGAGAGACCCCACAGAACTGTTCCCTGGAACTCTCTACAAGCCGCCTTAGCCCATACATTTATTTTCAACTTATTATTTCCTGAAGAACATATATTGTTCAGAAGGGAACATTCATATCTCCGTCACTAATTCTGAAAGCACTCCTGGCTCCTTTTTTATTTTTTATTTTTGTTGGATATAGTCTATATTTACATTTCATTTCCCTTTTTCTGGTTCTCTGCCCCCCAAAGGTCCCCCATGCCCCTTTCCCTCCCCGTGTTCCCCCATCCACCCCTTCCCACTTCCCTGTTCTGGTATTCCCCTACACTGATGCTTTGAGCCTTTCCAGAACCAGGGTTCACTCCTTCCTTCTTGTTGGACATCATTTGGTATGTGGATTGTGTCTTTGGTTCCCAGAATTCTAGGCTAATATCCACTTATCAGTGAGTGCATACCATGGGTATTCTTTTGAGACTGGGTTACCTCACTTACTATGATGTTCTCCAGCTCCATCCATTTCTCTAAGAATTTCTTGAATTCATTGTTTCTAATGGCTGAGTAGTACTCCATTGTGTATATATACCACATTTTTTTTGTATCCATTCCTCTGTTGAGGGACATCTGGGTTCTTTCCAGCTTCTGGCTATTATATATAAGGCTGCTATGAACATAGTGGAGCATGTATCCTTATTGCATGCTGGTGAATCTTCTGGGTATATTCCCAGGAGTGGTATGGCTGGATCCTCTGGAAGTATCATGTCCAGTTTTCTGAGGAACCACCAGAATGATTTCCAGAGTGGTTGTACCAGCTTGCAGTCCCACCAGCAGTGGAGAAGTATTCCTCTTTCTCCACATCCTTGCCAACACCTGTTGTTTCCTGAGTTTTTCATCTTAGCCATTCTGACTGGTGTGAGGTGGAATCTCAGGGTTGTTTTGATTTGCATTTCTCTAATGACTAATGATGTAGAACATTTTTTAAGGTGTTTCTCAGCCATCCAAATTTCTTCAGGTGAAAAGTGTTTGTTTGTTTGTTTGTTTGTTTGTTTGTTTGTTTTTAGCTCTATACCCCATTTTTGATAGGGTTATTTGGTTTCCCAGAGTCTAATTTCTTGAGTTCTTTATATACATTGGATATTAGCCTTCTGTCAGATGTCGGGT
Source organism: Apodemus agrarius (assembly GCA_964023405.1). Lineage (NCBI taxonomy): Eukaryota > Metazoa > Chordata > Mammalia > Rodentia > Muridae > Apodemus > Apodemus agrarius. The sequence goes on from OZ030020.1 coordinate 30,874,919, forward strand.
TGGTGAAGATCCTTTCCCAATTTGTTGGTTGCCGATTTGTCCTTTTGACAGTGTCTTTTACCTTGCAGAAACTTTGTAATTTTATAAGGTCCCATTTGTCTATTCTTGATCTTAGAGCATAAGCTATTGGTGTTCTGTTCAGGAACTTTGGCTTCTTTAATGAATCAAGTGCCATAATGTCTCTCAAGCCTGCTTCCCTCCTGTTGAACAAATTTTCTGGAAATCACTACAACCAAATTTTACTGGTGGAGCCTTTGACGCTGTTGATTCAAAGAGAGAAATCAGAAAATACAATTAAAAGGGAGATTTCTCCAACATGGATGTTTATGAAACACTGGAATCCCAGGTCCTTTACAGTTGCTTAGCTAGATAGTGATGGTAGATCTGCTTCGGGCCCTGACTCCAGACTTCCGGGTCCCATGACAGCATACAGGTCTAAACAGGCTCTGCCTTGCACCCTGGAACTTTATCCCTTCAAAGCATTTTACAAACAACAAATAACTGATTTTAAGAGGACAGTTGTGGTGAGCTTGATCATTAAGTATTATTATCCAGGTTTGTCTGGTGTAAATCACTCGTCTAAGGCTTCAGCAGTCAAGAGTTGAAAGGGAGAAACGGTTTCAGAGAAGCAGGCTTCCGCTCTACATTAACATCCTTGGACCAAGTCTATCTTTGCATTTAAAACCATTTTGTCCTGTCGTGCTAAATACACTCAATAAGATCTCTCTGTGTAATGCTGTGTTCTTCTGTCCTGTTGCTTATAGACAATTTGTTTTAATTCTTTTAAAGTCATCACTACAGTCCTCCATCTGCCCTTGAGGGGACAGATTCTAGGATGTATGCAGTCACCAAGATCCGCTGATGCATAATATTCATGTAACTTCAATATGTCCACCTGTATATTTAAATCATCTTTAAATTACTTATAGTGTCTAATGTGGTGCCAGTGCATTATAAACAGTTGTTAAACGATGTTGTTTGGAATAAAGACAAGAAAAAAAGTCTGTACACGGTCAGTGTAGTGCGATTGTTCACCTTAGAATACTTTTCTTAGGATCTACTCCTGCAGAATCCGCTGATGCGAGATTTATTCCTCACTGCTTTCACTCATTTAAATTGATAACAGATGCATAGATTTAAAAAAAAAAAAAGGAGATGCATTTTCGAAAAAAATCCTAAGCTCTATTTTTCTCTGTCACTTAATTCTTCTCTGTTAATCTCGTGTGAATGTTTCCACAGGCAAGCCATGTGCATATAAGAACACCCCTGAAATTATGCAAGTGTTATATAAACTGTGCACATGTTTGTGCATATAGCTTTTCTCAGTCTCTAAACTTTAAAGATTACTTCACATCAGTAGTGCCCTTTTAATTACACTGTATACTGTTTAGTCGGGGTTGAGGGTTATGTAGGTTGTTTTCACCTCTGCCTGTTATAAGCACGATCTATTTAGACAATGCTTACCTACAGCTGTCAGGTTCCCCAGGAGATATCCTTACGCCTCTGGAACTTCTTTGAATATGAAATGTTCCTCACCAGCTCATTTGTTGGTAAGTGGTCCCGATCTGGCATCACTATTTGGAGACATTGTAGAAAGTTCAGGAAATATTTTAGGAGGAGGAAGTAAGCCAATGGGGACATACATGAAGGTTCTGCCTGATGCCCTGCCTGGTCCTTGCTTGCTCTGCTTTCTAAATGCCATAAAGTGAGTTACCTCTACAGAATCCGGGGTGGGAGTGGGGTGAGGGCATGAGCTATGAACTGAACCCCCTGAAACCATGAGCCAAAATTTAAAGTCTCCTCTTTACGTTGTTCTCTCGGAAATTTATCACAGCATCGCGAGAGTAATGCGTGAGAGAATTCTGAAACCTGAAGAAGAGTGAGAGGCACTTTCCGGAAGTGAGAATCTATGGAATACAAACCAGCCAATCAGCCTTCAGCTTCCAGTGGTGTCGTCAGGTGGTTACAGCTAAAGGGTCTAGTGAGCTAACGGCCATCTGAAGCAAGTTGGTGCTACTGACTCTATGGGTGCTGATGGACCAAACCAAAGTGACGATCCAGCCATGAACACGCAAGGAGGCTCAGGAGTCAGTCTCTTCAGGGTTCTGGCAGAGGCTGGCGGCTTTCGGGAAGGCATGCCTGTGGTCCTTATGCCACTCTACCACAAAGCGATGACATGTCAGAGTGGTTCCATTGAGGCTTCATTCCTGACTGATGACCATAACCTTCTTTCGTTCTCTTTGAGACCCACAGACTAACCATTCAGAGTCTGCCAGCTGTTACATAACATTAAGCCTTTGTTTTACTTGTTATTAGTCATCAAACCCACGTTGAACATGCGCCTTTTGATCAAAGATCCTGGGATATGCTAAAAAAACAAAAACAAACACCAACCAAAAAAAAAAAAAAAAAAAACACCTCAAGGATGAAAACAATTAAAGACGCTGATGTGACTCCTGTTATCAAGTCAGGAAGCCTGCCTGTGGACATGATGGTAGGATAGGGAACTGCCCATTGTATGGATCAGAGATTCAGGGTCAGGCAAACACCTTTGGCTCGCCAGCATTCCCCAAGAAACACTCTATACAAAGAGCCTGGTCAACAGAAAGCTATTTAACCCTGAAAGACTGAGAGGAACCAGACCATCCAGTGTACGAGCTCACAAGCCATAGTCCATCCAGACAGCTGATATTTTTAAAAGCAATAACACCCCAATGGGCAGGAGACATAAATTCAGTCCTGTAACTCTAATAAGCGCTGTCATCAGAGGTAACTACTATGGGGCTAGAGGTATATCTCAGTGGTGGAACACATGCTTAGCATGCACAAAGTCTTGCCTTTAATCAATTCTCAAAGTTTAAAAAAAAAACCAAACTTATTTATCACAGAGCATGAGTGCTTCCAAAAAGTTAAATTGTATAGCTATACAGTGGCATACACTTGAGACCTGTTAAGTCTCACCATAGTTTTTTTTTTTTTAATTTTAATTCAATTTAGTAAATTCAACAAATACATCTCTAGTACCTGTTATGGATAAGGGCCTGTAGCAAAGCTAAAAAAAGAGAAATGGCAAATACTCTCTATAAAATTCTTACAGGAGAGGTAAGAGGAGACCGACTTCCACAGTACAGAGACGACAACTGTTTCATTTCAGATCCTGCCAGGAGTGGATGCCGAAGCCATGGCTCTGGAGCAAGCAGAGGCCCGTGAAGCAGGCACTGATGGAGAAGTCGGACAATGAATGGAGATGAGCTGAGGAAGGTGTGGTCAAGGCAGGCACCACTGTGGGCACCAAGCTCATGACCACCGAGGAGTCACCTTACACATGCTCAGGGACGTCCCGTCCGAAGGGCAAAGAGGTGCTCGTATACTTTATTTTCATTGGCCGACGGCTGCCCATGGCATGTGTTAGCTGCCTCGTATTTTCCACTCACCGTTCCAGGAAATGAAACTGTGTTCTCACAGTAGCTAGAAGCTGTGAACTGGAATACAGGCAAGGAGACCTGGGAGATAGACAAATCAGGTCTGATGCTATTATAATAACTCAGCAGAGATGCTCATAAAATACATCACAGGGAGACTTAAACCTTGCCACAGGTTTATAGAAGCTCTCCCAGTTCGGAGCTTTTGAACTAGACCCAAGAATAATGAACATTTATCGTATTTATTTGGCATTTCTGATATTTGATACCCATTTTGTTTACAGGGACTGTAAGTCTGCATCTCCTCGAGATGAAGAGCAAAAGCTCAGCTCTCCAGATTTCCATACACCTGCGGAGTAGACAGTTGAGCCTTCTGCCAGTCAGATCTGCTCTTGCAAAGCTTGACTGGAAGGCAATGAGGTCATCAGACATCAATTAGCTTAGCTCTGGAGAGAGCGCCACCTACTGTCCAGTACAGACAGCAGCAAGGAAGGATCTGGTGTCTCCTAGAGTTAGAGATGGGAAGTGTGCGCGATCTGTGTGCAGGAAGTAAGAGTGGTAGATCAGAACCTTGTCGTGATGGTCTTCACGTCACAAAACAGCATCTACATAATGCCCAATACCTTTCATATATTACTTGTCTGCAAAAGCAGATGAGCATAGTTCTCATTGTATGTGTGAGTGTGTGTGTGTGTGTGTGTGTGTGTGTGTGTGTACCTTGGTAGCATGGGGAAAGGAAAAAGAAAGAGGCAGGAATGGAGTTATAGTCAGACAGTTACAGCAAGGAGTCCTCAGGACCCTCATTATCCCAAGGATGGATAGGCAGGAAGAGATGGAGGACCCCCGAGTATTCGCAGGAATCTTTGCAGGCAGATGTGCCTGAGGAAGAAGGGAATTCTTAACCAAGTGTTGGAGAGTATGCTTCCGTTCCTGGTAGGAAAGAAGACAGTAATTCAGCTGAAAGCACGCTTTGGGAATCTGAGGCTTGTGTGGGAGTTGGGCCGCTAGTTGTAGTGAAGAAGAGAAAAGTGGCAGCAGAGGGTCTTGCAGCTTCAGTGTGAGTGGGATTGATAGACAAACATGGGACATTGAGGAGCAGAGTGACTCAGAAGACAGAAGGTCAGAGCTACTACTTGCGAGAGGATGGAGCTTCATGACGTTTAAGATCTGATTGAATTTGTAGCCAGGTAAAGTCTGTGATTGCTTACTCCTTTTACTGCTCGAGTATTACAGAAATACTCGACAAAAGCAACTTAAAGAAAGGAAGGACTTATGCCATCCAGAGGGCACAGACACAGTATCCAACTTAACAAATCAGAAATGAAGATGGAGACATAAAAACAGAAACTAAGGAAATCCAAAAAAAAAAATCATCAGATTCTACTACAAAAGCCTATACTCAACAAAACTGGAAAATCTGGATGACATAGACAATTTTCTAGACAGATACCAAATATCATCACATAAACCATCTAAACAGTACCATAACCCCTAAAGAAATCGAAGCAGTCGTTAAAAGTCTCGAAGGTAATAAGGATACATGCTCCACTATGTTCATAGCAGCCCTATTTATAATAGCCAGAAGCTGGAAAGAACCCAAATGTCCCTCAATGGAGGAATGGATACAGAAAATGTGATATATATATATATATATATATATATATATATATATACATACATACACACACACACACACAATGGAGTACTATTCAGCCATTAGAAACAATGAATTCATGGAATTCTTAGACAAATGGATGGAATTGGAGAACATCATCCTAAGTGAGGTAACCCAATCTCAAAAGAATACCCATGGTATGCACTCAATGATAAGTGGATATTAGCCTAGAAGCTTGGAACACCCAAGACACAATCCACATATCAAATGGAGCCCAAGAAGAAAGAAGGAGTGGCCCCTTGGTCCTGGAAAAGCTCAGTGCAGCAGTGTAGGGGAATATCGGAACAGGGAAGTGGGATGGGGTGGATTGGGGAACAGGGGGAGGAAAGAGGGCATATGGGAGGGGGGATCCAGGAAAGGGAAAATCACTTGAAATGTAAATAAATACATCGAATTTTTAAAAAAAAAAAAAAAAATCTCGAAACCAAAAAAAAAAAAAAAAAAAAAAAAAAAAGCCCAGGACCAGATGGGTTTAGTGCAGAATTCTATCAGACCTTCAAAGAAGACCTAACAACAACACTTTTCAAATTATTCCACAAAATAGAAACAGAAGGAACACTACCCAATTCATTCTATGAAGCTATAGTTACACTGTGTATTCTCCCTTAGAGATGGAGCAGTTTCTGTCTAATATAGAAGACTTCATAGGAGATTTTTTTTCTACTTCTATCATGTTTAATATTCCAAATAGATTTTTAAAAACTGCTTGAGTTTATATTACTTTTAGCTTCAGAAGATAGCATGTATTTAAGAGGCATTTAACTACTACAAATTATGATGACTTAAAAATGTCAATACTGAGTGGTATATTTTAAAATAAATTTTATTAGTTCAATAAAATAGGAAAAATTTAAAAAGAGAAAAAAAGAAAGGAGGGGCTTATTTGGCTTACAGTTACAGGGAGGACGGTCCATCAGGAAGGGGCGACATTGAGGCACAAACAGGAAACAACTCGTTACAATGTATCTGGGCTCAGGATTCAGGCAGCAAAGGAGCTTGTGTTCTGCCCCTTTTCACTTTGTTCAGTTTAGGAATCCAGCCTGTGGGAGGAGACCACTCACATTTGGTCTACGGAGCCACCCTGACTTCATCTAGATAATCTTTTTACTTTTTACCAAGTATCTCCTTGGAATGAAATTTCAAGTGAAATTCAAAATTTCACTTTTTGAAATCCTACAAGATGAGTAGATAAAAATGCTTGCTATGGACACGTGACAATCTGGATTCGAATCCCAGTACTGATATAAAAAGCTAGGTGGGGTTATTGGCCACCAGTCTAGCTCCAGGTTCAGTGAAAGACTCTGTCTCAAGAGACTAAAATAGTGAGAGAGAATATTGAATGATAGAGAGATCAGGACATTGTTTACACTCCTATGACTTTCACATATGCTCATTTGTGTGCATGTGCTTGCACACACACACACACACACACACATTCCTCTAGTCATTGAAGCAGAATGCACATTTATTTTTCCAAACAGAAAGTGCATCATATAAAAATTGTGTGATTGGGAATACGCAATTACAAAGGCATACCGTGGAGATCAATATTCTTTATTCTGTTTATTATACTTCAATTCTAATTTTTTTTAGTGAAAAAAAAAGTGAAGAATACCACTGAGGATAAATTTCTTGCTTAAGATTATGGGGCAAAACTGCAAAAAAATTTACTATTGTATGTAAAATTGTGAAGATAGTGAAAGTTGTTTGCTCTTTAGATTCATGAAGGCTGTGGCACCAACGATCAAAAACTTCCACACCAGCTAAGGAAACAAAGAGACTGGAGGGACATTCGGATTCTAAGGAAGAGTGTGACAGCTTCTTATACCATTGCCATGCACTGGGACTCAAGTTATCCAACTCCACAGCCTGTGTTCCCCTCCTAAAACATATTAAAGAAACTGTATGAAACTCAGACCGGTGGCCCCAGTTGCTAACATCTTACATGGAGTTGGTCACTTGGAAAGGCTGGCTTGCCGGTGTAATGGGCATAAAATATTCCAAACTCATTAGAAGAAGCAAAAAGTATAAAGTATATAGATTTTCAGTGCAGAAAATCTAAGCACGCTTGGTCTTCCTCGGGGCTTTGTGGCCCTCAAAGGAAGAGCCAGCTAGCCAAGAGGAAAGAGGAGTGCTCTTAAATATTTGAAGTTCCCCAAATGCTGAATCAGGAAACCATAGCCAGCCCAGGAGCACCACTGGTCCACGGCCACCTTGCTGTCCGGAAGAGACCTCATTTTGAAATGCTAGGGACCAAATCTGAATCAGAGAAAAGTACATTTTCCTCTGCTAGTATTCTTCATAACCTACTGAAAAGTTGAAGTTCTTTAACATTATCAGATGTGCTTTTTATTGTCTTTACTCACTGATTCAAGGAGTGTGCATGTGGCTGGGGCCGAATGTGCCACAGCACTCAAGTGGGAATCAGAGGACAAGTTGGCAGAGTCGGCTCTTCCACCGTGTGGGTCCCACAGGCTGAAATCAAGCTCAGGTGTCAAGCATGACAGCAAATCCCTTTACCGGCTGAGCCATCTCACGAGTCCTGGTTATGAGATATCTCGAGACCCGCATCCCCTTCTTTACCCGGAGAGGACGCGAGTTTTCGTCACAGATCAACCTTCTGTCTCATCCTACACACAGGGCCTAAAGACCCCGGAAGTTGAACTCATAGCCCCACCAGACGATCACTTCAGCATACTGTGCTGCTACACCCCAGGAGTCCCTCCCCCTGGTAGTCAGCACAGTGAAGACCTGACTGCGCAGGCTTCTTCTGAGCTCCGGCCACCCACTCCACACCCATTGTGGCTGTGGAGCCGCAACAGGAGGCCACCTAAACATAGATGCCTATTTTCCAGGCTAGAGTCTGGCAGTCTTGCATGCAGCATAGTACTCCCCTTTCAGACCTACTGTGGAGGAGGCTGGCCAGAAAGGTCAGTAAATACAACCTTAAAATCTTTCTTCATCGGAGCAGATGGGGTTCAGACAGACTCCAAGGAGTAAATACACTCTCTTAAGAGTACACTCCAGCGCAGAGGGGACAGAGAGCATGGATACTGCCTTACGACTCTCCTCTTGGTAATGATGGGTGTTGGGCAAGAGGACAAATGAAGACCCATGAATCTTCTTGTCGTTTTACGCCATTGCACCAAGTTTTAGGATTTAATTCAACCTGTTTGAGGTTCGTTGTTGATGAGAATAATTTTCTTCCTCAGTTTAGGTATTTTAGTAACAATTAGGGAGCTTGCTACCTCCTAAAACGTATAAATCTGAAAAGTAATCTTAAAAGGCTTACAACGCCAAGTGCCAGCAGGGAGGCAGACAGGACCTCTCGCGTGCTACCAGTGGGCGTACAAGATCATCCAGTTCCCTTGGAAGGCGCTCGGGCAGTTTCTGACAAAGTTAAACATGTGTTTCTCTTAACACCCCAGGATCTGCTCCTGATCTTTAGCCAAGAAAAATGAAAGCGTTTTCCTACATAAGGACTCAAGCAAGTGGGTTTACAGAAGCTTCATTCATAATCAGTGGAAACTGGAAAGAATGCAAATGTCTATCAGTGGAACAATGGATAACTAAAACAGAGACATAGATGATATATGTAGTATATATGTAATATATAATATATTTAATATACTATGTATGTAATATATGTGTGTAATAATATGTATAATTTAATACTAGTGGAACAAAAAGGAATAACCAGTTGAGACTTGGGATGACCCTCTCAGAAGGGTCACACTAAGTTCAAGATGTCAGGCAAGAAAGATCTCCTTTGCCGCCTGCTTCTGCTGCTGTGATATGTGGACCAGGGCATGGGGCCAAGCAACCGTGTACTGGAGCCATGAGCCAAAACGAACTCCCACACCACTTTAAGTTTCTCTGCCTGGTATTTCAGTCACAGGTGCCCACAGGCAACTAATAGGGCCAATGCCTTGTCACGACGTTATCTCAATTTAAACGGCCTTTCCTTCAGGCAGCCTTTCTTGCCAGCCACCTCATATGTCATAGCAAACGCTCAAGCTATAGTCTTTGTCTTGGTGCCTCCTCTTCTCCCTCAACATCCAAATGTTTCCTCGTCTTTTTTTTTTTTTTTTTTTTTTTTTTGCCTAGCACACTAGTGTCGTCTCTATGGTCTTGTTTTGTTTTATTTTCCCTGATTTCTTCAACATGTTCAATGTGCTTGACATAACCTAGAGAACAGGGCTTAGTAAACACCTCATTAGCATAACATGGAGAACAGGGCTTAGTAAACACCTCATTAGCATTGGGGGTTTAGCTTGCCAACGTGCCTCTGGATTGACAAGAATTCCGACCTGGATTTGATCCCCAGGGCCACAGAAAAATTATATAGTGATCCATCCAAGAGTGTGGGAACTTAGCAAATACACATTTTTTAAAAAAACAAAAACAAAAGAGGAATATTTTTAGAGATTAACTTATTTTTATTTCATGTGTAGGTTCTGCCTCCACAGATGCACGTGTACCCTGTGAAAGCCTCCTGCAGAAAAGGCAAAGAAAGACATCAAATCTCCAGGAACTGGAGATGAGGATAATTGTGAACCACCAGAGGGATTCTGAGACTGACCCCAAGGTCTTCTGCAAGAACAGAACGTACTTTCAACAGCTGAGCCATCTCCTCATTCCCCCGAGGCTGCACTCGTGGCACAATAGAAACACTGTAACTATTGTCCCTCCCTCAGATAAGCCTACACAGAACCTTACTAAACGCCACAGCAAGATAAACTACGAGCATCCATGAAACACATGGTAAATATGTTTTAAAGGTACAGATCATGGCCCCCCAAATAGAATACTAGCAATGCTGCCTTAACATTAGGAGGTTATTTCAAATAAATGAACGAGCAAGGAACTGGCGTTTAAAAATTCACCCAACATGCTATGTATGCTTTGTGTTAGTACTAAGCCATTTAGCAGATTAAATTAAACTCCAGAAGTAATAGCACTCATTCCTATTTTATTCTATAGAACTCAAGGAGAATATTAATAGATAGCCAGGAGGGGAAATGTCCCCTATTTCAGTAAGCAGGGCCAATAAATGAAGGCCATCTTTTATTTTTAAGCTACGTGACCCTATAGAACATTCATCGGGCTGATATATATGAGTCAGAACCCTAGTTTTGAAAGCTACGTGACCCTGTTAGAACATTCATCAGGCTGATATATATGAGTCAGAACCCTAGTTTTGAACAAGCATTAAGATTTCCTGCAACTAGGGTTCCTTGGTAGTTTGGGTAACGGTATGAAGGAGTCTTACAGCACTTAGCCTTTAAAGATACTCCCAGACCAAATCCTTGGTATTAAAGAAAGGACTACAAGGCTGAATGGAGAATCAACAGGCCACATGCGAGTTCGTTTGGCTAGCTTTGCTTGGAATGGGCAGTTTCTCTATATTTTCTCCAGTGCATCTCACCTGTACATGTCAATCCTCCACACAGTCTTTAAAATGGAAGTAGAATTCCTGGACATTTAAAACATCAGAAGCAAAGAGATCAGATAAGCATTTCTGGGTAGTGGAGACCCAGAGAGAGGGGGAAGGAATTCTGACTCATTTTTACTCAATATGCATTGGAAAGAGTCCAGAGATGTCTATTCTGACCATCTCTTTGCTTGATTTCAAGATGGAATCTGCCGTTCACTTATCCATTCATACGATATAAAATTGTACTTGTTTATTTATTTTTATGTATATGGATATCTTGCCTGCATGAATGGCTTATGTGCTGTGTGCATACTTGGTGCTTATGAAAGCCAGAGGAAGGAATTGGATCTCCTGGAACTGGGCTCAGTGGGTGCTCATAATCAAAACCTGGTCCTCTGGAAGAGTTGCCAGTGACCGTAGAGGCTGCTATTCACTCATTTTTTAAAATATGAATTGAGGGCTTGAGCTGTGCCAGGGTTTATTTTAAGTACTAAGGGTCCATTAGTTAACCAGGCAGAATCTCTGATCTCCTGGGAGCTTACAGTCGAATGGGAAAGACAAATAAAGACAGAAGTAAGCAAGTAATTTCTGCGCTGTGCTGTATAAAATCGTAAATCAGGGGCTGGAGCGATGGCTCAGCAGTTCAGAACACTGGCTGCTGTTCCAGAGGTCCTGAGTTCAATTCCCTGCACCCACATGGTAGTTCACAACCATCTATAATGGGATCCGATGCCCGGTTCCTGTTGTGTCTAAAGACATGGTGTACTCATATACATAAAATAAAAATAAAATACATTTAAAAAAACAAACCATATATCAGGAAGGAAGGCTTGGGAGCGTCCAAGGAATGACATTGCTGCAGCAGTCAGAGAAGACTTCACGGAAAAGGAAAGGTTTGAAAGCCACGGAGAGGAGAGCCCAGGGGGTGACGGAAGGAGCGCACTGCCAACCAGGCCAACAGCAAAGGGCATCTGAGAAGGGGAGAAGGCTGGGGGAAAGCTGGTGCTGGGAGAGAATTAGGAGGCCACAGTCGAGGAGCCGAGGCAGAGAAGCAACAGGGACATGTGAGGCACAGGAAAAGAGGGGGGGGTCCCCACTACCAAGGAAATGGCATTCTGGCTACTGTGTTGAAATAAACCAACAGCCATTGGCAGCCCAGAGAAGAACATGCACTACAGCGGCATTAGCCTAAGAACCAGAAAAATAAGAGAAACGTGTAAAAGCCATAATTATCAAGGTTCCATACTTTCCGCGGTTGATAAATCAATGTTTAAGGGCCCCCATATGACTTGATTCTCAAAACAACAGATTTTATAATAATGGATATGATGCTTATCACATAGCTAAGGAAACTCAGCCACAAGAGGTCAAGGTTCTCACCCAGTTCTGCAATCACGGAGTTTCAGAGCTGAAAGTAGTTCTTTATAAGTTCAAGGAAACACTGTAGGTAAAGGGTCATGGGTCTGCCAGCTTCATCCTCGCTTTCGTCTCCACTTTCTACCTTTGTCTGAAGCATGAAATACACTCATAAAAAGTCCTCAAATAGTTTTTTAATTATTTTTAATTATGACAATACAGGAACGTGGCTTCCATGGGGAACCAGGGAAGTTGAACAATCAAAAGAAAAGTCTGACTCAGGAAGGATTAAGCTCAGTTGGTAGAATTCTTTTTTTTTGTTTTGTTTTGGTTTGGTTTTGTTTTTTTTTTTTTCGAGACAGGGTTTCTCTGTGTAGCCTTTGGCTGTCCTGGAACTCACTCTGTAGACCAGGCTGGCCTCGAACTCAGAAATCCACCTGCCTCTGCCTCCCAAGTGCTGGGATTACAGGCGAGCACCGCCACCTCCACCCGGCTAGTTGGTAGAATTCTGATCTACTATTCATGAAGCTCTGGCTTGGTACCATCTCCAGCACCACATAAAACCAAGCATGGTGAGACACACCAGTCATCTCAGTACCTGGAGAATAGAGGCAGGAAGACCAGGAGGTCAGGGCATCCTTAACTATATAGTAAGTTCAAGGTTAGCCTAGAATACATGATGCCCTATCTTACTACCAAAACACAATGAGATGTCACCTCTTATGAGAAAGAATGGTTATTATTAAGAAAGAGAATAAAAAACACATGTTGACAATCACGCAGGGGAAAAGAAGCCCTGGTGCATGCACTATTGGTAGGAAAGGACATTAGTAGAGCCTTTGTGGAAAAAAACCATGAAGGTTCCTCAGAAGATCACACTTTAGAAATATGTAATTAGAATATGATCTGGCATTCTACTGTCGCATGTTGAACACAGCATATAAAATAGCTGAGAAAGAGCAACCCTCTGATTACCCATACACTGATTAATGTGGTTTTCTCAATGCCTATACACTCACAGAAATGGTATACAACCGAACCATTGAAAGGAATGGGTTTCTGTGATTTGCAGTGACATAGATGGAACTGAATGGCATAATGTTAAGTGATAAAAATGAAGTAAGGAAAGCCAAGTACCACACAAATCCACAGAGATGCTGCTGCCAGGGAAACCTCAGATAGTCAGAAGAGAAAGGCAGCAGTGAGAAGAGGATGGAGAAAGGCTGACCAACGGCATGAAGCCACAGCAAGAGCGGAGGATTCTATCTTGCAGCATAGATAATGACAACCATCTATACACTGTGGAACACAGTAGAGAACACATTAATCATTTTCACCATGAGCAATAATAAATGTTTTAAAGCACGAATATGTCTATCCTGACTCAAATAGTCACATATACGTGAACGGAAATCTCATACACCAGCTATACAGCGATACGACCTTCATGTTTTTGTGCATCAGTCAAAAATAAATGTGAGATGGCACATACCTGTAATCCCCATGTGGATCATAAGTCCAAGGTTATCTTCATCTACAAAAGTCGGTTTGAGGCCAGCCTGTCTCAAAAATACCAAACATAAGTAAAAATTTTAGAATAAATTTAAATTGTTTTAAAGAAAGAAAAGTACCTTTAAAATATGTGTTTTTTAACAAGAGGAATTCCCTGTACAGATAATTGAAGTATTTAGGCAAGCACAATATATAAATTTTAATTGACTCCTGAATTTTTAAAGCTCTATAGGAAAACATTTTCAGAAATCTATAAAATTTAAGCATGGGCTGGGTATCGAGGAAACCATATAATGAGTTCACTTTTCAAGCTTTGGTGATGGGCGCCATTAATCATGATGTTGACGGCTTATGGTAGGAAAACCTGTGTAGACTCAAGCAAATGTGACAAACTGTCGGAAAAGGTTGACATTAAGTACAGGTACACACTGTTCTGTCACTAAACTGTCTATCATATCAGAATGGGACAATAATTAAAAGATTAAAAAATAAAATACAGAGCAAACAGTATACACTTTGCTGTTGTCCTGACACAGGCTCTCACTGTGTAATCCTAAAACTTTAAATCCCCCTGCCTCAGCCCATGAGTGCTAGCTACTATTACCGACATGCACCACTATCCCAGGCCTAAGCAATAGACATTTTAAAAGAACATCTACCTACCAAGGAAAAGGGAAGCAGAGTGGGTAAAAAGGCAGTATGGACAAACAGCCAAACCAAACACAACGAGCTATGAGTTGAGACTTACAACTGAGCCATCTCTCAGCACCTGAGAAAGAACAATCTCCACGTCAGTCAAAAGAGTCACCTTCTTCAGTGCTGGGAGAGCAAGCCATGGGAGGGTGAGCACTTGAACCCAAGACCCATCCCATGCTACAGTGGCAGCCTCCAGAAAGCTCTTGTTGCTACTTTGTAACTGTAATTTTGTTACTGTTACAAATTGCAACACAAATATCTGATATGCAAGGTATCAGATATACAACCCTCTGAAAGGGTCACTTTTGACACACACACATACACACCCCACCTCACAAGGAGCTCAGGATCCACGGGTTGAGGACCAGTGGTCTAGATGCTTCCAGATTTATTTTGTAAAATGTTATCTCCCTTATGTTATTTGATTTATCATTTCTTTCGGGGAAAGGGATTTGCTCAAAAATCCCGTGGATCACAGCTAAATCCCAAAGGGCAAATTCATCTACTGAGATACAGATAACACCGTCCGCCCCCCTCCCCCCCAACCCGCAGTTCAACACCTAGACCTTCCTCCAGGAATGTAACTGCAATTCTTCTCATTTATTTCAGTTACCTTATCAACTTGTGAATATCCCAGAAGTATTCTGTGCAGCTGCCTGGTGCACCAGGGGAGGAATGTATAGATGCCACAGACCTGGTCCACACCAGTCCCAGGGGAGGAATGTATAGATGTCACAGACCTGGTCCACACCAGTCCCAGGGGAGGAATGTATAGATGCCACAGACCTGGTCCACACCAGTCCCAGGGGAGGAATGTATAGATGTTACAGACCTGGTCCACACCAGTCTCACTGTGCTTGATCCTTAGGGGGGAAAAGCCAGAATGCCCCACTAGCCTTGCTGACCGATGTTACTATACGTTAAATAAACATCACTCCCAGGAGATGCACAGAGACTGTGGGCAGTGCAAAGGAGGCAGGGCAATCCAGAGGAAGCTCTCCCAGGGCAAGAATGCTGACACCCCGCATCCCAGCCACCAGTCCAGTTCTGAGAGCGTGGCAAGTAGTCAACCGAATACATGAATAAATGACCCGATAGTGCCTGTCCTGCCCAGACCACAGAGGAAGGAGAAATGGGTACAAGAACCAAGATGCTGTCCTTAAACTGAGTGAGCAAATGATGTGAATTAAAAGCCAGAGCCAGAGCCAGATGGTGGTGGCGCACGCCTGTAATCCCAGCACTCTGGGAGGCAGAGGCAGGCGGATTTCTGAGTTCGAGGCCAGCCTGGTCTACAGAGTGAGTTCCAGGACAGCCAGGGGTGTACAGAGAAACCCTGTCTTGAAAAAACCAAATCCAAAACACCAAATAAATAAATAAAATAAATAAAGCCAGAACCACCCCCCCAAATAAGAAAAAACAAAAACAAAACAAAACTGGCAGATATGGATACCTACCATTTGTTTTGGGTAGGTTAAAACAATTTTAAGTCAGCATAATAAACGTTAAGAGTGTTGCCAATGTAAGTACGAAACCAAAGCATGATTGGAAACAAATCGTTCATTTGTGCTGAAAACCAAAGTAATCTGTGACCCACAGCCAAGGCCCAGGCCTCCCAAAAACCATTGAAACAACTCTCTCCAGAATTTCCAGTTTAGGGGTGCTAACCCCCAGTCCTTTTATCAGCCACAAGAGTTCTCATTTCGTTCCCAGAAGCATCACAACATTCTTCCCTAACTTTTCAAAACCAACCATCTTAATTTGCCACGTGACTGGGAAGGAAGAAAGAAAAGCTGTGAAATCAGAGAAGCCATGATAATTCTATAAATAAATAAACAAATGCTCGAAGTTCTCCACTAGTCTAGACACACATTTCTTTCTGGAAAATCCCATGTTCCCCAAATCTAGAAAAATACAAGAGGAACTAAACATTCTCTAGAGTCGCTCGTGTTTGGAGGTGGGGCTGCGGATATGTATGTGTACCCCATTATTAGGTTCCTTCTTTCCACTTTTAATTCTTTCAAGCAGAAGAGGTACAACTCACTGGATGAGAGAGGCCAAGCTTGTTGGGGCTGGCACGGGGTAAACAGTTTTGTCTTGCTCAAATTATTTTAAGTAATTGAAAACATCACTCTGCTGGCCAGCTGCCCCAGGCACAGAGCAGTAAAGACAAGGAAACCAAGGGTTGGGACTGCTCTTCAAACATGGCCTAAATAGCTGGTCAAAGGGGGGAATGTTAGTGGTTTTTAAACTAAGAAATTAAGTCGAGATTCTAAGTCCGCCCCGTCCCATTATACCCACTGCTCCTTGCTATGCCATCAAGGGGACCCACATATGGATCTTCTGTCTCCACAGACTTTTTTCCTTCAGGCTCCCTTACTGAATCACCTAGTTTTAATCTGATGGAAAATTAGCTCATTAAGCCCCCAGTTCCTTTCCAAACTTCTCCTGAATAGATCACCCATTTGTGGCCTCATCTTAGAGCTGTGTTGGTCTACTTCAAACTCTGATCCAACCTCCAGGACTGGGACGATGTCCAAGTCTGTGTCAGGTACTGTGCTGGGAAGCGTCTCCTCTTGTGTCAAGGTTCAACGTTCATAGACATTTGTTCAATGTCACGGTTCTAAGCCATGGGCTGGGGGAGAGCGTCCTTTGTGGTTTTCCCCATTTTTGGAAATGCGTTTTAATCTTGCTTTGAATATTCTTTCTTTATTTCTGCTCCTTCAGGTTGAAGCCAACAAGCCCCCAGAGTGCCTGCTTGTTAGTCCCAGGACAGTAAAACAGGCAACAATCTGTTCTGATTCACATGTCACGGCCTAGGGTTTTAAACACTGCTTTTAAAGCTCAAATTCTGTTTCAAGCAAAGAAACTCAGGATTACTGCTTCGGCTAATCACTGAGGCCTAAACAAGTCATCCTTAGCTAGGCCAAATAGAGCAGGGCCTTAACCCCAGCTACTCAGGAGGCCGAGGCAGGATTGCAATTTACTATAGCCCTACTTAAGCTATAGTAAAAAATCCAAGATTACCTCAAGACTTATAAAAAGGATAAATCGGCAACCAACAAATTGGGAAAAAATCTTCACCAACCCCACATCCGACAGAGGGCTAATCTCCAATGTATACAAAGAACTCAAGAGGTTAGACCCCAGAAAACCAAATAACCCTATCCAAAAATGGGGTACAGAGCTAAACAGAGTCTTTTCACCTGAAGAAATTCGGATGGCTGAGAAACACCTTAAAAAATGTTCAACATCACTAGTCATTAGGGAAATGCAAATTAAAACAACCCTGAGATTTCACCTCACACCAGTCAGAATGGCTAAGATTAAAAACTCAGAAGACATCAGGTGTTGGCGAGGATGTGGAGAAAGAGGAACACTCCTCCACTGCTGGTGGGAATGCAAGCTGGTACAACCACTCTGGAAATCAGTATGGCGGTTCCTCAGAAAACTGGGCGTGATACTTCCGGAGAACCCAGCCATACCACTCCTGGGAATATACCCAGAAGATTCACCAGCATGCAATAAGGATACATGCTCCACTATGTTCATAGCAGCCTTATATATAATAGCCAGAAGCTGGAAAGAACCCAGATGTCCCTCAACAGAGGAATGGATACAAAAAATGTGGTATATATACACAATGGAGTACTATTCAGCCATTAGAAACAATGAATTCATGAAATTCTTAGAGAAATGGATGGAGCTGGAGAACGTCATACTAAGTGAGGTGACCCAGTCTCAAAAGAATACCCATGGTATACAGTCACTGATAAGTGGATATTAGCCTAGAAGCTTGGAACACCAAAGACACAAATCACATATCAAGTGATGTCTCACAAGAAGAAAGGAGTGGACACTGGTGCTAGAATGGACCAAAATATCATTGTGGGAGAGTACAAGAACAGTAAAGTGGGAGGGGGTGGCTGCGGGAGCAGGGGGGTGGAAAGGACATGTGGGACCTTTGGGGGTGGGGAACCAGAAAAAGGGAAATGAATTGTAAATATAGAATATATACAATTAAAAAAAAAAGAAGGAAAAAAAAGTTCAAAAAGGGCTAGGGATATAGTGCAATGTTAGAGTACTTGTCTAGTATGCATAATTTCTGGTGCTTCAAAACAAGCAAAAGAGGAAATTCTTATGGCAAAGAGTTATTGTTCAGAGTCCTGGATATTACTCTAGAGTCATCATATAGGGAGACTGAGTCAGCACCAGGGCAGGGAAAGATACAGAGGAAGATTCGGAGGAAAGAAAGGGAGAAACATAATTAAATTATAATTTCAAAATTTTTTTAAAAAGCACCTACCAGGAACTCCACGTCATTTTAAGAAGTGGACAGGGAGACATAATCCAGAGTACTCAGAGCTAAAGTCAGCAGGAGTAGGTGAGTCCTAGAGAATGTAGCAAATGTGGCTATTTTTTAAATGTAATGTTGGTATTGATTCTTTGGGAATTTCATATCATGCACCCCATCACACTTACTTCCCAGACCTTCCTTGTCAGCTTCCTAATTGTATAAGTAACTTTTATTTGCCACATGTAATTGTCATCTCAGAGGAAGCTCACCCTTCCTTTATTTTTAATTATTTTATTTATTTACATTTCAAATGTTGCCCCCCTCCCAGAGGTCTTCACCCCCTCCCCCTTCCCTTTGCCTCTGAGGGTTCTCCCCCCACCCCGACCTCCAGGCATCCCCTTTCCCAGAGGCATCAAGTCTCTACAGGATTAGGTACATCCTCTCCCACGGACACCAAATTGCCCAACTGTGGGGAGATGGAACCTAAAGAGCCCACCTCCAGATGTGGCCCCAGAGGAGGGATGGGATCCCCAGCCTACCTTCCAAATTTTTGACCCAGAATTGTTCCTGTCTAAAAGAACTGCAGGGGCAAAATTGGAGCAGAGGAAAGCACTGGCCATCCAGTGACCAGCCCGATTTAGGATCCATTCCATAGGTGAGCACCAAACCTTATTACTGAAGTTGACCCTTTCTAATCCTTTCTGAAGTATGGCTGGCTGGTTCAACTAGGCTTCTCTGGCTCAAACTCCTCTCCAAATGACTGGCTGCTCCTGACTTTTTACTCAATTGCTCTCTTGGTCTCAAACTAATTCTGGCAATTTGTTCTAATCTTCTTACTTTTTCTCATTCTCTGGTCTCAACTGCCTAACAAACTCCACTCCACTGCACAGACTGCTCTATACTCAACTGAAGTCAGTAGAACTGACCAACTCTCTTTCCCCGTGAAGCTCTTTCAAGTCGCCTCTCTTTCCTGTCTGTTCTCATGAGAGTTGTACATGCCCTATCTCTGACTCATTCTGTCAAATCTTTCTCTGACTCATCACTTTGTCTGCCCCTCATTTAGACGTCACTTTCAAACATGGCTGCTTCCTTTTACAAACTAACCTTACCTTCTTTGTTCGGGACTAAGTGTGTATACTAAGTCTATATTCCAGAAGACTGCACAGATCTAGAAGGTCTTTGGATGTGACCCCTTGCCAGAGCAGCCATGTTGCTACATTAAAATTTCACGATTCCCACCCTTGTAACCTCTGCATTCTAAAAACAAGTCCAATTTTATGTTATCTATCTACTCACTGAAGCATGGTCAAATGTTCAGTGGCCTGC
The DNA here is from genome assembly GCA_964023405.1 of Apodemus agrarius. Taxonomy (NCBI): domain Eukaryota; kingdom Metazoa; phylum Chordata; class Mammalia; order Rodentia; family Muridae; genus Apodemus; species Apodemus agrarius. The sequence goes on from OZ030020.1 coordinate 30,894,637, forward strand.
TCCTTAAACAGAGCAGAACGCCTTCCATACCCCTACCATCAATTGTGGAGAGCTAACTTTATCATCTCTGTCACACTTTTACACTGTTACTAAAAGTATCAGGGGGTGGGGTGTGAGATGGAGGTAGAGGTTGCCCAAGAAATCATTCATGTCTCCCTTTCTCAACTATGTATCTGCAACCATTGATGTCACTGCAAAAGTAGTTTCTTTGCTCTTCCGCAGTCAGCTGAAACCTGAATCACAGACCTCTACATTGTTTCTGGTAACAGCACAGACCATGAGCATGGCCCCCAGCTGCAGTAGTAGCTCCACAGACCCAGGCAAGGCCTTCAGTGGTGGCACTGGCCCAGATATCACGATGGCCTCTGGTGCCAGTGTGGGCCACTCAGAACAGTGTGGAAATGTGGACACTTTTGTGGAGCCTTTCTGGATGGTGGGGCTGCCTAACATTCAGGTGACCAAGGCCTGTTCTTTGTCTCTTCATTTTCCATTTACCACTTGGCCTCATGCAAGGAAGGGCTGAAAAGAAAAAGAATTTTGCCACACAGCCACCTGTAGCCCATTTCCCAGACTCGGACTCTTATACTTGTCACACTTAGGGACATTTTATAACATTTTATATCATAGTCCCACTTCTGCTACAGGAGCTGGTGACCACAAGTTGGGCAGAGGGATGCCACTCAGTGCTGGTCCCTTGGCAGTGTTACCAGTGCAGCCTGTAAGTCTCTGACACTGTGTTAGGACAGGAATACATGGCCTTTGTTACTCGATGACCTTCACAACATTTTGTAAGATAACCTCACTTATTTCTAATTCTAAATTGGCATCTCCATTTTACAATGTGGGATTAAATAGTCACAAAGGGTACACTTCAGGGTGTATGGTATATTTAGCTATTTTTAAAGTTAAACTATATTATGGATCTTCTAATTTTAAAATGTAGAGAGAAATAGGAAAATGGGGAGGCTTTAGATGGAGAGAGGGGAGGTCAGTACAGAAGGAGAAGGAGGAGGGGAAAAACAGCACTAAGGATGTCTGGAAAAGCCATAAGAAATCATATTATTGCTTACAATTACATATTGTCTTAGTTAGGGTTTTACTGCTGTGAACAGATACCATGACTGTATTAGTCTGGGTTGTCTAGAATCATAGAAAGTATGGGCAGTCTCTATATAGTTAGGGAATTTGTCCATGACTTACAGCTTGTAGTCCAACTCCCCAACACTGGTCAGCAGCAGCTGTAGATGGAAGTCCAAGGATCTAGCAGTTGCTCAGTCCCACGAGGCAAGCAGGCAAGGAAGAGTGAGTCTTCCTTCTTTCAATGTCCTTATATATGTTTCCAGCAGAGGGTGTAGCCTACATTAAAGGCTGTAGGTCTCCAGCAGAGGGTGTGTCCCAGATTAAAGGTGTGTGTTTCCATGCCTTTAATCCCAGATGATCGTGAACTCCGAGATCTCCTTGTCTTAATCTTCTGGAATTCATAGCCACTACACTTCAAGATCTCCATGCCAAGATGCAGGTCAGAAACTTATATCTCTGAGCCTCCAGATTAGGTGAGCCTTCCAATTCTAGATTGTAGTTCATTCCAGATATAGTCAAGTTGACAACCAGGAATAGTCACTACACATATAATACATGCATATGCATGCACACATATATACATTATGTATGAATGTGTAGATAGATAGATAGATAGATAGATAGATAGATAGATTTTAAATTAAGTCGCACAGGGTGACAATGCTTTTCTCAAGAGCCACAGGCTACTTAACAAAATCTCCAGTACAAGGCCTGAAAAATCTTCTCTCAAGTTGTTGGTCAGGGTTGTCCAAGTGACTCCCAGAGCATTTTAAGCTATTGATATTGGCTTTGCCTGCGTCAACACGTTGAAGGTAAGCCCCATTGTTGAAGACCTCAGACATTTCAGACACAGGACTCAGAAGATCTGAGCTGGATCTGACCTAAAAGGCCCTCCCTGAGGAGTCTCTCTCAAAGCAAGATGCTATGCGGGCTGACAAGGGAGGAAAGGAAACAGCAGTCCTACCAGGCTGGGGACGTCTATGAACCATAACCATGAAGACAGCCCAGGCGGGCAATAGTGGTGCTATAGCTTGTGGCTAATCAGCAGCTGTCTAACTTGAGTTAAGGCCCACTCAGTAGGAGGAGCATCATGCCTGGAAACCTAACCAATGACCCAGGACTAGTTTTTATTATCAGCACAATACAAACAGAGCCACCTGAGAAGAGGGGACCTTAGTTAAGGAAGCTCCTTGCTCAGAATGGCCTATGGACATGTATTTGGCTCACTGTCTGATTGCTGGTTGATTTAGGAGAGAGCCTGGCCCACTGTGGGCAGCACCATCCCTAGGCAGGTATAAAAATATTATATAAAATCTTAGCTGAGCATGAGGCAGGGAGCAAACAGGGGAATGAGTCAGTAAGCATCTTTCCTCCATGGTTCCTGTCTCCATTATTTTTTAACTTATGTTTCTCCCCTGACTTCCCTCAATAATGGATTCTGCCCTGGAAATTTAAGCTGAAATAAACCACTTTCACTTCTAAATTGGTCTTGGTCAGAGTATTTGATCACAATAGAAAGAAAAGTAGACTATATGGATATTCACAGATGTCATATATATGTGTATATACATAATACATATATATCATATATATATCATATATATATATATATATGATAGAAACAGAGACAGAAACAGAGATGTCAAGAGGCAAATGTAGAATATACATTTGTAGATACAAATATATCAAAAATATATAATCATCCACATATAGATACATACATTTATAGATATATGCATATAATCTGACATTAACATTTTTAACTTAGTATGGCTTCATTTAGTTCCTATAAATAAAAGAGCCCAAAAGTGTGAAAATGTGTCTTGAATTTAGTTACTATAATTGTAGTGAAAGTCAACATAAGTTATTATAAATCATAAGACATGAAATATATAATTTACCAGAAATGCAGGTCTAAATGGGTAGTCATTATTATAGTTATCTCTATAGATAAATAATTTTTCTCTTGAAATGAATTGAAATTGGGAATCAATTATCGTAACATTTTCCACTTTTACATAGGAAAAAGCTCAGAAATCTTATTTGTGTGAATGAGAAATGGAGGAGGTTGGGGCTGGAGAGATGGCTCAGTGGTTAAGAGCATTGACTGCTCTTCCAGAGGTCCTGAGTTCAAATCCCAGCAACTACATAGTAGCTCACAGACATCTGAAATGGGATCCGATGCCCTCTTCTGGTGTGTCTGAAGACAGCTACAGTGTACTCATATACAAGAAAGAAAGAAAAAGGAAGGAAGGAAGGAAGGAAGGAAGGAAGGAAGGAAGGAAGGAAGGAAGGAAGGAAGAGAGAAAAAGAGAGAGAGAGAGGGAGGGAGGGAGGGTGGGAAGGAGGGACCCGTTTACACTAATAATGTATTCAATTAATTCTTTGAACTTTCTGAGCTAAGCTTACCAACTGACTACTTAGATCCTTGAGTTCTTGTCAAACAGAAAATCAATTCTGTTTGTTTGTTATATAATCACAGCTACTCCATTTTCATGCCAACATCAATATTTCAAATAATCTCATGAATTTTTTATGTTGTAGGTCTCACTTCCTTGATGGCGGGGGAAAATCAACCTTTGAGGGACAAAACCCATATCATACCCATTTTTGATGTAAAGCACAGATACACATGAGGGGATACACAGACCATATCTACAGCGTTCGTGGCGAGGACCACTGAGATGGCTCCACAGAGAGAAGCAGTTGCAACACAGACTATACAACCTGAGTTTTTTTCCCCGCCTCGGAGCCCACATAAAGGTGGATGAGAGAACCACTCCAAAAACTTGTCCTCTGACCTCTGTATGTGTGTCATGGCAGAGTGCACCATCCCCTTCACACACACAATAATAGTAAAAAACAGTTTTTAATTTAAAGCTTCACAGTGGGATGGTTAGAGGAAAGCCTGTCTAAAAGCCTCGTGAGAGTGATGATGACAAAAAGGTTAAGAGAGCTGACAAAGGGTCAGATTCAACCACAGAATCTCCAAGGACTGAGAGCTACATCTTTTGCCTGAAACCAGAGGTAGACATTTACAGGGTGAGAAAGGGACACAGCTGTCCCCGACACGCATGTCCATAGGCGATTCATCTGAGACAAGCTCTCACATGATTTAAGACACAATAGATAGACTAGTCCAGGGAAAGTGCTTGGAACACGTCTTCATCTTATATATGAGCATTTGGATTCTGTTTGATGGATGTTTTCAGCATCTGGCAGTCACTTCTCTGAAGATGTTGTATATAGCATGGAAGTTACTTGTCCTCCAGGGAAACTTACCCTTCAGCCTTCAAGAACCTAGAACAGGTTCAGATGCATGCTGTAGAGGCAAGTGTAAACCTGGCTTCTGTCCAGTGGGTCAGGACCCCACACGCCTTACATCTAATTCTTCTGCCAATCCCAGAGACATTGCTTTTATCTGCATGGTCCAAGAGAGCTAACCATCATGTCTCCCATTCCAACCAGTAGAAAGGACAGGAAAGCATTCAGACATGCTCTATATAGACTGAATATTTATGTTACTCCACATTCTTATACAAGAACTCATCTCCTACTGTGGAAATTTGGAGGTGGGGCTTCTTGGAAGGTAGTTGGGTTTACATGAGTTAATGGCATAGGGCACTCATGGTAGGATTATTGCCCTTCTAAGAAGACACCAGCGCTATACCACTCCTAGACACATACCCAAAGGGCTCTAAGTTTTTCCACAGAGACAGACACTTGTGCATCCATGTTTGTTGCTGCACATTCACAATAGTTAAAGAACGAAACCAGTCTAAACATCCACAAGGAATGGATACTTTTTTTTTAGATGTGGCACGTGCGAAAGAGGTGGCTCATTGTATAAACGTGCTTGCCACTAAGCCTGACAACTTGAGTTCAGGGCCCAGGATCAGCGTGGTAGGATGAAAGACAGTGGACTGACTCCCCCACATGTGTGCTTTGTGTGGTGGTGGGAATGCAGACACATTTCCCAGTGTCTGATCCTCAGTCACCATTCTGATAGCTCAGCCTGTCGCCAGCTGTGTGCAGGCTGAGATCCTGCTCTGTCTCCCACTCAAAGACTGTAGTTCAACAGACAGATGTCCCTGCCTGCCTGCACTCCTGGACATTACTGCTTCCCATTGCTCTGCTGCTCAGCTACTATTTCCTCTCTGGGCTAAAGACACAGCAAAGAACTAGAAACATTTACCTCCCCAGTAGGACACACAAGTCAGCCTAAGGGTCATCGTCTGGTTCAGAAGACAGGGACTACATCACCATCTGATCTTGGGTTGAATCAGATGAAGCTCCTCTGGTCACTCCCACTTCTTCCCCTTTGCCATAACTCCAGCTCAATACCTGGCCCCATCAACGGGAGGCATCCAAAGCGCTTCTGCTACAATAAATCTTGAGTTTATTCTCCTTGGTGGAGAATAGCCCTTATCATCTCCTTAAACCAGAGGTTCTCAACTTTCCAAATGCTACAACCCTTTAAAGCAGTTCCTCATGCTGTGGGAACCACCGCCAACCGTAAAAATATTTTTTGTTGCTACTTCAAAACCGTAATTTTTCTACTGTTGTGAATCAGAATGTAAATATCTGTGTTTTCCAGTGGTCTTAGGTGACCCCCTCTGAAAAGGGCAGTTCAGCCCCCAAAAGGTCTCGACCCACAGGTTCAGAGCCACTGCCTTAAACCTTCCTACACTTGATAACCAAGGATTAACTCTACAAGTAAAATTGACTGCATGCCTAATTTTTATGGCCAGGTGGAAAAGAGGAATCAAAATTATATTAATTCAAATTTACATAAATCTCTGTGTTTATCTGTTTTGTTTTGTTTGTTTTGTTTGTTTTGCTTTGTTTTGTTGACACAGAGTCTCTCTGTGTAGCCCTGGCTGTCCTGGAATTTCATATGAATCTTCAAACTACATTATGCGGAGACTGACAAAGGAATTACAAGCCAACCTTTGAAGTTGCAAATGCCTTTCAGCTTTGGAATAGTCAGTGCCCAAGAAATACCCAACAAAAATAAACTCTCATTTGGTTGTGTTGATAGTGGCATTTAAGTTGTTGTTCTCTCTAAAACTTGGCAGCTTTAATTTCATTTGTTTTTATGGGCAGGGCAGAACTGCCAGAGCCCTGTCTTGAACTACTCGGAGCAGTGCTCTCTCAGCCACAACGTTGTCTCCCACACGGGCTTTCCAAACAGCAGCACGCCCCCTACCTATGTAATTTCTGTTTTTATCTCAAACACTTGTGGATTGGTTTGAGGGATGCTGGGTCAGAAAACAGGCATGTTCCCAGTAAACTTGGCCAGATGACCACAGGTAACAGTTGACAAGATTGTGTGCTTATGTTCTCCAAAGAGCCTAGCGTGGTAAACAGACGATGAAAGAAACTGCAAAGAATATAATGCTACACCTGCCTTTGAGTTATAAAGACTCCCTGAGCTGAGAGTTTGATGCAGTATATGATAAGTAAACCTTACCTATTATCTTTTCTGGGGCTATTGTCAAGGAACTGCCCACTTCAACACACATACACACACAAACACACACACACACACACACACACACACACACATACATATACACTCATATGCACTCATGCATGCATACACACACACACTCAAACCATGTCTATAATATTTAAATATCTTACAGAAATGTCTTACTAAGGTACAATGTGTAAAGTGACATAACAAAAGATTGATGACATAATTTACCCTGGTCTTGTCCAAAATGGTGGCACACACCTTTAATCCCAATACTCTCAAGGCAAAGGCAGGAAGATCTCTGTGGGGCTGTGGTCTACATAGTGAATTTAGAACAACCCAAGCTACATAGTGAGACCCTATCTCAATTTTTTTTTTGCTCTGGTTTTATCATCTTGATATTTTCAATAGCATGAAATAACATACTGGCAATCATAAGGAAAAGAGGCTAATGTTGGTTCATGGTACTGGATCAGGGACAAGAAGCTACATTCGGTGGTGATGCTATTGCGGTAGAGTTCCGAGGTAGTGGAGGGCTTTATCAAGTTAGAGATCTAAGCAAACTGGCTCTTCTTGTACTTGACCCACTCTCAAGACCCAGCAATTCGATGAGTGGGTCAACTCAGTGCATGATGGCAGAGTCCTAATTGCCTCTTAAATCCCCACCCGATTTCACCTCCTAATAGCCCATCATCGGCATTAAGTGTCAACGTGAGTTTCATGGGTGGACAAACAATATTCAACCACAGCACCCCTCCGGCAGCGGCTGCTGCACCCTTCCAGCTGGCCTCATGCACAACTGTTTTCCCACTGGTCACTTGAGCAGCATTTCTATTTTGTGTTAAATTTTCATCTGACATATTACGATAAATATTTTGTTTCTGCGTAGATGGAAAGGAGAATTTTAGTGACTTGAAATAGACCCTGGTGCTCATCCCTCCAAATTTATTAAATTGTTTTCCCAAACCATCCTCTAGGGATAAGAGAAAAATTTTAGTTGGATTTTCCTTTTTAAACTTCTTGATCATGATTTCTGGAGTTATTTTTCCTACATGAGAAAAAAACCGATATAAGAATCACATATCACCTCTCTGACTCTACAGTGTTGCTTATTTTCATATCTATCTATTTTATACTGCTCTTTAGTAAAGACTAAAAATTAGCCGGGCGGTGGTGGTGCACGCCTATAATCCCAGCACTCTGGGAGGCAGAGGCAGGCAGATTTCTGAGTTTGAGGCCAGCCTGGTCTACAGAGTGAGTTCCAGGACAGCCAGGGCTATACAGAGAAACCCTGTCTCGAAAAAAAACTAAATCCAAAAAACAAGACTAAAAGTTCTGGATATGTATTGACTGAGACACACTCAATAGGTATATTAGAACTCTGCATACTTAGAGATATAGGCATCATAATGTCTTGGGGATTCTCTCCCTCTCCCTCTCCCTCTCCCTCTCCCTCTCCCTCTCCCTCTCCCTCTCCCTCTCCCTCTCCCTCTCCCTCTCCCTCTCCCTCTCCCTCTCCCTCTCCCTCTCCCTCTCCCTCTCCCTCTGTCTTTTTCCCTTTCCCTCTCACTCTCCCTCTGTCTTTTTCCCTCTCCCTCTCCCTCTCCCTCTCCCTCTCTCCCCTCTCTTTCCCTTTCTCTTTCCCCTCCCCTCCTCCATCTCCCCTCTCTCTTTCCTCCCTCCATCCTCAGCCCTTTTCACTATCACCCATTCAGAAATATACCATGGAATACATTTAACAAATAAGGACAGCTAGTTCCCACTCATGTTACTCCTGCAAACCCCAGTCCGTGTACATCCCTGATTCCAGCCCATGTGAGTGTTAAAATCGGCTAGTTTCCTTACCCTCCAGGGCCACTCCATGTAGGACATCCCTGCTAGTAAGGACATTCTTGCTAGAAGGGACATCTTTGCCACATCCACCTATTATAGATATTCCTCCCCAAAGAGCACTCATTTTTATAGCCCATGAAGAATTCATAGCCTGTGAAATTTGATCCCCTTGGACATATTTGTGTCCGTCAATGTCTGATGTCTTTTTAAACACAGCATTTTTAAAGCTCATCCATTTTTGTCCTCTATTCTAGTGTGAGAAGCATCTATCCCAGCACCTATACCCTAAGTAAAAGAGTCACCGCATAAAAGTAGATTCTGTCTTCCTCAGCTAGGATCATGTACTGGAAATGCTGCTGCTTCTCACTACATGGTCCTTAGTGACTTTGTGTGGGTGTCATTTGGAAATTTCTTCTTCCCTCCAACACTTTAACTGAATGAAAATCTAAACTCTGGAAATGACAGACTCCCACCGAAGTTATAATCTGCTAGGTATCATCCCCGATTCCTTTTCTTCTTCTGTGTATCTATGAAGTGCTTAGTTTGCGATTTGGTTCATATTTTTAAAATGAAAGTGTTCTTGTTGAAACATCTATGTCTCTGTTTTCACTGATGGGTAGTGACATCTGGCAGCACTGGTCACTCCTGTGTGACCACAGTGCCCTGGGACAGAGAAGTGGCCAGTAGCTCCCAACAAGATAAGCAATGATGTTTCTGAGCGTGGCCACATGAGTTTGCAGCTCCTGATCGAGGGGGTGAACCAGTGTGGCATTACAGGAGGCTGCACAGTGCCATTCTCTAGAGCTTGGGATGAGTCCAAACCCATCTCATGACCAACAAGACCTTACACACTGCACTCCTGGACCCATTCCGTGCTCACGACTTTCCCGTCCCGTACTCACTCTAGTACCTGCTTACTGCTCCTCAGTTAAGTCAAACCTATTCTAGGGTCAGGCCTTGGCTACTTTTTCTTCCTATTAACTTTTGCCCAAGTAGACATGTGAAGCAGTTCTTAGGTTTTCCCAGATCTTTCTTTCTCTCCTTTCTTTCTTTCTTTCTTTCTTTCTTTCTTTCTTTCTTTCTTTCTTTCTTCCTTTCTTCCTCCCTCCTTCCCTCCCTCCCTCCCTCCCTCCCTCCCTCCCTTCCTTCCTTCCTTTCTTTCTTTCTTTCTTTTTTTTGGATTTGGTTTTTTTTTTGAGACAGGGTTTCTCTGTGTAGCCCTGGCTGTCCTGAACTCACTCTGTCGACCAGGCTGTCCTCAAACTCAGAAATCCGCCTGCCTCTGCCTCCCAGGGTGCTGAGATTAAAGGTTTGTGCCACCACCACCAGGTGGTTGGTTTTCCCAGGTCTTAACTATCACCCCCTCAGAAGGGAGTTTCCTAGTCATCTTGTCTGACACAGCAGCATCCACTTGTCCAGCATCACAGTGGTTTTGTATCCCTTCTCTTGCACTAACGATTTACCATTTGTGTGTTCGCTAGCCGACTGTCTGCCCCACTTACTCCCGTTTTGCTGTTGCCTCGCAGCAGGGACATAGTGTCCAGCGTATAAGTAACTGAAAAGCGGTAGCTAAACTGTAGGTGGCACACGGATAAGCTACGGGAAATGCAGGGCTATCTTTTCAATAGAAGAGATGGGGCTGGAGAGATGGCTCAGCGGTTAAGAGCACCGGCTGCTCTTCCGGAGGTCCTGAGTTCAATTCCCAGCAACCGCATGGTGTGGCTCACAACCATCTACAGTGGGATCTGATGCCCTCTTCTGGTGGGTCTGAAGTTAGTTACAGCATATTCACATACATAAAATAAATAAATATTTAAAAAAAATTAAAACCAGAAGAGATGGATCCTGTTTCCTGCCCAGAAAGCTGGGAATCGATATAGTTAATAGCCAGGCCACACCTGAGTTCCCCAGGCTATAATGTTTATCCCAGACTCTTTCTTCCTTAATCTTTGTCTTGAGCATCTTTCTCTATCAATAGACTCCATCACCGTGGTCTTTAAAACAACTTTCTGTGCCATCTGGGGACCTCTCCTGATCCGTACAGCTCAACCATTCTCCGTGGACCTTTATCTTGAGCATCATTTTTCAGAAAATAGAACCACCCATCCTCACTGAAGGTGTCACATGTACTTTGAGGAATTCCAACATTGTCATATTGCTTCAGTTTTGTTGTATACATGGGACTTAGTTTAATTATCATCAGTAAGCTTTTGTCCAAAATTGTGCTGCATTTAAGTATGCCTGAAATAAACTGCCCGGTGTCAGACTCGAGAAGTTTGAACCAATACCAGCGACTGAGTTGTGCTGAACCATTCCTTCCTGCCTCACATAGGAATCATTACTCTGCCAACCCTGGCGTTTGGGGGACTCTCCCCACCTCTAGAATGAACGTCAGGAAAAAAACTTCATATCTTTGGTTCCCCAGGTCCTCTTCAGAGCAACAAAAGGTTTTAATTTCAACTATAACGTTATTTTCAGCCTAAAATGTATGCACTAGCTAGATGTGATGGCGCTTGCCTTTAATCTAAATGTGAAAGAGGAAGAAAGAGGCAGGTGGATCTCTGTGAGTTCCAGGCAAGCCAATGTTACATTGAGATTTGTCTTTAAAAAAATTTTTTTTAAATAATTTTCTTATCTCCTAGTCTTCATAATGGTTTAGAGATTTTTGCCAGCTTCCCCATCCTGTTATGGGACAGCAGAAATGCCCATTTTAAAGAAAAAAAAAGCAGAGAGGAGGTGTACATTTTAATGACAACAGACAGAGATAAAAATTCCATGTATGGACCAAAATCTGTGGATGCTCAAGTCCTATATATTATATGGAGGCATAGTGGTTATTATCACCTGCACATCGTTTTAGTATACTTTAAAGCTTCTCTTAGTTACTTAAAATAATTTAACCCAATGGGAATGTTAGGTAAATACTACTTCACTTTTAAAATGTATTTACTCATTTGGAGATCATAGGACAACTTACAAAGGTTAGTTCCCAACTTCTAACAGATGGGTCCCAGGGAACCAGGCTTAGAAGCAAGAGCTTTTACCCAATTCTCCAGCCTCGGCAACATTTTATTTTTCCAAATAGCATTTTCTCTGAAGTTTGGATGTGAATGTATGGATGTAAAACTCACAGATACAGTAGCCAACTTCCATGAGCTTCAGGGGACTAGGTGATTAATCATGTGGTTTCTTCCTAGTGGGCCCAGGCACATGGCTGCACAGCTGATCAGGCTATAGCTACTCTGCAGTTGAGCCAAAGGCTTGTCCACCATGGGAACAGAGGCCAGGTTGGCTTGCCCGAATGTGAGGCCCTGAGCTGTCCTATCCAACACGGTCACCATTTCCCATGACCTGCACAGCTTTGGACTTGACTGGGGCTATAGGGAATAGAGAAATGGCAGGCACTAGTAATGTAAGGCTGGCATCTGGTGGGCTATGTACTAGCAGGGAGAGACGCCCCAGCAGCAGCCTACAAGTGTAGGCTACCTCATCTCCATAGGGAGTCTCTGTAGTCTCAGCCTGCAGTCAACTGGGATGAGGAGGCTTTGATTGGTACTTTCTACACCTACCAGTTTTAGCTAACGGTCAACCATCTGTCGTCATCTGTATTCAAATTCAGATCAGGGGAAGGCCTTGCCATTCCCAGGAGTCCAAAGCACTGGCTTACTTGACATAGCTGTGCTCACATCAACTATACACGTTCACTAGGGACTTTATCCACTCCACACAGCTGTTGCCATGTGGTAGCTACATAATTAACTGAATTTAAAAGAAGTCTAAAATACCTGTTGAATAGTAAAGAGATGGACAAATTGCTTGGAGTAAGGTCTAAGTAGACGCAGCCAGCAACCTGGCTTCTACAGTGGCTTTTAACTTGGATCCTTTCATTCTCCCTCTTGATGCAAAAATTCCAAGTCTGGGGGAATGAGGCTATTAATAAAATAATAAAGATAAGGCACCAGTAGAGTCCCGATGAACAGCGCTGCCTGGACGTAGCTCTCTCGTTTCATGAAAGAGCTGTCGAGGGCTTAGACTCTCCTTCCTCGAGTCATTTTCCTCAGGACTGCCAGGGAGTCTCGGGAATTTATGTGTCTTGGTGGCTCAGGTCATGCTCTGGGGCAGTCCTTCTGACTGTTCACAGCGGCCTATGCACATCTCTCAGCAGTGTCCTGCAGAGCATTACAAATCACCTTCTGTCTTTAGGAATTTAAAAAAAAAAAAATCTGGCTCCCCGGAGTTGCCCCAGCTCACTTTCTTGGAAAGTGGAACCATCTTGGAATTCACTTCTTCTTTTGATGTTTACCAATACATCACTACTCAGTGTTCATGCCAAGATCGTGTCTTGGTTGGGGTGATATATTGCCCACCTCAAGCATATTCCAAGCAACTTCCCACTGCTCTTAAGGGCCAAAAGATCATGATCAGCATAGATCGTAAGATCCCAGGCTGCAAGGTCCGGGGTCTCCTCTGGACATCTTATTCACCAACACAGGACAGCCTTTGAGGAGCTCTGTATGCCCGGGAATGAGTCCAGGAAGGTGTGTGACTTTGGAATCATTAGAGGCTGGTTAAGTAAGTTAGAAAAAGCTTGGAATTCGCAACCACAGCCAACGCTAGACAAGGTGATGAAGTTGCAAAGTCTTGCATTTGGCTGCTCTCCAGACTGTCCTGAGAATCTCGCTCACCCTCTCCTCTGTCTCCTACTCCTCCCCTCTCCCTGTCCCTCTTGTGGCTCTGAGACTCTCTGTCTTGGCTTCTCACCCCTTGGGGAAAGCTCCTCTGAGGTTCTTTTTCTCCCATGGAAACTTCATTCCTTTCCCACTGGGCTCTGCTGGCTGGGACTGGCTAGTTAATGGGGTGAGACAATTAAAGATGGGAGTCCTTCCATCTAGTGAAAACATGAGATTTGAAGGACTTAAGATGGTATAACTGTACATGTTTATCTTTTAGGAAAAAAAGCCTTCCATTTCACCATATTCTAAAATATGTCTATGATCCCACATAAAGTTAAAGAAACGGTGACGAGGCTTCCTGTTAACCACAGTGTGCTGGGGAAATGGATATATTAAAGAGGGTTTCAGTCCAGACCTAAATGAGGGAGGAAAGGCTACGTGGGCAGGAGACAAGGTGTCACACTCATGTTGCCATGGAGATAACATCCACCAGCCCCTTGCTCAGGACAGCCAGCAGCCCACCTTCTCTTCTCAGGGGCAAACGTTTTGCTTAGAACACAAAACCTTCCCACTCAAAAGTCACAGGCAGTGTCTGAGAATTTCAAGGTATTTATCAGGCTTAGGATGCTACCCAGTCTTGTCATAATCAAGAAAATCTAGGCTGGGTAGCAGTAGGTGTGGGCCAGAGCTGGGGAGGCTGAGTTTGAATCCCAGCTCTACCTCTAATCTGAAGAGCCAACTCCTGAGAATTGCTTAGGACCCTTGGACCTCGGTTCCCTCATCCTCAAAATATCCCAGGCAGCCTTCTCCAGTCCTGAAACTCTAACTAAGCTGCCAAAGGTCTACTTCAAGTAAAATTTCTATACTTCTTATTAAAAGTCTGTTTTCATATTTGAAAGGAAACATTATCCAGCCAAACACTAAGTTGTTTTCTTCCTCCTTAATATGTTAACATCTTGTCCCAAGGAGCAAAGCCTTCTCTTGAAAGCTTCAGAACAGTTTGTGGCGATTGCAGTCCTTGTCTCGCAAAGATTAATTGGAAATGAAATCTAAGGAAGAAAATTCAAAAGCCCATTTCTATGCTTCCTGCTTTGTAGATCTTCTAACATGTAAATGGACCGTTACAAAGAGGATTAGCTATTAGAATGGTCTGCGTGCAGTCCAACGTTCAGCTTCCAGTTCATTCCTTGCCAGAGAGTCCCAGCTGAGCCGCATCTTAATGGCCCCCTTTTCATCCTTCAGGGGGATGGACTGCATACTAACTCCAAGACCTGTGTTTTCCAACTTCAATTTAACCACAACTTTAACAAACTGTAGACTCTCTCCCAACTCTCCAATGGTGCTTAAAATTTGAAACAACAAAACAAAACTACCGGTAATAATAGTGAGAAGTCCTTTTCTCCCCATATTGCTTCTGATCTTTGTGCTTTATCACAGTAGTAGAAAAATCTAACTAAGACAATGGACGGATTTGGGGGAGGGGGTGTGACTTACACGAACAGAAATGAGTCAGAGACAGCTGTATCAACAAAAGTCCACGCCATCATGGGTGACAACTCATGAAAGCTGGATCACTGGAACTCACTGCATGACTTGTAGGTAACTCAACAGGCAGAAACTATTTCAGGCATCTTAGGTAGGCTGAGCATCTTCTGAGCTGCTGTACTGGTCTAAAAGCATCTCTCAACAGCCACTATAGGTTATATATGCTTGAGAAATGAGGGATCTAATGTATCTGGTCAGTTTCAGAGACTTCCTGAACCATTGAAGTTGTTTATTTCCTGTGCTTGATGAGCTTCCCTGCAGGATGGAATATTTCACCCACCCTTAAAACCTTGGCTCTCAACCTATGGGTTGTGACCCCTTTGGCACACCTCTATCTCCAAAAATATTTACAATTCATAACAGTAGGAAAATTACACTTATGAACAAAAATAATTTTATGGTTGGGGAACAACACAACATGAGGAGGTATATTAAAGCGTCACAACATTAAGAAGGTTGAGAATTAGGGGACCCAGCTAGGAGCACACAGGGCCTAAGATCAGTGGAGCAGTTGGGACAGAAGTCTTCCCCGCTGCCATTTGCACAAAGGAGCCCGGAGTCTCCACAACCTTCTGTAATCAGTGGAGCAGCTGGGATGGAAGTCTACCCACCCGCTGCCATTTGCACCGGGAAGCAGGAAATTCCACAGTCTTCTGTGCATAGCCCACCAAGAGAGAGAGATCTCCCAGCAGTGCTTTCACATTTGAGTTCAGAGGAGGCTTACAGGCCCACAGGAGGAACAAACTCCAGCCAGAGACAACAATGCCAACTAGCACCAGATGGCAAAAGGCAAGCAAAAGAACCATACCAACAGAAACCAAGGCCACATGGCAACATCAGAACCCAGTTCTCCCACCACAGCAAGTCCCCGATACCCCAACACACCGGAAAATCAAGAGTTGGATTTAAAATCGTATCTTATGATGCTGATAGAGGGCTTCAAGAAAGACTTAAGTAACTCCCTTAAAGAAATACAGGAGAACATCAGTCAACAGGTAAAAGTCCTTAAAGAGGAAACACAAAAATCTCTTAATGAAATACAGATCATGGGTCAACAGGCAGAAGCCCTTAAAGAAGAAACAAAAATCCCTTAAAGAATTACAGGAAAACACAAACAATCAAGTGAAGGAACTGAACAAAACCATCCAGGATTGAAAAGTGGAAGTAGAAACAGTAAGGAAATCACAAAGTGAGACATCTCTGGAGACAGAAAACCTTGAA
This sequence comes from Apodemus agrarius, assembly GCA_964023405.1. NCBI lineage: Eukaryota > Metazoa > Chordata > Mammalia > Rodentia > Muridae > Apodemus > Apodemus agrarius. The sequence continues at coordinate 30,910,468 of OZ030020.1, forward strand.
AAGAATTCAGGAGTTATAGATGCAAGCATCAACAACAGAATACAAGAGATAGAAGAAAGAACCTCAGGTGCTCAAGATACCATAGAAAACATTGACTCAACAGTCAAAGAACATGCAAAATGCATAAAGCTGGTAACTCAAAACATCCAGGAATTCCAGGACACAATGAGAAGACCAAACCTAAGGATTATAGGTATAGACGAAAGCGAGGATTTACATCTTTTTTTTTTTTTTTTTGGGTTTTTTTTTTTTTTGGTTTTTTGAGACAGGGTTTCTCTGTGTAGCCCTGGCTGTCCTGGAACTCACTCTGTAGACCAGGCTGGCCTCGAACTCAGAAATCTGCCTGCCTCTGCCTCCCAAGTGCTGGGATTAAAGGCTGCGCCACCACGCCCGGCTGAGGATTTACATCTTAAAAGCCCAGTAAATATCTTCAACAAAATTGTAGAAGAAAACTTCCCTAACCTAGAGAAAGAGATGCCCATGAACATACAAGAAGACTTTAGAACTCCAAATAGACTGGACCAGAACAGAAACTCCTCCTGGCACATAATAATCAAAACACCAAATTCACTAAACAAAGAAAGAATATTAAAAGCAGTAAGGGGAAAAGGACAGGTAACTTATAAAGGCAGACCCATCAGAATCACACCAGACTTCTCACCAGAGACGATGAAAGCTAGAAGATCCTGGACAGACCTCATACAGAGCCTAAGAGAACACAAATGCCAGCCCAGACTACTATACCCAGCAAAACTCTCAATTATCATAGATGGAGAAACCAAGATATTCCATGATAAAACCAATTTTGCACAATATCTGTTCACAAATCCAGCCCTACAAAGGATAATTGATGAAAAATGCCAACACAAGGAGGGAAACTACACCTTAGACAAAGCAAGAAAGTAATCTTCTTCCAACAAACCCAAAAGAAGATACCCACACAAACATAAAAATAACATAAAAAATAATAGGAAGCAACAATCACTATTCCCTAATATCTTTTAACAAAAATTTACTCAACTCCCCAATAAAAAGACATAGACTAATGAAATATTTCTCATGTAAATCTTCAATTTTATCAGAAAATGTTTGCAATTCCCCTTTTAATTAATTTAGTAATTTCTTTTATGTCTACCATTTTACCTGCATTATTTTTCATGATAATCTTCAATTTTAATGTCTTTTTATATACTTCCTCTATTTTATCAGAAATTTTTTCAATGTAAATCTTTAATTTTATCACAAATGTTTCTAATTCCACCTTCAATTAATTTAGAAAGAGTTTTTACATCAATCATTCTTTATGTAAAATTCTCCATGAAATAGTCTATTTTAATGTGTTTGTCTATTTATTTCTTGAATTTTACCAGGAATATTTTCCATGTAAATCCTTAAAATTATCTGAAAATGTTTATAATTCCACCTTCAATCAACTCAGAATTATCTTTATGCCTATCATTTTATCTATATAATTTCCATGATAATCTTTAATTTTAACATGTTTTTTCTATATATGTCTACAAATTTATCAGAAATATTTCCATGTAAATCTTCAAGTTTATCAGAACATGTTTATAATTGCACTTTTAATCAACTTAGGAATACTTTTATGTCTACCATTATTATATCTATATAAAATTTTCCATGATAATCTTCAATTCTAACATGTTTTTCTCACTTTTCTACAATTTTATCAGAAATATTTTCCATGTAAATCTTCAATTCTATCATAAAATGTTTCTATCCCATATTTCAATTAATTTAGTAATGTTTTACATGTCTACCACTTTACTCCTTAATTTTCCATGAAAATTGTCACTTTTAACGTGTGTATCTGAAATATTTTCTATGTAAATCTTTAATTTTATCATAAAGTATTTTACTTCCCCTTTAAATACATAAAAAAAGAAGGTTGAGAACCACTGCCTTAAAACATCCTATTATGTCACCTCCCTTTTAACATCCTACATCTTAATCAATTTTCTTCCAAGATGGACATTTTTTTTTTTTTGGTTTTTCGAGAGGGTTTCTCTGTGTAGTCCTGGCTGTCCTGGAACTCACTCTGTAGACCAGGCTGGCCTCGAACTCAGAAATCTGCCTGCCTCTGCCTCCCAAGTGCTGGGATTACAGGAGTGCGCCACCACACCCGGCGCAAGATGGACATTTTATCTCAAGGGAACATGCTATGCAGTCATAGAACAAGACTCAAATGGATAATCAATTTAACTTTGAAAAAAATCAGAAATAGCCTAGTTTGCTTTCTCTTGCTGTGATAAACACCACGATCAAAAGCAATCCGGGGTGGAGAAGGTGTATGGGTCTGCACATTGCACTCACAGTGTATCATTGAAGAGGCCATGGCAGAAACTCCAGCAGAGCAGGAACCTGGAAGCAGGAACTAAAGCAGAAGCCATGAAGGATCTCTGCATAGTGGCTTCCTCTCTCCAGCCTTCTCAGTTTGCTTTCCTATGGGGCATAGGACCAATTTTTCTGGGCTGGCACTGTCCATTGTGGGCACATGAATCATTAATCAAGAATATGTCCAACCCCTTGCCTACAGTCCAATCTGATGGAGGCATTTTTTCAGCTGAGCTTCCCTCTTCCCACATGAAGAGTCTTGTATCATGTTAACAAAAAAGTGATCAGCACAAAGGGTAGTGAGCTGACATGGAGGGGCTACCTACCCACACACTCCATCACCGGGCCTCCCTTTTCACTCCCATGTTTGCTGGGCATGTGGCTGCTCAAAGAAAAGACTGTATTTCCACCCACCTTTGCTATTGGGTGTGACAACGGATGTGAAGGTAATAATGTGGGTGACCTCCCAGCTCATGCCCTTCCTTGAGGACAAGATCACACTTCCCTCCTCTGCTGGGCTGGAATATGGAAGTGACAGAGCAAAGACAGCTTGTCATATATTGAGAATAAGAGAATATGAAGCATCTGGTCACTGTCAGGGTAGAGACACAGTACCACCATCTGCTGCTTATCCTTGGTCTGTTTGTTTCTTTGGAAAAAGATTAGCTTGTCTTGTTGAAGCAACAGAACCTAACCCATATTAATAATGGAATGATTAACAGTAGAGTTACGACTTCAAAAGGTTTAATGATTATGCCCCAAACTTCATGTTCCTTCTCTCCTTTGACCATGGCTACCTGAATAAAAAAAGAAAAGGTGGAATCAGAATCAAATTTGTTTCCACTGGTTACTAACTGGTCTTCAGCCAAATAAAAAAAGCAAATTAGAAAAGATAATTTTAATTGAGTAATTTGTGAACAGATGGCTTATGTGTCTTAGACCAATTAATGCAACAATTACATGAGGTAGACATTATTACTACTCCATCTTACAAATACCGGTAAAATACAAGCTGATATCAGGACCACAGGCGTCTGTAGCTTTAACCGTTTCCTATAACGCCCAGCTTTCTGCATTGGTGGGAGGCCAAGAGCAAAGCGAACAGCAAGAACACAGTCAATTCTGTGCACATCAGGGATCCTACTGAATGAAGATGCTCTCACTGCCTGAGAGAGGGGTCATATAAATCTGGGCCCCATGCCTCTGGCCTTTTATTTCTCACAGAGGGGAAGAAAGGAAGACATAAATACTGTTGGTATTAAAAGACTCTCTAGAGCTCAAGGCCTATCTCGGCTTACAAAAGAGTAAACAAGGCTCACAGTGGCAGTGGGATGAATGGAGGATGCATATCCATCAGGGGGTGGATACGTATGGATGTCCCATGAGAATTCTCCAGGGTTCCAGGACTGTGATCTTCCCTTCTCTGGCCAAGAAAGAGCAATCTATCTCACAGTGCTTTCTTCTTACTTCATAGTCAAGGAATGTGATAAACCATCCAAGATCATATCAGTATTTACTTAGTGGCCCTGAGGTGTTAAGTGAATCCTAAGAAGTAGTGATATGTCTTCCATAGACATTGTAAGTGATGAGAATAAAGGATGAGCAGAATGTGTTCCATGGAGTTGAGTCTTGAGGGAGAATAGCTTCTCTTCAGACTTGGAGTGATGGAAGAGAGAAGAAAGGCCTAGTAACTTACTACCCTCGTGTGAACAATGCAAAGTTTCCCCCCAAAAAGTGATAGAATTGCTTTTATATGGATAAGTTATTACATTGGGGGAAGTAAGTGTGAAATAAATTAACACATCTCTGTGGATGTAAGGGCTCTAATTGAGTTATGTGGGTATAGTAGTATGTCAATACAAAGCTTGTGGTTGCCTAACAACCACTTAGGATGTACACTTCACCACATGTAACTAAGGTGAGAGGGAGGCAGCTGTTTTGTTTTCAAGGAGCACATAGTATGGTCTTAAAGAAGAGATCTGGATGAGAGGAGGGAAGTGGTGTCTTGGGAATAGTCATCTGATACACACTCCCATATGATGTGAATTAAGTCTTTTCCTTCTCTGTCAATTCGGCTTCCTAATGTATGTATGGAATCACAAGGTCTCCCTGACTGGCACACAAGAGTCCTCCAGACTTCCTTCATGATGATCCAGTTTTAATTAGTAAAGGGAAGTGCTGCCAGCTATCAGGTCAACCACATAGGAGGCAGCCTGGTTCCAGCCTCCCTGACTTCTGCACATCAGCATTCTTCTTCCAGAAAAAAAAAAAACTTTTTGTTCTTTTTAACTAAAGTTTGTTTCTGCTGCTTTCAACTGAGGAATCAAAAAAAAAAAAAAAAAGCCAGATCACTGGGGCAGTGGAGAGGGAAGGGATCTCCAAGGTTAAATTCATTTGTTAAATTTGGAAGTAAATGAAGCAACCGTAGCATCTATGATAGGATATTGTAGACCCATTTTGACATGTTCATGACTTTGTAACTCTCCACATAGGAATCTAGTACTTGAAGTTCCCAAGCCATTGTGTGCCTGGAACAAAGCAGAGGATCTTGGCTCTCTGCTTCCAGAAATTTTTCTCTTTCATCTTAAAGAATTAAAATTTCGGTATATGTAAACTTTGACCTAAGGGTTATGAATTCTTTAGGTCTTTGGTGAAGGTCTTAAGATTGAGTCTTTAATTTTAAGATTGTAGGTGAAAAAATATGTCTTTTAATTCTCCTTCAGGCCCACAAAGTACTAGGCATGGACTGATTATAAATCTAAACTGTACTTTGAGTGCATTGCAATCCAGTCCGTTGTATAACCACACAGTGGTTTAATGTGATTAAAGCCACAATGGATTGCAGAACGTTCTTGTTGAGGCCAAGAGAGCTGACCCACGCCACCCTGCCAAAACGTAATTTTCATGATTGCTTTCGGCCTGCCCAAGATTCCTGTGGTTCCCACTGGTAAATTGATCCTTTACTTCCTGACTTTTGCTGCTGTCTGACTGCAACTCCCTGCGTTGCATCACAGGACTCTTGGAAGGGCTGGCAGCCTCAGGATGCTCGCTGTGGACCCAGCCAAGGGTTGATTACTCACAGGGGGAATGCAGAGCAGATCCATCAGCAGGCTGTGGTTATCAATGACGTGATTGCTGCCGCGAAGGATGTGCAGCTCAGCCCAGTGTTTATGTCAAGTACGTGTTCAGTTCATACCAGCCATATGCTAGACTGGAATATCATACCGTATGGGAGACTGGGACATGCAAGTTTCTGTAAGGTGTTCTCTAGAAAGCTGAGACATTGGCCTGAAACAAAAGTAGTTGTCTTTATCACAGCCTCCTCTGTGCACTGATAGCAGGCACTCTTTGGCATCAAGTGTTTGAACTACAGGACCAATTTCACAAAATAGCACAAGCTCAGCCAGCAGGGGACTCATGTCTGTAATCCCAGTGCTCAAGAGGCTAAGATAAGATTTCTGCAAGTTTGAGGTCTTTATAGCCTACTTAGTGAGTTCCAAGCCAGCCTTGTCTACTTAGTAAGTTCCAGGCCAGCTTGGTCTATTTAGTGACTTTGCAGGCTAGCCTGATCTACAGATCAGAGACACTGTCTCAAAACCAAACAAAAACACAGTCTACTTTATTTTTAAAACATTGAAATAAATATTGTAGAAAAAAATCTTTATAACAAAAAAATCCATCCGAAGACATTCAGTCTTAGGGGAGGGAGGTAGACTTCAAAAAGAAAACTCATTCAGTAGCTAGCAAACAGGCTCAGTGGTTAAAGATGCTTGCTGCCAAGCCTGGAGCCTTGAGTTTGATTCCTGAGAAGAGAGCCCCATAATAAAAGGAGGGAAACTACTCCCCTGAGTTATTTTCTGATTTCTACACATGCACTGTGGAATGCAGACGTAAGCTCACATACACATGGAAGAAATACTGAGTAAGTATGATAAGATGTTTTATGAAGGACACTGGTTCAATGCAGAACTATTGACTCGAAGGAAAAAAGAATGTTCTTTGATCTCTAATGAATGTTCTTTGATCTCTAATGAATTAATTAACAAAGGCTTCTTTTGGAAGCATGCACAAATACTACACACACACACACACACACACACACACACACACACATCAATTGCACGTATACTTGTAAAATGAAATTATACAATATGTACTTTAATTATCTCCATTCTACAGATGAAACAATCAAAACAAAAGAGGTTAAAAATCTTGCCTATGGTCATATCATTAGTATGAATCAAAGAAGGTTTTACAGGCACCTTGTTAACCATCTCCTAACTGTGCTTATACCTGACTGGTTAGTACTGTCTTCAACCTTGGATAGAGGGTTCACAGCGGGTAGCTACCAATGCAGAGAGTCACAACTGATCAGAGTGTTGAGATCAAGTAACTAGTAAATACTTATCCCTGAATGGGACATATGTGTCAAACTCTACCCACTCCTGCAAGACTCGGGGAGGCAAAAGGAATTCAAGGGCCCAAGGATGAAAAGGAGCACTATGAGATGCTGTCATCCAGACACGACGAGGCTGTTGTGTTCATGAACTCACAGTAGCTATGGTTACCTATACAAGACCACACCAGTCAATAATCCTACCGTGGATGGAGTGAGGCTCAGACTCCACACTCAAGGAGTTATTTGCAGTTGTTGGCTTCAGGGTATGGGGGGGTCACTTTTTTCTGGGTGTGTACCATCTGGTAGATTGCCTATGCTCATGCAATGAGGACTGATTGGACTTAATGGGTTTTTAAAAAAAAGATGACATGAAGGGAGGAGAGGTAGGTGCTGGGGGGGTCTGGGTGAGGGAGGAATTGTGGGTGGATATAATCAAAAGGTCACAATCGGGGTGAGAGAGAGAAAGAGAGGAGAGCTGGCTGTCTTAGAGAAACTTATCAAGTTCATTAGGACAAATGTCCTTAGGTACAGACTAGTTTAGTCACTGAAATTAAGAAAGTCAACATGGCCAAGATCAGGCAATGAGGTCTAACACAGCAATTCTCAACCTGCGGGTCATGACCCCATTGGAGATGAATTTCAGACATCCTGTGTATCTGTTATTTACACTACAATTCATAACACTAGGAAAAGTACAGTTGTGAAGTATCAATGAAGTAATTTTATAGTAGGGAGTCACCATAGCATGAGGCTCTATGTCAAAGGTCACAGCATTAGGCAGGTTCAGAACCACTGGTCTAGAAAAGTGGGTCAGTATCCATAGTTAGACTGTGCACTGGCTGGTTTTGTGTGTCAACTTGACACAGGCTGCAGTTATCACAGAGAAAGGAGCTTCAGTTGGGGAACTGCCTCCATGAGATCCAGCTGTGGGGCATTTTCTCAATCAGTGATCAAGCTGGGAGGGCCCTTTGTGGGGGTGCCATCTCTGGGCAGGTAGTCCTGGGTTCTATAAGAGAGCAGGCTGAGCAAACCAGGGGAAGCAAGCCAATAAACATCCCTCAATGGCCTCTGCATCAGCTCCTGCTTCCTGACCTGCTAGAGCCAGTGATGAACAGCAATGTGGAAGTGTAAGCTGAATAAACCCTTTCCTCCCCAACTTGCTTCTTGGTCATGATGTTTGTGCAGGAATAGAAATTCTGACTAAGACTAGTTAGCCAAATCTAGCCTATAGCCACACACACACACACACACACACACACACACACACACATATATATATATATATATATATATATATATATATATATATATAGTAGAGTCAAGGCGGGGGGAAAGCTTTGTGTTTTAAAAGACTTGTGAAAAATAAACCAGGGATTACAGCCCTTAAATATTTTCTCCCTGTCCCTTTAAAAAAAATAACACACAGGAGAGAGAGGGAGAGGGAGAAAGAGAGAGAGAGAGAGAGAGAGAGAGAGAGAGAGAAACAGAGAGACAGAGACAGAGAGACAGAGACAGAGAGAGACACAGAGAGGAAGAGAGGCAGAAAGACAGAGAGACAGAGGCAGACAGAGACAGAGAGGGATAGATATAAAGAGAGAGAGAAAGAGATAACAGGATAACTATAGGTCAGTGCATAGGAGAACAGTAGTTTTAAGTCTTTCCAGACTACAACAGCCTTGCTTGTGATCAGATGATCTGTGTGTTAATTCTCTAATACAGAAGTGCCTTCTCCTGTGAGAACAATTTCTCAATACTAAGTTTGAAAAAACAAATGAAAATTTATCTACTTTCCCATTTTAATTAACTATATCTTCAGGTACCCCGTGAGCTGTTGGTAGAAAGATTTGATAGAGCAGAAGAGCTGTAAAATAGGTTTTCAAGGTGAAACATGGAGGGCTTTAATTACAAAAATGGAAGAAAACAATTAGTTAATGCCTGCTCTTGCATCAGGGACATTCAGACCTACTGAAGCAGAAAGGACACTTAAGTCTCTGTCTTCCAGGTGGCACCCTAGCTCTCTAAAGCCCGGGGGGATTTCCTGATGAGAAGCAACTGGTGTGTGCTCAATGATGCTTCTTTTCCTACACTGAGCTCAGGATAATGAATCTGGAAATACTCTAGGTAGGAAGCCCCAGATGCAGAGCCCTAGTTGGGCGCTGGTTCCTCCTGTGATCTGTAAAGTATCAGACAGGAGGGTTACACGACTCTTCCAGCCCTAGGCGTCCTGAGTTATCTATGAGGAACGATGCGAATGAAACAGAAAGGGAATCTGGGGCACGCAACTTAATGCACTGGCTTGACCAGCTTCCCTGGGATAGGAGGTCAGGGAAGAGAGAAAGCATGTGGTCGGATGCGATTCTGAGATGACCAGGATGTGATGCGAAAGAGCTGCCAATATTGATGTACAACAGCCTCACTGGAAGCCGCCATCACCACCGACCAAACACATATAAACGCTATCTACGTCTTTAACAGCTGTAGAGACCCAGCCTGCGGAACCAGGTACCCGAGATATCCCGAGTTTAAGACCTTCGGGGACTCAGGCCTGGAGTGGGAGCTGCGCACAGAGTAGCGGTTTGGGGGACACCGGCCGAGCCTGTGCTCTGCGCTCGCAGGGCAGACCCCAAACTCCCTGCAGTCATCTCCATCTTGCCAGCTGCTTTCCATCCAGCCAGCAGCGGGGGAACCAGACTCAGCCAGCTTTGGACCAGCAGGCAGAACAAGATAACTGAGATATCCCGACTTTAAGACCTCTGGGGAATCAGGACACCAGACAGCAAACCCTGAGCAGGAGCAGGGCAGAGCAGCTGCCCAACAGGCGGAACCAAGTACCTGGGATATCCTGAGTTTAAGACCTCGGGGGTCTCAGGCCACCTGTCAGCAATCTGTGAGCAGGAGCCCTGCAGGGCAGTGGTTCAGGTGTCCCAGTCGCGGGGAAATAGCCTTACGAGCCCACAGGAGGGTCAAGCACCAGCTAGTAACTACAGGACCAACTAACACCAGAGTTAACCAGATGGCAAAAGGCAAACGTAAGATCGTTACTAACAGAAATCAAGGCAGTATGGCAGCATCCGAACCCAGTTCCCCGACAGCAATAAATCTCGGATACTCCGAAACACCAGAAAAACAAGACTCAGATCTAAAATCACTGCTCAGGATGCTGATAGAGGAACACTTAGATAAATCTCTTAAAGTAATACATGAGAAAATAGATCAAAAGCTAGAAGCCCTTACAAGGCAAACACAATTAAATCTCGGATATCTCAACACACCAGAAAAACAAGACACAGATCTAAAATCACTGGTAAAGATGCTGATAGAGGATCACTTAGATAAATTTCTTAAAGTAATAGAGGAGAAAATAGATCAAAAGCTAGAAGCCCATACAAGGCAAACACAAAAATCACTTAAAGAAATCGAGGAGAATATAGAGCAAAAAATGAATCCCAATAAGGGGGAGAAACAAAAATCACTTTAAGAAATACAAGAGAACATGGGTCAACAAGTAGAAGTCATAAAAGAGGAAACACAAAAATCCCTTAAAGAATTACAGGAAAACACAAACAAGCAATTGAAAGATCTGAGCAAAACCATACAGAATCTAAAAACAGAAGTAGAAACAACTAAGAAATCGCAAAGGGAGACAACATTGGAGATAGAAAACCTTGGGAAGAAATCAGGAGTCATAGATGCAAATATCAACAATAGAATACAAGAGATAGAAGACAGAATCTCAGATGCTGAAGATACCATAGGAACCATGGATTCAACATTAAAGAAAATGCAAAATGCAAAAAGCTAGTAACCCAAAACATTCAGGAAATCCAGGACACAATGAGAAGACCAAACCTAAGGATTATAGGGATAGATGAGAATGAAGATCTACAACTTAAAGGGCCAGCAAATATCTTCTACAAAATTATGGAAGAAAACTTCCCAAACCTAAAGAGAGAGATGCCCATGAATATAAAAGAAGCCTATAGAACCCCAAATAGACTGGACCAGAACAGAAATACTTCCCATCACATAATAATCAAAACCCCAAATGTACTAAACAAAGAAAGAATATTAAAGGCAGTAAGAGAAAAAGGACAAGTAACTTATAAAGGAAGACCTATCAGAATTACACCAGATTTGTCACCTGAAACCATGAAAGCTAGAAGATCCTGGGCAGACTTCATGCAGACCCTAAGAGAACACAAACTTCAGCCAAAACTACTATACCCAGCAAAACTCTCAATTGCCATAGATGGGGAAACCAAGGTATTCGACGACAAACCCAAATTTGCACGATACTTATCTATAAAACCAGCCCTACAAAGGATAATAGGGGAAAAATACCAACACAAGGGGGGAAACTACACCCCAGAAGAAACAAGATAGAAACCCCATCTCATCCAACCCAAAAGAAGAGAACCACTCAAATACAAAAAATAAAAAATAAATAAATAAATAAATAAAATAAAAAAAAATAACGCCCAAAATGTCAGGAAGTAATAATTACTATTTCTTAATATCTCTTAATATCAATGGACTCAATTCCCCAATAAAAAGGCACAGACTAACAGAATGGATACCGAAACAGGACCCTACATTTTGCTGCATACAGGAAACACATCTCAGTGTCAAAGACAAACACGACCTTAGAGTAAAAGGCTGGAAGACGGTTTTACAAGCAAATGGTCTCAGGAAACAAGCCAGAGTAGCCATTCTAATATCAGATAAAATTGACTTTCAACCTAAAGTCATCAAAAGAGACTCAGAAGGTCACTTCTTGCTTGTCAAAGGGAAAATCCACCAAGAAGAATTCTCAATACTGAACATCTATGCCCCAAATGTAAGGGCACCCTCATTCGTAAAAGAAACTTTACTAAAGCTTAAAGCACACATTGCACCTAACACAACAATTGTAGGTGACTTCAACACTCCACTCTCCTCAATGGACCGATCAGGAAAGCAGAAACTAAACAGGGACACAGTGAAACTAATTGAAGCTTTGGACCAATTGGATTTAACAGATATATATAGAACATTCCTTCCTAAAGCAAAAGAGTATACCTTTTTCTCAGCACCACACGGTACCTTCTCAAAAATTGATCATATAATTGGTCACAAGACAGACCTCAACAAATACAAGAAGACCGAACTAATCCCATGTCTCCTATCAGATCACTATGGAGTAAAAGTGGTCTTCAATAGCAAGAAGAACAACAGAAAGCCCACATACACATGGAAACTGAACAATACTCTACTAAATGACACCTTGGTCAAGGAATAAATAAAGAAAGAAACCAAAGACTTTTTAGACTTCAATGAAAATGAAGGGACGACCTACCCAAATCTTTGGGACACAATGAAAGCAGTGCTAAGAGGAAAACTCATAGCACTGAGTGCCTCCAAAAAGAAACTGGAGAGAGCATACACTAGCAACTTAACAGCACACCTGAAGGCCCTGGAACAAAAAGAAGCTAATTCACCCAGGAGGAGTAGAAGAGAGGAAATCATCAAACTAAGGGCTGAAATCAATCAAATAGAAACAAAGAGAACCATACAAAGAATCAACAAAACCAAGAGCTGGTTCTTCGAGAAAATCAACAAGATAGATAAACCCTTAGCTAGACTAACTAAAGGGCACAGAGACAGTATCCAAATTAACAAAATTAGAAACAAAAAGGGGGATATAACAACAGAAACTGAGAAAATTCAAAAGATCATCAGATCCTACTACAAAGGCCTATACTCAAAACAACTGGAGAATCTGGAGGAAATGGACAATTTCCTAGACAGATACCAAATACCAAAACTAAATCAGCATCAAGTAGATCAGCTAAACAGTCCCATAACCCCCAAAGAAATAGAAGGGGTTATAGGAAGCCTCCCAACCAAAAAAAGTACAGGACCAGATGGTTTTAGTGCAGAATTCTACCAGACCTTCAAAGAAGACTTAACACCACTACTCTTCAAACTATTCCACAAAATAGAGACAGAAGGGATACTGCCCAACTCGTTCTTCGAAACCACAATTACGCTGATACCTAAACCACAAAAAGATCCAACAAAGAAAGAGAACTACAGGCCAATTTCTCTTATGAATATTGATGCAAAAATACTAAATAAAATTCTTGCCAACCGAATCCAAGAGCATATCAAAATGATCATTCACCATGATCAAGTAGGCTTCATTCCAGGGATGCAGGGATGGTTCAATATACGAAAATCCATCAATGTAATCCACTACATAAACAAACTAAAAGAAAAAAAAACACATGGTCACCTCATTAGATGCTGAAAAAGCATTCGACAAAATTCAGCATCCTTTCATGCTAAAAGTCCTGGAAAGAACAGGAATTCAAGGCCCATACCTAAACATAGTAAAAGCAATCTACAGCAAACCAGTAGCCAACATCAAAATAAATAAAGAGAAACTTGAAGCAATCCCACTAAAATCAGGGACTAGACAAGGCTGCCCTCTCTATCCATATCTTTTCAATATAGTACTTGAAGTTCTAGTGAGAGCAATTAGACAACATAAGGAAGTCACAGGGATACAAATTGGAAAGGAAGAAGTCAAAGTATCATTATTTGCAGACGATATGATAGTCTACTTAAGCGACCCAAAAAACTCCACCAGAGAACTTCTACAGCTGATAAACAACTTCAGCAAAGTGGCTGGTTATAAAATTAACTCAAGCAAATCAGTAGCCTTCTTGTACTCAAAGGACAAGCAGGCTGAGAAAGAAGTTAGGGAAATAACACCCTTCACAATAGCCACAAACAACATAAAGTACCTTGGCGTAACTCTAACCAAACAAGCAAAAGATCTGTATGACAGGAACTTCAAGTCCTTGAAGAAAGAAATCCGAAGAAGACCTCAGAAGATGGAAAAATATTTCTTGCTCCTGGATTGGCAGGATCAATATAGTAAAAATGGCCATCTTGCCAAAAGCAATCTACAGATTCAATGCAATCCCCATCAAAATCCCAAATCAATTCTTCATAGATCTAGAAAGAACAATTCTCAAATTCATCTGGAGCAACAAAAAACCCAGGATAGCTAAAACTATTCTCAACAATAAAAGGACTTCTGGGGGGGGGAATCAATATCCCTGACCTCAAGCAGTACTACAGAGCAATTGTGTTAAAAACTGCATGGTATTGGTACAGCAAAAGGAGGTAGATCAATGGAATAGGCTTGAAGACCCAGAAATGAACCCACAGACTTCTGGTCACTTGATCTTTGATAAAGGAGCCACAACCATCCAGTGGAAAAAAGATAGCCTTTTCAACAAATGGTGCTGGTTCAACTGGAGGTCAACATGCAGAAGAATGCGAATTGATCCACTCTTATCTCCTTGTACTAAGATCAACTCCAAGTGGATCAAGGACCTCCACATAAAACCAGACACACTGAAACTATTAGAAAAGAAACTTGGGAAGACCCTGGAGGACATGGGCACAGGGGGAAAGTTCCTGAACAGAACACCAATAGCTTATGCTCTAAGATCAAGAATTGACAAATGGGACCTCATAAAATTACAAAGTTTCTGTAAGGCAAAGGATACTGTCAGAAGGACAAAACAGCAACCAACAAAGTGGGAAATGATCTTCACCAACCCCACATCTGACAGAGGGATAATATCCAATATATACAAAGAACTCAAGAAGTTAGACCCCAAAGAACCAAATAACCCTATCAAAAAATGGGGTACAGAGCTAAACAAAGAATTTTCACCAGAAGAAATTCAGATGGCCGAGAAACACCTTAAGAGATGTTCAACATCATTAGTCATCAGGGAAATGCAAATCAAAACAACCCTGAGATTCCACCTCACACCAGTCAGAATGGCTAAGATTAAAAACTCAAGAGACAACAAGTGCTGGCGAGGATGTGGAGAAAGAGGAACACTCCTCCACTGTTGGTAGGATTGCAAAATGGTAAGACCGCTCTGGAAATCAGTGTGGCGGTTCCTCAGAAAATTGGGCATGTCACTTCCAGAGGACCCTGGCATACCACTCCTGGTCATATACCCAGAAGATTCCCCTGCATACAATAAAGACACATGCTCCACTATGTTTATAGCAGCCTTGTTTATAATAGCCAGAAATTGGAAGGAGCCCAGATATCCCTCAAAAGAGGAATGGATACAGAAAATGTGGTATATTTATACAATGGAGTACTACTTAGCAATTAAAAATAATGAACTCATGCAATTTGTAGGTAAATGGTTAGATCTGGAAAATATCATCCTAAGTGAGCTAACCCAATCACAAAAGAATAGACATGAAATGCAATCACTGATAAGTGGATATTAATGAGCCCAGAAGCCCTAAATACTCAAGGCACAATTAGCAAGTCAAATGACTCCCAAGAAGAAGAAAGGAGAGGACCCTGGGCCTGTAAAGATTGGATCCAGTATTGTAGACCCAGAACAGAGAAATCATTGGGGGGGGGAATGATTGGGGAATAGCTGGGGGGAGAGGAATTATGGGACATATGGTGGAGGGGGGACTGGGAAAGGGGAAAGCCTTTGGGATGTAAACATAGAATATAGACAATAAAAATTAAAAAAAAATAAAATGAAATGTAATTAAAAAAAAAACAGCTGTATAATCGATACTCTGAACCAGCAGCTGAGACAACCAACACCCAGGTGATGGAAACAAAAAAAGAAGAAGAAGAAGAAGAAGAAGAAGAAGAAGAAGAAGAAGAAGAAGAAGAAGAAGAAGAAGAAGAAGAAGTTCAAAATCAGCAAGGTGAGCTCTAACTGCCAGGCCAGAGACCTAGAAAGAATGTGGCCTGGATGGGGACACCACAGTAGATTTAGCCTGCAAGCCGGCCAGGCAGGAGCCGAGATCACTAGTTAAAACTGTGCTCACAAAAGCCTTTCTAGAATTCAAAAAGGGAAACCAAACTTTATCTACTGCTCAGAAAAGCAGCAAGAATCAAATTGCCTGGGTACTTGGCTAGAAAAATACATCCACCTTATAAAAACTGCAAGTCCTGCTTTGGAGTATGATCTTAGCTGATCTGCCCTTGACAAGAATCAGAAGCAAGGAATTAGCAGAGTCACTGGTCCATGACCAGTAGAAACCATAGGAATCTGGAGAGAAATAGACACACAGAAAATAAGAAATTACTCACAGTTCAGGACACTACTTGGTAGAGAGAGAGAGACAGACAGAGGGAGAGAGAGAGAGAGAGAGAGAGAGAGAGAGAGAGAGAGAGTTGTAATTAAAATCATCATTAACCATGGGATGTTTTCTTTTAAAAAGAAAGTGTCCCTCTTTCTCCACATCCTCGCCAGCACTTGTTGTCTCTTGAGCTTTTAATCTTAGCCATTCTGACTGGTGTGAGGTGGAATCTCAGGGTTGTTTTGATTTGCATTTCCCTGATGACTAATGATGTTGAACATCTCTTAAGGTGTTTCTCGGCCATCCAAATTTCTTCTGGTGAAAATTCTTTGTTTAGCTCTGTACCCCATTTTTAATAGGGTTATTTGGTTCTTTGGGGTCTAACTTCTTGAGTTCTTTGTATATATTGGATATTAGCCCTCTGTCGGATGTGGGGTTGGTGAAGATCTTTTCCCACTTTGTTGGTTGCCATTTTGTCCTTCTGACAGTGTCCTTTGCCTTACAGAAACTTAGTTTCACTGTGTCTGGCTTTATGTGGAGGTCCTTGATCCACTTGGAGTTGATCTTAGTACAAGGTGATAAGAGTGGGTCAATTTGCATTCTTCTGCATGTTTACCTCCAGTTGAACAAGCACCATTTGTTGAAAAGGCTATCTTTTTTCCACTGGATGGTTGTAGCTCCTTTATCAATGATCAAGTGACCATAAATCTGTGGGTTCATTTCTGGGTCTTCAATTCTATTCCTTTGATCTACTTGCCTGTCGCTGTACCAATACCATGCACTTTTTAACACAATTGCTCTGTAGTACTGCTTGAAATCAGGGATACTGATTCCCCCAGAAGTCCTTTTATTGTTGAGAATAGTTTTAGCTATCCTGGGTTTTTTTGAAACTCCAGATGAATTTAAGAATTTCTCTTTCTAGATCTATGAAGAATTGATTTGGGATTTTGATGGGGATTGCATTGAATCTGTAGATTGCTTTTGGCAAGATGGCCATTTTTACTATATTGATCCTGCCAAACCAAGAGCATGAAATATTTTTCCATCTTCTGAGGTCTTCTTCAATTTCTTTCTTCAAAGACTTGTAGTTCTTCTCATACAGATCTGTCACTTGTTTGGTTAGAGTCATGTCAAGATACTTTATATTGTTTGTGGCTATTGTGAAGGGTGTTATTTCCCTAACTTCTTTCTCAACCTGCTTGTCCTTTGAGTACAGGAAGGCTACGGATTTGCTTGAGTTGATTTTATAGACAGCCACTTTGCTGAAGTTGTTTATCAGCTGTAGGAGTTCTCTGGTGGAGTTTTTTGGGTCGCTTAAGTAGACTATCATATCATCTGCAAATAATGATAGTTTGACTTCTTCCTTTCCAATTTGTATCCCCTTGACTTCCTTATGATGTCGAATTGCTCTCGCTATTCTCAAGTATTCTCAAGTACTATATTGAAAAGATATGGAGAGAGAGGGCAGCCTTGTCTAGTCCCTGATTTTAGTGGGATTGCGTCAAGTTTCTCTCCATTTAATTTGATGTTGGCTACTGGTTTGCTGTATATTGCTTTTATTATGTTTAGGTATGGGCCTTAAATTCCTGTTCTTTCCAGGACTTTTAGCATGAAAGGATGCTGAATTTTGTCAAATGCCTTTTCAGCATCTAATGAAATGACCATGTGGTTTTTTTCTTTTAGTTTGTTTATGTAGTGGATTACATTGATGGATTTCCCTATATTGAACCATCCCCGGAACACTCCTCCACTGTTGGTGGGATTGCAAGATGGTACAACCACTCTGGAAATCAGTCTGGCAGTTCCTCAGAAAATTGGGCATGACACTTCCAGAGGACCCTGGCATACCACTCCTGGGCTTATACCCAGAGGATTCCCCTGCATGCAATAAAGACACATGCTCCACAATGTTCATAGCAGCCTTATTTATAATCGCCAGAAGTTGGAAGGAGCCCAAATGTCCCTCAAAGGTGGAATGGATACAGAAAATGTGATATATTTATACAATGGAATACTACTCAGCAATTAAAAATAATGAATTAGCGCAATTTGTAGACAAATGGTTGGATGTGGAAAACATCATCCTAAGTGAATTAACAAAAGAATACACATGAAATGCAATCACTGATAAGTGGATATTAAAGAGCCCAGAAGCTCTGAATACTCAAGGCACAATTAGCAAATCAAAAGATTCCCAAGAAGAAGGAAGGAGAGGACACTGGTCCCGAAAAGACTGGATCCAGTTGTGTAGGACAGTACCAGAACAGAGAAAGGGTTGGGGGATGATTGGGGAATGGATGGGGGTGGGGGTGGGTGGGGGAGGAAGAGGACTTATGGGACATATGGTGAGGGGGGAACTGGGAAAGGGGAAAGCCTTTGGAATGTAAACAAAGAATATAGAAAAAAAAAGAAGAAAGTGTCAAGGTTTGAAAGTATTGGCCCACACACACATAAGCAAATAATTATCCCAATGACTAGAAATAATAATAGCAAGAATAGTTGATAATAGACTACAAGATAAATATGACTGCATTGAGGTAATAAAAAAACAGAATAAAACAATAAAAAGGTGGGGCTTTTACAATAGAAGAGAGATGAAACGTGCAAAATGGCTCTTGCAGCCAATTCTAAGAACCCTCGTGGTAGCAACTGTCCTCTGTTCTTTCTACACATACCATGTCATACGTCTGTGTACACGTCTCACTCACACACAATAAATTAATAAATCTTCAACAAGTGAAAAAGGATTTTAAGAGCAATTCAATGTAACTTTGAGTACTGAATAACCTAATTGTTAATATTTACATTTACATTCAATCTCAGTTATATACACTCAAAAAGCAGAGAACTGGGGGACTGGAAGAAGCCAGCCAGAATGAAACATGGAGAGACAGCACCACAGAAAATATCTAAGAGAGGCTGAGAGACACAGACTTTCAACTGATTAAATTCCAACTGAAACCGAAAACAAATTCCACAAACAAATGTGGAGAGGAAATGAGAGACACTTCAAAAGGATAATAGCTGGTAATTTCCCAGAGTTGAAGAAGAGTCCCAAGTAGGATCAACCAAAATAAAACAAACAAGATTACCATACTATACACTGGGATCAAATCTTTTAACCAATAAAAGCTCTTAAAAGTACCGGGAAAGAGTTATCCCAGGAAGAAAAGACAGTTTGGCTTCCCACAGAATTATCACTAGACTGGCAACGTTTCTTGTATACCCACGAAACTAATGTTTAAAAGTAAGGGTCAAATATGTTTAAAAAAAAAACAAGATTTTTGTAAAAAGTTACCATTGACATCCAGATCTGAAAAAAGAAAATTAATCTTTTCTTAAAGATAAGGGGGATATAGCAGTGTAAAGCATGGTGTGGAGAGGGGATGATGGGAAATAAATCAGTAAGCATTGGCTTCAAACAACAACAAAAAGAATTAAGTGTACATCCCAAAGGCAGCAAATTAAGATATCAGGGAAAAATTACACATAGGAGAGAGGAAAACATAGATACATTGAATAAACAATGAACTAAACATGGTAGAATTTTTGTTGTATTTATTAAAATATTTGAGATAGAAGGTATATTTTTAAGCCAATCAAAGAAAAATTTAACCAATAATAAAATGAAATATAAAGAAACACAATAAAAGCTAGAATGAGAGATGGAAGGAGGAAAGAAAGGGGAGGACAGAGCAAAGAACTTTGGAGACCCTGTTTGGTATCATATTCTAAGTTTTGTTCCAGGATCATATGATCATCCTATCTTGAGCATTTTGAGAAACACCCATGCTGTCTTTCATACTGGCCTGACCACTTTCATTCCAGTCTGTAGTGATCATTTACAAACATGAATTTCTCCAAATCCTCTCCAGGGCTTAATGCCTGATTTTCACAGGAGCCACTCCCACTGGGTGATGTGAGTCTCACTTGTGATCATAGAGTGCATTTCTCTGATGTTTAGTGATGTGGAGCATTTTCCCCAGGGATCTATCCATCATTTGTATGTCTTCTTTTGAAAATTGCCTATCCAAATCTCTTAGACACTTTCCGATCTGGTTATCTGGGGACCTGATTTTGTTGAGTAATATGTGTTCCTTATACATTGTTGAATATTAACTCCTGATCAATGAATAGTTTTTCAAGTTTTATGTCCCACATTGAAAGTTGTTTCTTTGCTTTGTTATTTGTTACTTCAATTGTGCAGAAACTAATAGAAATAGACAAAAGGGAAATGAAATGAGTATGGATAGAACTCTACATTCTCATATACACTAGAGCACAGTTCATAATTTATAAGGCACGGAGTTAGTTTAAGTGTTCACAGTCAGATGAAAGCCTAAAGAAATGCTCTTCATGCTCTTGGTTTGGCAAAATCAATATAGTAAAAATGGCCATCTTGCCAAAAGCAATCTACAGATTCAATGCAATCCCCATCAAAATCCCAATTCAATTCTTCATAGATCTAGAAAAAGCAATTCTCAAATTCATCTGGAGCAACAAAAAACCCAGGATAGCTAAAGCTATTGTCAACAATAAAAGGACTTCTGGGGGAATCAATATCCCTGACCTCAAGCAGTACTACAGAGCAATTGTGTTAAAAAGTGCATGGTATTGGTACAGCAACAGGCAAGTAAATCAATGGAATAGGATTGAAGACCCAGAAATGAACCCACAGAGTTATGTTCACTTGATCTTTGATAAAGGAGCCACAACCATCCAGTGGAAAAATGATAGCCTTTTCAACAAATGGTGCTGGTTCAACTGGAGGTCAACATGCAGAAGAATGCGAATTGACCCACTCTTATCTCCTTGTACTAAGATCAACTCCATGTGGATCAAGGATCTCCACATAAAACCAGACACACTGAAACTAATAGAAAAGAAACTGGGGAAGACCCTGGAGGACATGGGCACAGGGGGAAAGTTCCTGAACAGAACACCAATAGCTTATGCTCTAAGATCAAGAATTGACAAATGGGACCTCATAAAATTACAAAGTTTCTGTAAGGCAAAGGACACTGTCAGAAGGACAAAACGGCAACCAACAAAGTGGGAAAAGATCTTCACCAACCCCACATCCGACAGAGGGCTAATATCCAATATATACAAAGAACTCAAGAAGTTAGACCCCAAAGAACCAAATAACCCTATCAAAAATGGGGTACAGAGCTAAACAAAGAATTTTCACCAGAAGAAATTCAGATGGCTGAGAAACACCTTAAGAGATGTTCAACATCATTAGTCATCAGGGAAATGCAAATCAAAACAACCCTGAGATTCCACCTCACACCAGTCAGAATGACTAAGATTAAAAACTCAAGAGACAACAAGTGCTGGTGAGGATGTGGAGAAAGAGGAACACTCCTCCACTGTTGGTGAGATTGCAAAATGGTAAAACTGCTCTGGAAATCAGTTTGGCGGTTCCTCAGAAAATTGGGCATGTCACTTCCAGAGGACCCTGGCATACCACTCCCGGGCATATCCCCAGAGGATTCCCCTGCATATAATAAAGACACATGCTCTACTATGTTTATAGCAGCCTTGTTTATAATAGCCAGAAATTGGAAGGAGCCCAGATATCCCTCAAAGGAGGAATGGATACAGAAAATGTGGTATATTTATACAATGGAGTACTACTTAGCAATTAAAAATAATGAATTCATGCAATTTGTAGGTAAATGGTTAGATCTGGAAAATATCATCCTAAGTGAGTTAACCCAATCACAAAAGAATACACATGAAATACAATCACCGATAAGTGGATATTAATGAACCCAGAAGCCCTAAATACTCAAGGCACAATTAGCAAGTCAAATGATTCCCAAGAAGAAGAAAGGAGAGGACCCTGGGCCTGAAAAGATTGGATCCAGTTTTGTAGACCCAGAACAGAGAAATCGTGGGGGGGGGTGATTGGGGAATAGTTGGGGGGGAGAGGAATTATGGGACGTATGGTGGGGGGGAGAACTGGGAAAGGGGAAAGCCTTTGGAATGTAAACAAAGAATAGAAAATAAAAATTAAAAAAAAATAAAAAAATAAAAACCACAAAAAAAGGAAATACCAAACCAAACACACACACACACACACACACATACACACACACACACACACACACACACACACACACAGAGAGAGAGAGAGAGAGAGAGAGAGAGAGAGAGAGAGAGAGAGAGGACTACCACTGAGCTGTTCAAAATAATGAAATGTTGTCTATTGCAACAGCATTGATGAACCAGAAGGACATTATATTAAATAAGCCAAATACATAAAGATGGGAAAAGGTTGATCTTGAGCAAGTAGAATTTATTAAATTGTTTTCATAGAAGTAGAGAAAAGAGTGAACTGTTGAATCAGGAAGGGAGGGAGAAGGCAGATGAAAAGAGACTGGTAAACAGGTACAAAGTTCACTTGAGTAACCTAAAAACCTTGAGTGAATAACTTCAGTGTTCTCTTGCGTAGTAAGAAGACATTAACAATGATGTACTTTATATTTTAAACTAGCCAGAATAGTATTATTAAAATAATCTTATAGCAAAGAAATAAAAAAAACGTAAGGTGATAACCTATATTAGTCATTTAACAACAGCATATGTGAGTGATGATGGTACCAATTATTACGTGTCAACTCTTTTAAAAAAAAAAAGACACCATGTTCTGATCTAGGCATATTCTATGTCACATGTAAAGGTGAACAATTATAACAATAACAGGCCAAGTATTGAGAGGAAGGACAAACTGCAAATACCCTCTCGTGACAGAAGATATGTCTCTATAGTGCTAATTCTTTCTGATGGGATAGTCAGTGAAGACTTGGATAGATGGATCTCAGTGATCTGATTTCAGGCATGAAAAAGAGAAGCTAGCCAGTCTTTAAAAAATTGAACAGAGACTGAAGAAAAGGCCACCAGAGACTGCCCCACCTAGGGATCCATCCCATCAGCAGACATCAAACCCAGACACTACTGCTGATGCCAAGAAGGGCTAGTTGACAAGATTCTGGTTTGGCTGTTGCCTGTCAGGATCTGCCAGAGCCTGACCAATACAGATGCAAATCCTTACAGCCAACTATTGGACTGAGTCTAGGGACACCAATGGAAGAGCTAAGTGAAGAACTGAAAGAGCTAGAGGGGATTGCAACCCCATAAGAAGAACAATATCAACTAACTGGACCACCCAGAACTCCCAGAGAGTAAACCACCAACTAAAGAGTATACATGGAGGAATCCATGGCTCCAGATACACATGTAGCAGAAGATGGCCCTATCTGACAAAAATGGAAGGGGAGGCCCTTGGTCCTGAGGAGGTTTGATGCCCCAAAGTAGGTTGAGTGGTGAGGCTGGAGCCAGTGAGTGGGTAGAGGAGCACCCTTTTAGAGGCAAAGGGAAGGGAAGAGGGGGAATTATTTGGAGAGTTTGTGGAGGGTAACCAGGAAGGAGGATATCATTTGAAATGTAAAGGAATAAAATGACTAATAAAAAAAAGGCCATTGATATATTGGTATCAATAAATTCCAGGCTCTGCTTTTAGGCACTCGCAATGTGTTAATAAATAAAATGAGGTTGCGTTCTCAAGGAACTTATAGTCATTATGTGCTGCTTACCTCTTTGAGGTTCAAATGATTTAATATTTATTTTGCTCATGAAGTCCCATTGTAGTAGCTCAATAAACTTTAAAAAAAAATCTAAATTCTTAGTCCCTGCTGAGACTGGGTGCCCCCTGCTGGTGATGGTTTATCTACCATAGCTTGAATAGCAACTAAGTTTCTGAGGCGACCTAGTTGGCATCTTCTGTGCACCTCAGTTGCCTGCTGGTTACCTCTACCCAGCCTTCAGTCAACAGGATGGAGAATGGACACATTAACACACTTCCTGACTGAAAGCGATAATGATCAAACAACCAGAGCCATCACCAACCGTGTAAGAATAACATTCATGGTTTTCGTCTTTTGCTGTTGTTGTTTGGTTGTTTGGTTGGTTGGTTGGTTGGTTGGTTGGTTGGTTGGTTGTTTTGGTTCAGGATTTGTTACACTAGAAAAGAATGGATGCTGAAATATAATAAATGCCATTCAATCCAAAAAAGTAAATAATTAAAAGTCTAGCCGACATTAAGTATAATAAAGGAAATAACAATGGTAAGCGAAGACTTAAGATGTCAAAAGAATAATAGAGGATATGTGCTCATATCTGAAGATTTGAAGCTAGGAGCCTCAGGTGAGACAGAACATGCAATTTTGACCTTTCTAGGTCTGGGTTACCTCACTCAGTATAATCATTCCTAGTTCTATTCATTGACTTGCAAAGTTCATGATTTCATTTTTCTTTAGAGCTAAATAGTATTCCATAGTACATATGCACCACATTTGGATTATTCATTTTCAGTTGAAGGGCACTGAAGTTTCCATTCCTAGATATTGTAAAAAGAGAAACAACAGACAAGGCTAAGTATCTGTGGAGTAGAAAGTCATATCCTTTGCGGACATGCTAAGGGGTAGACCTGGAGTGAAGGCAGAAGCCAGAAACATAAAATGGGACCATTGCCAGGGTAGGGGGTAGGAGATGAGGGTGGGGGAGCCATTGAGAAGGAAATAGCACAAGTGATCTTATTAGGTTGATGGATGGAAATGGGGGGCTCTAGTTAGGGATGGAAATGACAATAATTACAGAAAAAGGAAAATGAACCACAAAATAGCAGTAAGGATCTCTGAAAAAAGTTATGAGGAGTCACACTATTAACCTGAAACCCTTGGTTGGCCCCTAGAAGCAGAAGGTAAGTATCTATTTGCTGAAGAAAACATGCACTTCAAACACAGGGCCCAGAGGCTCCACAGCGGGAACTGTCCTTAATGTTTTCTCCTTGAGTACTAGAAGGTGCCATGCAAGCTTCCAGAAGAGGAAGGGAACATTAGTTCTATGCAGCTATGCCTATGGGCCATAGCAATGACCAGCACGGCACAAGAACCCTGAAGGAGCAATAGCAGCTTGCATTCCTTGGCAGTGACTAATAGCTTTCTAATTGTGCTTAAGACCCACTCAAGAGGGAAATTATGCTTGATACTGGAAATCGAGCCAACTACCCAGGGCTAGTGAAGTCAAGGATCTTGGAGGAGAACCTACAACCAGCACTTTACTAAACCAGCATAATCCCTAACTGCACTCTAAATATTTATCTTTATACCCACAGATAAGTACAGTCCCCATGCCTCATTAAGGAAGCTTCTCTTTGCAACAGATGGAGATCATTACCAAAAGCCACAACTCATCAAAACACAGAGCTTTGGAGCACAGTTCCAACAGACACATCTATAGCATCGCACACCTGAGGCTCAGGGATCGTTGCTGAAGTAGGGGTGGAAAGATTGTAATAGCCAGACAGCCAGGGGTTTGTTGTGAGATTGTGTCTCTTAGGAAAGTCGGAAGCTGCACACATAAAGTCTCACAAACATGAATAACTAAACATGGGCTGAACAAGGACAACAGACATGCTAATGTGTAAACTCTACAAAGTCTCTGGTCTGCACAGAGAACAACAAGCAATTAAGAAATGCTGAAAACTGACAGGTCAGTCTTCTGGGAAAAAAGCATGTCAAATGGTTATCCCAAACCAATGGTCAGCCCTGAAAACATACCACAAGTAACATGTACAGACTGATCAGGTTGTATTTATGTGTTTAGAAATAGATGATAGGTAGATAGATAGATAGATAGATAGATAGATAGATAGATGGATGGATGGATGGATGGATGGATGGATGGATGGATAGATAGATAGATAGATAGATAGATAGATAGATAGATAGATAGATAGATGATGGATAAGATAGGTAGATAGATAGATAGATAGATGGATGGATGGATGGATGGATGGATGGATGGATGGATGGATGGATGGATAAGACAGATAGGTAGATAGATAGATAGATAGATAGATAGATAGATAGATAGATAGATAGATAGATAGATAGTAGATAGATAGATAGACAGATACATACATGCATACATACATACATACATACATACATACATAATAGAGAACCACTGCCCTAAAACAACCTGTTATTTCACCTCTCTTTTAGCATCCTACATCTTAACCAGCTTTCTTCCAAGATGGACATTTTCTCTCAAGGAAACATGCTGTGTACCAGAAGGACAGGAATCAAACAGATAATCAATGTTCATGAAGATCATAAAACTTTGAAAAAGATCAAAGGTTTGCTTTCTATTTCTGTGATAAACACCATGATCAAAAGCAATCCAGGAGGAAAAGGTTTGATGGTGTCTAAGTTGTGGTTTCATTGCTGTAAAAAGACACCATGACCAAGGCAACTCTTATAAGGGACCACATTTAATTGGGGCTGGTTTACAGTTTTAGCAATTCAGTCCATTATCATCATGTCACAAAAACATGGTGCTGGAGAAGGAGCAGAGAGTTCTGTACCTTGAACTGACTATAGCCAGGAGAGACTGACCTTTCCCTACTGGGTGGAGCTTCAGCATTGACCCTCGAAGCCCACCCTCACAGTGATTCACTTCCTCCAACAAAATCACACCTACTCCAACTCCTCATAATAGTGTCACTTCCCATGGGCCAACCATATTCATACTAACACAGTTGGTTTACACATTGCACTCACAGTTCATCACTGAAGAAACCAAGGCAGAAACTCCAGCAGAGCAGGAACCTGGAAGCAGGAACCAAAGCAGAAACCATGGAGGAGTGCTGCCTACTGGCTTGCTCTCCCCAGCTTTCTCAGTTTGCTTTCTTATGGGACACAGGACCACCTTTTCCGGGCTGGCACTATCCATAGTGGGCACATTAATCAAGAAAATGTTCAATCCCTTGCCAGTCTGAAGGAGGCATTGTTTTTTCAACTGAGGTCTCTACTTGCCAGATGACCAGGGCTCCTGCTGAATGCTGTCCCCTGTTTTCATAGAGTATCCACTGCTGTTTTAGAATGCTATTTCGAGGTTCCATCTACTTCTGGTTGCAAAATAGGATTGCAAAACCTAGGTCCCATTATCAAAGTCTTAGCCCAATACTTTCTCCTATATGGATTACATCCCCTGGGCAAATTCTAACTTGTATAAAATTCCACACAACTCTTAAGTCACATGGCTTACCAGTAGGTCAGGTACTTCCTGATCTTCTCAATAATGAAGGTAGATACCCTCAGGTATCAAAGGTTGGTCTATTTCTGAAACAGATGTTAGTTGTAACCAGCTTTCAACATGGCCCCAAGAGAGTCTCTGCTCCTTGAACTCCGAATGCTTGAAGAAACTCTTCTTGAAGAAAAGATCTAACGTGACAACCAAGAGGATTTTGAGAGACGATGCTATACGACTGCTGAGACACCACATGATGACTTCCACATTATCCTCCCTTGGATCTCTCAGGGAAGCCAGCCACTACATATTTAGTAGCTGTGGAGAGCTTTTTGGGGTGCCACCTGGCAGGAATCTGACATTGGCCAAGGGCAAGGAAATGAGCGGCTTAGCCGGAGTTTGATATTAGGCCATGACTAAGAAGTAAGTCCAGGCAGGAATCTGACATTAGGGCATGACAAAGAAGTAAGTTCAGGCAAGGACCTGACATTAGCCAAGAACAAGGAAACGAGAATCTGATTTAGGGTAGAACAAAGAAGTAGGCTCAGATATCTTGAGCATCCTTAGAAACAGTGGAAGATCATGGGGCCTTGTGTTTATTGTCTTGCTTGTTCCTTGACTATTTGTGTTTGTCGTCTTGCTTGATTCCTCGTTGAACTACTTGCCCTTAATACCTGCATGTAATTAAAATGGTAAAAAGCAGATTGGAAAAAAATAAACCTGCCCCTTCAGTCTCAGAATCGACTGGGGTCACACTACAATGCTGTCTTACTGTCTGTTTCTTTTTAATCCTCACTCCTGTGCTGGAGACCCTGTTGACTGACTGAGCTGGCTCGGTCATTTGGTAATATACTAAGGGACATGGTTGTGCTCACATAGTGAAAAACAGGGAGTTTTGGCCAACAGCCAGGCTATGGCTGCAATTTCACAGTCTCTGGTCAGACCTGCCCAACTGAATAACACATAAATGTCCGACCTAGAGAATTCATCCAACACAATATAAAAGGCTGCTTCGATTTTAAACAACTTGGCTTGGAGGGTGGGCCTGGCCCAGGGAGTGGCACTATTAGGAGGTGTGGCCTTGCTGGAGTAGGTGTGGCCCTATTAGAGTAGGTGTGGCCTTGTTGGAGTGGGTGTGGCCTTGTTGGAGTGGGTGTGTCACTGTGAGTGTGGGCTTTAATATCCTAGTCCTAGCTGCCTGGAAGTTAGTATTCTGCTAGCAACCTTCAGATGAAGATGCAGAACTCTCAGTTCCTCCTACACCATGATTGCCTGGATACTGCTATGGTCCCACCTTGATGATAATGGACTGAACCTGAACCTGTAAGCCAGCCCCAATTAAATATTGTCCTTATAAGAGTTGCTTTGGCCATGGTGTCTTTTTATGGCAGTAAAACCCTAATTAAGGCAGAGGAGATTTGTTTTACAGTGCTGCACAGGTAAAATAATCCTAAACCACCATAAAGTGTTGGTGCATTGGTGCTGAACTGGCTCCCAAAGAAATCATCCTATTGCCTTTTCTGTATGGAAGTCATTCTAGCAATATGCTAAGATGTGCTATATTGAGATTCATTATTCTTCATGAAGTTTTCCTCTATTGGCTTTGTAGAAATTACAGAGGATAATTCAGTGTCCTGTGCTACTGAAATGAAGACTATAGGTCCTTCCATACATGTTTCAAATATATATATATATTTGTATACACACACATATATACATATATATATATGTATATATATATATATGTATATGAAAGGCACAAATCAGAGGAAGACCTGTTATTTGCTGTCTTCCACCCTGTTTATCCTTTGAATAAACCTAAACTCCTGTGTCCCTTCAAAAACTCAAACACCATTGTCCCTGCAGATTTCTCACTAATTAAAAATGTATTCTGATGATATTACTGATAGTAACAAAGTTAAAGCTTTGATATTGCATGATAAAATATGACAGAACTTAGAAAATCAAGCACAACTCAATGAAGCAGTATCTCCCGAAGGACTAAGAGATGCTGTCACAAAAATTATTCATGGGTTAGAAAAAAATTCTAAGACCACAATAAGTCAATTGATTCTAATATAATAAAGTATGAAAAGGTTCTTACGGTGGTTTGAGGTTTTACATTGTAATTAACCTTAAGTTAGTACTCACTTTTCAAATTTCAGATAGTATCAAAGGAGAGTGTCTGAAAGAGCTATGCAAACCATCCCTCTCTTCCAAGCACAAACCTGCATGATGCCAGAATCTCAACCTGGGCTTCTACTGCAACAACACATCACAACAGATGGGGTGCAAGCAGCAAGACAGACCATGAAAAGATCTGCAAAAATGTGAAGTGGCATCACACCAGCTGCCACTGATTGCTTGTTTTGAAAACTATGGCAACTTTTACAAAAATCTGACCTTCGTATTAACGTAGAACTTGTTTATCTAAATCCATTTAAATACACAGCTTTTGGGGGTTGGAGGGGTGGCTCAGCAATTAAGAGCACTGGCTGTTCTTCCAGAGGTCCTGAGTTCAATTCCCAGCACCCACATGGTGGTTGACAACCATCTATGATGGGATATAGTGTTGATATGGGATCTGATGCCTTCTGTCATGCAGGCATACATGCAAACTATAACATTGAATATGCATAATACATTGAATATACATAAATAGATAAAAGAAACAAATAAACATACACCTTTTTAACGTGCTTACTTTTAATTCCTCAACAGATGTACATTGAATGATTCCGTCAACAAAAACAAAAATGCTTTCCAACAGGTCGGTTTTCAAGAGTGTGATGGGATTAGGTGAGGAAGGACTGTAAGAACTGCTGAGTTTATATACTCTCATGAGGTTGGAACATCCGTCATCCTCCTCCTTGTACAGAAGCTAAAGGCCAGAGATGCCAGATAATTCTCCCAGATGATGCAAAAAAACACAAATGGCAAAGGCAGGATCTAGGGCTCCTAGACCCTGGTCCTAGGTTCATAGACTCAGAGCTGCTCCGTATCACATAAATAAAATAGTATACCACACAAGTGGTTAAACAGCCTAAAACCAGCTGCACCAGGATTAGCTTTATCATCACCCTTAATTTTTTCCACTCTCAATGCTACAAGATCCTTTCTTGCTCATTATTAGAAAAGGCAGAATAGCCTTCCCCACAGAGGGTTTCAGTGAGTAGAAGAAGAAGGCTGCTCATTTTTAAGATCACTACCATGATGGCTAGGAGGACAGATGGGGGCAACAGTGAATTCCTATATACTGGCCAAACTTTTTTAAGGATATGTCCAAATTTGCCCAATTCTAAGACTTGGATTTTTCCAACAGAGTCTGCTGAAAGTGCAGGGTCTACAAACAAGTACTAAGCTGCCTTGACGAAAATATTGTTCATGGCTCTTGTGTCACCATTAAATGTAAATTCAAATCAGTAAGATAAAATGAAAAGAAATTTCAGTTCCTAGTATTAATGTCACAGTTCAGAGACCCAAGAACCAAACACCCTTCGTGTTTGCTTCAAGTACTTGGGACCCTTAGGAGTGTGTGTGCTCAAGCAAGGAGTGTACAGACATTGCAGTGAGATGAGCCTGGCACTAGTGGACATCTCCCAGATATGTGTTACTCTGGTAACGGTTCTAAAGGCAGAAGCAATGGTAGTGCCGTGGTTATAAATGCACTAAGGACAAGATTCTGCCCTTGATGGTGATACTGGCTGGGTTCTCACAATACAGAGCACCCTGTGCCTAGGATTCCAGGGTAAGCAGGAGTCTCTGCTCAGTAAGAATCCCTTAACATAAATGCCAGGGACTCCACGTTTTTTATCAAAGTCTTTAAGGCATCCTTAAGTACCCCAGACATCAATGAGACCCACAATAAATTAAAGATGTGGTACCATATTAAATCTTCATGCTAAAGTCACAACATCCTCATTCTCTAGAATGTTCTTTAACCCAGAAGCCCTATATATGCCCATCACAGTCTCCACACTGAGCTCCAGTCCTTGGGAGCTTGGTGCCAGGAATCACAACCTATAATTGGAAAGATCTCCAACCATTCTACAGCAGGACTTCTAGAAAACAGTATATAGTATCTTCCCTCAGTGAAGTGCACTGGGGAGTTATGGGCTTACCAGACACATGGACCACTTCCCTGTGGTTATACTAAGTCATGCCAAGCTTAGCGCCAGGCTCATCTTAGATCAGTAGAACTGGCTTTCTCTCATCAGTACTGGCATTTATGTTTCTTAGAACGTGAAGCCCTCAGGTCTTTCTGTGCACTCTATGGACTTACCAAGTGGGACCTCGCTCCTTATATGAGCTAATTTCCAGTAGCCTTGGCTAAGATTTCAAAAGGTTCTAACAATAAATCTCAAAGAATCTCCTCCCTGACATTTTTGTTGGTTTTTCCCTGGGGATATTTTAGGGTGTGGCTATAAGTAGGTGTGATAGCCAGGTGTGTGTTGTTTCTCCCTTAGGAACTCAGGACTGTGGAATGTGGTTTTGAAATATCCAAATCCATTCGTCAAGAGGGGTGGGACAAGTATATATGTGTGTATATTCAGAAGACAAGCTTGGAAAAGCCACAGTGGTCTCCAAATTCTCCCTCAAAGCACACAGATAGTTTTGTTTCACAGGATCTTTGCTAAAACATGACTTCTCTTGGCACAAAGCAAAGGGCTACAGATCCCTTGCTGGGTCTCAGCCAAACAAGTGTAGTAAAACTCTCAGAAGTTCTTCATGGGAACGTAATGTCACTGAGAATATGGGCCTAGTAAGAAATCTCAAGGACAGACACATTACAGGGTCCAAGCTATAGGCCAACGAAGTCCAGAACAAGAAAAGATGACCCCATGGTCAAGTCCAACACCACCCAGAAAAGTGACAGAGCCCCCACTCTCCTATGAGGACAGGGCCCATTAGAGATTTTATGAAGCACCAAGTTTTCCCAAAGGAACACGTGCACTCACTCAGGACCGGGAGTTGGAATTTAATGAGATGATGGTACCATAAAGAAATTTGTGCTCAATTCGCAATCAGCAGGTGTCTGTGAGGAAAAGAATAAGCAAATGTGAAATTATTTATTCATATAGTATAAACATATTAATGAGGCACAAGAGAAAAAAAGATGTTTAAAGACAAATAAAAATTGTAATAGTGATGCCGGGCAGTGGTGTTGCATGCCTTAGTTCGAGGCCAGCCTGGTCTACAGAGTGAGTTACAGGACAGCCAGGGCTACACAGAGAAACCTGTTTCAAAATAATAATAATAATAATAATAATAATAATAATAATAATAATAATAATATTTTTTAAAAATTGTAATAGTGGGTGTTCTTGAAATGAACATCTAAAAATTAATGCTGGCTAACTTGAGAGCTAACAAAAAGGAGTGTGTGTGTGTGTGTGTGTGTGTGTGTGTGTGTGTATACATCTCTCTCTCCCTTTCCTCTCTGGTGTTTCCTTATAGTGAATTTTCTTTCTCTCTTCCCTTTCCTGTTCCAGGTCGGGTCCTGATGGATGAGACTACATTTTTCATTGCCCTGCGTCGTCCTTTTCCTTCCTTCCCTCTTACCTTGCCAAACCGCAAGCGTGCATCTTGCTGTGTTAAAATTCTGTCTCCGTTTCAGTAAAGAAAGTTCTAGTGCCAGCAGTCCCACGCCATCTCTGGATCCAAATAAGTTGGCAGCCAAAGAAACGCCGGCCAATGTAATCAAAGCATCTCGGGGACGGGCCACCGTTGGAGCACTCCCTGGTCTCCCCTGCTCCTCTTTTCTCTTCCTGACAGCAGCAGACACACAGAGCCCAAGCACTAATCCCCTCCATCTTCTCTAGACCCGCTGCTTCTCCCCAGGACCTTGCAGGCTGGCACAATAGTGAGCTGCTTCCATGCACGTCCCACTGTGACCTGGTCTCAATTAGGATTAAAAGATCTGCTTGCCCCTTGGTGAGTATAACTTCAGATGTGGTACCAGGTCTCACTGAGAGAATCCCCGTCCAATGAATACTTCTCTAGCTATTGTTTGATGTGGACTGAAATGAAGACCCGTGGGAAAAAGAAGTCCACGGCTACCAAAGCTTTCGAACTCTCTGGACCATCTGACAAGTTGAAATATGTCACCGGGTATTCTGTCACTCTGGCTATGGTCTGAGTGTATAGGTCCACCCGACTGCACTTGCTGTTGCTAATGGCGTCAAGGTTCAGTGCCCAAAAAGACCTGTGGGGTTTGCACAGAGGAAGATGTACTATGTGGTCCTGACTCACTCCCAGCCTTAACCAGGGACCGTGGAGTGTGGACCTGCTCTGCTTGCCGGGGTGTAGACTGATGTGGGTTATGTTCATCCTGGGAAGCAGATGGGTAGAACACTCCAGAGAAAACATCCTACCACTCTTCATGGTAGTATGAAGGGAAGGAAACCAAGGAAGTGGGAGGCATGGAGAAGAAAAAGGACATCGCCATCACGGCGTGCTCCTCTCCTCTCTCCCCAAGCCCTCACTGACTTTTTACTTAGATAAGAACCATATCAACCTCCCTCCAAATGTCTTAACCAAAGGTCCCTTCATTCATTCTCTTTGTACATATTTGCTTCACTGGGGCCAGAGATAAAGAACCTCTCCCAGACATGAAACATGAAGATTGCTTCAAGTTTACGGTCACCCTGGGCTACCCTGGGCTACACAGCAAGTACCAGGCAAACTAGGGCTGCACCCCAAGACCTTGTCTTAAAAAAAAAAAAAAAAACAAGCAAGCTCGTCACTATTGTTACTGCAATGACTGCGGGGAGAATGAAGCGTAAGTCCTTACCAGTCCCTCCCCACCCCCCATGCCGGAGCCTCACACTCATGCTTGAATCTCCTGCTGGCTGGTGAGGAAGGTGTGCTGATTATGGGAGAGGACAACTCTAAAGTGTTCCAAGGCGTGAGACAAGGCAAGGGTAGCTAGAGTCTAGGGGGGACTGCATTTCTTGGGCTCCACGCCCTTTAATCGGTAAGCCAACAAGTGCGTGCTGTGACCAAAGGAAACCTCTCCTGCCCTGGCACCACCTGTTGATCTAGGAAGCATTATTCCTATTTACTTTACTTTACTTACTTACTTACTTACTTACTTACTTACTTATTAGGCATCTCCCTGCAGACATCTTGGATTTTGCCCCTATAGTATCAACAGACTCATCTAAGCATGGAGGCCTCTCTCAGTCTATGTGATATAATCCTTATTGGGATATTTAGTCCCTATCGGGGCCATGAATTATAAAAGGTGTGAATGAAATGCCTGATACAGGCTACTTGTGAGGCACAGAGAGGTCTCTCAGCCTACGGTGCTGAGGTAGTTGAAGACCACAATGAGATAGCCCCATTGTTTGGGCATCTGGCAAGGGTGGTGTGGTATGTCAGGATGAAAAAAAATATGTGTGTTGTAACAAATACATCTGGAGGCAGAAAAGAGGAGGGATGGGAGAGAACGTGTTGGAAGGAAGGGAGAGGGGAAGAAAAGGGTGTCGCAGCCCCTCCCCCTTGTGGAAGGGCGTGCTCTGAAAGACCTAAGGATCTCCACTTGATTCCTCCTCTCAAAGGTCCACAGCCCCTCCTAGCACTCTTACCATAGGACCCAAAGTTTACATACTGGCCTTTGAGAAACAATTATCTGAATCATAGAGAAAGAGCAGAGAGATTTTCTTCATTCCCTGAAATTCTTGTTAACACAAGCGATTATATTTTCTTCTAGGGCGTTAAAGAAGAAACTGCTACCTCCTCGCCACCTCTCACCACCTTCTTCCTATAACCAAAGATCCATTTATGAATCTAGGGAAGGAGTTCTTACTGGACCTCTGCCCTCAGCTAAAAGCATTTGCCAAATGGATGGCTCAGACTGCCTCTTGTTTTGTCCCCTGATGACTATCTTTGTGAGGGTTTCTATTGCTGTGCCAGAACACCGTGACCAAAAAGCAAGTTGGGGAGAAAAAGGATTATTTGACTTACATTTCCTCAGCACTGTTCATCTTCAAATGAAGTCAGAGAAGGAACTCGATCAAGGTAGGAACCTGTGGGGCTGGAGTCCTCCAAATCCTCTTGTCTCTATCTTACCCCCATCATGGGGATTATAGGTGCACTTGGCCATGTCTGGCCTTTTACATGGCTGCTGGGATCTGAAATCAGGTCCTCATGCTTGGATAAGAGATGCTTTTACCCACGGTGCCATTGCTCCAGTTCCAGGGTCATCTGCTAATCATGTTCACGTTCCTTGTGTCAGTCACAGCAGTTGACATTTTGTGTATATACAGTGTAGAATGTACTTCCGGAGTCAATAAAATGGCAGGCATCTGAACTACACGTCAGATTTGGTTGAACCGCACAGAACAATGTGAAATGACCCTGGTTAACCCACCTTCAAATGAGGTTAACCTACTCCAATGAGTAGGTTATGTCTGTGGCACCTGGGACATTTCTTCCTGTGATTCGAATGTTCTATGACTATGAGGGAGAATAAGGAAATGTCTGCAGAGAAGAGTCCTAGAAGAAGAAGAAAGTAATAAAGGGGGCGTGAATACTTGATTCCACTTACTGAACTAGCAGTGTCCGTAGGCTGTGCTCTTTGACCTGCACAAGGCTCGTTGTCAAACCTGCTCCCCAGCAAGAGCATGCACCTCCTGCCAAGCACTGTCATCCTCAAGCAGAGACAGCGGATGCAAAGTTTGTGTATAAAAACTATGACGGCCCCAGGCTCTCTGACAAAGGCTTTGCCTTGCCAGCAAATAAAACACAAAGCTACAGCTGCCAAAGCCCCTCTAGACAGAGCCTAGCTGAGAGGGCCCTCAGTACATCTGCTTCCCTGTCCCTGAGCAAGCATACGATGACGACTTTCAGGGCACTTTAATCCTTTGATGGTCTTATAGTCCTGTCCTTTGAGACATTGAGAAAGCAGTCTTCTTGCCAGGAATCCCATTACAGTCCAGCCCCACAGCCCTGTGGAAGGAGCCTGCAGCTTTCTTTCTGATGTTCTTGTTTCAATGGGACATGTAATACAAATTTGATTTTTTTTAAAAAAAAATCACATGTATACATATATATACATATATATGTGTATGCATATATACATATATACGTGTGTGTGTGTGTGTGTGTGTGTGTGTGTGTGTGTGTGTGTGTGTTTTCCCCTGTGCCTGCCTGGTTTGGACTGATGTATGAACTCAGGTACAAAGAGTTTTGAGGGCGCCGGGCGGTGGTGGCACACACTCCTTTAATCCCAGCACTTGGGAGGCAGAGGCAGGCGGATTTCTGAATTCGAGGCTAGCCTGGTCTACAGAGTGAGTTCCAGGACAGCCAGGGCTACACAGAGAAACCCTGTCTCTAAAAGAAACCAAAAGAGAGAGAGAGAGAGAGAGAGAGAGAGAGAGAGAGAGAGAGAGAGAGAAGAGTTTTGAGGGCAAGATGATGCCAAGAAATATTACAATAGAAGAAACCTCGTGCAGTGATTTCAGTGAAAACGGTCCCCCTAGCCTCATAGGGAGTGGCGCTATTAGGAGGTGTGGCCTTTTTGGAGTAGGTGTGGTCTTGTTGGAGGAACTGTCACTGGGGATGGGCTTCAAGGTTTCAGAACCTCACGCCAGGCCTCGTGGCTCATTGTCTCTTCCTGCTGTCTGCCAATCCAGGTGTAGACCTCTCAGCTCCTTCTCCAGCACCATGTCTGCCTGGATGCTGCCATGCTTCCTGCCATGATGATAGTGGACTGGACCTCTGAACTGTAAGCCAGCCCCCTCGTAAGAGCTGCCGAGCT
The DNA here is from genome assembly GCA_964023405.1 of Apodemus agrarius. Classification (NCBI taxonomy): domain Eukaryota; kingdom Metazoa; phylum Chordata; class Mammalia; order Rodentia; family Muridae; genus Apodemus; species Apodemus agrarius. Next base: position 30,947,220 of record OZ030020.1, read on the forward strand.
CCTGTGCCTCCTCACAGCAATAGGAACCCTAAGACAGCTGGTGAGTGCATAAAGAGAAGGCAATGAATGAGCCAAATATGCTCAAGCCGAACTTTCTGTGAATAATCAGAGTTAAGCCCACTTGGGACCCAAGGAGCCGGTGGGATTAGCTGCCTCTACGTTATCAAAGCCTAGGGGCATGCTTACCAGAGGATCTGTTTACCAGCTCTCGTTGGTCACTGGTTGAAAGCTGGCTGAGAAGACAGAATTAGTCCTCACACACTTCTCACTTGCTAAAGGAAATCCCTGGGCTATGAAAATCCCCACACAATGGCAAGGACAATAAGGAATGGAGTAGATCCCCAATGCAGCCCCTAGTTCCCATCCTCAACCCCATGTCTAAGACTGGAGGCTCCGCCCTCTGTGTTTTATTGAGTCCTCAGTTCTCCAGGTTAAATATCCCCAGACACCTTAGTAAGCTCCACTTGATGCTTATACAAGGCTTTCCATCGTATGAACCATGATACATCAAGTTGCCACTCACCGATTTCTTTCCACATCAGCCATAGGGAAGAAGAGACCCCAGGCAAGACCTCTAGAAGCCATAAAACAAAAAACAAACAAAAAAAGCAAAACAAGGAAATGCATCTTCTCCCAGAGCTTTCTAGAAGCAATCAACACTGACTTCAGGCCAACATGACTATGGACTTCTGATCTCCAAACCTCCAAAATAGTATATTATATCATATCAAACATAATTTGCATACCAGATTTCATCTGAAAGGATAGAGATTTGTGATAAGTCATTATAGAATCAACAAGAAATTGATATAGATGGGAGAAAATATATCCTGTTTTTTAAAAAGATTTTATTTATTATATATAAGTACTCTGCAGCTGTCTTCAGACACACCAGAAGAGGGCATCAGATCTCATTACGGATGGTTGTGAGCCACCACGTGGATGCTGGGATTTGAACTCATGTCCTTTGGAAGAACAGTTAGTGCTCCTAACTGCTGGGCCATCTCTCCAGCCCCGACATAAACTCTGTTAAGAGTCAGAACAAAGCTGGTGTATTACTTTAGTGCTGGACAGGACAGGTAGATTTTAGAATAAGGAACACTGGATAAAAGTATTCCTGGAGAGAGATGGCACTGTCTGATCTGCCATCTGCGATGGAGCTGCCTGCCACCAGGATGAAGATTTTTGTGAAGACTCTTATGGGGAAGAGCATCATGTTCAAGGTTGAACCCTTGGACCCTATAGAAAATGGAAAGGCCAAAATCCAGGAAGAGGAAGGGGCTCCTTCTGATCAGCAGAGGCTGATAAGCACCTGGGAAATGGTCACACATTGTCTGAGGACAACATTCAAAAGGAGTCTACCCCTCATCTTGTGTTGACTTCGTGGTAGTGCTAAGAAAAGGAAGAAGTCTTATACCACTCCCAAGAAGAATAAGCTTAAGAGAAACAAGGTTAAGTTGGCTGTGCTGAAATACTATAAGCAGGGGTGAAAATCGTAGAATTAAATTAGTTACCTTCATAGAAAATGTCCTTCTGATGAAGGCAGAGACGGGGTTTTCATGGCTAGCCACTTTGACGGGCATTACTGTGGCAAGTGTTGTCTGACGTACTGGTTCAAGAAACCTCAAGACGAGTAGTCATGTATGAATTAATAGAAAGAAGGAACTGAAGGAAGAAAGGAAGGAAGAAAGGGAGGGAGGGAGGGAGGGAGGGAGGGAAGGAGGGAGGGAAGGAAGGAAGGAGCCATCGCATCATAAAGGGCCAGTTATTCAAGAAGACATGACAATTCTGAAATGTAAAATGAGAAAACCTTAAAGATTGCATCCAGTTTAGTAAAGAAACCGAGGGGGGAGGGGGAATGATTGGGGAATAGTTGGGGGGGAGAGGAACTATGGGAACTGTGGTGGGTGGGAACTGGGAAAGGGGAAAGCCTTTGGAATGTAAACATAGAATATAGAAAATAAAAAAAAAGAGAAAGTGAAAAATATATATATATATATTTTAAAAACTGACAGAACCTCTAGAGAAAATTTTCCTTTATTTATTTATTTTATGTATATGAGTACACTGTAGCTGTACAGATGGCTGTAAGCCATCATGTGGTTGCTGGGAATTGAACTCAGGACCTCTGCTGACTCTGGCCGCAAGATTTATTTATTATTATATGTAAGTACACTGTAGCTGTCTTCAGACACACCAGAAGAGGGCATTGGTTCCCATTACTGATGGTTGTGAGCCACCATGTGGGTGACTGCTGGGATTTGAACTCAGGACCTTTGGAAAAGCAGTCAGTGCTCTTAACCACTGGGCCATCTCTCTAGCCCAAAAGGAAAATTTCTAAATCCATAATTAACAATTAATTTTGCAGATTTCAATGTCTACCTCTCAAGGAAAAAAAATGGTGTTTTGTCTATGGCTCCTAGTACATGATTCCCTCCCCCAAGACAGGTCAGAGAAGCTAAATTTCTCTTCTCCAAGGCAATTCATAGAAACTCTAATACAAATACACACAGAGACAGACAGGCGGGCAGGCAGGTGTGTACATTCACATGTACACACACACACACACACACACACACACACACCAGATACCCTTTCTATATTGGAGTTGGACATAAATAAAATCTCTGAAGGACTGAAGAGATTGCTTAGTAATTAGGAGCACTAGCTGCTTTTCTAAAGAACCTGAATTCTCTACCCAGCACCCACATGGCAGCTAACAGCCATCTGTGACAACAGTTCCAGAGAATCCAGTGTCCTTCTCTGGCCTCTGTGTGCAGCAGGCATACAAGTGGTACACAAAAATACATGTAGGCAAAACACAAGTATATACAAAATAAAAATAAAAATGAGCACCAAGTCATTTTTTAAAAGTAACCTCTAGTCTGTCCTTGCCTGAGAATAAGTCCTAGCTCCTCCTCCATCCACAGGGCCCTTGCTTATGTCCTGGATGGCGTGAAGTGGTGCAGAGGCCAAGAAGCAGACGGACCTTTGCAGGCTTCCCTACGCACCCTAGAGCATCGTGTGCACAATGAAGTCTTTACACTGAGTCTCAAAGGGAACCTCAGAAGGATGCGGAGAGCTTCTGCTTAATTGAAAATGGAGAGGTCCCTGGTGGGTAAGGGGGGGGTGTCCAGAGAGCACAGAGGCATCCCCCTCCTTCTCCCTCCTCCTCCTGCATACTTCATCCTATGCACCACTTCCTCGGTATCCTGCATAACATTCCATAATAACTAATAAACTAGCAAATGTATTTCCTTGAGTTGTGTGATCCACTAAAGCAAATTTATCTAGTTAAAGAATGGGGTGGGGGAACCCTAATTTATAGCTGGTGGGTGAGAAACTCAGGCTTGAAACTGCCATCTGAGGTGGGGCTCCAGGGACTGAGCCCTTAGTGGTGGGATCTGACATCATCACTAGGAAGAAAGGGTCCAGACGGGATTGGTTCAGAGCACACACAGCCTGGGTCTCCTCCAGCATCAGTTGCTTACTCACAGATGGAAACAAGTACCCACACCTTTAGGGTGTCACAGAGGTAAGAAAAGGTGGGGGAAAGGATCATTTTTCTCCTCATATGCACAAGTAGCTACTTTCATGAGAAAGCAGAAAGTCCTCGAGTCAATGACTTTGGCTTCTACCTTAAGAAACTGAAGAAAGAAAGAAGGAAGGAAAGGAAGGGAGAAAGGAAGGAAGGAAGGAAGGAAGAAAAAAAGAAAGAAAGAAAGAAAGAAAGAAGGAAGGAAGGAAGGAAGGAAGGAAGGAAGGAAGGGAAGGAAGGGAAGGAAGGAAAAAAGAAAGAGAAAGAAAGAAAGAAAGAAAGAGAGAAAGAGAGAGAGAGAGAAAGAGAGAGAGAGAGAGAGAAAGAGAGAAAGAAAGAAAGAAAGAGGCCAGACCAAAGAAAGAATACTATTCTACTTATATAAGCTGCTAAAAAATGGAAATAGCATGAAGAGAAACTGACACACGTTGCCTGGGAATGTTGGGTGTGCACAGGCTGGATCAGGAACGGGGGACAGGGTTGACTGCAAAGGAGCAAGAGGGAAATTCACGGAGGAAGTGATGAATGTGTTCATTCGGCGGTGATGATTTCACCACAATCAAGCAGTGGATACACACGTCAAAGCACATTAACGTGCACACTTTTAAAAAACATACCGTTTATTTTTTAATGTCGACTAGACCTCAACCAAAACGTGAGGTTTCCTTTCTAATTTGGAGGGGTTGTTCTGTAAACTGCGACTCTGGGTTTAAAGTTGGAAGCTGACGAACGAACGATCCAGCTTGGTTCAAAACTGAAACCCACCCCCACCCCCCAAATAAACTATTGCGTATCCCGTCATATGCATAGCTAGGAGGCCTTTCTTTTCCGGGAGAAAAATGTGGGGTTTGGACAAAGAGGGAGCACTGAGTTAGGAGGGAAAGCATGGCTGGAACTTAGCCGGAGCCACCGAAAGTGCCAACGACACGGAACAACAGCTTCGTTGCCCACGGTCTCCCCAAGCAATCCGCAGACCAGAGAGTTGGGAGCGCCCATTTTCTTTGCTTCGGGTCTGAGGCATGAGGGCCGACTTCATCCAGCTTGCCAGGCCACACGCTCAGCAAGTTGTAGACGTCCAAGCCACTGTATGCTGAGCCTTTAAGCATATTGTTTGGGCCCTTACTACGGGCAAGTCAGAGACCTGGGTTTCTCAGCCGCGGACTCAATAACGAATCCGTTTGGGTGTCTAAAGCTGGCAGTAAACGTGTTGTTTGGTCCATGGAGGCAATTGAGATGTCCTAACTCGCTTGCGACCCAGCGAGTTTTACTCCCCCACGAATTTCCATGCAACCTAAACTTGGCTCAGGGTATCCGGCAAACCAGAACCCGGGGTGCTTACAAAGCAAGAGTCTAAGGTCTGGCAGTGTAGGAGCTGTTATAATTCCTCTGGGAGTCCTGCCTCCTGCCGCCAGCCACCACCCTCCATCCGCCAGTGAGCAGTCTGCGTTTCCTCTCACTGTGGGGGAAATGCCACCGCTCTCTCAGAAATGCCACCACGGTTGCCCTTGGCAATCCTTTCTTGTGCAATGTCCTTTCTCAGGAAGATGAATACAAGCTGGGCATAACTGAATGTCAATCACACCCTCGGTAACCACCAGTCTCATTAAGCAAAGACTAAAAGGACCCCGGGGAGAAATAAATTTGACTGAATCTGGAGTTCAGGGAAGAACCATGAAAGGGGGAGAGACTTCCTCACAAGAAGGGGGGGGGGACTTTCAGGCAAACCTCCTTATCCCCAAAGCCCGATATGCTTATTTCCTGGTAGGAAGACCGTTTTTACATTCTCTGTCCGTTGATTTCATCAGCAAAACCTCTGATTTGGGACCCAGGAGTAGAAAGAAAAGGGTGGAGGTCTTTGAGTCTCTCTTTAAACAAGAGGTCTGCCAAGGGCATCGTGGGTTTTCCTTGCCCAGGGCTTTTGCTGGCCTTGACCCGCCTCTAATTCTTAGTGGACCCTCACGTAAGTCAGACTCTCCCACAGGACTCATTTTCCCCATGTGCTGAGGAATTCTAGGCTCTGGGTTTTAATCTTTACGTTTCTAGGCTGACAGATTTAGTTAAGGCTATCCTTTGAACGCTGTCTGGAACTCTGGGCTCTCAGTAATTCAGTCAGAATCCGTCAGAAATAACAGTTGTCCACAAAGGACAGACACCCCCATTTCAGTTTATGTTTCCTGAGCCTTACCTCCCGTAACGTGTTCGGGACTGTCTGGCAAAAGAAGCACTCAGTTCGTGCTCCGGGGAGCCACAGTGCAAGGGCATCAGAGACAATTAAGTAAGATCAGTTCAGAAACAATTGAATGAGACAAGGTCTGGTTGGCCACGCTCCATGAAAACTTTTCCATGTACAACGATCAGGCGGCCTTTGAAGTTTCAGAGAGGAAAAAAAAATCCAATTTTGAATGTTTCACACAGCACTCAGTATTTTGCCCTAAATAGATTATCATAGCATTTATCATGGCTCAACTTTATCTGGGATTAATTATTTGTAATAACAGAAGCCAACTAGCATAAAGCAAGACATCACTTACCCAGTGTGGAGGAGGTCAATCCGTTGGCATTCTTGGCTGCACTGGAAGGGCCAACCCTAGCTTGATTGGAGTTGACAGAGAATGGTTTTCTTTCGTGTGCGGTAGATGTGGCTGTGCTTACCCAGGCATACATGTGTGGAGGTCAGAGGTCAATGTCTGATGTCTTTCTTTATTACCCTCCATCTTGTTTTGTGATATAGGGAACTCACTGGACCTGAAGCTATCTGTGGCGACTAAACTAGCTGGCCAGCAAACGCCCCAAATCCTGTTCCACCAGAATTGGGCTTACAGATGCAGCCGCAGCCCCGCTTTCAGATTCTGGAAGTCAGGCAGTTCACCGTAATTGTGAAAGAAAGCCTTTTACCCACAGAGTCACCTCCGAGACCCTTGTAACCAACCCCCTTCATTAAGGACATCACTCTGGACCAGGGTTGTTTTTTTTTTCTCTTTAACTTCATGACCTCAGACATTACCCAAAGTATATCACCAGACTTATATCACTACTGCCACTGATGTAAAGTAAACTCCGTGAGTGGCACACCAGTTTACTGAGTCCCATTCCCTTGGGCAGCGATTAGCAAGATGAAGTATGGAGAAAGCCTGGAACTTGGGATCGGCAGGGGAGACAGAAAGCTTCTGTAGAAGGTGGATGACTCCAGTCTTGCCCTGGTAGCCCACCTTGATTTCAGCTACTACTGCACCGGGTGATTCTGGGAGATCAAACCCACCTTGCATGCTGTGGGACCTTCAGCATTCTGCCCAGAGCCTTCATACAGTATGCACACATAATCTGGATTTTTTTTAATATGGAAGACATCACAAATTTGCATGTCATCCTTGGGCAGGAGCCACTCCAATCCTGCCTGTGTCATCATAATTGATGGAGAAGATACCAGATACCATAGAAGACATAAACACACCAATATCCCTGCCTTCAGGGAGACAGTATGACTTGACTCTGAGAGTAGCCAGCAGAGTCCAGATCTTATGCCCACAGTAGCAACTTCCATCTTTGTATCAGGCTTTCCCCGCTTTCCTACCTTGAGGTCCTTCAACCCTTATCTCTAAGATCGCCTCCTCTCCAAGGAGTCAGACCCAAAGACTACTCTAGTCTTGTATCTGGTCCAGCCATAGCAGGAACTTCTGCTTAGAAACCCTACCTACCTCATGAACTAAGTCTTATCAACTCGTTCTCTTCCAGAGCTTTGCCAGCATCAAATATCCTTGGAAAGAGCGGGGAAATGAATGAGAAGAAACTGTGAACCAGATCTGAATACAGAAGTAGGAACCAAAGCTTGGGACCGGGGGACCAGAGGCTAGAAGGCGACGTGGGGGCAAAGCCAGTTATTGCGACCAGCACAGTAAAGACATGGAATAAAGACAAGGAGTAAGCAAACTGGAGATGACCGTTGACTCCAATACAGACGTTCCAAGATACTTCCCAGCATTTATAGAGGATATACGTTAAACTCCCGTAGGTCATAATAGCCTCAACACTCCAGAATCTGGATAGGGAATGAAAAAGCTGGTCCAAGGCCAATTCCCTTGAGATAGACAACCAGGAAGGCAATGAAAATGAAGAGTGTAGCAGGAAATCACTCTATATAAATGTCAGCTATAAAGAATAGCCAAGATTGCAACCAGGACACAGCTGGAAAGGTGCAGGTACACAGACTCCATCTGGGGCTACTGCGCAGGGAGATCTGCTAGGCTCTTGCCCCCAGGCAGGCACAGTGGTGCCCAGCTAGGCTCTGCTGCACTTCCCGGCGACCTTAGGCTGTGCACCCAGGCAGCCGGAGGCAACCAGCTCCCAGGACCTTGCTGCACTTCCCCGCACTTCCCTGCGACCTCAGTCCGTGCACCAAGGCAGCTGGTGGCAGCCAGCTCGTGATCCCGTTGAGCAGCAATCACTCATAACCACCAGTAGAGAAACAACAGGTGAGTCCAGCCTCACAGGAGATTCAAACACCAGCCAGTGACAACAAGGTCAACTAACACCAAAAATAACCAGATGGCAAAAGGTAAACGAAGGAACGTCACTAACAGAAATCAAGGCAACATGACAGCATCTGAACCCAGTTCACCGTGGATACCCCAAAACACCAGAAAAAGAAGACTTGGATATAAAATCACTGGTCAGGATGCTGGTAGCTGAACACATAGAAAAATCTCGTAAAGAAATAGAGGAGAAAATGGATCAAAAGTTAGAAGCCTTTACAAGGCAAATACAAAAATCACTTCAAGAAATGCAGAAGAAGATGGATCAAAAAGAAGAAGACAATAAGGAAGAAAGACAAAAATCACTTAAAGAAATACAGAAGAACGTGGGCCAACAAGTAGAAGCTATGAAACAGGAAACACAAAAATCTATTAAAGAAATACATGAAAACACAATCAAGCAAGCGAAAGATCTGAGCACATCCATCCAGGTACTAAAAACAGAAGTAGAAACAACTAAGAAATCGCAGAGGGAGACAACATTGGAGATAGAAAACCTTGGAAAGAAAGCAGGGGCCATAGATGCAAATATCAACAATAGAATACAAGAGATAGAAGACAGAATATCAGAAGCCGAAGATACCATAGGAACCATTGATTCAACAGTCAAAGAAAATACTAAATGCAAAAAGGCTGTAACCCAAAACATCCAGGAAATCCAGGACACAATGAGAAGACCAAACCTAAGGATTATAGGTATAGACGAGAATGAAGATGTACAAGTTAAAGGGCCAGCAAATATCTTCTACAAAATTATGGAAGAAAACTTCCCCAACCTAAAGAGAGAGATGCCCATGAATATACAAGAAGCATACAGAACCCCAAACAGACTGGATCAGAACAGAAATACATCCCGTCACATAATAATCAAAACTCCAAACGTACTAAACAAAGAAAGAATATTAAAGGCAGCAAGAGAAAAAGGCCAAGTAACTTATAAAGGAAGACCTATCAGAATAACACCAGACTTCTCACCTGAGACCATGAAAGCTAGAAGATCCTGGGCAGATATAATGCAAACTCTAAGAGAACACAAACTTCAGCCAAAACTACTTTACCCAGCAAAGCTCTCAATCGCCATAGATGGAGACATCAAGGTATTCCATGACAAAACCAAATTTGCACGATATCTTTCCACAAATCCAGCCCTACAAAGTATAATAGGGGGAAAACACCAAGACAAGGACGGAAAATACACCCGGGAAGAAGCAAGATAGAAACCTCCTCTCATCAAACCCAAAAGAAGGTAACCTCTCGAATATAAAAAAATAAATAAAATAAATAAATATAATTTCAAAAATGTCTGGAGGAAATAATTACTATTCCTTAATATCTCTTAACATCAATGGACTCAATTCCCCAATAAAAAGAAATAGATTAACAGACTGGATATGGAAACAGGACCCTACATTTTGCTGCATACAGGAAACACATCTCAGTGTTAAAGACAAACACTGCCTTAGAGTAAAAGGCTGGAAGACAATTTTACAAGCAAATGGTCCCAGGAAACAAGCTGGAGTAGCCATTCTAATATCAGATAAAATTGACTTCCAACCTAAAATCATCAAAAGAGACTCAGAAGGTCACTTATTGCTGGCCAAAGGGAAAATCCACCAAGAAGAGCTCTCAATACTGAACATCTATGCTCCAAATGCAAGGGCACCCTCATTCGTAAAAGAAACCTTACTAAAGCTTAAAGCACACATTACACCTAACACAATAATTGTGGGTGACTTCAACACTCCACTCTCCTCAATGGACAGATCAGGAAAGCAGAAACTAAACAGGGACACAGTGAAACTAATTGAAACTCTGGACCAATTGGATTTAACAGATATATATAGAACATTTCATCATAAAGCTAAAGAATATACCTTTTTCTCAGCACTGCATGGTACCTTCTCTAAAATAGACCATATAATTGGTCACAACACAGATGTCAACAAATACAAGAAGACCGAGCTAATCCCATGCCTCCTATCAGATCACCATGGAGTAAGAGTTGTCTTCAATAGCAACAACAACAACAACAGAAAGCCCACATACACATGGAAACTGAACAATACTCTACTCAATGACACCTTGGACAAGGAAGAAATAAAAAAAGAAATCAAAGACTTTTTAGGATTCAATGAAAATGAAGGTACAACCTACCCAAATCTATGAGACACAATGAAAGCAGTGCTAAGAGGAAAACTCATAGCTCTAAGTGCATCCAAAAAGAAACTGGAGAGAGCATACACTAGCAGCTTAACGGCATACCTTAAAGCCCTGAAAGAAAAACAAGTTTATTCACCCAGGAGAAGTAGAAGATAAGAAATCATCAAACTCAGGGCTGAAATCAATCAAATAGAAACAAAGACAACCATACAAAGAATCAACAAGACCAGGAGCTGGTTCTTTGAGAAAATCAACAAGATAGATAAACCCTTAGCCAGACTAACCAAAGGATACAGAGACAGTATACAGATTAACAAAATTAGAAATGAAAAGGGAGACATAACAACAGAAACTGAGGAAATTCAAAAAATCATCAGATCCTACTACAAAGGTCTATACTCAAAACAACTGGAGAATCTAGAAGAAATGGACAATTTCCTAGACAGATACCAAATACCAAAATTAAATCAGCATCAAATAGATCAGCTAAATAGTCCCATAGCCCCTAAAGAAATAGAAGGGGTTATAGAAAGCCTCCCAACCAAGAAAAGTACGGGACCAGATGGTTTTAGTGCAGAATTCTACCAGACCTTCAAAGAAGACTTAACACCAATACTTCTCAAACTATTCCACAAAATAGAGACAGAAGGGATACTGCCCAACTCATTCTTTGAAGCCACAATTACGCTAATACCTAAACAACAAAAAGATCCAACAAAGAAAGAGAACTACAGGCCAATTTCTCTTATGAATATCGATGCAAAAATACTAAATAAAATTCTTGCCAACCGAATCCAAGAGCACATCAAAACGATCATTCACCATGATCAAGTAGGCTTCATCCCAGGGATGCAGGGATGGTTCAATATACAGAAATCCATCAATGTAATCCACTACATAAACAAACTAAAAGAAAAAAACCACATGGTCATCTCATTAGATGCTGAAAAAGCATTTGACAAAATTCAGCATCCTTTCATGCTAAAAGTCTTGGAAAGAGCAGGAATTCAAGGCCCATACCTAAACATAGTAAAAGCAATCTACAGCAAACCAGTAGCCAACATCAAAATAAATGGAGAGAAACTTGAAGCAATCCCACTAAAATCAGGGACTAGACAAGGCTGCCCTCTCTCTCCATATCTTTTCAATATAGTACTTGAAGTTCTAGTGAGAGCAATTAGACAACATAAGGAAGTCACAGGGATACAAATTGGAAAGGAAGAAGTCAAAGTATCATTATTTGCAGACGATATGATAGTCTACTTAAGCGACCCAAAAAACTCCACCAGAGAACTTCTACAGCTGAAAAACAACTTCAGCAAAGTGGCTGGTTATAAAATTAACTCAAGCAAATCAGTAGCCTTCTTGTACTCAAAGGACAAGCAGGCTGAGAAAGAAGTTAGGGAAATAACACCCTTCACAATAGCCACAAACAACATAAAGTACCTTGGCGTAACTCTAACCAAACAAGTGAAAGATCTGTATGACAGGAACTTCAAATCCTTGAAGAAAGAAATCAAAGAAGACCTCAGAAGATGGAAAAATATTTCTTGCTCCTGGATTGGCAGGATCAATATAGTAAAAATGGCCATCTTGCCAAAAGCAATCTACAGATTCAATGCGATCCCCATCAAAATCCCAATTCAATTCTTCATAGATCTAGAAAGAGCAATTCTCAAATTCATCTGGAGCAACAAAAAACCCAGGATAGCTAAAACTATTCTCAACAATAAAAGGACTTCTGGGGGAATCAATATCCCTGACCTTAAACAGTACTACAGAGCAATTGTGTTAAAAACTGCATGGTATTGGTACAGCAACAGGCAAGTGGATCAATGGAATAGGATTGAAGACCCAGAAATGAACCCACAGACTTATGGTCACTTGACCTTTGATAAAGGAGCCACAACCATCCAGTGGAATAAAGATAGCCTCTTCAACAAATGGTGCTGGTTCAACTGGAGGTCAACATGCAGAAGAATGCCAATTGACCCACTCTTATCTCTTTGCACTAAGATCAACTCCAAGTGGATCAAGGACCTCCACATAAAACCAGACACACTGAAACTATTAGAAAAGAAACTTGGGAAGACCCTGGAGGACATAGGCACAGGGGGAAAGTTCCTGAACAGAACACCAATAGCTTATGCTCTAAGATCAAGAATTGACAAATGGGACCTCATAAAATTACAAAGTTTCTGCAAGGCAAAGGACACTGTCAGAAGGACAAAACGACAACCAACAAAGTGGGAAATGATCTTCACCAACCCCACATCCAACAGAGGGCTAATATCCAATATATACAAAGAACTCAAGAAGTTAGACCCCAAAGAACCAAATAACCCTATCAAAAAATGGGGTACAGAGCTATACAAAGAATTTTCACCAGAAGAAATTCGGATGGCCCAGAAACACCTTAAGAGATGTTCAACATCATTAATCATCAGAGAAATGCAAATCTAAACAACCTTGAGATTCCACCTCACACCAGTCAGAATGGCTAAGATTAAAAACTCAAGAGACAACAAGTGCTGGCGAGGATGTGGAGAAAGAGGAACACTCCTCCACTGTTGATGGGATTGCAAAATGGTAAAACCGCTCTGGAAATCGGTGTGGTGGTTCCTCAGAAAATTGGGCATGTCCCTTCCAGAGGACCCTGGCATACCACTCCTGGGCATATACCCAGAGGATTCCCCTGCATACAATAAAGACACATGCTCCACTATGTTTATAGCAGCCTTGTTTATAATAGCCAGAAATTGGAAGGAGCCCAAATATTCCTCAAAGGAGGAATGGATACAGAAAATATGGTATATTTATACAATGGAATACTACTTAGCAATTAAAAATAATGAATTCATGCAATTTGTAGGTAAATGGTTAGACCTGGAAAATATCATCCTGAGTGAGCTAACCCAGTCACAAAAGAATACACATGAAATGCAATCACTGATAAGTGGATATTAATGAGCCCAGAAGCCCTAAATACTCAAGGCACAATTAGCAAGTCAAATGATTCCCAAGAAGAAAGGAGAGGACCCTGGGCCTGGAAAGATTGGATCCATTTTTGTAGAGAAACCGTGGGGGGAGGGGGAATGACTAGGGAATAGTTGGGGGGGAGAGGAATTATGGGACATAGTGAGGGGGGAACTGGGAAAGGGGAAAGCCTTTGGAATGTAAACATAGAATATAGAAAATAAAAATTTAAAAAAAATAGCCAAGGGTGAAGAAAGCAGAGCCAGTAGGAAAGCACAATGATGAGAGATCTGGGACAGTGAAAGGGATAGAACCAGTGGGAAATCCACGTGCAGCATCCCTCATTGGATAATGTTCAACAACCAATGGAACTACATCCTTATGTCTGTGGACAGACCCCGGCTAGTGACACTCTGATAAGCAGGCGTTCTTAATTCGCAACCAGCTTCATTGCTATAAGAATGGACTTTCTAGGGGTGGCCTTGTGAGAGGAAGTATGTCACTGAAATGGGCTTTGAGGTTTCAGAACCTCATGCCAGGCTCAGTCTCCCCCTTCTGCCTGTGGATCTGGATGCAGCCCTCGATGACGTCTCTAGCACCAAGCCCAGTGCCATGCTTCCTCCCATGATGATAACAGAATAAGCCTCTGAGAGTATAAGCGAAAGGAGTTTCCTTGGCCATGGGGTCTCCTCACAGCAGTAGAACACTAAATAAGAGTGTTGTGTTTCCTTGATTCCGCGTATTGATGACTCTGTGTTTCTTATTAGTGTATTCAAACCAACCACCACTTGGCACTCTAAGGGAGGAATATTTGAGGTCGTGGGAGGAATCTTTAATGTGGTTAGTTTAGTCTGGTGCCGGAGGTGAAGAATTTCTAATGTTTTCAGATCTACACAAGTCTTGATTAGAAACTGAACTTGTTGCTACTTAATTTAAGACTTTTTGACCTTCAAACTGAAAAAAAAAAGTGCCCCCTAACCTATATTTTTGTATCAGAAATCAAACATTCACCAACAGAGGACTTGGAAGTTCCATGATCCCAAAGTATTGATCTCGCCTTGGTTGTCAAACTCCACTTATTTTTTTCTCTTCTGCCAAGATCTCGTAACTTCTGTCTATGCCCAGTCCTGTTCTGTGCTGGATCACTTCTATCCCAGACAGGAAGATTTTTAAAGAGATGAAGTCAGGTAAATCATGATGCCCTCCCTAAGCTCATGAGCTTATTTCACTTTCAAGAGTCCACTTTGGGGGAAAAAAATTACAAAATAATGAACAGAACTAGATATCCATATGTAGAAGGAGCATGAGCAGGATTAGGCTTAATCCTTATTGGGTTCATGGTTATTCTCCCTTATTGCTTTAATTTCCCTTTAATAGTGAACCTGTGGGTCTGGCAAGATGGCTCAGCAGGTAAGAGCACTGGCTGCTCTTCCAAAGATCCTGAGTTCAAATCCTAGCAACCGCATGGTGGCTCACAGTCACCCATAATGAGAACAGCTACAGTGTACTTATTTACAATAATAAATAAATCTTTGGTCTGGAGCAAGCAGGGGTCCTAAATTCAGTTCCCAACAACCACATGAAGGCTCACCACCATCTGTACCGCTATAGTGTACTCATATACATAAGATAAATACATAGCTCTTAAAAAAAAAAAATAGTGAGCCTGTCAGTGAGTCCTGTGACACGACATCCAAAGTCTGTGCCACCCATGGCCACACTTCTGCTTTCCTATTGCTTTTGCCAAGTTCAACTTTCAAAAAGCATCATTCCACCTTTTTTGAAGTCTTCTTGGCACTGCCTTTATTCTCTCTAGTTAATCTCTGACGCAGCCAGTTCATCTTAGATAATCACGTGCTTAAAATTCTTCATAGTTTTCCAAGTGTGCTTAAAATAAGACCCAAGCTTATTATCATAGAAAACAAGACTTTACATCATAGAGCAGTGGTTCTCAACCTCCCTAACGCTGTGATCCTTTAATTCAGTTCCTCATGTTGTGGTAACCCCAACTATAAAATTATTTTGTTCTACTTTATAACTGTAATTTTGCCACTGTTATTAATTGTAGCATAAATATCTAATATGCAAGCCCTGTGAAAGGGTCATTGGATATCCAAGGGGGATGTGACTCTCAGGAGGTTGAAAACTACTGTCATAGACCTTTGCTTCCTCTCCAGAGTCATTTTGTACCACTCCCTCTTGCCCTTTTAACCTCTTTGTTTCTTTTTCTTTTTCTTCTTTCTTTCTTCCTTCCTTCCTTCTTCCTTCCTTCCTTCCTTCCTTCCTTTCTTTCTTTCTTTCTTTCTTTCTTACTTTCTTTCTTTCTTTTTTTTGTCTCTTTTTTGCTCCATCTGTCTGGAATGCCCTGACCCACAACTTAGTCCTTCTTGTCACTCACATGACAAATCCAATGTTTCCTCCTGTATTCTTTTTCTTTTGCTGTTATAACAAATCACCACAAATTTAATGGTTTGAATAATATTAATGTATTACAAATGTAATACAAATGTACAGCAAATGTAATACATTGTATTGCAAATGTAAAACAAATGTATTAATGTATTACAATTATAGAGTTCACAAGTCCAAAATGGTTCTCACAGGACTAAAGTCAAAAGGTTGGCAGAGCTATGATTCTTTCGAGGACTTTAAGGGAGAGTCTATTTCCTAGACTTTTCAAGAGACTGAAAACCTCCCTTATTCTTCAACTACTTCTTCTCCCTAAAGGTAGGAATGATGAATCAAGTCCTAAAATCATTCTGATTTTTTTTTCTCTTTTGGGAAGCCTTGTAAGTAGGTTGGACCCAGACAGTCTATTGTCTTCCCATATTAATGACATCTGTCATCTTAGAATCTCTCTTAAATTCTCCAGGTTCTGCACATCGGAATAGGGACATGTTTAGAGACTCCTACACTTTGTATCACACATCTACAAGTTCCCAAACACCTAACCTAATGCACTCAGTACTCCTCACCACCATGCTAGTCACCATCAGTTCCGTCACCCAGCATTTTCTAAAACAATCCAGCCATTTTTAATCTGAAGAGGCAAGCTTCCAAAGGACAAGGAGCTTACCTTGCCCATCAGAGATAGTGCTGCGCTAGAGTGCTGGGCTCAGCATATAACAAGAACTCCATGAACAAGCAGATGAGAGAGAGAGTTGGAAATAAGAGGATTGTATTTGCTACTCTGTGTGTCGACATCAAAAACCACCTAGGAAAGCAACTTAAGGAAGGATTTATTTTGGTTCACAGTGTGACAGTCCCTTCATTGTGACAGAGAGGTCATGGCAGAGGGACCATGAGATAACTGGTCACACTGATTTGCAGTCAGGAAGCAAATAACAATGAATGCTACTGTTTAGCTCTTTTCCCCCTTTTTTATTGACTAAGGACCCCAGTCCATGGAATTGCACCACCCACATCTAGTGTGGGTCTTCGAATCTCAGTTAATCTAATTCTAAAGAATTCCTCACAGTCACGCCCAGAGGTTTGTTTGCATGGTAATTCTAAGTCCCATGAAGTGGATAATTAAGATTAATTAAGTCACAAGAACCATCTGTTAAAAAAATAAAAGAGGATGGTCGTGGTGCACACCTTTAATTTCCGCAGTTGAAAGGTGGAGGCAGGCAGATCTCTGAGTTCAAGGCCAGCTTGGTCTACAGATCAAGTGTTAGGACAGCTAGGGCTACACAGAGAAACCCTGTCTCAAAAACTGAAGAAAAAAAGATAGATAGATAGATAGATAGATAGATAGATAGATAGATAGATAGATAAAAATATATAGAACAGGTACACTTAAATACTTCATATAGATATTATTATTATACATTTTATTATATAGTTTAGGATTTTTAAATTGGCCAGGTTAAAATTCAAGGTTACTGACTAAGGAATCATGTACTCCTCAAGTAAGTTGATCTCACTAAGTCTTAATATCTTCATCAATGACATAATCATGCTAATACCATTTTACTGGAAATTTTTATGTATCAGAAGAATTTGAGGAAGATGCTTGGCACTGTGTCTTTCACAGTATTTACATGAATATCTATTTTTGTCACCATCACCCTTTTTATGGATTGGAGAAGCTGGGGCAAACTTTTTAAGAGATGGGTCTGGGAACGTCATCCTGATTTAGTCAATGAAAAAAACCTAAACTCACAATAGCTACTATTTGTCTACAACTATCCTACTAAATAAAAGCCCATAACTATAAGACCCATGGAATTAGGTTGTTTGTATACGTCTACAGGGTGGCTCTATATGTATCTAAACAAGTATTAGGGACACTATACAGGAAACATCAAATGCATATGGCATCACTATGGACTGAGGGCTTGTGCCCCTTAACACACATGTGCTAAAGTCTTAACTTCCAGGTATTTCAGTATTTGAGACAGGAGCTTCTGAGAAATTATGCTTAAATGTGATCATGAAGGTGGTGTCATGACATCATTATTGTAATGGAAAGGCCATGGGCTAACGTGTTCTCTCTGTCTGTCTTGTTCTTGCCTTCTCTCTCCTTGTGTATACACAAAGAAGACATGAAAACATAAAACAAGATGGCAACTGCCCGCCAACTAGAAAGAAGGTCTTGCCACAAGTGAAACTTGCTAGCACCTTGAGTTCAGACTTCTCAGTCTTCAGAGGTTGAGGTGTCTGTGAGGAAAACAAATGCATGTTCTTGCAGTCACACCATCTGTGGTATTTTGAGATGGCCTGAGCCAAGAAGAGAGAGAGAAAAAACCAGCGATGAGCTACAGAAAATTCTAAAAGACAAATCAGATAAACGCAGAAAATCCTGAACACATAAGGATGGAGGAAAAACAAGTCCTTTAAAGTTTGTCATCAGCTGCAGTTAGCTTCCTAATACACATTTAGCAAAATGCTGGAAGCTGACACTCTTTCAGTGACATGTGGGAATGCCATTAGCTGATGTACTGTAACTTTATATCTGCTACTTACATGCTGTGCATTCTGACTAGTTGAATTATCTGGCCCCATCAGGTAATCAATATTTGTTGAATGAATATTGTTGCACTTCTCGTTGTGACCCTTAAAAAAAAAGTCCTTTAAAGGATGACTGACTTTACCTGTGACTGAGAGAAAGCTAATATGGTTGTCCATGTAATCCAGAATCCATCTGGTCCCAACATCTCACAACCTGGGACTACCATGCTCTTTGATGATGTTGCGTGAACTCCTAGAACTAGTGATTCCATGCTCCATTGTCTGCTTCAACTTGGAGATCAGGGTCTTTCAGCTTTCTGTTCCTCTATGAGAATCTTGGCCATAATTTACAAAAGTCTTAACAATAGTACTAGTGTCTACTGGCCCTGATGTCATCTGTGGAGACAAGCACTGAAGGGGATAATATTCAAATGATGGCCTTTTCCTGGAGGAAGAGGATTGTGCAAAAGAAACTGAAACCCATGAATACATTGACTCTCATCTCCTCCCACCTGTCAGGTGAGTCTTGCACAGGTTAGCTCTGCTGCAGGATGATAAAGAGCCTGCACTTCCCCTGCACGGCTGACTGGTATATTATAAATATAAGGCTTAGTAGTATATCATAAGAAACACATGTGTAGTGTATGACTAGCTTTGTTCCAAGAATAGTAGGTAGCTATGTAACCAATTTCTCCTCATAAGTTAAAAATAGAAAAGTCTATGATCATGTTATTAGATGCTTAAAATTCATTTGATAATATTCTGTATTGAGTCACAATAATACCTCTTATAAACCAGAAGTGAAGAAAAGCTACTTTTATGTTTCCAATAACCACAAAACAAATAGTGATATGCTTATGATGCAAAGATAAATTTACATTGTAGATTTTGTTATCTGACACTCTCAAAATTCTTCTCGGTGAACAAATTATCATCTCTACCCTACCATGAGAAACTGAAGCACACAGAGAGAAGATGGACACAAATACCTGGAAAGCAGAATCCAAGAATAAAATTATAGTCACTCTACATTCACACTTTGTTTCCTATATGATCTATAAAGACAAATTGATTAAAACTTTTGTCTGTATTGTTGAGTATACTGTATAGAGTAACATAATGTCTAACAATAACAACTTAAAGAAGGTGGGGATTGAGAACAGTGTCTCCTGCAGGGCTGGGGGTGAGGTGCCATAAACTCACCTAACCAACACCACTCTCAGGTTTAGTCACCACATCACTCACAAAAGACCTTTTCTCTAAAAGGCGTGCAAAAGAAATGAGAAAACAATCAAAGCCACTGCCATAAAAATCAACTAAATAGCTGGAGATACGGCTCATTGGTTAAGAGCACTGACTGCTCTTCCAGAGGTCCTGAGTTCAATTCCCAGCAACCACATGGTGTCTCCCAACCATCTGTAATGGGATCCAGTGCCCTCTTCTGGTGTGTCTGAAGACAGCAACAGTGTACTCACATGCATAAATAAATAAGTCTAAAAAATAAAAAAAATCAACTAAATGCAAAGAAAGACGGCAACAAAGGAATGAAGGTGGAAAGGATATATGACACAAAGAAAAGGATCAAAAAATAGCAAAAGCAGGTCTTTCTTATCTGTAATTACATTAAATATAAAGGGATAAATTCTTTCTCATCAAAAGAAAGGGATTGACTGGTGGAGGCATTTCTTAGAGAACTAGCCTAGCATAGACTCAGACCTGATTGTAGCTCAGAAGTTTTGGGGGAAAGGAGCAGAATCTGACAGAAACAAAGCAGCACCTTCCAACTATTTGCTGTCTACAAGAGGCACACTTGAGATCCGAATGCCCACATGCAGGCATACATACACACATACACATACACACACACATACACACACACACACACACACACACACACACACACTGCACAGAGGCGGGGCAGGAGAAACTAGTATAAACCAGTATTCCATTAAAGCAATGCCCCAAACGAGCAGCAATGAAAGACTAAGAGAAAACCTTAGATGCAGAAGCAGACTGCCTTGGCACATACACTGTAGAAGAACCTTGACAAAATGTAAGGGCAAAGCAACATGAAATGGAAAATAATTTGTAGCATGAACGTGTACATTAAAAACATTCCTTTTTTTCCATATTACATAAGCAACCCAGATACAGAAGGAGAGGAAATACATTCACCTATTAGTGGTGGTAGAGAGCCATATCTTGAAATACAAAGAAACACAGAGGCAAAAGACAAGAAATTAAATGAATAGTGGTGAGATAATGCACCACCTTCCATGGCTGCAAGGAAAGAGTAGGGAAGGCTGACTCCGGATCACGGGGTCACAGATTTCAGTCTGTGGTCCCTCATCCCGTGGTTCTGTTGCGTTGAGCTTATGACAGTCCAGTAGATCATGGGTCTTCATGCTCTGAGGTAACTAGAGAGCTAGGGAATTGGAAAAGAGGCAGATTTTTTTTAAAGATACACTTAATTCTTTCACATTCTTGTCTCTCCTTGAGTAATGGAAAATCCCCAAACAGTGTCAAACATATCGAAGCACTTCAATACCATTGAAAAATCCAAAAGAAGCCAGAACGAGACCATTGATGGCTGATCCAAAGCTTACAGGTAAACCGACAAACAATGAGAATGGCTAACACATTCCTATCTTAGACGAACATCTTGGGTTTGAGCAACACAGGGCAGCTCTTAGGTGACTAGACTTTAAACCAACAGTAATAGGATGTGGTTAGTTATTTCTTCCTCGGTTTACACAAAAGGCAGAGACTGTGTCTAATTTGTGGATACATGTTTTTATGTCCACAGGTCTGCGCCACCTTGGCTCCATGTTAATCCTCAACATAAGCCAAAATATAAAAAACATAAGCCAACAGATTCTCTCCAGTCTGGCCCCTGTGTTTTATTTCCTTATTCTCATTTCATTAACAACCTCCTGATTAGCTAACCCTGTCTACCTTGCTATCCTCTGTTATCCTTTTGCTATCTCTGACTTTATTTTTAAAAATCTTAAACTTTCTTCTGCTCTCTTTTTTGGTTCTTTGGGAAGATATTCTAATGGGGGCATCTCTAACCTTAGGTTACCTCATCCCAATGGCCCGGGTATTTTGTGTGTGTGTGTGTGGGGGGGTGTGTGTGAGGTGTATGTGAGGTGTATGTGTGTGGTGTGTGTGTGTGTGTGGTGTGTGAGGTGTATGTGTGTGTGTATGTGTGTGAGGTATGTGTGTGTGAGGTATGGTGTGTGGTGTATACATGTATGTGTGTGTATGTGTGTGTGTGAGGTATGTGTGTGTGTGGTGTGTGCATGTATGTGTATGTATGTGTGTGAGTGTGTGTGTATGTGTGTGAGTGTGTGAGGTATGTGTGTCTGTGTGTGTGTGTGTGTGTGTGTGTGTGGTATGTGGGTGTATGTATGTGTGTGTGTGTATTTCTGCAGGGGCATGTGGTTAAAGATCCCTGTTTATTTTATGGTGGGCAGGAATCCAAAAGAGAGAAAGAGAGAGAGAGAGAGAGAGAGAGAGAGAGAGAGAGAGAGAGAGAGAGAGAGAGACTGCTGTCCCAGAATGACCTTCAAGGTCACACTTCCTTCTGACATGTCTCATCTCCTAAAGGTTCCACCTCCTCCCTGTGACACCACAAGCTGAGGCCCAAACCTCTAGCACATGACCTTTTGGTGAACGTTTACAATCCAAACTGTAGCAATTATAGTCATAAAAATAAGAACAGCCCAGTTTAAGTATATATTGGTGTCTTTGAAAAAAAATCCTAAAATGAAGAAAATATAAAATTTACACACTTGAAAAAAAGCATAAAAGCAAATTGTACCAGACAAAATTGGTACAATGTAATCAACTCATGACATAACCTAGGTAAATAATTAGGCTTATGGAATAAAATAATCTGTATTTGTACTATATGCCTTTTGTTTGTTTGTTTGTTTTGTTTTGTTTTTCGAGACAGGGTTTTCCTGTATAGCCCTGGATGTCCTGGAACTCACTCTGTAGACCAGGCTGGCCTCAGACTCAGAAATCTGCCTGCCTCTGCCTCCCAAGTGCTGGGATTAAAGGCGTGCGCCACCACTGCCCGGCTGCACTATATGTCTTAATAAAATGTATATTTTTTTAAAAAAAAAAAAAAAGCAAAACATCTAGACGTGGGAGAAAATGTCATGTAAAGGATTTTTAAATGGGTTGAGGAGGCAGCTCAGGCAGTAAGGAGCCTGCCACCCATGCATAGGGCCCTGAGTGCAAACCCCACCATCTATGTCAAAAGCCAGGCAGGCATCATACTCAGGCCTACAGGCTCAACACTGGTAGAGGTAGGGGTGGGTAAACAGATCCCTAGGTTTCACTAGCTAGAGATGACTCGATAAGAATGTTTTTTGTGTATGCATGGGACCCGAGTTGAATCCACAGAAGTCATATAAAAAAAACTGAAAAAAAAAAAAAACTGAACCTGCCTGAAACTCCAGAATTGACAGAGACAAGAGGATCCTAAAAGTCAACAAGTTTCCTGTTCAGTGAGAGTCTCTGTCTCTCAAGGCAATAAAGCAGAGAGTGATAGAGACACCCAACAGGCCTCTTCCTCTAGCCTTTGTTTGCACATACATTTGCATCAACCATCCATGTGCATTCGATACACACACACTCACCTACACACACCTATACACACACATCTACATACACACACATATGACATACACATAGACAACACACATACACACATACACTACATACATAACACACACATGCAACAGACACATAGTACACACACACCACACACACATACACACACAACACATACAACATACAGACACACCTACACACACACATACAACATACACATAGACAACACACATACACACATACACCACATACACAATATACACACACCACACACCACACACACACATACACACACAACACACATACACACATACACCACATACACAATATACACACACCACACACCACACACACACATACACACACAACACATACAACATACACAAACACCACACACACAGCACATATAACATATACCACACACCACACACACACACCACACACACATATATACACTACATATACAATACACACAACACACACATACACAACACACACATATACAACTCACATGCACAACACACAATACAACACACATACACACAACATATACAACACACACATACATGCAACATACATACACACACACACACACACACACACACACACACACATTGGGTATGCACACTTGTGTTTTTGTCATTTGCTGCAGCCAAGATAAAAATGCAGTCTAAATGTCCACTGACAGATGAATAGGTAAAACATTATGATACCTGGAGTCTTACACAACACCTCGGCATTCTGGTCAGTGAGGGAAAGCATCAGTGATGGTAATCTTTAACTTATAGCGAAGCTGGAAACTTCCTGTTACCTAGTGTATCATAACTGCCATGACCTCATAATGAAATGTATTAATCAAGTCTGTGGGAGAACAGATAGAAACGACCATATTCCTCAGCCAATGATTTAAAAGCATAAACAATTGTTTGAAATATACAATATTCACCAATAAACAACCACCTTACTAGTTTCAGCATGGTGGCACACAGCTTTAATCCTGGTACTCAAAAGTCAAGGGCAGGTGGATCCCTGTTAGCTCAAGGTCAGCCTGCTTTACACAGTGAGTCTTGGGCCTGCCAGGGCTACACAGATAGACCTTGTCTCAAAAACAAAACAAAACAAAACAAAACAAAAAAAACCTAGCTTATATACAATCTATTAAATGGATACATAGATTTAGTTTTGTAAGGTGAGAAAGTACTAGATATCTTTTCAATTATGGGCATTCAATAAGTTGTATTCTATTCATTTAAAATAGTTAAGTAGATAAATGTTGTGTATGTCTTATTATAATAAAATATCAATTGTTTAGAGATATAAGTCTGTTTCTCAACTCTAAATTCTATTTTTAACTAAAAAATAGAGATTTGTCTATATGCAGGTAAGGGCTAGAGCCTGTGATTGGGCAGTGGAAAAAGAAGGTGGGCTGAGAGTTTTAGATATGGGACAAGAAGGACAGACAGACAGACAGACAGGACAGAGAAGATGGAGGAATTGGACGAAACAGATTCATGTGGTCTGAAATAGCCACAGGTAGCTTTGAATATCATAGAAGGGATAGAATAATACAGGACACTCTGTCCAATCTAGGTGGGCAGCTTGTATCAATATCATTGGCTCAGAGTTCATTGTGTGGGCGTTTTGTGAGTTGAGAATTTACAGTTATAAACCTGACTGGTAAATTACAAGCCTCTAGAGTTTTGATTTTACTGGGTTACGGGGATTTGTGACAGCTGGGAGGGATGTGATTTGTGACAGCTAGTGGCAGGCAGCTAGCTGCAAACAAACCACTTGGCAAACTGCTACATGGGGTTCGCTATGGGGGCGGGGAGACCACCGGGGTCAGAGATTAGCTGGCAATAGCATGGATTGATTTTTAATAAATACACACAACAGAGACTCAAAGCAATATGTGTGTGTATGTATGAATGTGTGTATGCCTTGTGACATACATTATAGTAACATATGTACAAGTAACAGTAACATCTTCTATGTCTTATGGTAGAATAACAGAACTGTTAAACCTAAAATGCTCTAATACTTCAGCTATTGCTTTGTCTCTATCTTAATACACTATTACATTACCTCAATCTGTATTAAATTTTGAAAGTAAAAAGCTGTCCATCTTTACCCATTTGAGTTTAGGGTATTGTGTTTCATTTTAAATAAAAAGCAAGCAAAAAAGGTGTTTTGAACTTTTTGGACGACTTTTAGGATCAATTATGTAGAGTGAAGAGCATAAATAAGTAGGTAAAGAACTGAATTTGTAGATCAATTTGGGAAATATTGCCACGCAGGGATGAGTTAATGTGTCAGCCTGGCCAGACTGCAGTGGCCATTGACTCTATCGGACACTAGCGGAAATGCTGCCTTGAAGTAACCGTAACATGAAAGTGATGCTGTAATCTAAGTGGGCATGAGTTAGTCACTCGAAAGGCATTAAGAGCAGAATTGAAATATCCCTGAGCAAAACATCTCACCTGTGGTTGCATGGGCTGAAGTTTCTGTTCACGCCCAAGGGCCCCCCTCCTATCTTCTGACGCCTGTCCTGTGGATTTAAGACATGCAAATAACTTGCAATAAGAAATATTCATGTGTATAGGTGAATATATATGATGCATACTATTTGAACAATATAACATTTTGCCATCCATGATCATAGCATGTCTTTCCATTCATCCGAATCTTCTTTTTGTCTACGGATTCACAGAGATCTGCCTGCCTCTGAGGTGGGCACCACCATGCCCGCCTTCTTTAAATATTTATAGTAATACTTTGATATTTTCCAGAATACAGATTTTACATTCCTTTTGCTAAACTTTTCTAAGTGTTTGAATTCCGTGGTGTTATGGTAATGAGAACTATCCTAATAATTTCACTTTGAATTTGTTCTCTGTTTCTCTGTATACGTCTAATTTAGATTTGCAGATCAGGTTTTGTATCATGTAATCTTGATGAAATTGTTTGTTCTAATAGTTTGTAGTGAGCTCCTTAATGTCATTTTGTTATTTTGACTAAAGACTCAAGAGGTTTGAGTCTTTAGGAGGAAAAAGGAAATCGATGTTTTAAAAGGTTGAGTTGGGAGTAAATAGAGAATGAGTATCATAGCCTTGCTCAAGAATAGATATGGACAAGGACACTGGAGGCAGGAAGGATGTAAACCCACTTCAAGTGGATCACAAGAAGCACCATCTTCTGCCACCTCCTAAGAAGGTAGTTTCAAGCATCTGGGATATACTCAATACAGGGTTGGGAGCAAAAGAAACTAAAAAAACAAACAAACAAAAAACAAACAAACAAACAAAAACCTGAGTTCTTATCTTTGCTCTTCTAGAGTTTAGGTATGTCTCTATGGAGGATATGTTCCAAGACCTCAAGGTGGTGCCTGGAACCACTCCTAACACCAAGCCCAATCCCCACACTGGATTTTTGTGCTTAACATTCCAAAGATAAAGGTTCATTTGTAAGTACAGTATAAAATAAGCCACATTAGTAACAGAATAATTATGACTATAGAGTAATATAAATTATTTCATTACATTACTCAAAATGCCATTCAAGTTTAAAAAAAAACTTATGAGTTGGTTATTTCTGGAAATTTCCATTTCCTATTTTTGGACTCTGGTTGACCACAGGTGACTGTGAGGTTGTATAAGACAGAACCACAGATGGAATCTGGAAAGGAGTGGGCGGTGGGGGTCGGGAAGGGTTACTGTACAAGGCAAAGGAAAATTTAAGCGCTGGTCATGCCTAGGTAAAAGCAGCAATGGTGGGGTCGATGAAAGAATGGGTGAGTCTCCAGGAAGGGATGAAGGGCTTTTTTAAAAGAAGGTATAATGTAATTATTTTAATACGTATTTAATTTGATATATTTTAAATCATTTCATTTTGGATACATAGTCAAAATTTGAAAGTTTTAATGTGATAGTTTCCTTTTCTTTTTCCATTTTGATTGTGGCTGTTGCCCAACCCCAGAACACCAAGCAAGTCAGCAGAGATCTGCCAGTGTAGATTGTTCTAGTCTGTCTGTTTGTTTGTTTGTTTGTTTGTTTGTTTCAGCAGAAGGGATGAGCCTCTTGTTTGGAACCGCCCTTCCCCCACTTCATCCCTTACATTCAGTCCACTCCAGCCTCTCTCCATCTGATGGCTTTCCCAGAGCTGCCGTAAGAAGATCACAATGTACCCTCTTCTGGCTCTGGAGGCCACAAGTCAAAAATCAAGGGCGGCACATAGCTGAAAGGCTTTTGATTTGGACCTGAATGAGTTATGATTAAGAGTACAGTAAGCAGAGATTTTCAGGAAGAAGGGAAGGGTTTGAGGGGTGGAAACACAGAGGTGGTGTGAACACATGTGTATCGGTCATATGATTAGCACATCACGCTAAGCTCTGGCCATCAGCATGGTCGGTGGGTTTCAAGTTTGGAGCGATAGCCCAAAGCCCTGCATAGGACTCGCGGGATAGCTTGTGCTTTTCAAGCCTTACGTGACTATTGAAAATGCAGATCATGATTCAGTAGGTCCTGGATAAGATTCTACATTCAATCTAGCTCCCGTGAGAAGCCAATGATGACACTTTGAGGTACTAAATTGGGAGTTAGTGGGAACCACTAAAAGGATCAAGGCAGCTGAGTATCAGCCTGTTTAAGAAGGCCAGCTCTTATACTCAAGACACAATTAGCAAATCATGATTCCCAAGAAGAAGGAAGGAGAGGGCCCTGGTCCTGAAAATACTTGATCCAGTATTGTAGGGGAGTACTAGAACAAAGAAATGTGGGGGGGAGGTGATTGGGGAATGAGCGGAGGGAAGAGGACTTATGGGACTTATGGTGAGGGGAAACTGGGAAAAGGGAAAGTGTTTGGAATGTAAACAAAGAATATAGAAAAAAAAAAAAGGCCAGCTCTGAATGCCACATAAGCACAGAGAGGAAGTTTTAAGGACTAGATAACCTCAAGAACTATAAGAATTCTCCAGCAGCATCCAGTTGCAAAAACAGAAGGGGAATTTAACCGTCATTGAGTACCAACTGCCTTCCCCCAGGGAATCCCACCGGACTGGCCTGAGAAGGAAAAGTGTGCACTGCGTGACCGTCTGGACCTTCCCTTTGAGCGGCTTACAGGCTCCTGATCTGTAGATCCAGTCTCATGGTCAGACCTCTTTTCTTTCTACCCCTTTGAAGCTGATATTAGTCAATATTCTAGAATTCCTATTGAAGAACTTCGGCTTACAGCACGGCAGATAATGAAGGTAGGGGAAGAGAGCCAGAGGTTCATAACATACTTAATGTTCCAGGGGCCCTGCATCCCCCTGCAGCCTGCGTGCGGACGAAGATCATCTGTTTATCTAAGTAGCCCTCACTCAGCAACATCACCTTAGGGCAGGGGTTCTCAAGCTGTGGGAGGGCAGGGGTTCTCAACCGCTTTGGAGGTTGAAGGACCTTTTCACAGGGGTCACCTAAGACCACCAGAAACCACGGACGTTTATATTACAATTCGGAACAGTAACCAAATTATAGTTATGAAGTAACAATGAAAATAAGTTCACGACTGGGAATCACCACACCTTGAGGAACTGTATTAAAGGGTCGAAGCATTAGGAAGGTTCGGAACCACTGCCTTAGGGTCTTCCCTGAACTTGAATGTAAACTGTCAGTTACTCTAAGCTACAATGCCACTTCTGAAATTATCCTTTTTTCAACAATTATAAGAGCCATGCTGGATAGTGAAACAATGTTAATTGCAGAAAATGAGAGGCAAAGAAAGCATCATTATATTTCAAACTCTAATAATCAATACTGATGCTGACCTGTAAACATCTTAATATCCTTCCTGCTTTCTTCTTCTTTCCCAGTCCTTTTTCCATAGCTGATTACTGCCTCCTGCTCATGTCTCTTGGTGTTAAAGATATAGTGGATGTTTTCTTTTTTCTTTCATTTTTTTTAAGGTTTATTTCTTTATTATATGTAAGTACATTGTAGTTGTCTTCAGACACTACCAGAAGAGGGCATCCAATCTCATCATAGATGGTTGTGAGCCACCATGTGGTTGCTGGGATTTGAACTCAGGCCCTCTGGAAGAGCAGTCAGTGCTCTTAGTTGCTGAGGAATCTCTCCAGACCCGGATGTTTTCTTTCGATATTATTATTATCTTAAAAATCAGTTAGGGGGATGGGGCGATCCAGAGACAACTGGATTCTGGAAGCTCACTGGCTGGACAGCCTAGCCAAAATGGTGAGCTTCAGATCAACTGAGAGATTCTGTCTCAGGGAAATGATGCAGAGAGATAGGAGAAGACATCCTCGTCCTCTTTACACCTGCACATGCATACACACACACACACATACACACAAACACACACACACACACACACACACACACGAGGAAAAAAATAATCTCCTCTTGAAAATCACTAGTTATGAAGCCAAATAGACTGCCAACTTCTCCAAATAATATATAAAAACATTCTGCTTCCTACATTTTGCTGCATTTCAAATCAAATAATATGGCATGCAACTAGGTTTAGGAAAAAAAATGTTTTGGATTTTACATAGTATCCTGTCAAACGGATACAACACAATTAACTTAATCCATCTTTCTTAATAAGAAGGTTCTTGTAGCAAATGCTCCCTGACTCTGTAATTGACACTCTTCTAATTTTTAGAATCAAGTCCAGCCACTAATGGCGATTAAAACTCTATCGGGTCAGATATAAACAAATTGTGACAGGGTGAGGAATAGTGAATTCTTTTCACAGAAGCAACGCTGTGAGATGGCCAGAGTAAATGGAGGAGCAGGCCATGCAAGCATCACATGCCATAAAGAGTATGTGCAAAGGCCCTGTGACGGGAAGAAGCAAGGAGAGGAGGCCCTGTGACAAAGCAGAGAGCCTCGGAGAATGTAGCAGGTGAAGTGCACAAACAAGGCTGTTGATCCAGGCCTGGAAGACTGTGGTAAGGGGTTGGGGATGATTGTTTACATGATAGGAGCCCATCAAGACAGGGCTAGATCTAACTTCCTGTGTGAGGGATAAGCTCACACCTCATCCTCAACAGCCCAGACAATGTCAAGGAAACCTGGAGAGGAGTTCTGGAATTGTAGAGTATGAAAGACAGTTTTAAGAATGGAAGATCCGGGGCTGGAGAGATGGCTCAGCTGTTAAGAGCACTGACTGCTCTTCCAGAGGTCCCAAGTTCAATTCACAGCAACCGCATGGTGGCTCACAACCATCTGTTATGTGACCTGGTACCCTCTTCTGGACTGCAGGACTGTATACAGTACAGAGCACTGTATATATAGTAAATAAATCTTTTTTAAAAAGAAAAAAAAGTAAGATCCAGAAGTTGTTGAGGAGAATATTTCTATCATGTTCAATATCTCCAGCAGATTAGTATCTGTTGCGGTAGCACAGGTCTGTAATCCCTGCACTTAATGGGGAGTCAGGAAGATCAAAAGTTCAAGGTCTTCAGCCACAGGGTGAGTTTAAGACTAGTCTGGGATAAATGAGATCCTGTTTCAAAAGAAAGAAAGAAAGAAAGAAAGAAAGAAAGAAAGAAAGAAAGAAAGAAAGAAAGAAAGAGGAAAGGAGAAGAGAAGAGAGGAGAGGAGAAGAGAAGAGAAGAGAAGAGAAGAGAAGAGAAGAGAAGAGAAGAAGGGAAGGAAGAAAGTGGGAGAAAAGAAAAAAGGAAGAAAAAAAGGAGAAAGACTTTAAAAAGAAGATGCTGAAGGCCAATCCTGTACTGTGTAGCAGTGTTGCCGAGTACAGGATGCAATTCTGATATATATATATATAATACAAAATTATAATTGTATACAAGTATAAAATAATATATAGTTAATATTATATAACATTGTATGATGATTTATATAATATATTATATGTTATTATATATTTTATATAATACATATAATAAAAAATACAGTCATTAAGTTTCTGATCAGGCTCTGTTCAGAGAAGTGCATCATTAGGTAATTTTGTCATCGAGACCATATTATCCACTGTTCTTCTCCAAACCCAGGTAGTACAGCCTACTACTACACAACTAGGCAATAAGCAAAGATTATCAACTTGTGGGTTGCAACCTCTTTGGGTGGGGTGAATCAATCCTTTCACTTAAGGGGTCTCCTAAGACCATCCTGCATATCAGATACTTATATTATCATTCACAACAGTGGTAAAATTACTGTTATGATGCAGCAATGAAAATAATTTTACAGTTGGGAGTCACCATAACATGAGGAACTTATTAAAGGGTCACAGTACTAGGAAGTTTGAGAACCACCGTTAGAGACTGGCCAGTGCTCCTGTGCTACAAGCCTGTGTGGTGTGTTACAGCAGCAAACACTAACTGACAGCTATAATGCAATGCTGAGTATTTGTGCAGCTAGATATCTGACCTAGAGAGAATACGGAAAAACAACAGACGATGAGAATTTTTGAATCCCTTTAAAATCGTGTGGGACACAGAACCACTGTATACATAGAGCACAGTTGACAGAAATATTGTCAGACATTGCATTAACGTCAAAGACAGAGGCAGGAAGGCAATTTAAACAAAAGACAGCAAAACAGAAAGAAGAAAATCTTCATCCCAATGAATCTAGTTTTCTTACCCTACAGAGCTGTCATGAACTAACCTGAAGGAAACATTAAACAAAGAATATCAACGCAGAGATTATGGTAAAAATAAAAATCAATAGCCAGTAAACAAACACAAATATGTTCAACCTCAATTATAATTTAAGAGATACAAATATATTGACAAGATTGTAAGAGAATACAAAAAACTGAGATGCAGTTCTAGAGTGACTGTTTCTGTTTAAAATTCCTCTTGGCTTTCCTTTTCTTGTTTCTGGAGGGCTGCTTTTGTTTTGTCTCTGCCACACTGTCTCACTGTGTCGCTCAGACTGGCCTCACACTCCTGAGCCTCCTCCATCCACCCAAAGCTCCAGGACTGCACACATCTCCACACAAGGCAGACTGCACACATCTCCACACACGGCAGGTTTTCTTCACAGTCTTGTTTTCATGCTCAGTATAAATCAGACCTCAGGAAGATCCTTTCTGACTGTTTTTGTTCGTTCGTTTGTTTGTTTGTAAATCTGAAACTGTTTCCTGATTATAATTTGAATGCAATAGCTTTTTGGAAACTCACATTATGTGCTTAGTGCTTGGCATAAAGTTTTCTATCAGGGACATTTCTAACTCTGGACATCCTAGTTCCTGCTTAAATATATTTATATACATACATATATTTATATTATATATATATAATATGCTCAAGTTCTAAGAACACAGACATCTTCCTGGCCTATGCAGTCTCCTTCTTACCGAGAAAGCTGAAGTAAATACGGTCATTGTGCTATGAATATAAAACAGGAACTGGAGCACACACAGTCCTGCGGGCACGCACCTGCCACTCACTGCCTGAAGAAGACTCTCACAGTCTTCCCGGTGGTGAGGCTCTGTCTCCCTTGTGAGAGCCTCCGTTAACTGTGGCAGAGTAAGAACTGCATGTCTCAGCATCCCTAGCTTTCTCAAGTTCACGTCTTCTCATCCATCTCCTCTCCCACTGCGTCCCTCTCTGTTCCTCCAGCATTCCCAGACTGCATGCAGAAAGATCCGCAGGTTCCAAGAACACAAAAAGGATTCTTCTTCTCCAAAGGAGCAGCATCACAGGTTAGTGACTGACGAACGTGGCCCCATGTCTTGTGAAATAGAAGCGGAACAAGACAGGCCAGCTGCTAGCTATGTCAACAAGAATGGTGGGTTTTCTAAAAGGCTCTGAAGAGATTAAACTGGCATGTGAAAGAGTTGGTGTTCAGTGGTCCAGTGCCATATGGGGATCGGCTAACTTACGTCAATAGGACTTCCAGACGCTGAGGGCCTCACCGCCAACTCAGTGACTAAGTTTCGTGTAACATAGGAGAGACCTCAAGGCCTGCACAGTTAGTGGGGGATTTGCCTCTGCCTTCAACACTGGCTTTGTGTCAGTCAGACTCTGAAGGGTTTGGAGTGTTTGTTGTTTATGTTTGTTTCAAGACAGGATAAGGGTCTCAATATGTAGCCCTGGCTGTCCCGTAACTCACCGTACAGACCAAGCTGGCTCTGAACTCACAGAGATGCTCCTGCCTCCGCCTCCAGAGTGCTGGGATTAAAGGCATGCATCACCTCACCCGGCTGAGTAGGTTCTTTTCCATCAAAGTTGTCTTCCCCTCACAGCCCCTTACCTCTCTGTCTCCAGCTTACTTCTGCTCCATGGTGGCTTAGAAATCAGATGACCATACTTACTAAGCTGTGTGTCCCAAATAAAACTCAGGAAAATGTATAGTGTGTCCCTTAGTTGTTCTCTGACACAGCCTTGGGAGGTCTAATACCCTATGTTTCTTCCTTGGTAGGATGATGTAGAACTAACTTAATACGCCATCCATCCTTCTATCCATCCATCCATCCATCCATCCATCCTTCCTTCCATCCATCCATCCATCCATCCATCCATCCTTCCATCCATCCATCTATCCTTCCATCCTTCCATCCATCCATCCATCCATCCATCCATCCATCCATCCTTCCATCCATCCATCCATCCATCCATCCTTCCGTCCATCCATCCATTCATTAATTGTTCGTTTCTTTGTTTATTCAATTCCATTCCAAAACAATGGAAGAATATTCCATTCTCTATGCCAGATACTCAGCACACAGTCCTAAACAGAACACACACCCAGTCTTCATACATATGGAGTCTGAAATCAATTCTTGCACGTGGCTGTTGTACACTGGGCTTCCGAGATATCCTGACAGCATAAAATAGGAACTAATTTGCACCGATGAGCTCCGCATGCACGTTTCAAAAAGAAAAAGAAAAAAAAAACCTATATTTCAAAGGTGAATTTCAGCCAGGAAACCATCATAGCGTTCTTAAAGGCAAGAGTCAGAAGCCATCCTGGGAAGAAGTTGCCTCTGGCTGGCAGACCCTGGCCATGCATGGCCTCACTTTCTGAAGCTGCCCTGAAACACCTTATCCCTGCCCTCCCCTCCCTTCTCCCCTCCCCCATCACTCCTCAGACTGACGCTTCCTTCACAGGATGTTTTGATGCTGGAGGAAGGTATGAAGCCAGTAATGGTGCGTTGGAATTTGTGCCCTAATTGGTCGAGCCACACAGGATGAAAAAACGGTTCTGTGATGTAGAACCTCTTCCAAGAGGTTGCAGGAGTTGGTTACTGCCCCCCCCCTCCCCTTTCAAGAATGAAAGACTAAAATGTGGGCTTGGGAGTAAGTCCCTAGAGTTCAGCCTGTTAGGGAGGCTGAGGCAAAAGGATTGCTTGATCCTAGGAGTTTGAAGCCAGTGGGGACAAGAAAGTAAGAAGGGGGATGGAAAAGGGGGAAGGGTGGGAGAAACAGAGGGAGGGAGGGAGAGAGAGGGAGAGGGCGGGAGAGACAGAGAGACAGAGACAGAGACAGAGAGATTAAATAGAGCCAACAGAGCCCACCGAGCAGTCTCGAGTTAGAAGAGATACTAAGATGTGTGAAAGCTTGCATGAGATAAATATTATGTCACCAGTAGAGCCAAGTCCACGCACGTTAGTTTAGGAAACTCTGAGCTGCCCACCCCACCCCACCCCACCCCCTTTTTCTCTTCTTACAGTTCCAAACATTACACCAGCCAAGTGAAAAGCCACACTCTCCTCACCCCTGCTCCCTCCCAGCCCCCCTCCCACGTCACATTTGTTTATACAAAGATTACACTCATTGCCTGTCCCTGAAGGGCTCCCGGCAATAACCAGGGCAATGGGCTAACATTGTCTCAGAATGAAAAGTCTGGGGAAACACTGAGCAAGCAAACTGGAGGTTTCTTCTGTTCCGAAGTGAGAGGCATTCCAAAAATATGGCCTCTCGGCTCCCTAGACAGGCCATTCGGGGGCCCATACCGGGGCCAGAAGGACTGTAACATGAGGTCACAGCTGCCCATGTGAATGGAACTTAGCCAAGAAAACTCTTTGAAGGTATCCCTTCTGGCGACTGCACAGATTGCCTCCTGCAGTTGAAGCAAACATAGATAAAAAGCTCTTAGGAAAACCCACTGCACACGGAGCAGGGATGATAAACTGCCTGCCGAGTCCAGTGGCTCCCCGCGGGCTGGGGGGCCCTTGTCTCTCCAACTCGTGCCTACGGTTACTTCTAAACTCCAGACCGGAAATGATGTCAAAGCTTCTTTCTGCTTCATAAGAATCCAGACATTGGAAATATAAACCTAATAAGAATTGAAGAAATGGTTTTTCCTGCTTCTCCAATATGGCTTCGTCCTACACCTGATGTACACGCCCCCCCCACCCTCTCTCTCACCCACCCTGCTAAGAGGATCAGCTCTGCTTACACCAGGGTGAGCGGGACTGCCCCTAGCTGCTCCGCGCAGCTCCCGGGCCCACTGTGTTCACTCACTTCTCCAGGGATGTTGGCGTCAGAGAGCTGGAAAACTCAAGCGTCCCAATTAATAAGCTTGGTGATGTTCCACACTGCAGCGGAGTAAGAAAAGGACATCGACTGCCAAGGCTTTCACTCCACGTCCAATCCCTTATCCTCATCTTGGCGATGCGGGGCATAAGGGTCCTTAAGGAACACTTGGGCCACACAAGTGTCCGCTGGCTGTGCTAGACACGGGCTCTGTGCCTCCGTTGACCAATCTCCCAGCTGCCTTAGAGTCCGGTCCACTGCGTGGGTGATACAGTGCCTGTCCTTCAATCTAGACTTCTTCCATAGGGTATATATATCAGCTATATATCAGACCTATATCAGCTCACAGAATCTTTTACATCTAAAGTTCTGCACTTTATTCCCTAGATATGTAACATCTCCACCTTCCTCTCCTACCTGGTAAATGCCTCCCAACCTTTTAAAGTCTTCTTCTCAAGGTTAACGCCTTCCTCCTTAGTCTCTTCCCAGAACTCTCACCTAGTATTAAGCACTGTCTTGTTCCCGAGTTGTCCGGTTCTTCGTCCTGTCCAGAACCTAACTGTATGTAGTTGACGGTGGTGCCCGTGTGGCTCTCGAGCCCTGGCAAGGAGAACCTGTCATAATCTTTATTCCCTAGTTCCCACCCCTTTGCCGATCTCGCTATGAGTGCTCCATTACCACTGGGCACTGAAGGTGAGGGACTTAGGGGTCCCAGAGCTGATTCAGGCACGGCTCCGTCTCATGTCTGGCCTTGACCGATCTTTGGCTCACCTCCTCTCCAACCCTAGTTTATCTACTCACCTCTCAGGCGACTGGTAACCAAGAGCCGTAGAGTCCAAATCCTAAAATGTCTCCTGCGTGTGTGTCCTCTTGCACATATTCACAACCCTTAATTTCAGGCCCACGGAACTTCTCGCCTGTTCCGCTTCGGTCATGTCTTGTCAGATTTTCAGTCTACAGAGTCATTCAAAGACACAAGCCTGAGCCTGACGCTTTAGGACTCCCCTGGGTCCCTATAATTCAGACTGAAGACTGAATTCCTCACCGTGCCGGGCTCTTTACAGTTTAGCACACCCTGACCTTTCTATTTGGACTGCTGAGCTTTTTGACCTATCGTCTGCCAGCACAGAAAACTTCCTAGAGCTTTTCCGATGTGAGCGCCCACCATGTTGTCAGCAGTGCTGTGTGCTGCCCCTGATCACAAGACTGCACACTTTTTGATTAGTCAACCAAAACTTCTACGTGAAGATTTTTTTGAAAGATGTATTTGTTTATTTTATGTATATGAGTACCCTGTCACTCTCTTAGACATGCCAAAAGAGGGCGTTGGATCCCATTACAGATGGTTGTGAGCCACCATGTGGTTGCTGAGAATTGAACTCAGGTCCTAGTGCTCTTCTTACCTGCTGAGCCATCTCTCCTGCCCCCTACATGAAAAATTTAACTGAAGTCCATCCATTGCCTCCTCATCCAGGTAACAGCGCAGGAGTGAAGCAGAAAGTGGGGGAAACAAGGACGGGAACACAACAATGAAGAAGAGGCTACCCAAGACACTGGAGAGACAAAACAAAACAAATTAAAACAATAACAAAATAAGCAGGCCCTGATAGCTGTTGGAGAAAGAGGACATGAAAACAAGAAAATGGCAATACCCAGTGTCTGTTTGACCACGTGATCCTCAAAGGACCAAGACACTTAGCCCTTGGATGAGTCAGATTATGATACAGACATCCTGTCTCCCCATTAAGACCTTTGGAGTACTCGTCTGGACAAGATTTTACTTGATGTATATGTACTAATCCCCAAAACAAAAGTCTCATTGTGAATTGTCTTGACCAACAGGAGACTGCACTAAAGGAGTTGTTTTGATTGTTCATGATCCTTATCACTGAAATGTGCCCCCAAAAAAGAGCTAAACACCTCAAAAACTACACTGGCTGAACAGAGCAAAACCAAAAGACAAAAGCAATTGGACCAGTTCAAAGTCACCACATGAGTTTGATTCTCTGTATACCTTTCTCTACACAACTGTACTTATCCCTGGCCTCAACATCTAACCAAGCTTTTAAAAGATGTGTTGAAAAAAATGACACTTAGACAAGTGTAGCTCTCATCCCTGAACAAAGAAGTATTTTTTTGTAGCTGTAGCAGGAGACCATTACAGAAAGG
The DNA here is from genome assembly GCA_964023405.1 of Apodemus agrarius. NCBI lineage: Eukaryota > Metazoa > Chordata > Mammalia > Rodentia > Muridae > Apodemus > Apodemus agrarius. Next base: position 30,984,616 of record OZ030020.1, read on the forward strand.
CAACAACTCTCAAAATGCAGAAAGTAACTGACTGTGGGGCTCTCTTAGTCAGGGTTTTATTACTGTGAACAGACACCATGACCAAGGCAGCTCTTATAAAGGACAGCATTTAATTGGGGCTGGCTTACAGTTTTCAGAGGTTCAGTCCATTATCATTATTTTGAGAAACATGGCAGTGTGCAGACAGACATGGTGTCAGAGGAGCTGAGAGTTCGACATCTTGGTCTGAAGGCAGCAAGGAGACTGTGTCCACACTGGGTGTAGCTTGAGCATATATGAGACCTCAAAGCCCGCCCCCACAGTGACACACTTCCTCTAACCTACTCAAAGAAGACCACACCTCCTAATAGTGCCACTCCCTGTGGGCCAAGCATTCAAGCGTATGAGTCTATGGGGGCAACACCTATTCAAACTACCACAGATGCCCATTCCAACTGATAAATCTATAATATACCTTCCATACCCTACAGTTCAGGGTAGGAAGAAGCAGAAGAGAAAATAGAAAGATTGTAAGAGGCAGGGGACCAGGAAGTCTGTTGGGACATTGTGTCTTCTAACTCTAACAGGGAAGACACCCATGAAATCTCAACAACATGGCTGTCTGAACAAGACCGGAACAATTCTAACAATAGTTGGCATCCCATGTACATGGGAGAAATATCAAGGGGTTCCACCCTTAGGCAAAAAGCTACAGGCAAGTAACAACTTGAGAGAGAGAGAGAGAGAGAGAGAGAGAGAGAGAGAGAGAGAGAGAGAGAGAGAGATTCCCCCAGAGATGAGTCAGCAAATTCTTTTATCCAATACCAAATGGTGAGCCCTAAACATATACACATAGAGACAACACTGAAAGGACTCAGAAGGTTGTATTTATATATTTATTCATTTATATGTACATGTAACAAGAGGAGGAGACCAATTTGGGAAGGAGTGGGGCACAGGACATGGGAGGCATGGAACAGAAGGAGTGGATAGTACTGTAGAGTGGGGGAATGGTGTAATTATATTTGAACTAAAACTTTTTAAATGTGACAACCTAAAATTCCACCTTCTTAGGAATCAGTCCTATATAAAAGCAATATATTTTACCCTCCTTAGTAAGCCTATTATTCTCGACCTAACTTTCTGCCCTAAACACACTCATCTCTATCAAGAACACAATGTAGACTATAGCTCTAAGTGAGAGGAACTTGCCTACCTATAGTGGTCGCCATATCCATGAGCAATTTTTGCAGTTGACACTTCACTCTTTACCTATGAGTAGGATGAAATAAGGATGAATCATTTTAATATTGAAATTAAGTATCTGTGCACTCAACTCTCTATTATGAAAAGGTATTGCCTCCTTTTTACAGGGTGTCTTCTCCTCCTGTCTTAATAGAGAAAGAACTCAAAATGCTGGTTCTGTCCTATTAACTAGTCTTGCAATGGAAAAAAGCTGGAATCTCCGGGGAACCCATCCGTGGTGTGATGCAGTTACTGGTGACTGAGGGCAGATTTGAGTGGGATTCGGTCTTGAGTCAGCATTAGAGCGTGTGCTCCAGACAATCCATCCACTGGAAAAAATCTGGTCAGTTCCTATTCTCGCTTATGCCACTGCTCTGGTAGGAGTCTTTCAAACTAAAGTGTTGGAAAGGAGTGGGGGGTTAAGTCAGCGATGGTCACTGCAGGACAAAACCACATCGTCCAGTCGCCTGGCTTCTTCTGAAAGATCACACACTGCTGTCTCTCTGTGAGTGTGTCCACGGAGCCAGGAAGGTGTCACGAGAAGGACGTACAGCCTCGGCCAAGTGATTCTTGGTGATTTACGGTTATCTGATCTTGGATCCCCTCTCGTGCAGTAAATTTGCCTGTTTGGCAGCTGACTCTCAGTCTGATGCAAAAAGTTCAACAGATCCTCAAAAGGATAAATTCAAAGAAACCATACTCAGACACCTCATAGTTAAGCAATGTATAACCGAAGATAAAAAGGAAATCTTGAAAACAACAAAAAAAAAGTCAGATTGTTAAAAGTAAGAGAATGTGAATGAGATGAGCCGCCCGGCAGCAATGGTGTAAGTTATGAGTTTACACTTGCTAGCCACTGCAGTAAGGCAAGCACAACACTAGCCAGAAACTGGAAACAACCAAGATGTCCCTCAACTGAGGAATGGATAAAGAAACCGTGAGACAACTACACGACAGAATACTATTCAGCCATTAAAAACAAAGACTTCATGAATTGTGCGGGCAAATGGATGGAACTTGAGAATATCATCCTGAGTGAGGTAACCCAGAATCAAAGGGACATGCATGGCATGTGCTCACTAATAAGTGGATATCAGCCATAAAGTACAGGATACCCATAATATACCCTACAGAGAGTCAAAGAAGCTAAACGGAAAGGAAGGCCCAAGAGAGGATGCTTGAAACTCACCTAGAAGGGGGAATAAAATATCAGAGGAGGCAGATGGGGGAGCATACTAAGTGGGAGAGGGGAGGAGGGAGAGAATGGGGTTGGGGGCTCGGGATCAAGTGTGGAGAGAGACAGGAGAGAGGACCAGAGGTCTAGGAGAATGAATGCAAAGATGCCGGTGACTGCAGGGGGGGGGTGTCAGGGGAGGGGGGGCATCTGGAGGACATGCCAGAGACCTGAGATGGGAAAGGCTTCCAGGAATCAATGGGGGTGTCCTTAGATGAGACTCACAGCACTGGGGATGTGGGACCTGAAGAGGCCACCTCCTGTAGCCAGGCAGGAACTCCATTGGAGTCACCATGTGGATGCTGGGAATTGAACTCAGGACCTCTGGAAGAACAGTCAGTGCTCTTACCCACTGAGCCATCTCTCCAGCCCAGGCAGCTTCTTTTCTGATTGTTTTAAGCCATATTAATTTAGAATTACCCACTGTAGAACCTCGTATGCAGATCAGGAAGATCCTTGAAGCTTTACAGCATTAGCTGTAAAGTCTATGATTTGTCAAATTGCCTTTTGTGAATGTAAACTAAAAATTGAAGGTGACTTACTTTCTCATGCATATTGTCAGTTGTTTTAATATGTTGAAGTTTCTTTTTTCCTTTTTCTTTCTTTCTTTCTTTCTTTCTTTCTTTCTTTCTTTCTTCCTTCCTTCCTTCCTTCCTTCCTCCCTCCCTCCCTTCCTTTCTTTCTTGCCTTGTTTTGTTTTGAAGTTTTGACACCTGCATTGGCGATTAATTATGTAAGCTACTTCTGGTGCTTGTTTTCCATTGGTAGTGTACTGTCTTCATGCTACTATCATAGCTTTGGTAATTATGTTACAGAATTATGAACTAGTATGAACCATTCAATTGTTATATTTCCATTTATTTACTGTTTTGTTGTTCATTTTCTTCTTCCTCTTCTTCTCTACCTCCTCCTCCTCCTTTTTTTTTTTTTTTTTTTTTTTTGGTTTTTGGTTTTTCTTTTTTTTTTAATTTTCTTTTTTTTTTTAATTTTTATTTTCTATATTCTATGTTTACATTCCAAAGGCCGGTTTTTGGTTTTTCAAGACAGGGTTTCTCTGTGTAGCCCTGGCTGTCCTGGAACTCACTCTGTAGACCAGGCTGGCCTCGAACTCAGAAATCTACCTGTGTCTGCCTTCCAAGTGCTGGGATTACAGGCGTGCGCCACCACTGCCTGGCCTGTTGTTCATTTTCAATACAAATACAGAATTATTTCATCAGTAGCTATCAAATACCTGCAAGAATTATGAGTGAAATTCTTATGGATCTATAGATAAATTTTAGGAAAACTGATGTTTAGCAGTATTGGGTTTTTTGTGTGTATGGACATATGGTATGTATGTGTGTTCATGCTGTACATGTATACAGGTGGATATGTGTATGTATGTGTGTGTGTATATGTGTGTATATGTGTGCATGTATATGTGTGTATATGTGTGTGTGTGTATAGCGTGTGCATGAGAAGTAGACTGCAGAAGAGCCCCTATCTCCCTCTATCTTAGGTGTAGAGTCAGGGTCTCTCACTGAACATGGAGCTCAGGGGTTAGTTAGACCAGCTTGCTGGTGAACTCTGGCCGCTTCCCTTTCTCTGTTTTCTCAGGGCTAAGGTTATGGCTTTACATGGGGATGGTGATCCAAAGGCAGGTTCTCACGCTTTAGTGGCAGGAACTTTACCAAGGGAGTCATCCATCCCTTCAGCACCCAGTATAGGGCTTCTTAAGACACAGATGTGATTTACATATGCCGCCATCTGTTTGGACCTATAATTTCAGCTCGTTAGTGGTTTTTAGTGTAGAGGTCTCAGACATCTTTCCTCGATGTATTTCTAATTTTGATTAGAATGTAGTCCACATTTTGATACAGGTTTTGTTTTTTTTTTTTTTTTTTTTTTTTTTGGTTTTTCGAGACAGGGTTTCTCTGTGTAGTCCTGGCTGTCCTGGAACTCACTTTGTAGACCAGGCTGGCCTCGAACTCAGAAATCCACCTGCCTCTGCCTCCCAAGTGCTGGGATTACAGGCGTGTGCCACCACCGCACGGCTGATACAGTTTTTGATTAAATTGGTTTAAAATGTAAAGCATTTGCTGCTAGAATAGAAATGTTATATATTAGCTTTTTTTTTAATACCGATTTTTAAATTTTAACTCAGTGGCTTAATTGTAGCTGTGTTGATTTTAGGTTATCTAACAATATATTCTATGTACTTAGCATAGCTAAATTCATAAATATATTGAAAATGGAAGCCTGGTTTCTCACTACAGGAGAAGTAAGTTATAGGGACAGAAAAGGAGAAGACTATAACTCATTCTGTGATGTCACATTGCATTGAACCATAGTCAGGCATAAATTTATGTTGTAAGCTAAGGAATAAATCTCTCTCTCTCTCTCTCTCTCTCTCTCTGTGTGTGTGTGTGGGGGGGGTGTATATACTCACACAGAATTTGCACATGTGTGTTTGTACATATGTGTACACATGTTAGCACTACTACTAAGGGGGTTTATAAGCAATGATACACTTAATAAGCACATCTGCACCCAAACATGAGGCTTTTTAAATTTCATTTTTTAACTTTCCTCAGTATTATACACGAATAATGAATATAATGAGATTTACTGTATTCATGTTCACCTCCTACTCTGACCCCATTGGCTTCGCCCACTCCTCCTCACCTTCTAGTCCTTCCTATCTAATCTGTCGTGTGTGTGTGTGTGTGTGTGTGTGTGTGTGTGTGTGTGTGTGTGTGTTTTGCAGGGTATTTACTTTAAACTGCGCCCTGTTTCCAGAAATAATGACTCTGAGGCTTTATCACATTTACAAACACCTTAGCCGTAAGCCTTGGCCTGTTCTCCGACCACCTCATAACTGAATATCCATCTGTTCTGCTCTAAGTGCTGGTTACAACTGCTCAGCTCTCACGTGTCCTTCATGCCCCAGGGCGAATCCCCCCACACTTGGCTCGATCCAGAATCCTTTCTGCCAACTGGATGTCCCACCTTCTGTTCTACCCTTTCCCAAAGGCCACAGGTTCTTCAGTAACAAGAATATGTGATCCTGTATCAAAGAACTGTAAGAAAGACATCAGGAGAACACAGTCCTGTAAGGGAGTGCTCTTTGACCAAATCTGGAGCAATTGAGAAATCAACTAATGTCAAATACAGTGGAGAGACGTTTAATCTGCATCCATATTACTGTCAAGAAATCTTAATGAAACGTACCTTCCCCTGACAGGGGAAGACCTGGTGGATGCCATTTTCTCCAAACGATCTATGTCAGATTAATATGGGAACCTGCTAGCGTCCTCTGTTTCCTGAAAAAGGCATCCAGAAGGATACCCTCAGCCAAGTCAAGAAACTTGTCACTAACCAACAAGGTTGTTCTTTCTAAATGTCAAGGTTAAACAAGACAATCTGGGAAAGAGCTTCAATTCAAGGAATTTAAAAGGCCAAACAACTCTCTACACATGCTGAGAGTTCAGATCCTGAGCTATGAAGAAAAATGGCCACAAGCACATTATTAGGACAAGAGATGAAATTTTTTTTTTTTCGAGACAGGGTTTCTCTGTGTAGCCCTGGCTGTCCTGGAACTCACTCTGTAGACCAGGCTGGCCTCGAACTCAGAGATCCACCTGCCTCTGCCTCCCAAGTGCTGGGATTAAAGGCGTGCGCCACCACCGCCCGGCCTAAGAGATGAAATTTAAATAGGGACTATGGGCTGTTTGAACTTGTAGACACAGAAAAAATACTGTTAAAATGTTTTTAAAATGTAGAGTGGGGGTTGGAGAAGTGGCTCAGCGAATAAGGCGATTTCTGTGCAAGTCTGAGCCTCAAGTTGGGGTTCAAATCCCAGCACCCATGTACATGCTGGATGAGCATGGTGGTCTGCCTGTAGGGGGGCATAGACAAAGGAACCCCGGATGAAGTTGACTAGTCAGACCAGGCCAAAGAGGAAGCGCTGGGTGCAATGGGGCATGGTGGCTTGCCCGTAGGAAAGCACAGAAAGGGGTGACTGAAGCAAGCGGCTAGTCAGACTAGCCCATATCAGCAAGCTCTGGGATCAAATAGGAAACCTTATCTCCATGCATAAGGTAGAGTGACCAAGAATGACTCCTAATATCAACCCTGGGTCTACACGTGCACCTACACACATACAAACACATTCTCAATCATCACACACACACACACAACACAACACAACACACACACACATACAAACACACACTAAAAAATAAAGTAACTTCTCCAAGCATATATTGAAAGTCAGATTATTTCATAATATTGTCAATTAACTAAAGTTTTTAAAATACGTTCTTTAAAATTAAAATGTGTAAGGATACATTAGTGTAATTTTTAAACTTACATTAATTATCTGATATATATGTATGTGTGTCTGTGTATATGTATGTGTGTTTGTGTGTGTGTGGTGTGTGGTGTGTGTGTGTGTGTGTGTGTGTGTGTGTGTGTTGGGAATATGTTTGCATATGTGCTGATCCAGGTTGAAGTCTACCATGTCCAGAGAGCTCCGCTGAGTTCAACATAAAATGGAGGACTCTCCTAGCCGGGCGGTGGTGGCGCACGCCTGTAATCCCAGCACTTGGGAGGCAGAGGCAGTCGGATTTCTGAGTTCAAGGCAGCCTGGTCTATAGCGTGAGTTCCAGGACAGCCGGAGCTATACAGAGAAACCCTGTCTCGAAAAAAACAAACAAACAAACAAACAAAAAAACAAAACAAAACAAAACAAAACAAAACAAAACAAAACAAAATGGAGGACTCCCATTTTTTGGAAGGGCTTCCCCTTATTTGACCTTGTTTAGGGAGCCCTACCCCAGTCTTCTCCCAGAGTAAGGTCATGTAGTTCTTGGCAAACCTACAAGTTCAACTTCCTCTTTCCCAATAAGAACCTTCCCAATGGCCTGGAGAGACGGCTCAGCAGTTAAGAGCACTGATTGCTCTTCCAGAGGTCCTGAGTTCAATTCCCAGAAACCACACAGTGGCTCACAACCATCTGTAATGGGATCTGATGCTCTCTTCTGGAGTGTCTGAAGACAGCTACAGACAGTGTACTCACATACATTAAATAAATAAATAAATAAATAAATAAATAAATAAATAGTTGAAAAAAAGAAAAGAACAGAACCTGCCCAGCAAGTACCTGGGATTCCTGGAATGCCCCTCCTTACAAACGAAGCATTCATAGTATGTTAATCTCCAGCTAATGATTTTACATTCACCCTCAAAACTCCTTCCCATGCTCCAGGTTCATATATAGCTCTTGGTCACCCTGAATAAAGTGTTCACACCAACTGTTTCACTGAAGATTGTCTAAGAGATCTGTTTCATGTAGTGTCTAAAAGAGCTGTAACACAAAAATCCTTGGAGAAGGCCTCACTACCCTCCAACCCCCACCCCACCCTACCCCATTCCCCCAACCTCCCACCCCTCCACCACACTCACTCCCAGCTGGACCAGGATCCTGCGGACCCCATCCATTCTGGACTCGGGCTCATCCTTACGGGCCAGGGAGCAGCAGCTGGAGCAGCAGCTGGATGCCCTGGCGGAGGAAGCAGAACCACAGCTGGTCTCCAGCACACATATCGTGTGTGTGTGTTTGTGTGTGTGTGTGTGTGTGTGTATGTGCATGTGTGTATATGTGTGTATGTGTATATGTGTATGAGAGTATATGTGTGTAAGTGTATGCCTGTATGTGTATGGGTGTGTATGTTTATGTATATATGGTATATGTGTATGTGTGTATATCTATATATGTATGTGTATGTTATGTGTGTGTGTATATATGTATATATATATGTATATATATATAGTATATGTATAGTATATGTATATTTGTACATATACTCAATCAGGTTCTTAGCTATATCAGTTTATAATAACACATCCCTTACAATTTCTACTTTTTAATATGGACTTTTCAAAACTTACCCATAAATTCCCTGAAGTTTTCTTTACAGTTGAACTCATGATTAATAAGTTGAAATTCCTGACTGTTTTACTTGGACCATTTTTAATTTTGACTATATAAAGACATTGAAGAAGCATCTCTATTTACAGGTGCTGAGCATTCTATGGCTCTGCTGAATAGATACCATTTTAAAATTTTAACTTTTAAGATTGAAACCTGTAATATTTGAGACCAGGATGTGAATATTTTCACAAACATTGTTTCGCCCTCATTCAGGGCACTTGCTTCAGCAGTCATTTTGTTTTGTGTTCAAGATCTTACTTCCTAGACCCAGCAGGACTAGCACTCACCATCTAGATGTTCTTCTGTTTCTGGCTCTGGCTTCTGCACGCCCCCCCCCAAGTGGCTGGGGGCACCCACGGACACCTGCAGCCTTGAATGGTCTGGCGATTGTTTACTGGTTGGCACCAGGGATCAAACCCAGGGTCTTGAGCAGGGCAGGCAAGTGCAGCAGTTTGGTTTTTGTTTCCTGAAATGAAACTCCTTCTAAACCATGCTCTTTTTACTATCCTTGTAAGTATTTAATCACATGTAGACTTTACAAAATCATAGACCTTCTCGGGTGCAGCCTACTCCACAGTAGAAGGTAAACTTTTTCCAGATTAGAAGTAAATGTCTTACCAGTAGAGTTTTCCCTCATGATGAGCTAATCACCATGTGAGCGTCCATCAGTTAACTGGTATGTTTCCTCCCCTGCTTTTATATGGATAAATATTGGTTTCCTGTGTTTACAGGCTTTGTTCTTAATCATTGCAATTTATATGCTTTAAAAGCTATGGAAGCTAACTACCGGTTTGACTGGTCCTTTCATTGTCTAATTTGACTAAGTGCTTTCAACTGATTTTTAAACAAAATGTAACCAAACCTAAAGAGGTTTCTTAAACATTGTTGACATTTAGTGACTTTCCAAGTAATTAAAAAAATCTCGAACATTTACAAGCTCCAATTAACTATACACAACAAAGAAAAATGTACACTGTCAGGCTGAAGATTCTGTTTATGTTTTAACATCAGCTTCATCACCACAAAACACCCAACTTCTTAAATACATGCAAAAATATTTCTACCCAAAGGCCCTGGATTTATCTCTACAACCACAAAGAAAATTTGTGTGTGTGTGTGTGTGTGTGTGTGTGTGTGTGTGTGAGATTTAACCACTAACAGTTTTATTTCAATAGGTAAAACTGTGCAACAACTTGGGCACAATTCTGTGTGTGCTACACTCAATTCAAGCACATTTATAATCCATAGATGTGATGCTATAACATAGGTCTATGTGTGCATGTGTGTATGGTACGTGTGTGTGTGTGTGTGTGTGTGTGTGTGTGTATACAACTGGAAGACAGAGGGAGAAATCTCAGTTGTCTTTTATCCAGTACCATCTCCCAATTTTTAAAACAGAGTTTCTCATTGGCCCTGACCTGGTTAAGTAGGCAAAGCTGATTGGCCAGAATACACAGCAGTGGAATTGGTAAACTCCAAGAACCCACCTCTCCTGTACTGGGATTAGGAGCATTTGCCATCACACTTGGCTTGTTTGTTTGTTTACGTGAGTTCTGAGGATTATACCCAACTCATTATGCTTGTAAGGCAAACACTTTGCCAACTGAGTTATCTCTGCAGATATAAAACATAGTTCTACCAAAGTTTCTTTGCAAACTGTTACCAGAGACATTCATGATTTCATTTTCAATGTTGAGTTTTTAATCAAATTTACCACAGTATTCACAATTATATCAGATGTTACTCCTCCAACAAATAAACTTTGGAAACTTAACTTCTGCATTCATAAAGTGTCACATGGGACAAGATTAATGTGTGAACTGGAATGGACTGGATTGACTTCCTCATTGAAGAACCAGATGACTTTAATGTAAAACTGGAATTAGTTAACTGTTTGCAAAATTCTTCAGTGGCTCATGGGACCAACAGCTGAAGATTATTTTTACCAACCATGGGTATTAAAAATGACTGAAATTAATTTAGGAAAACAAACATCTCAATGAAAAGTCACTTCAAAGCGTGATTGTGTAAACAAATGTTTGTACAGCTGCACATGTCAAACTGTTTTCTTTGAACAAAATCCTCTTAAAATAACTTCTAACTTTGAAGTAGGTGCTGGTGCTTCTTTGGCAAAAGTCTGTCTTCTGCTTTTTATGTTAGTGACATCACCAAAATCCCCAGATGGATGGTAAATGTCATCAAACACTCTGTGCAAAGCCTTACTTCGCTGTCGTCTCAGCAGCTTTCCATGACAGTGACAAATAACTGAGATAAACAGTCACAAAGGTGAGGAAGGGTTTATTTTGGCTCACGGTTTTGGAGGCCTCACACCGTGGTTGCTTCAGGCCTAAGGCAAGGCAGGACACATTGGTGGGGAGCGGGAGCATGGGGTCAGGAGAAGCCACTCAAGTCATAGCTAGTGTATAAAACAGAAGGAATGTTAAATGAAAACTTCCAGTGACTAAAGACACCCAACACACACACACACACACACACACACACACACACACACACAAACATACTCTGCTCTGTCTTCTAAAGATTCCCTGACCCCTCCTGAGTGTCAAGCCAGTGATGAAGCCATTGGTGCATGGCCTTGTGGGAAAACATTCCAGACCCACAACAGGGCAATCATCAGTTATATCAGTTATCATGAGAAACTACATCCTAAAGCTCATTTTTCACTTTTGAGTTTTTGACTTTGTTTCATCATTGGTTTTGTTTAGGGTTTTGCTTTTCATTTAGGTTTACTATGCTGCTGAAATTACTACACAAACTTTGACTTACCAGGTTGCAAATAATAACACCATTTGTCTTAGTTAGGGTTTTACTGTTGTGAGCAGACACCATGAGCAAGGCAAGTCTTATAAAGGACAACGTTTAATTGGGGCTGGCTTACGGGTTCAAAGGTTCAGTCCATTATCATCAAGGTGGGAGCATGGCAGCATCCAGGCAGGCATGGTGCAGGAGGAGCTGAGACTTCCAGGCAGCTAGAATGAGGGTCTTAAGCCCAAACCCACAGTGACACACCTACTACAACAAGGCCACACCTCCTAATAGTGTCACTTCCTGAGCCAAGCATATACAAACCATCACACCATTATAGCAAGAAAACGCATACTTTCCTCAAAGTACATCTCTTTTTCTATATTGTTAGGTTCATGAGTCCAGCACATACTTCTTGGTGTAACCTCTTCCCGTATTTCTCACTGATGGATAGTTTGAATCTCGAGGCTTTGGGAATCTTCCTAGCCATGACCCAGCACATAATGTGGCATAACTGACTAGACATGGAAAAGGTAAATTTAAAAAAAAATCTGTCAAAGAGAAAGAGTGAGCTAGGGTACTGTAAGCCTTTAATCCTATCACTAGACAAGCAGAGGCAGGTCTACTCTACATGGGGAGCTACAGGGAAGCCAATGCTACATAGAAAACCCCTGTCTCAAAAGGAGAGAGAGAGAGGACGGAGTGAGCTGCTATTGTTCACTCAAAATGCCGGTCCTCCAAAAATCTAATCTCCTGCATGCTGTTTACAATGTAGGGTCAAGTGTTTCACGCATAGAAAGAGCTGGAGAGAGATTTGCACCTTACTGATTATTTTTGAAATGGCACCATTTCTTGTAAGTAATGAATAGCTAGTATGTGTCATTTTAAGGGAGTTTTCAATGATAAAAGGGAAAGGGACATTATCATTGGTCCTTTTTCATACCTAACTACATCAGAGTAAAGGTTCTATCCAAACTGACACATGCTCATTACATGAGACAATGACAGCCCTGAAAGAAAAAGCTATGGGGCTGCTATATTAGTTTTCTGTACATAAAATACACTTTCTCCATCCATAAAAAAAGAGGAGTAATAACTCTAGATCTGCTCAGTCTTTACGGGGACCAAAAGAGCTGATAGAGCATGGTTGAGTCAGAGGAACTGCATCAGGTTACATATTATAGTAATCATCACCACTTTCAGGGGAGAACTGGCTATAGGATTCCTTCAACAACGAGGAATTGTTGAAATTGCTAGAAACCAGCACACCTTCCAAATCCTCCCCACCCTGTGATCAGCATTCTCAAGATGCCAGGCGGTGGTGGCACATGCCTTTAATCCCTGCAGATTAAAGGGAGGCAGAGGCAGGCTGATTTCTGAGTTGGAGGCCAGCCTGGTCTACAGAGTGAGTTTCAGGACAGTCAGGGCTACACAGAGAAACCCTGTCTCAGAAAAGAAAACCCAAAACAAAAACAAAAACAAACAAAAAAAGTTATCCCACTTGACACTCTCATTGCCTTCACAGTTGTGCTTCTGCAGGTAATAATTTTATTGCTACAGCTACAGCAATTTGTTCTTTGGGCATCGACATCTCATACTTAAAATCCAGAAGAAAGCAAAAAGAAAACCCAGAAGACTTTCATGGGAGCTGTTTCTTGTGCTCATCCCATCTCAAGTCAGTTGCCTCTCAGGAGGTCCAGCCAGGGTTTCCCTTCTACCCCTTTTCACATGACCCAGCTTAGCTTAACCCGTAGCTCTGCTTTTTAAAACCTTTTTATTAATTATTGAAATTACTAGCTTTGGATCATGTGTCACGAAACTAACAAGTATGAATTTAATGATTATAGGTTTGAATTTCAGCATGGCCGTTCACTAACTGCATGCCTTGGGACGAGATTAATCTAATTCTGCTTCATCTGTCAAACAGAAATCATAATGAATATTCTACACCATGGGAAAATCGAGACGGTTAAATGGTATAACTGGTATCTTGTCAAATATATAGTTATGTAAATAAAGTATTGCTGCAAAATGTTGGTTTGGGTTGGTTTATAACACAAATTATAGCATTCAATATTAGCATGTCAAATATTACTGTTTTATAACAATTAATAAAAATGTCATGGTCTTTATCTATCATGATTAAAAAAAAAAGATTCCTTGACATTCCAACAAAGATCTCCTTTGCAGGGATTGGGATTTTAGAGTGATCTACAAAAAAGAGAGGGAAAGGTCTCTTTCTAGGTAGATAGGCAAATGAAAGGTTCAACAGCCAAGAATATACACGTGATCAATTTCACAACTCCAACTGCATGAACGAAATTAACTCTACAGAAACTCAGCACACTCTTACTTGACTCCTGACACCCACAGCTTTTGGGTGTGCGTTACTTTTGCGCTTCAAGCCCATGATATTCTTGTGCATGTCTACATCAGTGTGTCCACCTCAAATACCAAAATCCTGAGCAGAAAACACGTCTTCAGTTTAACACATTGAAGAAACTCAAAAGCATCAGGAACCCGTGGGAGTCAGGAAGTGTTTTCTAGTGGCAGTCTGCCTGGTAGTATCCAACGTTCATTAAATACCCTTTAATATTATGTGTTTGTTTGTTTGTTTATTATTGTGTGTGGCAATGGTAAGCTAGGTGGGGCACTGCTCCAGCATACATGGGACATCAGAGGACAACCCTGTGGAGCTAGGTTTTTTTCTTCAACCTTTAATTAATTTCCAGGAATTGAACTCAGTTCGTCAAGCAAACAGGGCAAGCACTTTATTCCCTGGACCATCTCACTGATACCCCATTAAATACGCTTTAAGTGTGGATGTTTAATAATGGCAGCAGCTAAGGCTCCACTGAGGTTCGTACTGTGCCTGGCACTTAATGGTGTCTGCAGTCTTCTCAGTGTGTAAACCTATGTAACCCTTCATCAATCTGCAGACGACGCTGCTTTCATACTTACGAAGGAGAAACGGAGCCCCGGGAATGGTACGTATTTAAGACTTACCCAAGAGTCAGAGATGGGTTATGAACCCAGGGTGTCAGCATGCTTTCGGCTCTAGCCGCAACTCTCTGCATGCAGAAGTCACTAAGGACCACACATAGCAGTCTCTCTGGGTATCTGCACTCCCACAGGATACTCCGGGACAGAACTCAGGGCTGGGAACATATCCCAAGATGATACACCCCAAAGGCTGAATGAATCCTGCTCCATGTAGGAGTGCCACTTGTTTGAGAATAACAGGCAAAGCAGGCTTCCCACATGACTCCTGCTCTGCCAGATCCCTCTTCCTTCCTGTAACACCATGTGTAGCTACACGATGCACGTGCATGCGCTTGAGCACACACACACACACACACACACACACACACACACACGCATTTCCCCTCCTTCTCGGGCTGGTGGACTCTGGGAGCCTCAGGAATCAGGGCCAGTGTGAAGGGCAGGCTGTCTGACACTTTATGTTTGGATATTGGAGGGGGGCAGGGAATGCACATTTAAGTCTCTCCCTCACTACACAATCCGAAGCACCCACCCCAGATGTCCTATTCACTATTGTTCTGGAAGCCGGCCCGGTTCATCTTTCCCTCGCTCTACTTTGTTTATTTTCAAAGCTCTTTCATCACAGCTTTTCCCTCTGGAACATAAGAATGAGGGACAAAGGTGAAGGAGGAGAATCGGCTTTGTTTTACCAAGTTCACCACCATGCTGGCGGCCCGCACATCTTGTGCTGTGACACATCTCCAGCCCCGACCTGATATGAATGCCCCTCTTCCTGCCGCCCCTGGGCCAGGTTAAACTGCCACTCGGATTAGCTAGTCCCACCCCCACCCCCGCCCCCACCCCCACTCCCACCCTCACCCCCACCACTTTGTTCCATTTCCCTTTCCTAAGCGGTTTTTCGTCACTATTAAGCACTGTTCCAGAGATCGCTACTGGGCAGCGCTCTTCTAAGAGCCACAATCCATGACGGCTGCCAGGCTCTTCCTCAAAAAAGCCTGCTGGGCGGTCAAGTCTTCAAGAGGTCAGCTCATATCTTTCCTCATCCAGAACCACAGCCATGCTCTAGTGGTCACCAAATGTCTCCACATACATCATTTCATCTACAGCTATTCAGGGAGAAATATGGTTACTCTCTCTCTCTCAGAGCCCATAGCTGTGGCTATAGATGAGTGCCTGGAGAAAAGACAGCTTCTGCATGGAGTACTGAATACTCTCCAGGTTTACGTGTATCGCCTCAAAGTACTCAGAGGCTACTTGTGGATGCCACGGGTAATGGACACCAACTCTAAGACCTCGAAGGTCTCCCAAAATAATACAAATAAGGGGAAATTTGGGTCTCAAAGACCCAAAATGCTTCTCCTTGCTACCACTGCAGCTGGAGCATGAGCTGTAGATCTCTACCTTTGCGCCCCACTCCTCAGAACCTGACATAAACAACTCTCATCTCCCACTCCTTTAATTATCTCCATGGCTCCCTCGCTCCATCACTACCCAACCAGGGTAAAGCCAACATCTCGCTCAAGTTTAGAATCAACTCTCTCTCTCCCACTTCACAGATGCCCACCCCCTACATTTACTGGGCAGAAATACTTTGAGATAGACAAGGATCCTATATACACGTCTACACATACATATATGCATATATTTGCATATATGTACATATGCATATCCATCATATACATATACATATAAGTATGTTTGTGTGTTTATTGATATTTAAGCTTCGGTTCGTATACAAACGGGAATCCAAAAGAAAATCTTCAAACTCTATCTACCCGGCATTGTTAAAAACAACAGACAACTGCTTCTCCTGCTCTTCCCCTGGGCATCGTAAGAACTTCTTCTATTATAGCATTCCTCACAGTGTGTCAGTACAATGTTTTCTCTGTCCCATTTGCATCCTTGAGGATTAGTGCTCCAGTTACTGGTTTCTGTGGTACTTTTGTACGCAAGCAGATGCTTCTTGAATGAATGAAGACAGCATTAACTATAAATAGTCCACTAAACCGCGAGGCGGGATGGTGTTGGCTCTGTCAGCGTCTTGGAGCTGTAGAATGCCAGGGTTCAACGATACTTTCGAAGGCAACGCTCAGATCCCTCGTTATCAAGGGAGAAGCGAGAGAGGGCGAGTAGCCTGCACGAGGTCACAGCCATGAACCAGAATTTAGACCTCCGGTCTTCTGGTTCTAAGTTGAGGATTCTTATCCTTTTGAGAATTTGAGATAGATGGGAGAGACGATTTTAAAAATCTTCCAAAATGTCTCCCTTTCTCCATTAACCTCAGAAACGTATCTTCAAGCTGTTACCCTTCAGGACCCTATGGGAACTAGGGAAACTTTGCCCTGAGATGAATGAGGACCTTTAAATTATACCCCGTGCTTTCCTCATCCCTCCTCCACTTGGACCGTGGCTTCACCCGATAGCAGTTTTATTAGGAATGACTTTCACTGCTAGGATTTTTAGTGGTGAAATTTCCACCCAATATAGATTACTAAAACCATGAAAGCATTTAATCAAATCATAGCATGGCTATACAATAGCATAGATTGTACACAACAGCTATTCAAAAGCTCATTAAAATTGTATTTTGATATAAAATTATGAAATAAAAAAGAAACTAACTCTTAATGAATATATACTATATACCAATCACTATATAGGGGGTTATACGTCTATGTGTGTGGGAAGTACTATCTTAGTCCTGATAGACCTAGAAAAGGGGATATTACTAGAGCCTCCATTTTATATATGAGGACAGTGAGGCCAAAGAGAAACTGAGAAACTCACCCAAAATAATACAAATAAGGGGAAATTAGGAACTTTGGGAAAGGGGCTGGAGAGATGGCTCTGCTCTTCCAGAGGTCCTGAGTTCAATTCCCAGCAACCACATGGTGGTTCACAACCATCTGTAATGGGATCCGATGCCCTCTTCTGGAGTGTCTGAAGACAGCTACAGTGTACTCATATACATAAAATAAATAAACAAATCCTTTAAAAAAAGGAAATATGGGAAAATACTTATATTATAATGTTGTTTTAAAAATTATTTATTATTCTACCTGTTCTACTCAAAGGCAATGCCAATTTAAGATTTGTTTTCGCAGATACCAGAAACAGGCATGGCTTTTGTTTTTCTAAGAGTACTCGCTATTTTTCAGAATTCTATGATGGACAGATAGTCTTCTTATTTCACTTGCTCCTTTTGTTGGTTTATTCATTTAAAGACACAACTAAAGCTTTTTAAAAAGCTGTTTGTCTTACCCTACCAGAATTTTTAAAAGGGAAACAGGTTTGTCTTAGCCCATTTTTGGCTGTCAGTGAATACCAACGGCCAAGTCATTTGTAGAGAATAGAGGTTTGTTCAGTTCATAGTGCCAGAGCCTGGGAAATCCAAGCAGTATTGTGTGGCAGCTGGTGAGAGTCTTCTTGACACACAGCATGGCAGAGGGTGTCACATGACAAGACAGAGCAAGCAGGCCAACTCCAGTCCCTCTCCCTGCGATGGCTATTTCTGGTTGTCAACTTGACTACATCTGGGATGAACTACAATGCAGAAATGGAGGCTACACCTGTGATCCAGATCTTGATGCTGGAAGACACAGGCTTCTGACCTGGATCTTGACATAGAGATATTGAGGTATACTGGCCATGAAAAGCCTAGGCCCAGGCAAGGTAGTAGATACCTTCAATCCCAGGAGCCTGAAGCAAGCAGATCTCTAAGGTCAAGGACAGTCTGGGAGACAGTAAGTTCCAAATCCAGACCCGGAGGCACACACCTTTAATCTGGGCCTATATGAGGACACTGGAAGAAGGAAGACTCTCTTCTTCTCCTACTTGCACTTACTTGCCAGCACATCTGTTGGAACCTACTTCTTCAGGACTCCAGCTTATACGAAGACCAGCCAACACAACTAGCCTCATAGGACTGAGCAACTACTAGATTCTTGGACTTCCCATTCACAGCTGCCCATCGTTGGGTTAGTTGGACTGTAAGTTGTTACAATAAATTCCGTTAATGTATAGAGACACTGCATAAGTTCTGTGACTCTAAAGAACCCTGACTAATTCACTCCTTTTCTTATCAAGCCATATTGCCAATCTACCCTGTCCTACCTCCCAAAGGCCCTGCTTCTAAATCCATTAACATGAACTGGGTTATTCTTGTGGTTTGATATAAATCATTCCCCACACCCTGCAGGCTCAGGTTGACCATTGTCCCCACTCTTGTTAGCTTGCTCACCAGGACAACACACACACACACACACACACACACACACACACACATTTTTAAAAATATTTTTATTTTTGGTGTTTTGTTTGCAAGTATGCATGTGCAGGACATGAATGTCTGATATAACAGAGATCAGAAAAGGGGCATCATATCAGACCCCGGAACTGGGTTTGCAGAAAATAACCCAACTAGTCTCTCTGAAAGACTAAAATGCATCTTAACTACTGAGCCATCTCTCTAGCACCGTGGCATTTGATTTATCATGAGATTTTTAATTAGATTTTTTTTCTTTTTCCCATTATTCATTTATTCGCTTGCATCCCAGTCACGGCTCTCCTCTCTTCCCAGTCCCTCTCTCATAGGACCCCTTTCCCCGCCTCTTCCCTTAACCTCTGAGAAGGGAGAGGACCCTCTGGGTATCCCAAACACACATCTCTGGCATATCAAGTCTCTGCAGCATTAGGCATGTCCTCTCCCGCTGAGACCAGACAGACCAGTTAGGGAAACAAGATCCACAGGCAGGCAACAGAGTCAGGGTAAGCCGCTGCTCCAGTTGTTGGGGGATGCACATAAAGACCAAGCCACACACCTGCTACATCCGAGGAGGGGGTCATTGCCCCACCGTCTGTTTGTTCTTTGGTTGGTGGCTCGGTCTCTGGGAACCCGTAGCGTACATAGGATTGTTGACTCTGATGGTCTTCTTGTGGAATGCCCATCCCTATCATGAGTTATAAAAGCATTCTTTTTCTTACTATGCAAGCCAAGCAGGCAGGCGATGGCAGAAAGCATAGAACATGCTTGTGCAGATACGAAACCTGAAATTTAATTTAGTAAAAAATCATGATGAACAAAGCCAGTGATCTTCATACCCCAAGATGTGTACACAGCCTATCTTTGAGGAAGATTACCTTGTTCCTTGCCTCTACTCCAGACCTTTTGAGAGAACAAGGACCACATCCTATCTGTAACAAGAGACTTGGACTATCACACATGTTAATACATTAATTATATGTTCACTGGGCCTAGACTGCTTTCTATCTTTAGAAATCGCCCCAACTTCCCATAGCCATCTGCTTCCAAGGGTGTGCACACCTAGACACTCACAGACAGAGCAACAAACATAGTCACCTGCACACATCCAAGTGTAGGACAGGGCTGGATCCTCACAGCTCTTCTACAAGAAGCAAGGTAATCACCCGGCAAGCTTCTAGAGGCTGCTTTCTTTTCATTCTCCTTCGCTGGCTCTTCTTCCTCTGCCTGAACCCCACCCAGTGTCCCCAGGACTCAGTCCTGTGCCTTACTTCTCTTCCAACTCCTCCCCCTCTGGATGATGTCAACCCAATCAGATAACAAACTGGCAATCCCCAAAATGCATTTCTCTAGCTAGGATTCTCTAGCTAACACAAGGCAACAATGTTTCCAGGTGGCCCCTCCCATTTTATCTGGAGTGGGGGAAGCAAAACTCCAACAACTCTTTCAAAATAGATTGTTTTAAAAGGGGGAATGAACAACAAAAAAAATGTGCTTTAAAATACTTTAAGAGAGATCAAATATGCTTAGCCGAAATGAGTTTTGTATCATGAATAGGTGTAATAAAAATAAGATCATATATTTTGGTAGTCTTCTCGTATTTTTTTTTTTTTTACATTTGGGGGAGCACATTCGTATCATGAAACGTGTGAAGGACAGAGGACGACTTGCTGGAGATCAAACTCGGGCTGTCAGGCTTGACCATCCTGCTGCCCAGCTTATTTTTCTTTAAAGTATATTAAAATCAGACCCCCAACCTAACTATCCCTAACAACCCCCCAATTCCAAGTAAAGGAAACATCTTCATCTCTTCACCCAGGTTTATCCTATAAAGGAACTGAAACACCATGAAACGGCACAGCGAGTGTGTGGCTCAGGGAGGAAAGGCAGCCTGGCTCCCAGGTCCCAGCCTGGAGAAGTCACCCACATCCCACAGAACCTCTGTCCTCACTTACTATGTCCCTGTGAGTCACAGCAAAGGAAGCTGTGTTGTTGCTTTCTCAACGCTGTACACAATCCCTGGCAAAAAGAAATTAAGCAAGGAAGGAAGAAAAGAAGGGAGAGAGGAAGGAAGGGAAGGAGGGAGGGAGGGAAAGAGGGAGGGAGGAAGGGAGGAAGGGAGGAAGGGAGGAAGGAAGGAAGGAAGGAAGGAAGGAAGGGAGGGAGGGAGGGAGGAAGGGAGGGAGGAAGGGAGGGAGAGAGGAAGGAAGTGAAGGAGGGAGGGAAAGAGGGAGGGAGGGAAAAAGGGAGGGAGGAGGGGAAGAAAGAAGGAAGAAAGGGAGGAAGGAAGGAAGGAAAGAAAGAAGAAAGGGGAGAAGGAAGAAAGGGAGGGAGGGAAACAGGAAGGAAGGAAGGAAGGAAGGAAGGAAGGAAGGAAGGAAAGAAGGAAGGAAGGAGGAAGGGTGAGCTTATTGTGGCTCACAGTTTGATGGGACACATTCCATCATGGTGGGAAGTACGACTGTGGGAACATGAGATGTTACATCTGTAGCCAGGAAACAGTAACAGGAATCCTGGTGCCCAGCCCACGTTTCCCTTTTTGTTCAGTCCAAGTTCCTAGCCCACGTTCTCGGTTTATCTTCTTCATCAACTAAACCTTTCAGGAAACGTCCTCACCCACATCCAGAAGTGTGTGTTTCCATGGTGATCCAAATCCCATCAAACTGACAGTGAAGATAAACCACAGAAACAAGCAAATGTGCTGCCGGGTCTGGGTTTTGAGTTTTGCTCCTCACAGGACTTTGAGTCCTCAGCATCTGCCATCTCAGTAAGGTTTGGTTCTTTTGATGCATCTCAGCAGGGAAGGCTGGCCCAAAAGAAGCTAAAAGTCCATGTCCTCTCAAGGAAAATATGCTGGAAAGAGATACTCCTGGGCTGCTTGGCAACTGAACACTGTCATCAGAAATCTTGGCTCTTCTCTCTCTGCTCACCATCATCAGCTTCTGCCTCCAAAATTCCTCCTGGCCTAAGGTGGAACCTTATAGTTCTGGCCTGCAAATGCATCTTCCAGTCTTCCAGTCTCACACCAGAAAGAAGCAAGAGAACTATGAATCCCTCTTCTCTCTTTAGAAAGCCTTTCCATGGTGGCTTGCGCCTGGGTTCTGCCACTTGGGATGCTGAGCCAGGAGGATCAGCTTAAGGCCAAGGTCAGTAAAGGCTTCATAGTGTGTTGTAGGACAGCTTGAGCATGCAAATATAAACACAGAGCACCATAGACACAGTCTCCCAAGCATTCACAGACCATACCCCAAAAAACAAATAAATACCTTTTCAAGAAGTGCCACGCAACCACTCAACTTAGATTTTCTTAAAACCTCATTGTACAAGCAACCAAACCAAGATGCAAAGAAGGCAGGAGTTATAGTCTGTAGTCTGACTGGTTAATCCCCACCTAAACATATACATTTGTTTCCTACTTCAGAAACATGTTCATCTGTAAATGTTCTACTTACAGTAGGAATAGCCTATGTCTCTCAACTGAAGAATAGGTAATGAAAATGTGGTACCTATACACAATTAAATTTTACTCAGCTGCAAGGAAAAGTGAAATTATGAATTTTACAGGTAAATAGATGTATCTGGAAAGCATTATATGCAATGAAGCAACCCAGAATTAGAGAAACAAGCACCACATGTCCTCACTCATGTGGGTCTTAGAATTAAGTCTTTATATTTGCACGATTAACCTGGAGTGCCTGTAAACTATAAGAAACCAGAAAGGAACCATTGATGAGAAGGAAGAAAGGTCTTAAGGGCAGGTAGCAGAACACAGGTATGTAAGAGGAAGCAGAAAACAAAAGGGGAAGAGGTTGGAGGGGGAGTGGTTGAGCGAGCTACAACTAACTCTAAGGATGTTTGAAAAACTCTTATGGAGGGCTGGAGAGATGTATCAGCGGTTAAGAGCACTGATTGCTCTTCCAGAGGTCCTGAGTTCAATTCCCAGCAACCACATGGTGGCTCACAACCATCTGTAATGAGATCTGATGCCCTCTTCTGGTGTGTTTGAGGACAGTTACAGTGTACTCATATACATACAATAAATAATTATTTTAAAAATATTTCTATATATATATATATACATAAATATATATGTATATATTTTTTAAAAGAAAAACTCATATGGAAGCCTACTATTTTATAACATATACAGATAGAAACATAGCTACATAAGGACTTTATTTGTAGATAATCTATACAGGAGATAAATTCTCCAGAATCCATAGGTTATCAGATAAAAAAGCCCCGTGTCGGATATAGAATGCCTCCCCTAGAGTTTTTGAATGGGGATGTCCAGGAGAGCCTCCCAGAAAAAAAGACAAGCTATTCCTATTTCTTTTGGTTTCTCAACAGAACTTGATGGTAAGACCTTATTGTTGAAGTTACTGTGGTCACAAAACAGAGAAATCAATGTTTTCTCCCTGCTGATCAACTTCTATGATACTGGAAGGAGCTAAATAGGCTCCTTGAGGGCAAAAGTCATCAGTAGCCATCCTCAGCTGTGAACTACAATTGTGAGCGGCACAGAGACATGTGCTCATGCAAATAACTGTTGCTTGAATGCTATGAAGGTGATGAACTGCCTTCTGGTTGGATTTAACATTCACACCACCAAGAAAATGCACGCCTGGTACTGTAAACCCATCCAGGAATCCATGGTTGGGGAGTTCCCAGGCCTCGGGGTGAACTTACTACTATTGTTCTACTAAACAGACATGGCATCCAGCTGCCTTCTAAATCTGTATTCCTATCCACGTAGATTAATGCTGCCCTCACATTCATTAGTGAAGATTCTCTGTGCCGTGGACAATGGTCAGTAGAGGAACTCATACATTACTGATTAAAATACAGGAAAAAAGTGTTAGTTGAGTTTTCAGTCACATCAACATCCATAGCCTGCTCCAAGGATCATGGACCATAAGAGAAGGTGCAGAAAGATTTCAAGGGACAAACGTTGGGAAAATCTGGAGCAAGGCAATGTCTTCCAGATACAACAGGACCACTGTATTCATAACCTCACAGCAGCCATGGTTGTCTGGACAAGACCTACAAAAGATCAAACCGTTCAACGTTCCACCATGGAGTGGGAAAGGCTTCAGGTTGAGTTCCAAGCCCTACTGATACCTGTAAGGTGAGAGCTGTTGACGGTTGATGGTGTAAGGAAGAGGGGAGTCAGTTTTCTTTAAGAATGTGGCCTCTGTGCATTTGTTGTTCCCATGACCTATGTCTTTGAGTATATGAGCAGCACACATTAATGGATTCTTTTTTTTTTAAATGGGGTGGTGGTAAGGAGGTGGAGATGGATCTGGGAAGAGATGGGGGGGTAAAGGTGGGGGCTATGAAGATGATCACTACACATGGTGTAAAACTCTCAAAGCATTAATAAAACATTTTTTAAACCTTATTGTATAACCAAACCAAGTTGCAAGGAAAGCCAGAAATATAGTCTATAGTCTAACTGGCCAAGCTCCACCTAGGCTGTATGTTAGCTGATTAGAAAGGGTGAACAATTATTATACCATAAGGCATCCATGTAGAGGCCAAAGAACAACTTCTGTATCATCATTCCTCCAATATTCTCCATCATCTATCTCTCTATCCATCCATCCATCTGTCTATCTATTTTTCAAAAAAGGTTTCTCACTGGCCTGGATCTCACCAGGTAGAATAGTCTAGCTAGACAACAAGGCCTGGGGATCTGCCTGTCTCTGCTTCTCCAGCACCAGGATTACAAGTACCTCTTATCATATTTGGCTTTTTAAATATAGGCTCTGGAAATCAGACTCAGCTCTTCATACCTGTAAGGTAAGCTGAACCAACTGAGATAACCTACCCTGTCCCTCAATGCATATGTTCTGAACATATCTTCTCCTCAATAACTCTGAGTTCTTTGTCCCTCTACCTAATGATTTTTCTTTGCCCTTGTATCTGATTTGCTTTTTTGACCTCCCAAGATGTCTTAGTTAGGGTTTTACTGCTGTGAACAGACACCATGACCAATGCAAGTTTTATAAAAGACAACATTTAACATTTAATTGGGGTTGGCTTACAGGCTCAGAGGTTCAGTCCATTGTCATCAAGGCAGAAACATGGCAGCATCCAGGCAGGTATGGTGCAGGAGGAGCTGAGAGTTCTCTCTCTTCATCTGAAGGCTGCTAGTAGAAGACTGACTTCCAGGCAGCCAGGGGGAGGGTCATAAGCCCACACCCACAGTGACACACCCACTCCAACAAGGCCACACCTCCTAATAGGTCACTTCCTGGGCCAATCATATACAAACCATCACACAAGATATGCATAACTGTGATTATCCTCAGTTTTACAATATGCTAATGTCTTAATCGGGGTTTCTATTCCTACACAAAACAACAAGACCAAGAAGCAAGTTGGGGAGGAAAGGGTTTATTCAGCTTACACTTCCACATTGCTGTTCATCACCAAAGGAAATCAGGACAGAAACTCACACAGGGCAGGAAATTGGAGGCAAGACCTGATGCAGAGGCCATGGAGGGATGTTTCTTACTGGCTTGCTTCCCCTGGCTTGCTCAGCTTGCTTTCTTATAGAACCCAGGACTACAAGCCCAGGGATGGCACCACCCACAAGGGGCCCTTCTACTCTTGATCACTAATTGAAAAAAATACCTTCCAGCTGGCTCTCATGGAGGCATTTCCTCAAGGGAGGCTCTTTTCTCTGTGATAACTCCAGCGTGTGCCAAGTTGACACACAAAACCAGCCAGTACAGCTAATGATAATAGTTACAGCTGACATGGCTCTGACAAACCATCCTGTACAGCAGAAATTAGGAGTTTTACGTGATAGGGGATAGTCGATGACCAGCTGGAGATAAGTCCCATCCTTCTAATGCAGTTTGACCCCCATTATATCCAGCAATGAGCTGTAACCAGGAATGGTGTGTGTTACATGTAGGTCATACCATTAAGAAGATAAAACATAGACAGATACAGTATACTTACATATAACAATAAATCTTTAAAAAAAATCAAACATGCCCTCTTCTGATTAATTCCCTTTCTTGATATCTCAGGTACGGTAAGTGCTGAAGGAACCACCTTGGTCTGAGAGGTGGAGGCTACGTGCCTCACAGAAAAGCCAGTGCAGCTCAAACCTCTTACATCTACACAATACCATGGTCTTTGACACTCTTTGATACAGAAACTTAGTTATGCCCTAAATGAATGTAATAACGTTTATATTGGGGGCTTATTATTGAGTAGACACTGCATATCATATCATTTAATCCTCACAATAACATTACCAGAAAAATTATACTAAACAAGAAGATGCAGACACTGAATGGCTTTGCGACTTGCCCAAGGCCGCACAGCTAGTAAGTAAAAGAGTTAGACTACTGTCAAACTGATTTAGAGGCGAAACTGTTAATGACTTCCTGTATCTTTGGCTGGTTCCATAGCCAAGATAGACAGAGCATATTTAAGCTTGTGAGGAATCTTTGCAAACTCTGGGAGTTGTAGCATGCTGAATAATCATTCACTGAATGAATGCTTGGTTGGTTTTACATTAGAAAAAAAAATTTTTTTTTTGTTTTTGTTTTGTTTGTTTTTTTGGTTCCTAACTTCAGCATGGTGCAATCGCTTCTCTCCACCCAGAAGCACGGAAGCCCTATTTCATGCAGAACACTCCTAGTTGCTTCATAACTGACAAATTTATCATCCGAGAATACCATATATGTAAGCACTCACTGTCTGTGTCTCTATCCATCCTAAAAACGCTATCACCAGAGAGTCTCCAAGCAGTGACTGAGGAAAGCGGGCAACCTGTTGTAATCATCGGTATTTATTTACACAGCTGTGCTTGCCCTTGTTCAAGCAAAAGACTGTGGCCCAGAAACCAGAGATGGAAATAAAATTAGGGGGCTTTTTGATGACTGCTGTGCTGGATCCTGTAGCCTGGGCTCTCAGCAGGGATGTAGGGTCCAGAGACTTTCAAAGTCTGCCTTTGTGTTAAGGGTGCTGGGTACAAATGAATAGTGCTAAAGCCTCTGGGCTGCGGGAGAGGTTGTTTTAAAAAGTCCTGCTGTCCTGCTGTGAGGACTGAATGTGTTCCTATCCTTAGGGCTCTTATCTGGAGCCCTGAGGTAGAAAGGGGATAGAGCAGTCTGCCTGAACTGTTTTAGGGGTTGCCTTCAGCCTTCCCCTGGGAAAACCGAGCTGCAAACACAAATCAAGAGGAAGTTGAAGAACTATTTTTTTTAAAAAAGGGGTCGTCAAACAGTCAGGCTTTATTTCTTAGAGTGGGGAGACAAAAGGAAGAAATCAGAGCCAACTTTCTTTCTAATTAAGTTCCACGGACCTCCCAAAATACAACACAGATGCTGTGAGGAGCACCAACAGGCTCTTTCAGTCGAGAGCACTTGAACTTAGTCGCAATTGGAGAATGGTTTTTGAAACTGAAAATTTTAAAACAAAATACGCAGAGAAAGACCTTTTAAAAAAGTGACGTAATTCTTCAGCAAGTTAAGCAATCAATAAAGCCTCATTCTTTTTTTTTTTTTTTAATCAATAAACTCAAAATACATCCATTCTTCTTTTTCAACCTCTGGCTAATATACGGTTAAGATCAATTCACAGTATTATCTGCCACAGAACATAAATTGGGGGACAATGTCTAAGTCTTGGAGCTCCATAGAGCCATGTCTTAGGATAAGGCACAGAGGTAAGAATGAACGTGTTAGGAGGAATACAACCGGCCAATCAGTTTGGGCACAGCCAAATCCCATGGGGGAGGAGAGGAGTGGGCGGATGTTGGGTGAATAATCTTAGTTTCAGGTTCACCAAGCCACAGTAGCATTAGGTCTTTTCTTTCATACTTGGAGTCCATATTTATAATCTCATGGATAACTTGATGGGGATGAAGGGGGCACTGTGTGGCCAACACAATATCACTCAGACAGTCGGATCATAGACTGGATTCCAAGAAAGACAAATGATGCTATTTTGAGACATGGGCCAGCAGAAGAGTCAAACTCTTCGGGAAAACTAAGCATTCAATGTCTACAATAACAATCATTATTTGTAAATCTCTTCAAGGTAGAAAAACCAGGTAAATTGATGGCGATGTGTTTATTAGGCAACCTTGGAAGTCCTCACCAAATATTAGAATGCATCAGCTAATTATAAATACAAACTTATTTTTGAGATGTATTTGCTGGTTTATGTGAGCATGTGTGCGTATGTGTGTACCAGTACAAATGTCTGTGTGCACATATGGAAGCCATAGGACGGTCCCTTCTATCACTCCCCACTTATTTCTTTGAGGCAGGGTCTCTTCCTGCACCTGGGGCCCACATTTTCTCATCACAGTCAGAAGCCAGCAAATCCCAGTGTTGTCCTGTTTCTACCCACTTAGAGCTGGGGTTACAGGTGCTTATGGAGTTACTGGTGTTTGTGGGGTCACAAGTGCTTGTGGGTTTACAGGTGCTTGTGGGGCCACAGGTCCTTGTGGGGTTATAGGTGCTTGTGGAGTTACAGGTGCTTTTTGGGTAAAGGTGTTTGTGGGGAAGTCCCACTTGTTATGTTGGCTCTGGAATCTGAACTGTAATCCTCATTACTGCAAAGCAAATGCTCTTCACCAATGAACCATCTCTCTAGTTCATATGATCACATTAATAATAATAACAACAATAATAATTAATAATAATAATAAAATAATGCAAGAATAGCTAAGACAGTTGTAAAGAACAGAACAGTAAGGTTTTTACATTATAAGGCTATAAAGGTTAAAACTGTACTAGTATTCATATGTGAGTATGCAAACAAACCAGTGGGTTGGGTTAGAAAGTCCACAACTAGACCTATATATTGTAGAAATGTGCTAATTATAAACATGGCGCGTAAATCAGTAGAAAAAGTGAGGCCTGTTGTTAAATTGTGTTAGATAAGCCACCTAGAAAAAGTAAGTTGTATTCATACTGTATTCTCTATGGCAAGATAATTCCAGCTGAGCCAGGCGGTGGTGGCACGCCCTGTAATTCCAGCACTCTGGGAGGCAGAGGCAGGCGGATTTCTGAGTTTGAAGCCAGCCTGGTCTACAGAGTGAGTTCCAGGACAGCCAGGGCTATACAGAGGAACCCTGTCTCAAAAAAACCAAATCAAAAAAAAAAAAAAAAAAAGATAATTCCAGCTATGGTAAACACTTAAAATGAATGAAGTACTAACATCCAAAGAGAAAAATCGTTGATTTGTTTAAGGACTGGAAAAAGGTTTTCAGAGGATCATAAAAGATTCTCAGAAATCATAAAGGTCAAGATTGATCATTTCACCTACATAAAAATAAAAACTAAGAGTAACAAAACCCACAGAAATCACAATAAAATCAACTGACAGATTGAATACAGTTGCCAGTAGTTTTAAAAATCACTCTACCGGCCGGGCGGTGGTGGCGCACGCCTGTAATCCCAGCACTTGGGAGGCAGAGGCAGGTAGATTTCTGAGTTCGAGGCTAGCCTGGTCTACAGAATGAGTTCCAGGACAGCCAGGGCTACACAGAGAAACCCTGTCTCAAAAAACCAAAAAAAAAAAAAAAAAAAAAATCACTCTACCGTCTTTGCTCAGGAGATGAGACCACGCCCTGGCCCTCCCAGCTTACCTCCGCCAAGCCACTAGCACCAACCCAGCTTCTCTCTCTCTACCCACCTGACTCTTTGAGGGGACTGCTACACCAGCTCCTGCGCCAGGAGGGGGTCACATTACCAGCCCCACCTGAGACCTTCAGATACGGGCAGGGTGGGGGGCGAGGGGGACACAAACACTCAGCTTGCCACTTTTAAGCTTTCCTTTCGTGGCACAATTGCTGGGCACAGTATCTTCTGCCTGGAAAGGCACGCCCTTATCAATTAATTCCCTCCCCACCCCCACCCACCGTCTCTCCTCCGCATCCTTGGCCACCCGCCTGTAGCAGAGGCCCCCTGGTCCCAGCTATCCCAGAGGCCTTACATGACTGCAGCATCCCTTTTCCTCCAAGGCACGGCAGAAAAGCCCCTCTCTTTCCCTGTATCCCCCTTTTTCCTCCTGGGACCTGGAAGTCCCACCTGTACCTTACAGCCAGCAATTGGTTCCAGGTCTTCTTTATTGACAAAACAAGAACCAATTAGGGAGCCAGACCTTAGTATCAGCACCTCCCCCTACACAATACACACTAGAAACAAATCAAAGATGAAACACAAACATTTAGAAGCTTATTACATAAAGCTTCTTAAAAAAAACAAAACAAAAAACAACAACAAAAAACCGACCAATAACTCAAAAGATGAACACACAGAAGACATGTCACGGACAAGTGTCCACAGAGTCGGAAGGCTATGCATGCCTGCCATTGGGAAAAGTCATCAACAGTCTTCCCAACTGTGAGCTGTGTGATTATAACACCCACATACCAGATAATCTGTGCCCACTAGTGCAATAGTGCCACAGACATGGAGGGAGAGGTTGTAACCAACTGCTTTCTGATTGGATGTGAGGCCCATCCCACAGGAGGGAACTCATACCTGGTATTATGGACCTGGTTCAAATCTTATGGCTAGAGAGAATCTACTACCATTGATACTTCTCGAACTTGACATGTAATCCAACCAATGGCCTCCCAGTGTCTACACAGACTGTAACCATAGAATAAAGCTGCTCTCTGCCTTGGTCAGGGAAGTTTCTTTTCAAGGTGGGTTAGAATGAATGAAGGCATTCTCAACAGACCAAAGGACTGAGAACAAGTGACTGTTGAGTGGTGAACCCTAATCACCTACATCGAGGGGACATCCGTATCCCCTCTGCCAAGGCTCAGAGAATATCGTTGACTTAAATACTTTTCTATCGCCGTGACAAAACACTATGACCAAGGAAATGTATAGAAAAAAAGCATCTAATGGAGACATGACATAGTGGCTATTCCTGGTTGTCAACTTGACTATATCTGGGATGATCTGGATCGTGGCTTGAAGATCTTGAGGCATAGTGGCTATGAATCCCAGAAGAAAGGGAGATCTCTGAGTTCACCATCTGGGACAAAGCAAGTCCCAAATCCAGGCATGGTGGCACACACCTTTAATCTGGGCCACACCTTCTGCCAGAGACCTACATAATAAGGACATTGGAAGAAGGAAAACCGACTCGCTCTTCTTTGCCTGCTTGCCTCATGGGACTGAGCAACTGCTAGATCCTTAGACTTCCATCCATAGCTGCTGCTGACCATTGTAGGGGAGTTGGACTACAGACTGTAAGTAATCAACAAATCCCCTTCCTATATAGAGACTACCCATACGGTCTGTGACTCTAGAGAACCCTGACTAATACACATGCAGTTTCAGAGGGTGGGTCCATGGCCGTGATGACAGCTGGGAGGCAGGCACAGCACTGAAGCAATAGCTGAGAACTCGTGTCTGACCCAGAGAGAACTCATGTCTGACAGAGAGAAAGCTAACCTCAAAGCTGGCCTCCCAGTGACACGCCTCCTCCTCCCACAAAGCCACACCTCCTAGCCCTCCCCAAACAATTCCACCAGCTAGAGAACAGTCTTCAAACACATGAGCCTATGGAGGCCAGGCTCAATCAAACCACCACAGTCACAGAAAAGAGAGGGAAAAAATTTAAAGCCAGGGCTGGAGAGATGGCTCAGCAGTTAAGAGCACCAACTGAGGTTCTGAGTTCAAATCCCAGCAACCACATGGTGGCTCCCAACCATAGGTAATGAGATCTGATGCCCTCTTCTGGTGTGTCTAAAGACAGCTACAGTGTACTTACATATAATAATAAATAAATATTTTTTTAAAAAGTAAAGCCAGAGGATGAAGAGAGGTGCTATGAGATTCTACATTCTGGATATGATATCGTTGTTGTGACTCTGAGGTCACAGCTGCCATGACTGCGCACACAAGGCCTGTGAAAGGCTTTTGTCATGAATGGGGGAGGGGGTTGCTAAGCTCATATCTCCCTAAGAAGCTACCGGCAGCTACTGGTTGAGAAGGGAGTCATTTTCCTCAGTGCTGTGGCCACGGCTTCAGTAAATAGACCCCCACTCATGCTCATTTAAACAACCCTAATTAA
This sequence comes from Apodemus agrarius, assembly GCA_964023405.1. Classification (NCBI taxonomy): domain Eukaryota; kingdom Metazoa; phylum Chordata; class Mammalia; order Rodentia; family Muridae; genus Apodemus; species Apodemus agrarius. Next base: position 31,016,149 of record OZ030020.1, read on the forward strand.
AGTCAGTGAAATACTTGTATGTATACGGGCGTACATACTAAAGTATGGGAGGGACCAGATGTAAAGAGTGTCTGAAGGAAGAGGAAAGAAACCGGAGTGAAGTGCAGGGCAAGTAGCCTGCAGCATATCGCATACACGCACGAGTTGTTAAAAAATAACTTTAAAACAAGACACAGCATAGAATAGCTTCTAAAGCTATCATACACTGCTTAGTGTCCTGCATCGGGGAGATAAGTAAATAAAACTCAACCGCCCCAAAATAACTCACAGAGGAAGCAGCAGTATCGATGTAGTGTTTTAGGAGTAGAAATCAGTAACTTCTACCGAGAATAATTTGGACTACATCGGTCAAATGTTTCATGTGCACACAAAATTCCCCTCTTAGAGCTGCCTAACTTGTCTGTGTGTGTCCAGAACAACATACGCAGCTACTATTGTCCACAGCAATTCACATAATAGAAAAAAGACTGGAATCATTTGAACGTCTTATTAGGGAGCTGTCTTAGGGTTTCTACTGCTGTGAAAGCACACCATGACCACGGCGACTCCTATAAAGGGCCGACTTACAGTTCAGAGGTTTAGCCCATTACTGTCATGGCATGAAACATGGCGGCATATGGGCAGACATGGCACTGAGAGTTCTACATCTGGATTCCATGGCAGCAGCATGACACAGTGAGCCTCTGTGCCCAGACTGAGCTTCTGGAAGCCCCTCCCCCATTGACACACTTCCTCTGACAAAGCCACACCCACTCCAAGGCCACAACTCCTAATAGTGCCCCTCCCTAGGGACCTATGGGGGCCATTTTTATTCAAATCGCCACAGGATCATATTACTTAATGATAGTTATTACTTAGCATATGACTTATGGTAAGCAGTTCTCATGTGTGTTGTTCACTGATATACCAAAGGTGGATGAGAGAGGTGCTTCACATCTGGTACAATCTCAATAAATACTCATTCAGAAAAGACTGTTCTAAGCAGAAATGAAAAAGAATGCAGACTCTCTTCAGATATAGAGATGAGATGATATTCAAATATTGATAAAGGAAAACAGAAATATGAAAAAGCATGTATAAATATACAAATATATACAATATAATGTAATATTTGTGTATGATGGATATAGTTTCCCTTTTTATATATAAAATACCTGCACTAAAATACAAAAGAAATAAATGACATGAGTTGCTTCCAGAGAGGGAACTTAAGAGCTAGGTTTAGGTGTGTAGAAATACAGAAACATTTTTTTTTAAAGATTTATTTATTTTGTGTATATGAGTACACCGTAGTTGTCTTCAGACATTCCAGAAGAGGGCATCAGATCTCATTACAGATTGTTGAGAGCCACCGTGTGGTTGCTGGGATTTGAACTCAAGACCTCTAGAAGAGCAGTCAGTGCTCTTAAGCCCTGAGCCATCTCTCCAGCCCCAGAAACATTTTGATACATAACAATGTGTCATTGAATCTTGAATCACACAAATATATCTATTCAACAAATATAAAAATATAAATGATTCACTATCTTAATCATACTGATGGTTGTACATGTCTATATAAAGTTAAGACTTACCTAACTATACATGCTAACTGTGTATCAATTATACTATAAAGATGCTTTAAAAAAATAGGGTGAGATAGGAAAAGATCAACTGATGGGACATTTTGCTACCATTTTAGGAAACAAATAGAAAGTTAGCTTCTTACATTATAACAAATTCCAACTGGATTAACGTACTGGATGAAAAAAAAAAAGCCCTGTTAAAATGTTGGAAGGAGCAGGGTAGTGGAGGTGCATAACTTTCATCCCAGCATTCAGGAGGCAGAGGCAGGGGGATCTCTGTGAGTTCAAGGACAACCTGGTCTACAGAGTACATTCCAGGACAGCCGGGCTACACAGAGAAACCCTGTCTCAAAATACAAACAACAGCAAAACGTTGGAAGAAGCTTGACCAGTAGCTAGTACTCCACTTTCGAAAGGCAGAAGGATCACCTCAAATAGAAGGCCAGCCTGGTATACAAAGCCAGTTCCTCACCAGCCCAAGCAAAATAGAAAACAGTGTTTCAAAATAAATAAATAAATAAAATGACCTTTGATCTCAGCACTCAGGAGGCAGAGGTAGGCAAATCTCTGTGAGTTCTAGGCCAGCAAGATCTACAGAGTTCCAGGACAACCAGAGCTACATTAAAATAATACTAAATAAAAATTAAAAAACAAACAAACAAAACCAAAAAAAAAAATCCTTACAACCAACCAAATAAAAAAGTTGAAAGAAAATATTGGCAAATACAGTATACTTTTATAACTTCCGAATGGAGGAAACCTTGCCAAGAAATACTCAAAACCTGGAAGCTATAGCGAAACAAGAAAGAATGAAAGATTTGCCACCTAACAAATCAAACTCCTGACAGGAAAAAAAAGTCTCCCCGATCAAGCTGAAGTCCCTGATAGTATTGCTTGTACCATATCAATGCTAATGAGGCATCTTCAGATGCATGAGGAATATAAGTTTACAGTCAGCAAGGTCCTCAGCCTGTCTACCGCATTGCCCCCATCAAGACCAAGGAAATCCCTTCTCGAGTCACGATAAAATGGATAAAATGCATATTAGCATAAAACCAAACCCCAAAGAGCACAAAGACATATCTGTGAGTTCTAGGCCAGCCAGATCTACAGAGTTATACAGATGCGCATTTTGTACCTTTTAAATTCTATTTTTAATTATGTGTATGTGTATGTGTGGGTGCATGTGGGTGTCCCAGAAAGATAGCAGTGTCAGATACCCTAGAACTGGAGTTAGAGCTGTTTGTGAGCCATTTGGGGGCACGCTAGGAGCCCAGCTTAGGTTCTCTGGAAGAACAAGTGCTCTCAAGCATGGTGCCATCTCTCCACCCAATGCTTTGTTGTAACCCCATACATAGAGATAGCACCAAGTCTAAGAAGTACTCTGACGCAGCGGAGAGCCTAAAAGACCTTGGAAATACCTTGAATAATTGAAAGATAATATGAAGACAGCTGTGGTCTTCAGTCGAAGTCAAAGTCCAGAAACCAATGTGATATGCTTTCTCCGTCTACCAAAAAAGGAGTATGCTAGATTTTCTTTAAAAGTTCATACATAAGCCGGCCGGTGGTGGCGCACGCCTGTAATCCCAGCACTCTGGGAGGCAGAGGCAGGCGGATTTCTGAGTTCGAGGCCAGCCTGGTCTACAGAGTGAGTTCCAGGACAGCCAGGACTACACAGAGAAACCCTGTCTCGAAAAAACAAAAAATAAAAAATAAAAAATAAAAAAAGGTCATACATAAACTTGCAATGCCTTTCCCACCCAAGTTCACAGACCCACATGTTCTAGCTGTACAACTTGGAAGGTTTCTGTGATACCAGTGTCCCAGGGAAAGATCTTAACATCAATCTAGAAAATGGCAAACTGCAATCAACTTATCAATCAAGTTGCTTAAAGTTAGATAAAGAAACAGAACCCCTATGCATTGACTTATCTCTCAAATACAGGACTCCGGGGCTTTTGCTTGGCAATCCCTTACATCACATGACCAAAAACCTAAACAATGGGCTACACTGTATACAGTATCTCCAACCATTGCTTTGGAAAAGCCACTCAAAGAAGGTCTGGGTGGTGTGATTACATTCTTATCAGGTGTGTTTCTAAAATCCCAGAGAGATATGAAATTAACAACAAGTGTGTCTGAAACCAAACCAAACTCTTCGGTTGTTCTGAGCTCAGGAAGCATCGGAGACTCTGGCATTTTAAGTTCTTTTACAGTTAACTGGCATTTTAGACTCCAAGTCAGCTCCTTCCTTCCTGACTTCACTGTCTTCTTCCGCTGTCTCCCGTATCTTCCCCTATGTAGATCCAGGAGAGGGCCCCTGCCCCAGATTATCATCTTTGGCAACATTTGCATCCCATTAAACCTCCAAGGATATGCTGATAAACCCAAATCTAATCTCTAGCCAAGCCTCTCCCCTGATTTCTTTCTTCTGTATCTAAATTCTACCCAACTTCCCCATTTGACTGCCATGTTTGAACTTCCTGACCACACCCCGAATAACCCTCGCTCTCAGCCTTCCCCCAAATCAGTAAAACTAGACTCCACCAGTGGTTCAGGCCAGAAATCCTTTGATATCTTCCTTTCGGAGCCAAAGAATGCTTAAGGCAATTTGGCAGCTACATGAAGCCAAGATCCGACAAGGTATTATACTGGCTTTTGTAGCTTCCTGGTAAACTTGCACAGTCGGTGTTCAAATAACTCCACTTCGCTTCCCGTCTTTCCAGTCCCGTTTACGAACTGTCTCACATGCCAGACATTCTCGTGCTTTCTTGGCACGTCTACGCAGAGCTGCAAATTCCATGTGACTGACAAGTCCCAGATGTAGAGTACCGAGCCTCCTCTCTCTAGAATGTCATTGCCACCTGGACGCCCCCATCTGGAGACCCATGAGGGGACTCAAAACAGGGCTCCTCCGAAACCCAAGCTCCCTCTGTTCATTTCAGGTCAAGCCGGGTCCTCAAACCTCAACTTCACCATTAGAGAGTCTTCTTTACACCCATTGTCCAACACAGAGGCAATGAGTTCTGTCCAGCCGGAGTGCCACACACTGAGGACTTGGAGATCTGTGATGGGGTTTTATTTTGTTTTCTGTTCCTAGCAGCTACAGGAAATGCTTACAGCAGCTCCAGCTTTGCGGGATTGACTTTTGTAATTGTTTGCTTGGGGTTTGGTTTACTTGTAGTTTTTGTTGTTGTTTTTAGATTTTGGAAATGGCATCTTTTTTTTTTTTTCTTTCCAGACCTAAAACTTGCTAAGCAGGCCAGGCTGGCCTTGAACTTGTGGGAACCCTCTTGCCTCTGCCTCCCAAGTGCTGGCACTACCGTGCCTCTCAGTGAATGGTTTCTTGTTAGAGTCAGTTCTAGAAGGAGTGGAATTTGCCTGGAAAAAAAAAACAAGCAATAGGAAGGTGACCTCTGAGCGCCTTCTTTTCATTCTCCGTCCCACCCAAGTTCACAAGAGCAAGCCCCAGGCTAGGACCACACTGACACTACTTTTAATCCTTAAATTTCTGGAAAGAAGCAGGAGAAAGAGCCCTGGAGGAATCTGAAACCAGATAGAAGAAAAAAAAAAACTTTAAATCCAAACAGACTTTAGGGAAAGACACAAGTCCAAGCAACCATCTATCTAAAAAGGGGAGACTGTATTCACTGTATCTGGGATATGAGGGGCAAGTTCATTTTAAATCTAGTATTACATCTAAAACACGTCGCGGATGACAAAAACCACTGTTTTAGGTCTAGTCTTTCCTGCCTGAGTCTGAAATGTTAGTGATTGTTATTCCTTGATAAGTCTAGCATTCTCAAGACTTCTTCAAGAGCTTCTTCTAACAGAACAGGAAAAGAACAAAACAAACAAAAAAAAACAAAGCCAGGATAGAAGGGAGTGGAAGACAGGGAGACATCCTGGGGTGCAGGGCTGAAGAATCCCCACTTGCTGTCTGACACTGTTCCTTTGTTCCTCCTGGAGGCTGGACAGCTCTCGGACGGTGGCCGTGCTGTGGCAAACGCTGGGCAAAGACTAAAGCTCTCTACAAGGTGCCTCAATGCAAGCCTACCCTTGACCTCCGGCTGCTGCAATTGCTTACTGGGAAAATAAAGTACGGCTGCTCTGTTTGTCTCTTCTCCATTTTCCACGTTGTACTGTCATATACAGTACAATCTCCTCTCTCTCCTCTCTTTCTTCTCTCTCTCTCTCCCCACCCCCAATCTCCCCTCCCCCGCCCCTTCCATATATCACAAACCTCTTCTCTCTTCTTTTGATAGGCTAACAGAGCACCTTATAGGCCTTCCCCTGGCCTCCCTCTCAACAGTATCTTTGATCCTGACATTTCCCCTCCCCCATCAGAAATGCCTTTTCTTGCCGCTCCTTACTATGAAAATCTTGTCCATCTTTTGAGTTCCCTCTGACATGCTGCCTTTTCTATGAAACCTTTCCCCACCCCACTCCATGACAAGAATTAATCTTTCTCCTACTTGTCTGGGTAATGTTATTTTGATAAACTAATGTTCACTTCACCCACCTGTTTATGAACATGCAGAGCCTTGGGCAGGTTCATTAGGTGCCGAGTCATAGTTCTATACGTTGTATAAAGCTTAGGTTAGGTGTATTCATTCCTCAAACACGGATTGTTTCTTTATGGTAAAAGCTTTCAAAATCCTTTCTTCTGGGCTTTTGAAATGGGCAGCTTTGTTCTTACCTGTACCTTGCCCCTTGTGCAATAAGCACCCCAGGGAACTTAGTAGTTAATCTCCACCATCAGCTCTTTCACAGCCTTTATCTCCTTCTGCTTCTTTTCCCTGCTGTGTTTCAAGATCCTTAAGGTCTGCAAATGTTCTGAGCCACCACCCATGCCCCCCCCCAATACATCCAATCTTCCATCTACTGCGTTCACGTGTCTTGGGTATTTTCAGAACTCTGAGGACAGTAGTTTCCCTGGGGATGTTATCTCGGTGAAGTGAAATTGTGAGGCACCGTGCTCCTGGGCTTTCAGAGGCTTGGGGGTAAGTCCCAGCTGCACGTTCAGCCGGCTTCAGCCCTTGCTAATTCTAGGAATCCAAGTTCCTTCATTGCTAATGTGGGAATAATAGAACTTTACTAACAATAAGACTGTTGAGACAAGCACATGAGGTATATATAAAGGACTTTGGCACAGTGCCTGGCATAGCAGAGACTTAATGAGTGGTAGATATTTTTATGGTTATTATAGTATTCCTTTCTTTAAGATTTATTTATTTATTTATTTATTTATTTATTTATTTTGTACATATGAGTACACCACCATCGCTCTCTTCAGACACACCAGAAGAGGGCGCCAGACCCCATTTCAGATGGTTGTGAGCCACCATGTGGTTGCTGAGAATTGAACTCAGGACCTCTGGAAGGAGCCATCTCTCCAGCCCTATTATAGTATCCTCAACATTAAATTTAGTTTCTCTGTACAGAAACTAAAATATTCTTACCAAGTGCTAATCTATTTTAAATAAATTGGTCTGGAGAGGAAAGTTCACAGGTCCTGCCAATTCCATCTAACATGACTCTGTGAGGAGCAATCATTCTGTAGGCTTGCTACCAAATAGAACTAGAATGTGAGTCTCGAGTGTAGCTTAAAATGTCTACTAGTTATTTCAACAGAAGTGAAGGAAACATGTGAGATTAATCTCAACATGTGTTTATTTTATTTTATTTTACTTTTTAAATTTAACCTGTTTTCGGGCTGGAGAGATGGCTCAGCGGTTAAGAGCACTGACTGCTCTTCCAAAGGTCTTGGGTTCAAATCCCAGCAACCTCATGGTGGCTTACAACCATCCGAAATGAGATCTGATGCCCTCTTCTGGTGTGTCTAAAAACAACTACAGTGTACCTACAAATAGTAAATAAATAAATCTTTAAATTAAAAAAAAATCAACCTGTTTTCAATGAAAGTTGAGTTTAAGATCATTCTACTCCAGAATCATCTCAATGCTCCATTGCTTTGTCCTCTCTTTCTCCAGTTTTACCTGGTGGCGGTCACCTTGTCAGGGTCAATGCCAACATGGACAGGTGTGCCCGTAACCTTCTCCTGCTATTCTCAAATGTAAAGGGCATTTTTCTTCCTGGGAACCTGGACTGTTTTGCTAGTCTACTGACCCTTAATATCCTCTCCCAACCAGATCTTCCTTCTTTAGGATGGGAGGGAGATTGGGCACTGTACTTCTGTCACAGGTCACTGGGAAGAGGATAAGACGCAACCCTCCCGCGGCTGTGAATTGTACTGGAATGCTTTTCTGGGCTCTGGCTTTAGCAGGAATTACCAGGGGACTGAACATCATCCCTTGGCAGCCGCTGCTCCAGCCATGGATGGAAAAGGGGAGGGTGACGGACCCTACTCAACCCAGCACAATAAAATAGTATGATTGCAATATAAAATCAATATAGGTGGTTGCTAATGGGACACTCACTGCTCATTTGGAGGAAGACAGTGTTTCAAAACCCAATGTGGCCGGGCGGTGGTGGCGCATGCCTTTAATCCCAGCACTTGGGAGGCAGAGGCAGGCGGATTTCTGAGTTCGAGGCCAGCCTGGTCTACAGAGTGAGTTCCAGGACAGCCAGGGCTACACAGAGAAACCCTGTCTCGAAAAACCAAAAAAACAAAAAACAAAAAAAACAAAAACAAAAACAAAAAACAAACAAACAAACAAACAAAAAAAAAAAAAAAAAAAAACAATGTGTGTTTGCCTAAAAGGGATGATTCAGTTACCATTCGAATTCAAGTTCCAAGTGATTGGTAGCTATTATACTGGGCACAGCACTGCATTGAAAACTCCTGCCTCATCCAGACATCCTATGACGTCAGACAGGCACACAATGCAACTGGAATCACAGGACAATCTGTCTTCCTGAAAAGGGTTAAAATTGGGCTCCCAGACTTAGATTCTGTTCCTGGCGCTGCCATCCTCTTTGTTGACTTTGGGCAAACCAAAATTTTTTTGTTGTTTCATTTCTTGCCTTCATCCCGGGATTTCACTGGGTCACAAGGCCATAAACCACGATCAGTCTCTCAAACGGATCTGTTTAGTACTACTGATTTCTCCCATCATCTAAGTGGCTGGTCTGCTGCATTGATTTCATTTCAGAACCTTCTTATTATTTTCCTTGCTGAGGAGGCAGCTGAATAGGACTCTCCTTTGCCTCTTCGGTAACCCAGAAGTGAATTGTCTCACGAAGGTTACACTTCCGTTACGTAACCAACCCAGAGCGTCGTTTCTCACGTCATCTTTCAGCTCAGTACCATCCAGCAGAAGGCAGGACCTTGGCTCAGGAGTAAATCTTAAATATATGTTGTAACACATAAACTGACTTTATTCTGACCTTAACCCTGGGTTACTGGAACAGCATCCAACCCAAAAACCATTTCAGCCACTGAAATTTTTGACTTGTGATCAAGGCCCAGACAGCTGCTACCATCCCCCTACTTTCTCAGCTCAAAGCTGCAGTTTTTTTTTTTCTGTTGCTTAAAAATTTGCATATTTTCTCAGTGCCTGTTCCTGATTCACAATAAACAATGCTCAGACCTCCTGCCAAAAAAATGTCCAAACGCGAAATAGTTGCTGTAATAGTCGTTTTTGTGATGGCAACTTTGAGCTCTGCGCTTTTAAATTATAATTACTTTTTTCCCCCTTTACAAAAGATGTGTATCTGTCTTGATTGCTGTAATTATGATTCTATACCCGCAAACAGTTATAAAAGGCCCATGTCATCGCTGTGCCTCGTGAAACCCTTGCTTTTCAGTAAGCATCCTCTGGTGACTGTATTATGTTTGTGTTTAATTTGTGGCTGAGGAGCCTAATGAGAAGCTATTAATCATTGAGTATGTATAAAAATGTGTGTCCCTAAATAAACAGACCAAGGAGGAGAAGGCAAGCCCTTTATTAGCATGATGTGGTTCAGAATTGCTAAAAGGGACATGAAACAAAGAATCTAGTCGAGTCTAACATTATGGATGACAGTCAAGATCGGAACTTGACACTGAAGAATTATAGCATATGTTGACCTGACTTCCTTGTTCATCTCTGTTTCCACACTGAAGTGCAGAATCAACCCACAGACCAGGGGGGACTTGGCAGAAAGAGAAGGAGTTAACTGAGGGAGGCTTGAACCAAGCACCCCACCCACTCAGCTAGAGCAGCCTGCTTGAGTGTGTTTTAGACGGTGAAGATTGTGAGGGGAAGACTTTGCCTTTTTCCTTCTGGAAGGTTGAGGCTTACTGACACACTTTCCTCAAGGGTTAGAGTCAAGAAAGGACTGGGAGAGAGAATTAAAGCACAGTGAAGGGTAGTGAGTTAGAAATTTATGCCCAAGGTGTCTAGCAAGCACAAGGGACTGGACAGCTACCCAGCTGGGCCTGGGGGTGGGGGAGGGGCTTACAGTTGGCTTGCCAAAAGGAAACACAGGTGAAGGACCTTCACTTTCGTTTTCTCTACTTTCTTTCCTATCCGTTCTTTAATAAAAAGCTACTGCAGACTTCTTTTGGAAGGAGATGAAAAGGATTAGAAATTGAAGTTCCAAGAACTATTTAGGCAGAACCCCTCTTTTCACTATAATCCCGGGGAAGTTGCTTAATCTCTACAAATCTCCTTCAACATCTGGGCCCACAGGACTAGTATTAACAGAAAATAACTCCAAAGTACTATCATGAAGATCGAATTTGATGGTCTTAGGGTTTTATCACTGTGAAGAGAAGCCATGACCACAGCATCTCTTAGAAAGGGAAACATTTAATTGGGACAGCCTTACAGGTTCCGAGGTTTAGTCCATTATGACAAAGGCAGGAAGCATGGTGGTGCACAGGCAGACACGGTGATGGAGAAAGAGTCAAGAGTTTTACATCTAGATCAGCAGGCAGCAGGAAGAAAGAGCCTTTGGGCCTGGCTTGAGCATCTAAAACATCAAAGCTCACCCCCAGTGGCAAACTTTCTCCAACAAGGCCACACCTACTCCAACAAGGCCACACCTCCTAATAGTGGCACTCTCTCTGAGCCTATGGGGCCGTTTTCCTGCAAAGCAACATGGATGGTGTGATAAAAATACTAATAAAAGGGCAGGGGGGATATCTCTCTTACCCCTTTCACTCTCAACCTCTCTCTTGCCCCCTCTTGGACTCTCCCCCCTTCCCGCTCTCTCCCCGTGGTCATGGTGGGTCTCCGCTTCTCTACTCTCTCCTTCTCTATGCCTTTCTCTGCCTCTACTACCCCCTTGACCCACCTCCCCACACCCTGAATAAACTCTATTCTATGCTATTAAAAAAATAAAATAAAATAAAAAAAGGGCAGGAGGAATGGCTCAGTGGTTAAGAGCATTTGCTGTTCCTTCTAAGGATCAGAGTTGGGGTCACAGTACCCTTATCAGGTGGCTCACAACTGCCTAGAACTCCAAGTCCAGGGGATCTGACGTCCTCTGACCTCCACAGCCCCCATATGCACACAAAACAAAAGTAAAAATCAACTAACAGAGCTAGGAAAGCCTATTTTTAAAATTACTCCCATGTTTGACACTTGCTATTATGAAATACTCTTTCCTAGTAAACCAAGGCTTTAGTGCTATAGAAATCTGGCTTATGCCAAGTAACTGGGAAAATGCACTTTATAATATAAGTAATATTAATAGCAGTGATGGAATCTGTACTACAACGATTCCAGCTTTTCCTTCTAGCTTTCTTATGAATAAATCCATTAGGTTGTCTTAAAGTTCTGGCTAGCCCAATTCTTAACTACTTTGCAATTAAGAAAGAAAGAAAGAAAGAAAGAAAGAAAGAAAGAAAGAAGGGAGGGAGGGAGGGAGGGAGGGAGAGAGGGAGGGAGGGAGGGAGGAAGGAAGGAAATGACCAGCATAACTTCTCTCTATTTTGGATATCTGTTTCAGGGATCCCTCCTCTTTTTCATTTTCTTCTCTGGGTCCCTACCTTTGCTCTGACCTCTTCTTAGAACCCATAAGAGGTCAACCATTAGACTATGCCAGAGATGCGTGCTGTAATAGAAAAGAGTGAGGCAGGCAGGCCCAATGGCCTGCAGAGAGAGTATCCCTAGGAAGTGGCGGTGACTCCTCATCACTGATGCCTCCCCTTCCTCAGTCGAGCACCAGTTTTCATGAACGTGAACCTTCCCGTGGTCATGTTTCTCTTTCCAGCTTCACAACTCAAGGGTTGCTCATTAAAGGCTTCGCATCCCATCTAAAATAAAAATTACCCCTGTGCTTAGTTCTCATGGCTCCGACTACTTAGAAGTATAGTTCAAGTTCTTCTTTTGAGAGAATGGGGTTGAGAATGGGTCTTAGTCTATGGCCTAGGTCAGCCTGGAACTCTCTATGTATCCAGTGTGACGCTCTGGGACACTCTTGCCTCTTCTCCAGAAGGAAACTCCATCCTACCCATCTGCCAGTGGGGGCTCCATGACTGCACATCCAGCAGGAACCCACACAGCTCCCGCCTTCCCCTTGCTCTCAATCTCATTAGAACATTGGCTAATAGGGCTCCCCCACGGACTTCCCATAACACTCTCTGGCCTGCCGCATAATGTTTATGGATGTGTGGTTGTGAAAGAAATCAACACTTGAATCACAGTGATTGCTTCGTGCTGGTTGACTGAACACATAAACTAACACAACACTGTAAGCCTATTAACCTCCACAGTTAACACAGTTGCGTTTTTCTTTTTTTTCAGTCCTTGTAGGATTTTAAAATAAAATCCAGTCAGTTAAAAAGACAACAACCTGGGGGGTTCACTACAGATATTTTGGGGTATGTGCGTATGTATACGGCAAAATAAAAGACTATCTACCCTCAGCCACACATCTTGTCCTGCTCTATCTGGTCTACAGTTGCGCACTGGGGGTAAGTCAGGCCCTTCCCATTTCCCTAGAGTTAGACTGTGGGCTCGACAGTCTGACAGTTGTGTAGATGTCTTAGTACTTATGGTCATGGTCACTCCTGCTGCCCCCCCTCCCCAAGTAACAGGGTGGGGTGGGGCTCATTTATAGTTCGATTGCTTTATTGCTTCAATGTCCTGTTTTTTCCCAGGAGAAAGAATTTACCTAAACCACAGGTTGTCTTTGCATGCTCAAAAGTTGGCCACTCTTCTAAAATAGGAACAGCATTTGCCACGCTTGTGTGTTTGTTTGGGGGTTTGCTTTGCTTTCGTCTGCAACTCCAGTGCTAATGTTTCCAGGACTCTGTGCCCAGTATCTAAGTGCTTGAAACGTAATACAACATTTGGTTCATAACGGTTTGATCCTTCGTTTATTTGGTACTTCTGTTAAGGGGGAAGAGGAAATCATTTCAAAGTTCTACATTATAAAGCAGAGGGGTGAGTAGGAGAAGTACCCAGAACCAATCGGATTGCCCCCCAGGACGTAACTGCAATAGATGTGTCTTTTTTTTTTTTTTAAGTACATGCAGAAGACGTAATTCCCAATATTTGGCCCAGACCCAAACCTTGCAGTTCATATGAACTCTGAACTGAGACTCTTTGCATCTCGTTTTCCCATTAGGTTTTATTACAACCAACAGAATTTTCAAGGGAGAATTACTTCCTTTCTCTATGAACAGCAGACTCCTATGCTTTTTTTTTTCTGCACAAATTGAAATAGTAAAATAGTAATAGCCAAACTGTAGGGATTTACAAAGGGGCAGGGGTGGGAGGAAGGGAGAAAACCCAGGCAGGCTCTCCTCTGTGCTCACCAGAATGGTTTTCCAGGCTCCCCCCACCCCACCCTTTCCTTACTGTTTTACTGAGAGTCCACTTAAAAGTGTCCTGTCTCCCTTTTGAGTGCCCTTAAAATGCAAACCATACACAGAGAGGAAAGATGTAGCATAGCGGTGGCAAAAGCATGACCCACTAAGATGATCGATCGCCTTTGCAGGTCTAAGGCAGCCATCGGAAACAGGGCGCTTTGATTTATCACAGAAAGTGGTAAATAAGGGATTCCCATCTCTTAGAAAACAGGGCGCTTTGATTTATCACAGAAAGTGGTAAATAAGGGATTCCCATCTCTTAGATTATATCAGCCAGTCTTAAGAGTTGCTAAAGGCTCGACGTTGATCAGCCACAAGACAGACTCCTGCCCTCAAAGAACGTACCATTTAGTTGAGAAGCCCAGACTTGACATGCTCTGAGAATGAAGGACACAGGCCAAGGCAGCAGCTAATTAAGTGTTAAGCAACGGAATGCAGATGCTAAGGGATCTGAGGGACCAGAGGAAAGAAACGATTTGGAGGACTGAAGATTTTCACTAGATTGTTAAAGTGGTGTTATGGTAGGAAGCTGTTACAATTGCTGCTAATTTGACAGGTCAGGCATTCTTACAACTAACTGTTGCGTTCCAACCAGTAGCTGTTCCAAAGCACATACATGAATAATTAAGGCTGGCCGAGAGTGGTTTTTTCTTTCTTTCTTTCTTTTTTTATTACATAGCTCCCTGAATTTGCTAATGAGGAACAAAATTACATATTTTGGTGTTGGATGACAGACACAAAAACTGAGCAAACTTTGCGTGGGGATCTTAGGGAACCAGCAAATAGGATGTGGGCTGTGATCTTGGGTATGTTTTCCTGTTTCTAGTGAGCCATTTTCTTTTACTTCAACAAGCTTTTAGATCTGAGGAGGGAGGGGTAAGTCATTCTCAACAAGTTTTTGTTTGTTTGTTTGTTTGTTTTTCTGAGATGCTGTGTAGCCCTGGCTGTCCTGGAACTCACTCTGTAGACCAGGCTGGCCTCAAACTCAGAAATCTGCCTGACTCTGCTGGGATTATTATGGGCGTGCGCCACCACGCCCGGCTCAACAATTCATTTTTAGTTTATAGGTCGTCTATCTGTACAGGCCATTTTCCTTTTAAGAAAAATGGTAAAGCCAGGTGAGGTGGCCCATACCTTTAGTCCTAGCACTTGGGAGGCAGAGGCAGGTGGATCTTTGAGTTCAAGGCCAGCCTGGTCTACAGAGTGGGTTCCAGGACAGACAGTGCTATAGAGATATCCTGTCTTGAAAACCCAAAAACCAACCAAACACACACACAAGAAAGAAAGAAAGAAAGAAAGAAAGAAAGAAAGGAAGGAAGGAAGGAAGGAAGGAAGGAAGAAAGAAAGAAAGAAAGGAGAAAAGGAGGGAGAGAGAGAGAGAGAGAGAGAGAGAGAGAGAAGAAAAGAAAAATGGCCAAGAAAATACCAGATATAGTCTCAAAACCAAGAGAACTGTCTAACTCCTGAAAGCAGGGATGAAGTCATTCAGCATCCTTTAAAACACAGCAATCGAATAGCCGCTTACCCTTGGAAGTCGTGAGTGTGCATTGCTCTCTTGGTCTTAAAACACAGTTTACTGTCTGGTTTGGCAGCCATCCTGATCTTTTTTGTGTTTCTTACCTTTTTCTGGCCGCAGAGCAGGCAGCCAGAGCCCAATCAGATTTCGTATATTGGAGTGTTAAACTGTAAAACAGGGGCATGTCTCACCTTGCGTTTTGAGTAACTTTACGAGTTGAGAGGGCGTCAGTGAGCCTCTCTATACTTAATTGTATTCAGTATCCTTCCAAGAAATTTCACTTAACGTCCCCAATGCTTTAAGGGATGGGGTGCGACAACAGTTGTGCGAGCAGGCAAAAGAACATCCTCTGATGTCCCCTGAAGGGGAGGAAACTTGAAATAAAGTGAGGTAATTAAACGTGGCCTTGGAGAAGTCTCCCAAACGTTCTTATCCGGACTTCCAGCGTGCGCGCGTGTGCGCGCCTTAGTTTTCGATTCGTCCAGGTCCCGATTCTGCGTTTCTAATAAAAGTGAACTAACAACGCGTTAACGTGGTCTAAGGAGCAAAACAAAGCCATAGAGCATGCTTCTGGTGTGCCAAGATTAATCAATATTCCGGGGAGCTCGGGCTCCCCCCCTCCACCCCCGCTGTTTTCATTTTCCCACTCCCCCTTTCCCCAGCACAGGCTCCGCCTCTTTTCTTAAGTTGGCTGATAGTAAGAGGCGGTTTCCGAGAGCACATGCATGTTGTCAGGGCCAGCCTGCCCCGCCGCTCCGCTCGCTGAGCTGCTACTCCGAGCTACCTGCTGGGGAATTCACTTCGACGTCGCCTTGGGGTTGTCCTCCACCCGCCCCCAGAGCCAGAAAAGGTAAGCACAGCCTCGGATAGCCCGCGGGGCTCAGTTTCGCGTCCCACTTTTCCGTTTGCCTGCCGAGCGCCGCCGGAGGAAAGCTAGCCATATTGGTAGGTAAGGTCCTGTTAGCACGGAGAGCAGCCAGCGTGACCCAGTCCTCTCTGGGGTTGAAATTCAGTCGTTCAAGGTTGGGGGTGGCTGGGATGAGGGGAGTAGATGAAGGTTCGAGATCTAGAATGAAATCGAGTATTTAACTGGTGTACTTTAAGGGGGAACTGACGGGTTAAAGACATCAGAACTATTAGTTTAAAAAAAAATCTGAACTCTTCTCTCTTACCCTCCTCTTTAAGCTTTTAATCTAGTGTAAAGTACTAAATACACTGCAGGTCTTACTATCAATGATCTTAACCTGCAGTTTTATTTAATTTTATTTGGTAGTCAAAGCTACTAAGTCTTTCTTTGCACCCTCGGATTTACCGAAAGTCTGCGAGTTGCGAGCTGCAGCTACCTCCCCCACAGACGCACACGCTGGCTCCGACTCTGCCAGATACACACGTCCACAGGCGCGGCCCGATCATCACCAAAGACTAGGGATTAGGATTCATGCACTGCGGCAGGAGGAAGCCCATGCCTTCCAGCAAGGAAAAATGGTCTAGGCGTTTGTATTTGCATAACCTAAGAGCACTTTTAAAAAATCAGAAAGCACATGCAGAGTGGTGTTTGGAATGAACGCTGGATTCTCTCCTCCTCTGTTCCCAATATCCTAAATTTCAAACTACGGAGGAGATGGCAGTGAAGGTTTTCCTCAGAAGACTCGCGTGCCTCACGGGTTTGCCATGAGCGCAAATGTTGCTTCACGCTCCTACTTCTAATGATATGAGAATGGACTGTGATTTTAGATCATTTATAGATGTGCCCAGGGCGATGCGCTAACTTCACGGGAAAGGTTTCCCTGTAAAAGCCTCAAATGCATTTCCACTGTTACCGGGACACTTGTGTTCTTTTTATGACCGAATTTACAAGGTAATTGGCTCCTGTTTCTTTCTTAGTGGAGTAAATAAATAAAACCAAAGACACACTACAGATGCCAATGGCTACATGTCAGTATCTGTTATCTCGGTTTTTTTTTTTTTTTTACATAGTTATATCTTCAACCACATACAAGACATGAGTTCTCAAGTGGAATTCTTACTTCAACCGGGCACTTAATGAGTGCGTGGGTTGTGCGAGGCGCTTGGCTGTTCTCTGAGGACAGTGTGGGAATGTGGTTGCTTGGTCTCATCTAACTCTGAGGGGATAGAGCAAATTGGAAATGGAACACAACTATTAGCTCATCTGTTCTTGTTGCCTGTTTATTTTGTACACACAGTCCAGGAAAACACACACAATCCAGCCCGATATCCAAGCTCTTGGGTCTTTTACTTCTCGGGCAATTAGCTCACTGCCTGCCATCCTGTGAGCAGGCACTGATTGCTCAGCCCCGGAGGCTGTAACTTTTTTTTTTTTCCTTTCTATTCCGCTCTAGTTGTCTTCTCTAACACCGAAGGGGAGAGTTCACCGTCTGGGGACAAGTTCAAGACACCTACGTGCAAGGAGGCAATAAGAATTCCTAGAGAGATAAAATATGACCAAAAGCAACGGAGGAGAAGAGCCCAGGATGGGGGGCAGGATGGAGAGATTCCAGCAAGGAGTGCGCAAGAGGACGCTTCTGGCCAAGAAGAAAGTGCAGAACATCACCAAGGAGGATGTCAAGAGCTACCTGCTTCGGAATGCCTTTGTGCTGCTCACGGTCACCGCTGTCATTGTGGGTGAGTCACTGAACCACAACCAAAATTACAAAAGCCTGTATATCCTGTTTCTCTGGGCCTTTTGAATGCCAGCGACTGTTATCAGATCAGACTGATTGTAGGTATTCAAACTGATCGTTCAGGATCTCCTCTGCATTTGAAGAAGTTGGGTTTTCTTTTTTGTTTTGTTTGCTTCGTTTTCCCCCTCTCCAGAAACAAACAAACAAACAAACCAAAAAAAATTTGTTGGGAGCTAAACACGTCACAATCAGAAAGAATGGTTGGTAAGCATCCTTTGCTTCTGTGGATTGTATGCAGAAATGAGAAATTCCTTGAGG
This sequence comes from Apodemus agrarius, assembly GCA_964023405.1. Classification (NCBI taxonomy): domain Eukaryota; kingdom Metazoa; phylum Chordata; class Mammalia; order Rodentia; family Muridae; genus Apodemus; species Apodemus agrarius. The sequence goes on from OZ030020.1 coordinate 31,033,957, forward strand.
ATAAGGATGATAATTGAATCGCTAGGTAGGCTAGACTGGACCAAATGTTGTTGTACAATGCCAATGCTACTTAAAACTGATTTATACAAGAGGCCCAAGATGAATCACGGGCCTCTAATGATAATCATATCCTTAGTTAGTGTGGCTTGAAACTGAGTATGGGTGCTTAAAAATGGAAGTCAAGTCTGCCCTGTGTTTGGACGCTCTCCTGAAGTGACTTGGGAAGGTAAACAGGGAGCTTGCAAACACAGGTCTCTCTCATTCATGGCCTCATGGAGTCTGCCTTAGTTAGCTATGACGTTTCTAAAATATTTCAGTCCCTTGCTAATTTAGCATGGTTGGCGGCAATCTACATTAATAAAACTTTTGTTTGCTTGGTTTACAGCTATTTGAAGTTTTAGTTCATTACTTAACGGACAGCACAGATCTTACCTTAAAATATGGATGGAAAAAAAAAAAAACAACCTAAATATCTAAAACTTTTGATCCAACCAGTGTAGATATCCTTAGGCTAGAAACATATAAACTGATAATACATTCTAAAATAAATTTCTACCAACTTGCCTCTAAAAGGCACGCATGTAAAATCTTAATCACTCCAAGATATCCATAAATTTTAAAGAATTAATGACTTCATAAAAAATTCAGAAATGTGTATAGCATATAGATATGACTTTGTCAAAAAAAAAAAAAACAACTTTATGAATGACAAAGAGAAACACACCAGGAAAGGAAAATGTGTCATAGACTTAGATTTATCCCATTTTAACACCTTTGGCCCTTCTTAGTAATTGTTGATTAATGAGTTTCCAACTCATTGTAGAAAAACTCAAAGGTGACATGTCCTGATTAAGCCCGAGGAAATAATAGCTTCCTCAGTAGGCTCCCAGCTTTGGATCCATTCCAGGCAAAAGGAGTTTTAACACTGTCATTTTATTCTCCCTGGGAGTCAATGCAAACTACCATGTTCTTGCTTCATTTTATGCCCCGAGTCACAGCTCCTCCCTCTCAAGCCAAGAGATAGCATCGTACTCACACTATTTATATAAGACTACCTGCCCCAAGGGTTTCGTGTGCTCTCCCTTGTGACGGTGGGTATGATGCTACAGACACTCTCGTTTTGTGGATGGAACCGCTCACAAAGAGAACAAGCAGCTTGCCCAAAGTCTCTATGCTGGAGAGGAGAAGCGACATCAGTCTGGTGCCAAACGCTGTCCTCCTAACAGAAGAGCCATCTTGCTCTTACCCTGCTGATTACTGACTTGGATGAGAAACGCTGAGAAGGAGAATGTCCAGTGGCGTGGAGGCCAGCAAGGCATCGCTGCTGATGCATTAGACTACAGTGCAATGCACAGCAGCATTAGCTCGCTCCCGCTGACTGACAGTTGGACTCAAGGGAAAGAACGCTCTCTCGTTCTTCTACAGTTAGGTCTCGTTCCTCACGCCCGTTTAACACATACCCACTTGCTCGGTATTAGTACTATTTGCATGGAGCTCAATAAGCTTGCAAAAGAGACAGAATCGGCTATTCAAAATGGCGTTCTGAACACCAAAAGAGCTCATTCTGTAAGACAAGAATATTTTCCGTGAAAGAATAGAGGAATGGAAAATAGAGTATGGGGAGGGACGTTGGATTAATTGAGAAGGAAGTTGTTAAATACAGAGACACAGCATTGCTCCTCACGAGAAGAAAACACCAGGAATTGAGGGTCTGTTTTCTCCAGAGCTCTCACTTCCTAGCCCAGTGGGGCCTTTCCTCAGCTTTGTGAGAACGGGCACTCAAAGCTGGCAGAGCTGGAGTCGATACGTTGGCCGGATGCCCTCGGGGTTGGCTTTACTAATGGAAACTGAGGAGTTAGAAGCAGTAAGGAGAAGAAACACAAAGAGACACACACAAAAAAAAGAGCTCATTGACAGTCAGAGAGACCACCGAGTTTACACCAGAGGTCCTGAATAGCAAACGGACAACTTCTAAGCAAACAGATTTAGAGAAGAGGAAGATACCTTTTGTTCTCTATTGGTGTGTCTTCCACTGAGGGCCCAGCCGGAACAAAGGCTCCACTTGTCACCGGAGTCCATGTCCACATTAGCCCTTACGAAAATAATAGGGAAGGAATATGTCTGGATGTCAGTTCTTTATTTGAACTTAAAGGGGTGAAGGAGTCAAGACAGATGCTCCCAAGTGAAGAAGAAGAAGAAGAAGAAGAAGAAGAAGAAGAAGAAGAAGAAGAAGAAGAAGAAGAAGAAGAAGAAATTATTTCCCCCAAATGAGATTGTGAACCATAGACATCAGTTTCCAAATTCTTAGGCATGGTCAGCAGTCAGGGAAAGGCGCTTAAAAGTTTATCCAATTCATTTTGTGTTGTGGTTTTTTTGTTTTTTGTTTTTTTCAAATAAGATGAATATACATTTAGTGTGGGAATGGAAACTAGACATGAATACTGTGGTCTAGGGATAGAAATGCATGACACCATGAGTCTAGACTAAAGCAGAGAATTGCGCTGATTTCAGCGCCATGTCCAGTCAGGTGCCATTTCTAAGCAGTGGCGAGGTGTGAATGTGTCGTGCTGTGACAAAACCTCGAATAACCAGGGAAAGTTGGCAGCCAGAGAGAAGGCGGCAGCAAGCTCCAAGTCCTGTTGGAAGCGTTTGTGAGGAAAGCCTCCTGCAGCCTGTGTCTTCCCGGTTACTGCAGACGTTCGATTAAAAAGACTAAGCGCTAAGAAGAGGGCTCTCAGACTGGAGAGATGGCTCAGTGGTCAGGTGCACTGACTGCTCCTCCAGAGGTCCTGAGTTCAATTCTCAGCAACCATATAGTGGCTCACAGTCATCTGTGATGGGATCCGATGCCCTCTTCTGGTGTGTCTGAAGACAGCTACAGTGTACGCGCATACATAAAATAAATCAGTCTTTAAAAAAAAAAAAAAGAAGGGGCTCTCTTCCTCTAGAAAGTACTTTCTCATTCCCGACTCTGGTTTTGTTAGAGTGACCTCACATCTAACTAAAAAGGGGAAGTTCTTTGTTTTATTGAAGACACAGAATGTGTCAAAAGAACGTGTTTTCCCAACATGAGGTCAAAAACAAGGGATAGGAATCTGAACATAGCAAAACTCAGATCTACACAGCGCCTGATGATTTACCTTGTGGAGTTCCCACTGCTGCATCTTCTCTTACTGATGGTCTTGCTGATGATACACACAGACACATACACATACACACACACATACACACACACACACACACACACACACACACGCACTACATACATACATACATACATACATACACACACGCACACACACATTTGTGGACACATACATACACATTCACAGACATGGACACACACACACAGACACATACATTCATGGACACACTCACAGACACACACAAGCATGCACACACACACTCATTCACACACATACACACATTCATGGACACACATTCATACACACACACAGACACTCATTCACAGACACACACATACAGGCATGCACACATTCATATATGCACACATGTATACATTCTCACACATGCACACACACATTCATGGACACACACGCATTCATGAATACACATTCACAGACATACACATACACACACAAGCACACATACACACTCATTCAGAGACACACACACATTCAAGGGCACACATTCACAGACACACAGAGACACTCATTCACAGACACAGACACAGGTGTGCATACACTCATTCATATATGCACACATGTACACATTCTCACACTTGCACACACACATTCATGGACACACATTCACAGACACACACTACATACATACATACATACATACATACACACACACGTTCGTGGACACATCCATCCACATTCACAGACATGGGTGCACACACACACAGACACACACATTCATGGACACACTCACAGATACACACAAGCATGCACACACACACTCATTCACACATACACACATTCATGGACACACATTCATAGACACACAGACACTCATTCACAGACACACACACACAGGCATGCACACATTCATATATGCACACATGTACACATTCTCACACTTGCACACACACACATTCATGGACACACACGCATTCATGAATACACATTCACAGACACACACACACACACACAAGCACACATACACACTCATTCAGAGACACACATACATTCAAGGGCACACATTCACAGACACACAGAGACACTCATTCACAGACACCCACACAGGTATGCACACACTCATTCATATATGCACACATGTACACATTCTCACACTTGCACACACACATTCATGGACACACATTCACAGACACACACTACATACATACATACATACATACATACACACACATTCGTGGACACATCCATCCACATTCACAGACATGGGTGCACACACACACAGACACACACATTCATGGACACACTCACAGATACACACAAGCATGCACACACACATTCATTCACACATACACACATTCATGGACACACATTCTTAGACACACAGACACTCATTCACAGACACACACACAGGCGTGCACACATTCATATATGCACACATGTACACATTCTCACACATGCACACACACATTCATGGACACACATTCACAGACACACACAGGTGTGCACATGCACTCTTTCACAGACACACACAGGCATGTACACACTCATTCATACATGCACACATGCACACATTCACACACATGCACACACACTCATTCACAGACACATGCATTCAGGGACACACACACATACACACACACACACACACACACACACACACACACGCGCGCGCACACACACGCACCACCCTAGCTCCAACTTCATACAGCTATTCACACTCTGCATGCTGGTCCAGTCCTTGCTCGTGCTTGCTTTGCTGTCCCTTACCTCAAAACCTGTGCTGGGCCCTCCATGTGAGGAATGAGGAGGGAACGAGCTCATTAGAAAGGGCACTCATGAGGCGTGATGACTAAATCAAAGACGATGACGGTGGCCCAACTCTTACATGACCAAGTGACTGAACGCACGGGCTAGCATACAAGAGAAAGATCCAAGAATCAGAGTGTGTTCCAATCCTGAAGGAGCTATTTGGAATCCCACTGAGTCCAGGACAGAACGTACCTGCTGTGACTAGACCGTGGCTGGGGGTTCACGTCCCCAGACACTCAGGGTGTTGCTAGCACATTGTAGAAGATGGGATGGCTTTGGATTATGGGGGTAAGCAGTATATGAGGCCACCATCCTGCATAAGCTCGGCTCTTCAGGAAAGTAGTGTCTTTCAGAATCGCCATCACATACCCTGTGACCCTTGCACCGCTCCAGTTGTCTGGGATAGCCAAAGAGACTAAGCCACGGGGATATAGTGTGGTTTGCTATCAGCTGGAGAACTTCAAATGAGACCACACTGGGCACCTGCTTGAGTCGTGGAGTGGGCGCGTCTGACACCCACGCTGATGTCCTTCTGCCTCCTGAAGCCCCTGGCAGTAGGCATCTCCCCACCGGCTGAACAACAGGAATCCGGAGAATAGTAGACGGCTTGTTAGGCTCCATGGTTTCTTCAACATCTCTGGAAGATGAGGACAGAACTTCAGAAAGCTGGGAGGGATGATAACCCTGACAAACCCTCCCCGGATATGACCAAAGGCATCTGCACTGCCGTTCATTAGAGGCTTCTGGGCAGAAGACTTGGGGCAATGGAAGTCATCTTCTTGCCTTGGAGAAACAACACAGGAATTGGGAGTAAAGACTGAGTCCGCCTCACCCCCTGCCCTCACACACACTCAAAAGCAGACCCCCAGCAAGGTTATCAGAGCTGACGGGGGCAAACATCTGGCACATGTGCCAACTAGAGTGTTCCAAGGAGCTACTATCCCTGCACAGGTGGTCCTCTGCAGAGTAAAGGGGGGGGTCAGAGCTCTGGCTTCTGAAATCAGACAGCCAGTTTATAGACCAGTTTCTTGATCCAGGCCTTTGTCCCGTTACGTATAAAAATTCCCTACCTGGTTCTGTGTCCAAGTTCTGCCTCACGTAAGCCATGAACCCAAAGTGGATCCATAGTACATACAAGGGCCTGTGTTCTGCTTGCTTGTTGCCATGGAGAGACCCATATATGTTATACCGTTTTGGTGGGGTTTGTGGTCTAGAAAAAGCCTGATCCAGGGGTTTAGGATGAGAGAAGATACTTAACCTGGTTTGGGCTTAAGAGATGGGGGTTCGTGTTTCCTCGGCTGGGGAAGAAGGCCAAGGGAGTGGTCAGAAGAGACCTGATAGTTGTAAAGGGCTTTGAGAGGCAGGGCTAAACGCCAGAGAGTGATACAATCATCATCCGACCCTTTCTGCCGTGGCCTCTTGAGCTGGGAGAATCCCCGTGCGGCCATTATCAGAGCACAGAGTACCCAGCACCAGACAGGAGACGACTCTCTCGGGAGAGTGGGGGCTTTCTGGGAACATTGTTTGGTTAAACGTAATAAACTCAAGAGTTTGGGGGTTTGTTCATGTCACTTGAGGCCTATAGGAGAGATTCTCTCTCTCTCTCTCTCTCTCTCTCTCTCTCTCTCTCTCTCTCTCTCACACTCTCCTCTTAATTTTCTCCAGTATTTTTGTGTCTTCTGCTCATCAGAGTAGGGGACTGGCAAGAGCAACAGAGCCAGGGAGAGGAAAGTAACTTCTTCCCAAGAGAGAGTCCGGTCAGGTTGTTTTGAAGCAGACTGAAGACTTGATGTTCTTAGATTATCTCTGGGTTTTATTTGCTATGTTTTCCCCCCGTTGTCAATCCAGACAGAGAGAAAACGGAGCAAGGCATTTCTAATTTTGCTTTCCAATGGGCAGTCAAATTGTTCAGAACAATTACCTACAGTCATAATGCCTTCCGTTTTCATGAGGTTACAGTTTATGAAGGGTGTACTCTCTGTAGCCGTGTAAGCCACAGACAGCCCACCGCGGCCTCCTGGTTCTGTAGCTTTCTAGAATGTAGCTCAGAAGCACTGAGCATCTTCAGGTCCTGGTACAGTCCCCGCTCTCTACACACGCTACAACTGATGATTGGATACCAATCTCTTGGCCTCAGAACTCCTGGAACTCACTTTGTAGACCAGGCTGGCCTTGAACTCAGAAATCCGCCTGCCTCTGCCTCCCAAGTGCTGGGATTAAAGGCGTGCGCCACCACCACCACCCGGCCTAATGTCCCTACTTCTAACCTCTACATTACAACCTTTGAAGCACACTTTGCCTTTCTCTAAAAGGATCATCATCAGGATGTATGGAACAGTGTTTATTTCCATGCCCACACTGACCACAGCACCGACCCTTTTCCTGGGCTCGATGATCTCTTGCTCCTTTGAGCCAGTTTCTCCAAAGAAACAAACCTTATCTCCTTGTGACTCTTAAAAGGTCATCATGTATCCGGTCCGTGTCTGATGGTAGGTGTTCTTTATCCAGAGTCCAAGGACATAGGGAGAGCACAGTGCAAAAGCCATTTTTGCTCCTCTGTCAAAGTTCATGGATGGAGGAGCATAGGGAGTCTTTGTTTTCGTACAAACAAGACCGGAACGCGTTCGCATTGGGCGAGGAGGCAAGCAGTGTTTAGGCACTGTCTTTTCCAGGTACTACATCCCAGGTGTGAGATTACACCGTATTTATAAAGTAGTAGGCTGCTATCACTCATCGGGCATTTGATCTGGCACCCGGGATGCTGTATTCCTGCCAGGGGATGAGGGAACACACGAAGCATTTCAGGGCACCAAGTTGAGCCATTTTGCTCATTAAGTCTGAGCGTTAAGAGTTTTATGTCAAAGTTCAGGGCAATCAAAACTGCCCTCCGCTCATTTCCTAGCCAAGAGTAGTAGTCCCTCCTCCAAGATCAGTCAAAAAGCGATGCTCTTCTTCAAACGTGGGCGCGTGGGTCAAGGATGCGTGCATGGAGTCCCTCGGTAGATTTATACCGCAAAAATTGCCTTCCTTTCTTTGAGGCTAGAAAGCCACATACTGTAAAATGTAATGTTTAGCTCTTGAAGTTCTGAGAAAGTTAACTGTTGTAAAGGACCATTCACCTATTAAAGGACAAGAGAGACTCGAGCAACTTTTTGATGTCACAAAAAGGAGGATAAAAGACCAAATAAGGACGTTTAGATGAGACAGGGACACTATAGGCCAGTAGAGGCAGAGAGGGAAAGCACTCCCTCTTTTCCTGTGTAGTGTATCGGATCAAAGAACGGAAAGTAAAATTAGAAGCAGCAAATTGAGAAGCACAATCAGGTTTCGAATTTTAAGGCTGAGTTCTTGTCTCCAGAGAAGCAACTCCATTTTCCTTCTCCCCAAGAGACTTCTTAGGTTCTCCTGCTTAGGCTTCTGGGCCACCAACTGCTGCCCTTCCCACAGAGAGAGGGGACAGGGGCTGTCCTGGGAGAAAGGTCATCAGGGTTTTGTTAGTGAGAGGTCCTTGTAAGAAGAGGCTCGGGTATCCCTCATGAGGGTAGAGCTGGGCCGTCCCTGCCCTCCTCACTCAGAAAGGGTGACCAGAGTGGTTCACCTTGAAACCCTTAAACCCATCATTGAGGCAAGACGGAAAAACCCCCGGGGGATCCCTGGGATTGACAAGCTTGCTGGTTCAATCCATTCAGTTCATTGGTGAGTGGGAGAGTAAAGGCAGCAAGATGTAACTTAATAGAGTCTATTAAGAGATGGCTTGTGACCTAAGACACCTAAGAGAACACCTGTGACCTAAGAAATGGCCTAAGACCTAAAGAGATGGCCTGAGACCTAAGAGACAGCCTTAGATCTAAGAGACAGCCTGAGACCTAAGAGACAGCCCGAGACCTAAGTGGACTTTTTGTTGTTGTCGATTCAACTTGGCCTTCCTAGGTTTTCGTTTTAAGTTTAAGGAAAATGAAACAATACTGTCAAAAAACTTCCCACTACTTTATTCAGTAAAACTGCTTCTCACAAGGCGCTGGGTGACAGAGAGCGTCCGGCCTTGGCTGCATGAGGCACAGTATTTTCACCTGGGGCGTGGGGGAACTCGATTAGAAGGGCCGAGCGATTGAAGCAGCCCACACACCGACAAGACCATTAAGTTCAGAGTTCTTCTACATTCAGCTCCCGATCGCTGAAAAAGATAGAGCTGTTGGTCAGCGTCGTCCACTCCCCAAGGAAACCATAGGCTTCCCCTCTGCTGTGCAGACTAAGGAAAGTCTTCATTGAAGCAGTTTAAAGCAGAACTTAAAAGAAACTAACTGCGTGGTGACGCATGCCTGTAATCCCAGCACTTGGGAGGCAGAGGCAGGCGGATTTCTGAGTTCGAGGCCAGCCTGGGTCTACAGAGTGAGTTCCAGAACAACCAGGGCTACACAGAGAAACCCTGTCTCGAAAAACCAAAAAAAAAAAAGAAACTAACTGAGGATGAAAAAGCAACTGCTTAGAAGAAATGAAGAGCTAATGTAGAAACAGATTCAGTAAGGTTTGGTTTTGTTTGTTTGTTTGTTTGTTTTAAGTTGAGAGATTTGGTGGCTTAGCCAATTACTTGTATGTTTTTATTTACTGAACATAAGAACAAGAATATATTTTTATTCTTTTATAATTCTGGGGTGTTTTCCCCCTCTTGTACACATAGCAGCATGGTATAAAAACTTTGCTTTCTGCCTATTTCCCCCTGTATCTTGGATGTTACTTCTTCTTGACACATAGAAATTCTTTATTATCTCTGAACTAGTCTGTGGGTACCATAATTTAAGAAACCCATGGTTGATGAGCATTCGGGTTGTTTTAGCCTTTTTATCTCATTTATAAAAACAGCGTGGTAGATAATATTGTATTGGATAAATATTGTGTTATTATTTCATGCTGATAAAATAGATCTGTGTGTTATAGCCTTAGAAATGAAGTTGATGAGTCTGAAGGAGTTTTGATAAGTATGTATAATTTCTGTTCCACAGAGGTTATAGCAATTCACTTCTTTGAATTGTAGGTTTCTGTTATTGTTTTAAGTTCTTTGCCACTATCACTGCGGCTGCCAGACTTAAGATAGAATGATCTTGCCAGGCAGTGGTGACACATGCATTTAATCCCAGCACTTGGAAGGCAGAGTGGTGGATTTCTGAGTTTGAGACCAACCTGGTCTACAGAGTAAGTTCCAGGTCAGTCAGGGCTAAACAGAGAAACCCTGACTTGGAAAAAAACAAACAAACAAAGAATGAATGAATGAGCTTTAGGGTGTGTGTGTGTGTGTGTGTGTGTGTGTGTGTGTGTGTGTGTCTGTTGGCTAGGTAAGTTAAGGGAACTAAAGAAATCTTTATAAAGGAACACAATTTGGGGGCTAGAATGAAGCAAATTTTGGTATTCTGTCTCCTTCCAAAGTTTGCATTTACCTCAGATGAGATGTTCAAAGCTGTTAATTGCATGAGTCATTGAACTTTTTTTTTAAGATTTATTTATTATATTAAGTACATTGTAGCTGTCTTCAGACACTTCAGAAGAGGGAGTCAGATCTTGTTACGAATGGTTGTGAGCCACCATGTGATTGCTGGGATTTGAACTCAGGACCCTCAGTAGAGCAGGCAGTGCTCTTAACCGCTGAGCCATCTCTCCAGCCCGAGTCATTGAACTTTTAAAGCACTTTCTTATCCCTTACTATCTATGACCTTCACACAACCCAAAAGGAATGGAACAGTGTCTTGGGTTTTAATCTTTCTGCCTCAAACTTCTCCTTCAGTTCAGCAGTTCAGAAACTCATGTGTTATGCAACAAGGACTTTAGAAATAAGAGGCCACTGGATATCAGACTCAAAAAACTGAGTGCCACTGCCTCCCAGGCCAGCCCTGGCTCTTAGATGAGCCATGAACAGGTCCCAGAATCCTTGTGCCCATAGCCTGAGAATCTGAATACAAGAAGGACTCACTGAGTGTCCGAAATGAAGATAAACTCCAGAAACAGGAGTAAGCAACGATACTTGTATTGCACAGAGATGAGTGCGTAAGTGACCAGAGGCTCTGAAGGAACGGAAGCAGGTAGAGCTGGCTCACCGATTGTGCACGCCTAGGGCACATTCACGAATGGTACAGTGGGAGATTGGAAATGCTTGCCCGTACCTCATTCTAGGTCTCCACCCACTCACAGTAAAATCCTTCTCAAGCCAGGAAGTCAGCAGATTCTAAGAATATGGGCTGTGCTCTTTAGTGTAAAAAACTTATCTTTCAGAGTCTTTTTTTGTTTTGTTCTAAACAATATGTTGGACACGTAAAAGACCCTTCTGACTCTTTGTAAATTGAACTTTCATTTCACACAGGGATTTTTGGGGGGCAGTAAGGATGCAGGGGTGATGCTGGGACTCGAACCCATGTGCTTCCATTCACAGAGAGCTCCATCTCACACAGTGTCGTTAGAAAGCTTTTAGGGACAGAGCTCCTGGCTTTTCTCAAAACTGAAAGGTTCTGAGACTGCTCTCTGCTCTGGTGTCTCCTCTCTGGCTGTTCATCTGTCCCCCTGAGCTGGTTCCTCTGAGTGATGAGGGTGAAGCAAGGCGGGAACAGGTATTTCCCACCTCAGCAACAGGAAATACCAAAGGACAAAAGAGTGACCAGGCCCAAGCTGGGATCCCTGAGGGATGAGGGAGAGAGCTGAGAGGCTGCCTCCAACACAAAGCAGCCTCTTACCAGGAAGTGGTGCAAGTCTGAGTCAAACAAAAGGCGGGGTAGGGGGGTGGGGAATAAGGGCCCAGCAGAACTCTCCTTCAGGTAAATTCTCCTTGACCTCCTATGTCCTTGAACTGCTTGTAAAAAAACAAGGGAATGAAAAGTTACACCCACCGGGCATGGTGGCGCACGCCTGTAATCCCTGCACTTGGGAGGCAGAGGCAGGCGGATTTCTGAGTTCGAGGCCAGCCTGGTCTACAGAGTGAGTTCCAGGACAGCCAGGACTACACAAAGAAACCCTGTCTCGAAAAACCAAAAAAAAAAAAAAGAAAAGAAAAAAAAATTACACCCACCAGGGTCACCTGACTGGCCCAATCTTGGCCTAAGACTTCTCCAAATTGAGAGACAAATCCTGAAATAGAAATATTTTATTCGACCCCTCAAATAATCATGTATTGCTATAAAAGTAGAATGGAGGACAGGAGAGACGCCTCCCTGCTTAAAAGCACATACTGCTCTTCCAAGATCTGATGCAGTTCCCAGCACCCACAAGGCAGCTCACAACCGTCTGTGACTCCAGCTCCAGGAGGTCTTATGCTCTCTTCTGCCCTCCACAGAAAGGGAGAGAGGGGCCTTCGGCCTCCACGGGCAACAGACTTTCAAGTGACGCATAAACACACATGCACACGGTACCTGTACATGTAAAACTTAAAAAAAACTGTAGTAGTCAAATCAATGAAGCATTTTTTTTTACATCCATATGAGAGAGCTTAGAGTTCTTTAGAAAAAATAAACTGAATTCGAGTGAAAAATTTAGATATTTATATAGTGCTTGGAGTCATGTAACTGCAAATAGCTGAGAATTTTAAAGATCAAAAGGACCTTAGACACCGCCAATACCAACCTACTTCCATTTTTCAGGTAACAAAAAAAAAAAAAAAAAAAAAAAAAAAAAAAAGAACAACTCTAGTGAGATTATACGATTTGAAGACGTCCCGGGAAGGGGTCTGAAAGCTCATTTCATTGCTTGCTACAACACAAAGGGTTTAACCACACCTTGCCTTCCCATCAGAGAGGAGTTCTGTAGATTTCCTACGGGGATTGAATCATTTACATAAACCCTTTTGTAGCCTAACTTGCTGGTGGTTCAGGCCCCCAGATCATCAGCCCTGAACTCATGGTCTTTCTACAGAGCTGCACTTGTACTCTACGTGCCTAAAAGCCTCCGTGCAAGAGAATTAAAGTCCTAGCACACCCGGATCAGTCTTCATTTGGGGATCTAGAAACTCAAGCCTATAGGATTTCATAATTTGTTCAAGATCCGGTTGCACGGCGCAGGAAGAAATCACACGGTTTTAAACAGGGGAGCTGTTCCTTGGGGTAGAACTGTGCTCACAGAGTATAGTAGGAAATCAGATTGACTGGTTTCACAGACCCAAGAGATTCTTACCTTCAGGACACGAGTTCCACATGGTCAGCCAAGAGAAAAACCAGTCCTGTTCTTCATTTGCTCTTTGACTCAGCAATACATTAAACATTTATTATGGACCAACAATTGTTTTAGAGACTTAGGGTCATTGACTTTTAGGGTCATTGACTCAGCAAGACATTAAACTATCTATTATGGGCAAAACAATTGTTTTAGGGACTTAGTATGTGTCAGTGAGCAGAACTAACAGAGATGTTTATCTTAAGTGTGAGTTTTTAGGAGAGAGAGAAAATAATTAAATATTATAAACTGAGGGGAGAGATAAGAACTTCAGGAGCTAATGAAGCTGGCTTAGGAAAAGCAAAGTTAAGATCGGCTTCACAAAGGAGGCGCATCAGCTGAACTGTAAAGAAAGCGCAGCCTGCAACTGTCTGGGGATAGTGAGTTGGAGGCTGAGGAAGGGGCCCAGAGGCATCACCAGCAGGAAGATGGAGGCCCAGTGCCACACTATCACCTGTAGAGCCTGAAGGGCTCGCCTAATTTTGGAGGAGCCCCAACTCAGGTTAAATCCAAGATTCAGGCCTTCAACGAGGAGGGGTGAGGGAGCATGGAGCAGAGCACACTATCCATGCACTATAGCATCTCTACACGAGAACGTTGTCAGCGAACGAGCAGAGCACACGGTAGCATGGGGCAAGCTTCTCAAAGAAGCGCTGCAGTGATATTAAAGACATTGTAGTGTCGATCTGTAAACACAAAGTGGGCGTGTTCAGAGAGAGAATCAGACCTACTCAAGTGTGGGTGTGAGCTTCTTTGTTTGTTTGATTGATTGTTTCTTTGTTTGTTGAGTGGCCCTGGCTATCCCGGAATGCACTCTGTAGACCAGGCTGGCCACAAACTCAACAGAGATCTGCCTGCCTCTGCCTCCTGAGATGAAATGTGTGTGACACCACTGCCCAGTAGATATAAACTTCTTAAGAGAGGGTTGTACAGTTTAGGATTCTGCTTTGATGGCTTTCAAGTTACACTTCAAACTCTTCCTAAGAACCTCTACCTTGATGCCTGAGGTCATAGGGTGGTTCCAAAGATGCCTAGGGTGGGATTATAACCTGACAGAGCAAAGCCAGGAGCCACTGGATTTGCACAAAGGGTTTAGGACGTGTTTCTTTCAACAAATGGAATTTGTGCTGAGATTTCTAGCAGACTATAAATTTGCAGCCTAGGAAAGGGAGAGAGGGGCCTTCAGTAAATGCTAATTGTGCTGGAATTCTCAATTTTGAGCTTAATTGAGTCTTAGAGGCTTTAGCCAGACTCCAGAATGAGGGAGTCTTCTTTTCCTACATCCCCATAATTTTCCTCTAGACTTCCTCACAAAGAGCATACAGTGGGACCCGTCCAAAGTGATGGGAAAGCAATTCAAGGGGACGGGGAGGGGCAAAGGCACAAGCAGAAGGGAGGGAGGGAGGAGCGGGTGGTGACTTCCTGGTGCTGTAGAGCCCTCCATATGCTCAGTCTGATGCCACCAGAGAGAGGTATCAATGACACCCTACTTTAGATGTTAAAGAGGTCCCTCTGGGTGCCCTTTATTATGTTATTAGAGAAGCTAAGTAGAAGTAGGAAAACCAGCTGAAAGCAGTCCAGGCAAAAGGGAGAATTTATAGCTAAAGCATTAATTAATTAATTAACTAATTAATTAATTAATATAGATAGATAGGATAGATATAGATAAATGATAGATAGATATGGACATACCTGTATGTATGTGTATATGTATGTATATACATATTATATCTATCTATCTATCTATCTATCTATCTATCTATCTATCTGTCTGTCTATCAGTCAAAGCATAGGAAGTTAAGGCACGTCCAGCATCATGGAGGAAGGTAAAGGCAGAACTGGCCGGGCATCCCAGCATTGTTCACTCACTATCAGTAGAGTGTCACCGTGTGTAAAGTATTCTCTGAATGCTCCTACACACTAGAAGCAGTGTACGTAATAAGGCCTATAGACTGCTGCAGGTTTGAGAGACTCTGCCCGACCTCCATGTGTAACTGCTGGAGACTCGAGGCTTGTCTCTAAGCAACAGAACACAGCAAAGCCGACTTCCTTCGGGCACTCTAGCCCCACCTGGCTTCTCTAGTGCCTTCCTTGGAGCACAGGAATGACCCCAGAAGGCCTTCCAATCCATTCAATGCAAGGGCTTGTGGGTAAAAAAGAAGATTAGCAAGATGTTGCTGTTGCAAACGCTAGCATTCACTAGAAATTAAATACAGTGACTTGGTCCTAACCAACTACATCTGGTCCTCTTTCATTTTCTGTGATGTCCGTGATTTTATCAGTTGACATATTAGCAAGTTCTTAACACCTTTAACTTGTTGTGTCTATTTAGCCTTAAAGAACAAGCCCATTTTGTTTTGGTTTAGAAAATGATAGGTTATCAGACTTTCAAGACAGTGGTCATGTGCACTCTTCAGGGAGATGCTGAACGGCTGCTGGAATGCCCATTTCACTTTCATTAGTAAAAACCAGTCTTTAAGCAAAAATTCACCACTGTTCTTAGGATCCAACCACGTGGTGGATTTTCACCACCTTAAATATCTCAGTTAAAACATTTCCTAGATTCCAGATGTCACGGTTAAGCAAGAATGCTGGAAAACTGCAGGCTAAGTATGGACACGATGACATCCGTGTTTCTTTATCACCAAGCTACAAATTTGGATAAGCATGTTTTGGCTCTAACACGGTTATTCTGACTTCGGTGGTCATTTTTGTAGGCTAGCCAACTATAAAGATGTCTCCATATTGCACTGACATTCTGGTGGCCACCATAATGCTTTGTGTTGGCTCTGGAACCGTCAGGCAGTGTCTAAGTGTCGACTGACAGACATCAGTGTCTCAGGGACTCGACTGCTGGACTGTGGGAAGCCAGTTCAGCTCATCAGAGCTCATTGGAAGACCCTACCTTGCCACCCCTTATTAGTAGTGATGATAAGGTCAGTCAGAAATCTGTGCATAAGACTGGCTTTTAGAGAAATTTTTTTTTTCTTTTTCATTGTTGGGATAAAAATACTCAGGAAACAAAATCTTTTTATAAAGATTTATTTATTGTTATATGTAAGTACACTGTAGCTGTCTTCAGACACATCAGAAGAGGGTGTCAGATCTCATGACAGATGGTTGTGAGCCACTATGTGGTTGCTGATATTTGAACTCAGGACCTTCGGAAAAGGAGTCAGTGCTCTTAAGCGCTGAGCCATCTCTCCAGCCCTGAAACAGAAATTCTTAATTGCTTACAAAAGAAAGGAAGAAAGGAAGGGAAGGAGGGAGGGAGGGAGAGAGGGAGGGAGGGAGGGAGAGAGGGAGGGAGGGAGGGAGAGAGGGAGGGAGGGAGGGAGGGAGGGAAGGAGGGAAGAAAGAAAAAAGAAAAGAGAAAAGAGAAAAGAGAGGAAAGAAAGGAAAGAAATGAAAAGAAAAGAAAAGTGCCGGGCATGGTGGCACATACCTGTAATCCCAGCACTTGGGAGGCAGAGACAGTAGGATTTCTGAGTTCAAGGCCAGCCTGGCCTACAGAGTGAGTTCCAGGACAGCCAGAGCTACACAGAGAAGCCCTGTCTTGAAAATCCAAAAGAGAGAGAGAGAGAGAGAGAGAGAGAGACAGAGACAGAGACAGAGACAGAGACAGAGACAGAGAGAGAAGACAGAGAGAGAGAGAGAGAGAGAGACAGAGAGAGAGAGAGAGAGAGAGAGAGAGAGAGAGAGAGAGAGAGAAGGAGGAGGAGGAGGAGGAGGAGGAGGAGGAGGAGGAGGAGGAGGGGGAGAGAGAGAAGAGAAGAGAAGAGAAGAGAAGAGAAGAGAAGAGAAGAGAAGAGAAGAGAAGAGAAGAGAAGAGAAGAGAAGAGAAGAGAAGAGATGGGCAGTTTTCCCATTCAGAGCGTTTCCTCATGATCTGGTGCTGATAAGATAGCAGCCAACCTAAAACTGGAACTAGCCAGGAGTAGAAAACCCAAGAAAAATGTCTTTGCTTCTCAGTAAACATTTGAGCGTGAGGGGAGCTCCCTTAAGTGAAGCCATCTTAGCACCTTTCTCCCACATAAGCACTAGAACGTGTTAGAATTAGTTAACCTGAGCAGTCTGTTTACCCCTAAGTGTTCTGCTTTGAGAGCGAACTAAAGGTCGGTCAAGTACGGTGTGAGAACGGAGGCTCCTTGACCCAGCAGGGTGATTTTGAGAGGCCAAGTACAGACAGCTTGTTGAGGCTGTGCCTTGGACAGCCTGGATGCCATGGCCCCTTCAGTGGCTCACTGCGGGTCTTAGGCAGGCGGCCTCACCCTCTCTAACCCTACCAAAGGGCCCCTGTTTACCAGCTGTGAGGTCTTGGTCCTTGACCTGCCTGTTCTGTGGCTCTCGTTCTTCCTGATGCGTATACAGATAGTCCTGGCCTCAGCAGTATCTGTGAGGCAATGTGCTTGTGAGACCTTGTCTCCCAGTGTGAGAGCCAGAGGGGGTGGAGGACACCAGGAGAATAATTATGGTCCTCTGAATCAACTAACCAAGGCACATAGGAACCTACAGAGACTGAAGCAGCATGCAGAAGAACTGCATGGGTCTGCACCAGGTCCTCTGTGTATCCTTCCTCCCCGTCTTCAGCAACACTCCCCCAAGCTCCATCTGATGTGTGGCTGTGGGTCTCTGCATCTGTCTCCATCAGTTGCCGGATGGAGCCTCTCCGATGGCATCTAGGCTAGGCGGCAATCTCTGAGTACAGGAGAAGAGCATTAGGAATCACTCCATTGGCGTTTTGTTGCTGTTGCTATCCGTGTTTGGCTTTATTCTAGGTCTCTGGGCTATGGAGTCCCAGGTCCTGGCCCTCCAGGCAGTGTCGGGGGTAGGTTCCCTCTCCTGGCATGGATCTCAAGCTGAACCAGGGAGGGAACCAGTTGTTGATTGGTCACGCCCACAGTTTCTGGGCCACCTTGACCCCAGCACATCTTATAGGCAGGATAAATTGTAAGTCAAGGGTCTTGAGGCTGGGAAGGCATCCCGATCCCTCTCCACCTGATGTCTTGAATCATTAGAAGAGATGGCTGGTCGGGCTCCTTGTGCCCCATTGTTAGGAGTCTTAGCTCTGGTTACTTTCAAAGATTCCTGGGAGTTCCCATTGCCCCAGGTTTCCAGCTTATCCCAGAGACACCCCTCCCCCAGTTCCAGTTCTCTCCCAGGACTGCCTCCCCATCCTTCCTCGACCTGATCTCCCCTGTTTCTATCCCTATCCCACCCCCATCCAGTCCCTTCCCCTCATATACATGTCATGTCTGTTCTATTTCCCCTTTACAGTGAGATTCACGAGTCCCCACCCCCTTGCTACTTAGCTTCTCTGGGTCTATGGATTGTAGCATGGTTATCCTTTACTTTACGGCTAATACCCACTTATAAGCGAGTCCATCCCATGGTTAAGACAGGCTATTTTATTTAAATAGCTTCATTTAGTTACTTAAACTATTCCTTGAGGGGAGGGTTGGCGAAGGTAAACATGGTGGCACATGCCTGTGATCTTAGCACTTGGGGGGCTGAGACAATAGAATTACAATAGAATTCGGGGCCAGCCTTGCCTACGCAGCGAGTTCCAAACTAGTCTGAGCTACCTAACAACATGGTCTTTAAAAAAAGAAAGAGAAAAAAATGGGAAAAAGCAAATGAAAAGATCAGTGTCTCACAGTGTGTCAGGAGCTCTCGTGGCATTTCTGGGCGATCCAACATTACCAAAGGCTGAGAACAACGTGCTACTTAAAGATACTGAGAACCAGGAGGATATGTCTGTCTGAACGACCTTACACTCGGGCTTCAAAGATGCTTTTGCATGGTGGGACTCTCACCAACATATAGTAGGAAAAGTACTGCCTGGTGTTCGAAGACTTCCAGGTCAGCCACTTATGAGCTTTTTAAGCTCGCGCAAGTTAACTGACCTCTTAGCATCGTTTTATAATAGGCATGTGTTGCAAGATATTTCCTCTCCATGCACACTGAGGCAGTGAGAGGCCGGTGATTGGAGGGGAGAGAGGGGAGGAGGAGAGAGGCTCTGTGGACAGACCAGCGGAGCAGAGAGGAAGAGGCGGCTATCCAGATGGCTTCAGACGTGTTTCTGGTGTTTTGGAGAGGTTAGAAATATTGGGATAAGACTTTATCATTGCAATTTGGCATTATGAAATTGGGAGTTTCTTATACATAAATATATTTGGTTCACTATTCAAGTTTAAGAGTCGTGCTTTACCGCATACTTGGAAGGAGTGGTGCAGAGGCCCAGAGGGGTGGCATTCTATTTTAACCATTACCCACTACAGACATGATAATATCTGCCTAATCAAGTTGGGACTACCACTAAGGCATAATAAGGACTCAATAGACACTCTCTTTCCCCAGTATAATCTTCTCTTTCCCAAGGGTAGAAATGGCTCACTGGGTGAAGCAGAGAGAGTAAACACAGGACCTAATCCAGGACAAGTCTGATTCAAAGTGTTTCCATCCTATGCTTCACTCTTCAGAGTGTCAGTCAGTCCCGAAGCTATAACCTTACAAATGAATGCTACTTCATCTCTGCTGCTCCCACACAAAGAAAGAGCTTTTAGATGCAGACTGTAGGGCTAAGGTTGTAGCTCACAGTGCATGCCTAGCCTGGGCGAGGCCCTAATTAAATCCCCAGCAATAGAGGAGGAGGGAGATTTTTTCAATGAGACTTTTAAAAGGCCTCATATCACAGAGATAACAGTACATCCGTATTTGTTGCTGTATTATTCTCAAAAGCCAGTAAATGGAAATGGAACCAATCTAGATGCCCATCAGCAACAGATGAATAAAAAAATAGAGTACATATACACAAGGGGACTACATTCATCCATAAAGAAAAATGAAATTATATTTTCAGAAAAATGGGTGGAAATGAAAATATGCCAGATTGAGAAAAACAAATTCCACATTTTTCTCTTATGTGAAACTGAGGTGTGTGTGTGTGTGTGTGTGTGTGTGTGTGTGTGTGCTTACGCTGTGAATCTAGAGATCATGAAACTAGAAAAGGAATCAGGAGAGGAAGGAAGAGATCTTCAGAGTCGGGAGGGAAGAAGAGAGGGAAATAAAATTCATATATAAGAAAGCAGAAGATGCACCAGTCAGAATGGCTAAGATTAAAAACTCAAGAGACAACAGGTGCTGGCGAGGATGTGGAGAAAGAGGAACACTCCTCCACTGTTGGTGGGATTGCAAAATGGTAAAACCACTCTGGAAATTAGTTTGGCGGTTCCTCAGAAAATTGGGCATGTCACCTCCAGAGGACCCTGGCATACCACTCCTGGGCATATACCCAGAGGATTCCCCTGCATACAATAAAGACACATGCTCCACTATGTTTATAGCAGCCTTGTTTATAATAGCCAGAAATTGGAAGGAGCCCAGATATCCCTCAAAAGAGGAATGGATACAGAAAATGTGGTATATTTATACAATGGAATACTACTCAGCAATTAAAAATAATGAACTCATGCAATTTGTAGGTAAATGGTTAGATCTGGAAAATATCATTCTAAGTGAGCTAACCCAATCACAAAAGAATACACATGAAATGCAATCACTGATAAGTGGATATTAATGAGCCCAGAAGCCCTAAATACTCAAGGCACAATTAGCAAGTCAAATGATTCCCAAGAAGAAAGGAGAGGACCCTGGGCCTGGAAAGATTGGATCCAGTTTTGTAGAGAAACTGTGGGGGGAGGGGGAATGATTGGGGAATAGTTGGGGGGGAGAGGAACTATGGGACATAGGGAGGGGGGAACTGGGAAAGGGGAAAGCCTTTGGAATGTAAACATAGAATATAGAAAATAAAAATTTTAAAAAAAAGAAAGAAAGCAGAAGATGGTGACACCCAAGGGACACAGGGCCCTGGCTAGGGCAGGACTGGAGATGCCGAGGGCATGGTGGTGAAGGGAATGATACTATGTGTGAAAGTGTCGAACCGAACCTGTTGCTCTGTATGCTAACCTACAAAGAAACTGAGACACACTCTAGAGGAGCTGATGTCCAGGCTGCACCACTGCCCAGCAGGACCAATCCCCTGGCTGCAAGGAGACACACAGTGTCTTACTCAGGGTTTCTATTCCTGCACAAAACATCATGACCAAGAAGCAAGCTGGGGAGGAAAGGGTTTATTCAGCTTACACCTCCACTTTGCTATTCATCACAAAAGGAAGTCAGGACTGGAACTCAAGCAGGTTAGGAAGCAGGAGCTGATGCAGAGGCCATGGAGGGATGTTTCTTACTGGCTTGCTTCCCCTGACTTGCTCAGCTTGCTTTCTTATAGAACCCAAGACTATCACTCCAGGGATGGCACCACCCCACAATGGGCCTTCCCCCCCTTGATAACTAACTGAGAAATTGCTGACAGCAGAGCAGTGGTGGTGCACGCCTTTAATCCCAGCACTTGGGAGGCAGAGGCAGGCGGATTTCTGAGTTCAAGGCCAGCCTGGTCTACAGAGTGAGTTCCAGGACAGCCAGGGCTACACAGAGAAACCCTGTCTCGGAAAAAACAAAAACAAAAACAAAAACAAAAACAAAACAGAGAGAGAGAGAGAGAGAGAGAGAGAGAGAGAGAGAGAGAGAGAAATTGCTTACACTGGATCTCATGAAGGCATTTCCTCAAGGAAGGCTCCTTTCTCTGTGGTAACTCCAGCTTGTGTCAGGTTGACACACAAAGTCAGCCAGTACATGTAGGCCATTGTCTCCCTGGGTGTCTTTCTGTGTACTCTTCAACAGCCACTAGGCCGTTAGGAGAAGGAAGGGACTGAGTCAGGTGCACACTGACCATATATGAAATTATGTATCAGATCACTCTAAATAAACTCACTATGGACCGCTAGTGCAGTGTATCGTGAGAGGCAGGGAAGTATTAGAGAAGAGGCAAAAACATGAGAGGAAGCGCCAGGGCCTTAAGTCCTGGCTCTGCCCCCTGGGTATACTTGACTGTGACAAATATGGACCAATTTTACATTCACTGAGATCAGGTTTCCCCACCAGTAAACTGTAAGATAGCATCTGCATCCTGCCGTCGTTGTGGAATTAAATTGCTAACAGGAGTAAAGTACTGGCAATGCCTGGCTTACAGTAAGAGCTCAGGGAACCTCCGTTACCTTCTTATTTAAGTGGTAGAGTCAACGCAGGCAGCTTCTGCTCCCAGATGTCCGTATTTTCCAAATCCGTTTTTCTCTCTTGCCTATTATTCTTACGTTTCCTGAGACCTGGGTCAACAGGATTTTCTAGTCACAGACATCAAGGTGCTTTTTATTACAACATCGCGGGTCTAGAGTTGGAGAATGGTTAGCTGAGGTTGCCGAGACCCAAGAACTGAAATCGGAGTTGCAGTAGCGGCTGAAATGAACTTTGTGTTCCATTTCTTAAGACAGAGAAGCCATTTCATAAGACATTGGGAAAGTTCGGTTTCCGTAAGAACGTCTTGCATTCCTAGGAAAACCTTGGGTTCGCTCTTCCCCCTTCCCGCCCCTGACCTCTGGCTTTTTAAAAAGACCTCAATATTAGGTATTTTAGTTTCTCTATAATTTACTTGGGCTTTTAAAAAAAGTGAAATCTCGACACAAGGCAAATGTCTGAAAATATTTGCCATATTGAAATGACTAAATTCTTTTGGGCAAAGAAAGTGAGCTGGAGAAAGAGGAGAGGGGGGTAACTGTATTCGATACTGGGATTAATTTCTGGGTCTCAGCAGGTGTCCTGTCTCATCTAGTTTGTGTATGAATTGATTATTCTGAAAGAACATTTTGAAGTTCCTAGACTGAAGGAAAGCTGAGGAGAGAATCACTCTCTTTCTCTCTACCTACTCCTCTTTGAGTTTTTCAACAGGAAATTTGTGGGAAAAAAGGTAATTTTGCTCATTTTGAAGTCTTTTCTTGCCAGCGACTAGCTAGTACGTACAATATGGTTGCCAAGGCAATGTCAAGACCGTGCTGTGAGAGAGACAATGTGGTGTGTGGAGACAGGGAGATGCTGAGACAGATTAGCAACGTGAGCACCAGGGATTTGGGTTTTTTGTTTTTAAATTGGAAAGTTTAATCGTCTTTTTTTTTCTTTTTTTATAAGTGGTTATGCAGTTCTACCATCTGTTCTTCTGGAACTTTCTCGTGAGGCCTTTTCTTCCCATTTCATCTTACTCGGGACTGATTTGTCTCCCAATTATACCCTAGTCTTCATACCTACACCAAGTCGAGTCAAAACGGGTCCCACTGCGTTCGAGTTAGACATTTTTCATTTTCTCAGCCCAGATAGCTTTATTTTTCTCCTGTAAATGCTACTTGAAGGTCTGGACTCAACAAACCCTTCCACATAATGACCACAAAGGCAGATCCATCCCTTGCTCCCAAAGCTGTATAAATATTTGCTGCTTAAATAAAATTACTCTTGTCGCACTTGAGTAACCACTGGTCAGATACTTGCTCAATTTTCAGAGGCTGCTGCCTTAGTTTTTACAAGACTCATTTTCCCCTTCTCTCTCTTTCTCTTTTGTCCCTTCAGGTACAATCCTTGGATTTGCCCTCCGACCGTATAAAATGAGCTACCGGGAGGTCAAGTACTTCTCGTTCCCCGGGGAGCTTCTGATGCGCATGCTACAGATGTTGGTCTTACCCCTGATCATCTCCAGTCTCGTCACAGGTACCTGTCATGGACAGATTTTGCTGCGTGTTTTCTTTTGCTTTCTTTCTTTCTCTTTTTTTTTTCTTTTTCACTTTTTTTTTAAAAAGTGTGCTTATGGCAAAAGAATGCTTAGAAAAGTCAGTGCTTTAGGTTTCTGCTGGATGCATGCTCTGTTCTTGAAAAATAAAAAAATAATAATAATAATAATAAAAAAATAAGAAAAAGTCCCTCGGAAATGATGGAAAGGAGGCTTTCCTAATGCATGAATGATTATGATCTCTCGTATTTTTTACCAATCACAAGAGGAAATGGATTTAAACAGCCACGTAATGTGGGCCCGCCTCACCGCGAACGAGGTGCCCTGCTAAACACCACACAAAACAGCCTTTCTCTGACCACAGTGATGTAGTCGACAACAGCGTACAACAGGTCTGTTTTCTCACCCTCTTATCCCACCCAGATAACATCTGGTTGGACAACCTATTAGCTATTGATGCAAGAATGCTTGTTCTCAGAGCCACCAGGACTTGAGCGGGAGACTTCTTGGAAGCCTCATCAAGAGGTAATGCCACAACACACTCTCCCACTCTGCTGCCACCAACACTTATCTTTTCCTGGTGTACCCGCATGATGTCATTCCCTTCTCCAGTTTTCCCATCCGCTTTTATACTGGTGGGGAGAATGGGGGAGGGGGTGGGGGATATCCCCATTGGCTACTCGGCCCACCGATACTTGGCTTTTTTAACCAGCAGAAGCTTCGCAGGATAGGATCTCTCCACTGTGACAGTACGGCAGTAGCTTACGGGTTGAAGAGTCTCATGAGTTGTATGGTTGACAAATATAGATGGGGCAAAGAATTGCAGGGGAAAAAAACGATGTTATCCATCCTTCCCCGCCCACTCTTCTCTTCCCCCACCACGCTTCTCTGACTTAGAGAATTTCTGTAAGCATTTCCCCCAGCAGGATGGTTTCTGAGTTTATAGCTGAAGCCCCAGACCTCAGCTACAACTGACCCTGACCCTGGCCTGTTTTTCTACCTGGGGTCACTGTCCTTGGTCACCTCTGTGCAAGCTGCATCTCTCTCTCTCTCTCTCTCTCTCTCTCTCTCTCTCTCTCCCATCTTCTCATGTGTTTCTAAAGAGAGACTCTTTCAAGCTTTCGGCGTAAGAACTTCACAGAGCAACTGAAAGGTCATAGGGCAGCACTCTGACTGCCACATACCTTAGAGGGCTAGCCATTACATGCTCAGAAACTATGCCAGAGTGCGCGCCCCGGTGCCTTGCAGATCTGAGCTGCCTTCCGCTTGTCTTAAACAAGTAACTGCACGTCCACAAGCTCAGAGCGGAGGATGCGTGGCTACAAGCCAATCCGCTCATCCTTCGGGGTACCTGTTTACAAAACTGGACCGGTCAGTTGCTGACTAGGGGTAATTAACTATAGCAGCCACGATTCTTACTACGGATGCTTTATTAAATGTTGGCATGGGACACATTTTCATGTTGTTAACTATTTTTCTCTAAAGGGGAACTCTTTGCAGAAATCAGTTATAGGTTGGAGCCCATATCCAACATTTCACTGAGTGGAACAGTGAGTCCCTCTCCGTTGTCGCTAGAAGCTAACTTGTAGGCTGTGAATATGTCTTCCTTTGGACACACTCAGAGTGTATCCAGATTCCTTTCTACTGTCCCTTCTAGAGTGGAACCCCTGTTTCTGCTTTCTCACAGTTGTTAAAAAAACCCTTGTATGGGCACACACACCCAGAAATCCCTTGTACAACACAGAGAAAAACATTGTCTACTTTAGAAACAGCTTTAGTTGACCTCTTCCCTGAAGTAGCATTCCCTTGTGTTTTAGATACTTAATAACCAGCATTATTAAAGGAACAAGAGCTTTGGTTGGATAATTTTTCAGACCAAAAAAGTTACACCGATCTGATCCCTTTCAGTAGTTAAAAGGAAAGTTCTGGTCAAACATTGCAGAAATTAGCAACAGTTATAATATGGATTTTTTTTTTTTAAAGAAGAGAGAGAGGGAATGCCACGCACGTTGCAAGCAGCCAACATAAAATGAATACATAACACAACCTAATTGCAAGTTGGGAGTGGTCACGCGGAACCATTAAGGGAATTTTATCTTTTATTCAGGACTGGGTCAAGGAAAGGGCCCAGGGGCAGTTTTCTGAGCCAAAGATGTTTTAACAGTGTTCATCTCCAAGGATTAATCCCCAGGCTACACAGTAAGTCAGATACTTACGATCAATTAAAATGATTGATTGACTCACTGGAGATTT
Source organism: Apodemus agrarius (assembly GCA_964023405.1). Classification (NCBI taxonomy): domain Eukaryota; kingdom Metazoa; phylum Chordata; class Mammalia; order Rodentia; family Muridae; genus Apodemus; species Apodemus agrarius. Next base: position 31,059,973 of record OZ030020.1, read on the forward strand.
TCCTTTGTGATTTTAAATACAAAACATTCAAAAAGTGGGAACATAGAGGAGGAAATATTTGCAAATTACACACCCCTCACCCCCGCCCCCCCCACCCCGGCCCCTGCCCAGAGGATCCCTGGGAGATGTTACTGGGGAAATGTGTTGCCCTGGGAGGTAACATAGTAAGGCTCCATTATTCAAGAATGAAGAAAAAAAAAAGCAGTCCTCAAAACTCGCAGTCATCAAGTGGGTGACGTGTACACACGAAGATCCCCTTTCAGGCTACTTTATGTTTTCCTACTTTGATAGTCATGGATACAGAGAAATATTTTTCTGCAACAGGAGAGAGAGGGAGAGCTGGGCTAAGTGAGATGATTACGTGGATTGTGACTGCACTGTTGGATAATCGGCGGAAAGTGGAGCAAGGAGGCTGTTGAGACTTGAGAAATATAAAACTCATCAGCTCCAACGAGTGGCCACTGTGTGTCCACAGGAGTGAAACATGGCCCTTGATCAAGAGAATTTAATTATCCAAGGTTTTTGAGAGAGCGTCCCAAGTTTTCAGTTTGGATACAATTCACAAAACAGGACAATGTAACCCACCAAAGGACAGCTCCTGGTTCAGTCAACCCTTGGAATACTAGAGACAAAACACAGGCTTGGTTGTCAGAGCTCCTGCTTAGGAGAAACGCCCCACTGGTTTTGGACCTCTATCATGCTTGTCCTGGTTCTTACATTACCTGACTTACCCACCAGTTAATCCTAAACCAAACATAGTTTGCCTCCAGTGGACTTCCCTACCAGACACCATGCTCATTACTGTTAAACAAACAGTGATTGGGAGGGCTTTTCCCTCCATCTTCTGAGTGTGGTCTTAACTGTTCTATTTTGGACCAGACAAGAGCATCCTAGTAAGAAACCAGAGGTCACAAGGCCATACAAGAAATTCTCTGGGTGGAAAATGCTGCATACCTTAGTTCTCTCAAGTTCAAAAGCCTTGGGGTCTGTGCAAATAGAAACTAAGTTGAATAAAATTACATTGCGTCTAGTTTTCAAAGATTCTAGAGAATATACCCAAACACATAGAGGCACTGAAGTCGTGCGTTATTTCTTAGTATTTGTTTCTTTGTTGTGGTTCTAGTCATCAGAAGTTATGACTTCTGGGCAAAGTCTCTCCCATTCTCCGGCAGAGTTACATCCCCAGACCAACTTAAGAGCTCTGCAGCAGATTTTTGTACTTGAAACACTGTTTGTGAGCTAAGGCATTAACGCTCTATGAGGCACATTCTTGTCCTGGGTTGAAATCCAGTCTTCCCAAACATCCCTAGTGTGTTTTCCAGAAGCTCCGGGGAGAATCTGGGATGAAGCCCAATGGCTACATTTGTACTCAAGTACCTTTCCCCCCTTTCTTTTCTTGAACAAGAGGAACAGGTCTATGCCAACACCCCACACAATAAAACAAGGCTTTGGCACCATTTTCTATTGGTTTGGTCAGGATACACAGCCAAACTAGCTATTTCATGCCAGAAATATGAGTTGGTTTGGCCGGCTTAGCCTGATTTAATGCACAGGCTAATAATTAAATGCCGTGGCTGGTTATATTGAGTGGATATCACTAGCCTTACTCCTGAATATTTTTCTTTCAAAAATTGGTGCTCTCTTGTGTTTTTACTCTAAATGTGCATCTTCCTGCGACCAGTCAGCACAGGAAAGCTTTACTGTTAGCCCTAGTTTTCTGTAAGGGAAAGGCTTTTGGCAGACAGTCTCTCATGGGACATAGTGTAAGAGAAAGAGATGAGGGAAGTGTGTGAGGCGCGTTTATGAGAGCGGCGGTTTGAAGCCTCTGTTGGGGCATAGCAGAGGTTGGATCACACACAAAAATGAGGTTCATCTTGTTTTATTCATTCATTCATTCACAGTTTCATTCTATGTCAGATACTCAGCTAGGCACTGGAGGTGCCTGAATACAAAGAGAAAGACCCTAAGTTGATGTACATAGGGGCCATTGTGTACATTTACTTAGATGGAGGGAGAATCCCCAAATTCCTCAACGCACAGAACAATATATATGAGCAAATTCTCAGAGAACCAATTTCACTGCTTCTTCCCAAGCCCCAAAAGGAAGAGGCATTTTTTTTGGGGGGTTGATTTTTCTTTTTCTTTTTTCTTTTTTTTTTTTCTTTTTCTTTCTTTCTTTCTTTTTTTTTCTTTTGGCAATTTCATGTATGTATACAATGTTTTTAAATCATATCCACCCTCACTCTCCCCTTGGTCCACTTTTTAGAACATGATTCCAAATCTGATTTTTTTTCTTTGAGGCATCTCCCACCTGACGGCAACTGCTCTAAAGTTTACAGCAAAGGTGTCATTCATATTCACCCTTAAACACCTTTTTAGGCTAACACAATTTTTACACTGCTTCAAATCGCAACTAAGAATGGAAAGCTCCTGTCCTTTATCTTGTGAAAGAGATAATGAATGATGTTACGACGTCCTGAATTGACAGTGCTGCTGAGACCCTCCCTGTCATATTTTCAGAAGGAAAAGAGAGATGATTTGTAGTCTATAAGATGTTAAGGTATACTAACCCTGAGGGCTTTCTCTTTCCTCTAACCCAAAGGCTGGAAAGGTGACTTAACAGAACAGCTTTCTCACTTTGGGTGATTTCATATAAAAGGAAAGTGTTTCTCTTCCCCCAGAAGCCTCTATTTTCCTCTCATTGGGAAAAACTGATGTTGTTCACCCAAATGAATGTCCAGCTTCTGCCCAGACATTTCCAGGAACAGGAGATCCTTGGAACTAACTTGTCCTTGTAAAACTAATGGTTCTCTTTGTACCCAAAATAAAACAAGCAAAAATTTAAAGAACCAGAAAAACAAAATCCCCACTTCCCTGCAATCCCCTTCCCCAGGTTTCAAGCTCTCGTGTGGTTAAATATTACTTAGACAATTTCCTTGCAAACGCATAGACCAACCAATCCTGTGGGAGGTAAGAATTGACAATGCACAAAACCAACGAGCCAGAATCGCCAGCAAAGGAGTCTTCTAACTGAGAAAAGAATGGAAATGAAAGCAGTGAATTTTCGTCTCAAAGTATGACACTCTGGCTTCAGAATAACGACATGTCACAACCAACTAAAATTTTGTCACTTGACACAAGTAATCAAAAACAAAAACCTGAGCTCGACAAGTCTTCATTCTCGGGCTTTTGAAACACATGTTGAGTGCCTGCAATACTGAGAGCCAGGGTCAGTTAAGGGAAATTTAATATTTTGGACTATTGGTTTGCCAAGTATCTGGCATGTATCTACGGCCAATTTGAATACTCTGGGCATTTATAGACAAGAATTCAAGGCAGGCTACTTATTTCCGTGAGTGGAATAAGAGGCACCACTAACAGAAGACAGGGGCGTGTTTAGGCTTCTCTCTCATGTTTTGTAACATAGATAGCGGGGTGCATGCTGTGGGCTCAATGTGAGGGTTCAGCCCGGCCCCTGGAATGTGCTCTATTAGCCATATCTGTTGACAGCAAGAAGAGCAGCAGCAAGGGCTGTCCACTCATTGCACACATGGAAACCCAACAGCAAGAACAGAGAACCCAAGCTCGTGGCCTTGTAATAACGGCTGTGGCTTCCACGAGCCTCTTTTGTCTGTGATTCTTGCAGTGACCACTCTCCCACTGAAATAAATTCAATAACCCAGAAAGCTAGTCCAGAAACAGCATGGAGCCAAAAAGAATTCCTCCCTCACCACTGGAGGCTATTGGTTTCTGCCCGGCAGCATGAGATTCGATTTCCTTGATCACAGCTGCATAATTCCAAATGTTATCATTGGTTATACAACTTCCCAGTCTTCCCCGAGAAACTCAGCCTATGTAGGGCACCCTGGATTCCACTGGGAGTAAGCACAGCTCCCACAAAAGAGTCTTCCTTGCGCACCTCTTGGGACAAACTCCGCCTCTATCTTAACCTCCAAATCCAACTCATGGAAACCTAGAAGGAGTCGGCCATAAAGATGCTTCATCTCAAGCCCACAGGCTGTTCTTAGAAGCTCTTCACAAATGCGACAAAGAAGGCTGACAAGTCCTACCTGGAGACAGAAGTCCTACAGTAGAGTAAGAAAAACCCATCCAAGGAACTAGGCAACCTCCCATCTTCTTGCATCAGATATCAAGGAAATGAGAGCAATGCCTATGTGTAGGAGTTTAGGGACAGCCAATCGAAATCTGGCTGTCACAGAACCGTATTTCTCCAGCCTGACAACTTCACTCAATAAGCAGTTATTAAGGCTTTGGATATGCCAGGCATTTTATTGACAGGACCTAAGGATACCCAAGTGAAGAAAGCAAAGACCCTGTCCTCCAAGAATTCTTAGTCTGATTTGTGGAGATTAATTCACAGTTGGGATATGAAGGGTAATAGGGACAGGTAGAATAACCCTAGTTGGGGACATCGTGGAGGAGGCACAGTGCTTTCTATATCAATTATGGCAATTCCCCCACAGACATATCCCCCCACAGACATATCCACAAGTCAATATGATGTACAGAGTCACCCACTGAGGCTCTCTTACTTCTAGGTTGTATCAAGTTGCCAAGATGGAAACTAACCACTTGTCTTAGGGTTTTACTGCTGTGAACAGACACCATGACCAAGGCAACTCTTATAAGGACAACGTTTAATTGGATTAAAGGTTCAGAGGTTCAGTCCATTATCATCAAGACAGGAACATGGCAGCATCCAGGCAGACATGGTGCAGGAGGAGCTGAGAGTTCTACATCTTCATCTGAAGGCTGCTAGGAGAATACTGACTTCCAGGCAGCTAGGACTATGGTATCAAAGCCCATGCCAACAGTGACACACCCACTCCAACAAGGCTACACATTCTAATAGTGCCGCTCCCTGGGCCAAACATATAGAAACCATCCCACTATCACTGTCTTAGGTCCTCTGACATCTAGAGTTCACGGTCCGAGAAGGCTCACTACCCCATTCAGATTCATCATACTCTGCCCTCAGCCCCCAAGTCACTCTTCCCACAAGAGTACTTCAATTACTTGGTCAAAAATGGCACCCCAAAATTGATGTTTGCTTAATAGTTCTCAAGGTGGTTCTACTGTGGACTTAGGGTTGAGAGTTACCACCTTATAGTCTCTGGAGAACTGTCCTCTGGGTTCCAGACCTAGGGTCCCCTCCCAGTGTTGCCATTTAGCTCCATCCCTAACGAGTTCAGTTGCCTCCTCTTTCAGGAAGCCGTCCCTGTCTTCCCCACCCCCCTCAGCCCCACCCCTGCTTTAGCAGGTTCTATTTCATAGTGACTTCAATAGCATCTGCCTCCTGTTCTCACAAAGACTTCAGGAGAGTATTCACCTTGCCTGTTCTTTGCGTTGCTTAACAAATGATTTCTTGGCAAAGCGAACAGGACCCTTGACAGACTTCCCGAGCCACGGTGCCAGCTTTGTGGTTCGCTGCCTTCCTGACAGTTTCCTCTTTCGATGTTTTAGTGACCTCAGCACTTCACTCTTCCTCCTTGGGTGCTTTGCCTTTTGACACGACTCCTTCCACAGCCCCACTGAAGTCTCTTGACTCCTCCAAGATCCAGCTTAGCCTTCAGACCTGGCACAAAGTTGGCCTTGCCGGCTCCAGGAGTAGCTATGATAGTTAAGTAAATGAGTTAAGCAGATACATTAGGCTTAGTTTTGGAAAAGTCTAGTGCAGATAAGGACAAGTGAAGCTACTTCGTTTAATTGTTCAAATACCTTATATGTATGTTTGGAATAATTGATTACAAAACAGATAGCCTGAATTTGCTAACATTGGATGGCTTCTAGTTGAACTGCAATTTGAACACATTGTTTAAAGGGAATGCTACACGCTGCTCTATCATTACATTAAGGCTAACTACATCAGAACATAGTGCAGAAATTTCCAAGATTGAACTATAGGCATCAATAAAGAAAGCAAACCCCTGGTGTCAGCATTTCTACACCCCACACTGAGTGTTTATGAAAAAATGGAGGCAGTAACAGCCCCTATGTTATATTTCTCTCTTGGCTCCTTTTCACTTGAGACTAGAATACTAGTCATGTCTTGGGACCTAATGATTAACTATCATATTCATGCCTTTGGTTTGAACGGCACCAAAAATAAAAAAAAAAAAAAAAAAGCCAGACTTTAATGTAGCAATGCCTAAGTAAAACCTAAATGCATAACATTGTTGTGAAGACAATTAACATGTTTATAGCATTTTATTATCACCGGGAGGTGATGGCACATACCTCGAATCCTAACACTTGGGAGGCAGAGGCAGGTGGATCTCTATGAATTCAAAGCCAGCCTGTTCTACAGAGCAGTTCCAGGACTTCTAGCCTAGCCAAAGCTATACGGAGAAAACCTGTCGAAACAAAACAAAACAAAACAACAGGAAAAAACGCCTTTTTATATTGAGTTCTATATGAAGTATTTACCATGGGAATGCATAATTCCTGTGCAGTATAGGAGCAAAGCTTTATTTTACACGAATGTGAAGCTATTAAATCCAAGTATGAGTGACAATTTTAGGTTTTCGAATACCATGTAGATACCGTGCTTCAGAGCTGCTGAGTTCCTTTCTGTTAGTATTCAGAAAACTAGAAGAAGGAAGGGATGATGAAAATGTTATAGTGAAAAAAACTCTTAATATTAAAACAGTTTGGCAGTGGTGGCACACGCCTGTAATCCCAGCACTCTGGGAAGCAGAGGCAGGTAGATTTCTGAGTTTGAGGCCAGCCTGGTCTACAGAGTGAGTTCCAGGACAGCCAGGGCTATACAGAGAAACCCTGTCTCAAAAAAAAAAAAAAAATCCAAAAAAACAAAACAAAAACAACAAAACAGTTTGATCTACTACCTTTAATCTATTATTTTTTCCTCCTCTGAAGTGGGCACAGGGTGTTATTTTATTTTACCTGAAAGAATCTGCATATACCTTATGGAGCACAGATGTTCTGTAGAGATATGTCTTGCAGCCGCTATATAATTTACCATTAAATAAACATCTAATCTTTAGGAAATGAGATCGGATGCTTGGGAAATGCTTCATACACACAGCCAGTGAGTGAACAGGTCTTCCTTATATGACAGACGTGATTCTTTCAAAGTGTGTCAGACCTTCTATTGTTAGGACGTACTTTGTTGCCAAAATTGTCACCTATATGGTTTTGCCCTATTGCTTAAAGGATAAAAACTTACTTCACAGTTGAAAACCGAGTTACTTCACTTACATGTCTTCTAAAATTTCTTGTTGGTATCTATAGCCTTAGATTTTTTTTTTTGATTGCACATGTTTTTTAGGTTTGTTAGGAAAACATTCACATGCATACAACTTATTGGCACATACAAGTGAAAGTCTACAGTGTAGTGGCCTTTTCTATGTTTACAAAGTTGCACAGTCACGATGGCAATCAATTTTAGAGCATTTTTTCATCACCTCAGAAAGAAACTCTGCACTCCTTGGCCATCATCCCAAACTCCTCCGTTTGCCTCACGGTGAGACACACATGAATGGATGGCCCTTCTTCAAACGTCCACAGGTCACATGACAGTGTAGATGTCCTGAAGTACATGCTTCTTTGTGAATGACTTCTTTCACATTAGCACGTTTTCAAGGCTCATTCACGTTCTTTTCACACATCACTATTTTGGTCCTTTCTTTAGAGCTGGTTGAGAGTCCGCTGATGGACACAGGGCATTGAGTTTTCAGCTCATCAGTGGACATTTGAATTGTTTTCGTTTTTGTTTTGCATTAGTTTTACCTATTATAAAGAAGGCTGCTATGAATATTTACAGGCATATAATTTTCTCCGATAACATTATACTGTGCTTTATAGTACCTTTCTTTGGCAATTAAAAAAATTCAGAGCAGTTTTTAAAACAGCTGCATAATTTTATCCACCAACAGTAGGACAGTTCTGTCTTTGCCACTTTCTTGCCAATACTTGTTAGGAACTATCATTTTGTTGACATATATGTTTTTATCAAAGCCAGTATAAAATATTGTCTCCCTGTGATTTAATTTGGATTTTTCAGATGATGACATTGAATATCTTTTTGTGTGCTGTTGTCCACTAACTCTCCCTTGGAGGAGTACCTCTTCAGACCCATTTCTGTGTAGTACTGGACTGTATGTTCTTTGTATGTTAAAATAGTATTTTTAAAAAACCCTCCATATACTAAATAATAATTGGCATTACTATGTGTATAATTTGTCATAAGATGGTCACGATTATTCTTGAAGATTCTTTTAGTTAATGCTGCATGTGAATACTCATAAATACTGAATACCAAACATAACAGAAAGAAGAAAACACTTGGAAAAGTTAGCAGTTTTATGCTCATCTATGCTTCCTTTTGAAATACAACTTAGCTCTTCCTTCCTTTAGAAAAGTAACTGGGTGACTTTGTCTAACATAGCAATATGTAATTTAAACTACATTCTGTTCATCTAAGATGCAGGGAAACTTTTGCTTTTATGTGTTTCGTGTTTTAGTAGAAACCTAGACACCCGTGGGATAGTAATCGCCTTAGTGCACATATACTTTGCAGAGCTCCTTTAAAATATAGATTCTAAGCTTGTCAATTGCATATTTTTATAGAAGAATACAGTATGTATTTACATCTTTAGTTACAGTTACTACAAATGAAGTTAATCTTTAAATGATGTGTGTAACACAACAGTTTGAATAAACTTAACTCTACTTTAAAAAGGCCAAGGAGGATAATTGTATATATGACTTTTATACAATTAAAATTTAAAAGCCCTGACCCTAGACAAAGAACCACAGGCAACTAGAGAATGCTGAGAGAAGGAAAAACAGCCTTCCTCAGGGAAATGCCCCTGTAATTGGTTATTCAATGCCAAGTAATCAGACCGGAAATCATATGCAAGTCACATTATACAGACTGAACAGTTTGCATTTATTTATCCAGATGTGTGTGTGTGTGTGTGTGTGTGTGTGTGTGCGCGCGCGCGCGTGTGTGTAACAATTAAAGAAAAAACAAAGACAGAACAAGGAAGTACATGGGACGGATTAGAGTGAGGAAAGGAAAAATGATTTAACTACATTTTAATTTCAAAAATAAAAAAATTTAAAGGCTGATATAATTTAAATATAAGTTCATCAGCATATACCTATAGTATGTGGTGATGGGTTTCATAAACACATTTTTATACCATCACCATGTTCTTGGACACTACCGCCCATCCCCCTCCTCACCCCCTGCTCTTACCATTGATTCGCACAGGCTTGCAGCTGTCTTCATGATATGCGTGCATATCGACATCTGTGTTGGCCATTTTAAATCTTCACTGGAAGGAAGTCTGCTCAGATTCCTTACTGGCTCAGTTAAGAGCACTGACTGCTTTTCCAGAGGTCCTGAGTTCAATTCCCAGCCGCCACCCAGTGGCTCACAACCATCTTGTAAAGTGATCAGATGCCCTATTCTGGTGTGTGTGAAGATAGCTACAATGTACTCATATACATAAAATGAATATTTTGAAAAAGGATTGAATCCACGGGGCTGGAGAGATGGCTCAGTGGGTAAGACAGCTGGTTGCTCTTAGTAGAGGTCCTGAGTTCAATTCCCAGCAACCACATGGTGACTCATCACCATCTATAAAGAGATCTGGCACTCTCTTCTGGCATGCAGATGTACATGCAGAACATGCAGACAGAACACTTGTACATTTAAAAAAAAGGGAATACACTAGATTATATAGCAATTACATTGTATGAAAGGGGGGCATACCTATAGGCAATCCATGATCCACAAATGATAAAACCATAGTGTCTGTCTTTCTGAGTCTGTCTCGTTTCGCTTAATATGATCATCTCCATCCAGTTACATCTGTCTTCCAGCAAACAAACAATATAATTTGATTCTTCATTTTTTTTTTCCTCTCAGGCTGGCTTGCTTGCTTTCTGACAGTATCTCACTATGTAACCCCAGTTGGCCTGGAACTCACTTTGTGGGGAAAGCCGGTCTCAATACTCACAGATATCAGCCTGTTTCTGCCTCCAAAGATCTGGGGGTTAAAGGCAAGCACCATCGCACTTGGCAGTTTTGATCTCGTGACTGAACAAAACTCCAAGGATATTCTAAATGCTTCGTGCTAGCCTATCGATATAACCTACTGCGGTTTACTTTGATGCTACTGTCTCTGTGTCTTGTTTAGTTTTCAAAGTTTTGCAAACGCGCTCAAAGCTCTTCACTTGCTCTTTTGAGTTAGACAGCTTTCCCCTGCGGGTTTTGCTTTCTGAGACGAGCCGTTCAAATGCTTGAGTTATCTAGAACGAGAAGTGTCGGAGGCAACGGTCAGCTAACTGTCTCTTAAGACATTCTCCAGCTGCCCCTGTCACTGACCTAAGGAGGTGGTTGGGGTCAGAGTGGGTGTCGGGAAAGGCACAGACTTCAGCATAAAACCCACTGGATTATACATACCGGAGTTGCCTCTAAGGAATGTGGACGCTAAGACCAGAGTGCTGATAGGCATCCTCCCTGGTATGAAGTGGATCTCCCAGGCTGCCTGGTCTCCTGGTACAGCTCAGCTTACTGAATGACTGTGTTGCTGCAAGCTGGTTGGATCTTTGGAAATAGATGGAACTGACAGTCTGTAAAATTCTGTTTCTGGTGAGTTAAAACTTAAAATGTGTTGTTTTCAGTTGAGAACGTGTGCGCTTGTTTTCTGCAGGTCTGTGTTAAGAGCCTGCCAGAAAAGATCCTCAGGTTCGATTCTTCCAGCATCTCTCTCTTTCAAAAGAGTAAATGACACTTCACATCCATATTTTATACTGTGCATCTTAGATGGGTGACCTCCAAAACCCTGTGCGTTTGTCTGTGCATGTGTGTACATGTGTGTATGCATGCATATGTGTGTACATGTGGAGAACAGATGTCAATATCAGGTATCTTCCTCCTCTTTTAAATTGTTTATTCTATTTTTGATGTTATAATATAATTACATTATTTTCCTTCCTCCTCCTGCCTCTCATATACCCCCTCCTTGCTGCCTTTCAGATTCGGGGCGGGGGGGGGGGCTTTTATTAGTTGCTTGTTACATACATATATGTAGAGACATGTATGCTTCTAAACACATAAATACAACCTGGTCTGTCCGCATAATGTTACTTATCTGTATGGTTTGGGGGTTGACCATTGGCATTGGGTAACCAATTAGTGCTTTCTGTGAGGAAAGACTATTTTCTCCTGCTGTCAGCATTCCCAAATTACCTGTAGTTCTCTGTGCAGGGTTGAGGCCTCCTGTAGGGGCTTCCTCTGTCATTTTAACATGGTTTTGGGCAGGTCATGCTTAGGCAGTCAAGTGGGTAAGGTTTTATGGGTGTAGCTTCTGACATTACTAGGAGGCGCAATCTCACAGCGACTTTCTAATCCTCTGACTCCGGCAATCTTCCCACCGCCTCTTATAAAATGATCCCCAACCTTTGGGTTGAGAGTTGCTTTGTAGACGTGTCCATTGGGACTGGGCTCCACAACTCTGCATTTTCTTCGATTAGTTGTAGGCATTCCATGCCCATGCCTGGTGTCCACAGAGGGGAGAAGAGGGTGTGCGATCACCCGAAACTGGAGTTGTGGAGAGCTGTGACCTGTGGTGTGGGTACTAGGAACCAAACTCAGCTCCTCTGCAAGAGCAACAAATGCTCTTAACCACTGAGAGATTCATCCAGTTCCATTCTCCGCCCCTCCCCCAATCTTGTCAGATTAGGATTATAATCTGACAAGGAGATTTGATATGGTAAAATTAGGAGCCACTTAGGGCTGAACAAAGGGTTTGGGACCACACACACACACACACACACACAGAGAGAGAGAGAGAGAGAGAGAGAGAGAGAGAGAGAGAGAGAGAGAAAGAGAGAGAGAGAGAGAGAGGGAGAGAGGTCTCTGATAAGATTCTTTGGAAAGTGTAGATTAGCTGGAAGGGAGACAGGTCTTTAAGCACATGCCACAAACTGTTAGAAATCTTGATCCTCAGCCACCAAGAGACTTTAACCAGACTCTGGAGTGAGGAGTCCCTCCCCCTCCCTCCCTCCCTCCCTCCCTCCCTCCCTCCCTCTCCCCTCTCTCTTTTTCTATCCTGCCTCATAAAGTCAATCATTCTTAAGTATTGGCTTTAGTCGGTGACAAGATGCTGTAGCGTTCGCATGTAACCTACATCCTCCTCCTCGTTGTAGACTGTAATACCTGTGGTGGACTTAGTATTTAAGTACCGTTAAGGCGTGGAGACTTTTATAAAAGTTTGGACACGTTCAGGACAAATAAAAATGTTTTCCAAATGTTTTCTATATGTGACTGGTTGAATCCACAGGTATGAAATGCATAGATACGGAAGTTTGAGTCCCTGGTAGCATTGAAATGTAAGCAACTAAATGATCTGTAAAGAAACAGAGCTGTGTCGGTGAGGGAAAACGGAAGATGACTGAGCCTTCCAATGTGTCAAGGGGGGCCACACTGCCACCCTTAAGCCCTCTGCTGGGGTAATTGCCAGAAACAAGGTGGGTTCTTAGTGAGACCGAGGATGTACTGGGAATGGTAAGAACTCTGACTGTATCTTGCACGCTTTCTGTGGTAACAAGGGGTGCCTGTTTTCCCCTAACAATTGGTTTCCTCTGCTTATTTTGCTTCTGCAGATTATCTTTTCTGTGTTGAAATCCACACAGGGGCATAATAAAAGACAAACCCTCAGAGAGAGAGAGAGAGAGAGAGAGAGAAGGGAGAGAGAGGGAGGGAGGGAGAGGGAGGGAGGGAGGAAGGGAGGGAGAGGGAGAGGAAGAGAGAAACAAAGTATCCCAAACTTTTCTGACATCTGAATGTTCAACATTGTTTCACACTGCCTGCGCCTGCTGTGGTTGGACAAAGCCACACTCTCGTCTGTGTGCGGGCTTTGTTCTTCCGCCCTGTGCTTTGCTCTCTGTGGCTCGGCACCAGTTGCACAAGACACTGGAAGGCAGAGAAGTGGTTCTGCTTTGAGCTGTGCAGTCAGACTGGACCTGCAACTTGCACCAGCAGCTGGGCACCCAGCAAGACTGTGTGTGTAAAGGTTCCTTAGGATGCCTCTCCTTCCTAGTGCAACAGGGAGAACTACATCCCAGTGTCACCTGGTGGTTTCTAGAGGAGGAAATTCCACGTTTCCCCCTACGTCTTTGAAATTTTTCTATTTCAACGGTGCCTAAAAATAATATCGAAAGGGTTACTTCTGAGGAAAAAAAAATAAAAATTAAAACACACACACATACAGACGCACACATATAATCTTGAAGCCTGCAGGTACAAGCCTGCCCTGCCTCTGTGGAGAAGAGTGTGTGGTGTGGTTGGCATGATAGGGGCCGAGGGACTGGCAGGAATTTAAAAGCACACTGGACTCACCCACGCTAATTGTGCTATTGAGGGATAGAACTGGCTCCGTGGACTGTTTCTGGTTGAAATGCTCTCCATTCCAAAGTCCTCATGTCATAGTCAACCGCCCCCTGTCTATCTCTTCTAATAAAATACAGGGGCTAGGGAACATTATCTATTGTGAAATACGTTTTCATTTGTTTTCCTTTAATTACTCTATTGGAAACGTTGTTCTCTCAATCTCTCTCTCTCTCTCTCTCTCTCTCTCTCTCAAATAACAGTCAACATTCCATCATTTTCCTCTTAAAATACCCTCTGGGTCCTGCAAGTTCTCACCAAACACTCAATTTTGACCAGTTTCCAATTTCAGCCACATAATATGCCCGATCCAACCTCCCAAGATAAATTAAATGAAATAAATTGCCTATTTTCTATGTACAAAGGGCAAAATTAGCTGCCATGAATTCCACTGGAACAAAAGCGTCCTCGCTTCTTCCAAACAAGTGTTTTTACTTTTGACATTCTATCAAGATATACTCAAATTGAGAGGGACTGTTCAACAAGAGGAGTGTTTCCTCTGGCATCCACAATCGCTCCGAACACTGACCCAAAGAAAGGAGGAGTCAGGAGACCAGATCATCCGTGAACGGGAAATCTCCTTTGGCAAGTGAGATCCGCCTTTCTACCCACTGTAAATTTAAGATCGAGCCTGGTGTGGCGGCCATGCCTGTAATCCCAGGCAAGAGGATCAAGAGTTCAAGGCCAGCATGGATGAAACAAAACCAACCTTAAAAACCAAGAAAGGAGCGCGCGCATGCGCGCACGCGACAGAGAGAGAGAGAGAGAGAGAGAGAGAGAGAGAGAGAGAGAAAGAGAGACAGAGACAGAGAGAGATCAGTAAGTTTTCCGATAGTGATTTTGATCTTCAGAAAAAGAGAGATTGGTATTCAACTGAAGGACATTCCCCTAATAAGAATCCAGACTCCAGAGAGCCGTTTCGTGTTATAACTAAAGTTGGTTTTTTTGAGAAAAGGCATCAGTGGTACAATTATCATCATCTATAGCCGTTCCCTCCGTCCCAGTTTTTCACAGTAACCCCGTGGCTTCCCTTTCATGCCAACATGGATTGGGAAAAGGCTTTGGAGCTCTGTTATTTGAGTCATCAATACTTGCCTGCAGCACTGCAGTTAGAGCATTTAAATGTTTCGTTTGATGGAGGCGCCGAATGGCATTAAGCTGATTTGTGCGGATTCACTTCTTTGAGGACCAAGCACATAGAGATGCAGGGAATAGTGTTTTGTTCTTCTGGACACTTAAACGCTGAGTTCCTCCTGGGAGGTGGAGGTGGAGCTTGGGAAGTAGCCCATTGGTGCACAGAACCCCCCCGGGGTTCGATCCCCAGCATAGCATAAAACTGGGATTTTACACCTATAATCCCAGTGCTGTGTGATACAGGCATTTAGGATTAAAAAGAGGCGCAAGAGGCAGGGCTCCAGCCTTTCTGTAATTTGTTGCCAGCTAAAAGGAAAGGTATTTGCCTTCTTCAAGAGCTTCTTCATTCCAGCAGATTTGTTCTAAAACAACCCCAGGCAATGCTGAAAGGACAGGGCATAGTCCACTTTGAGAAAACGCCCCAAAAGAAAAGTCTAGATCAGTGCACCTCAAAGATGTGCCAACCCCCAGACACTGACAGGATAGAACAGACCGCTCTTCCTTTTCTCGGTTAATGAGAGCCATGCAACCGCTCGCTCTGTGCTGACTGTTGATGCGGAAGAAGCAGGACGGACTATGCACACTTAGGTCTTAAGGACTCTGAAAGTCACTCTAATATCCCCATAACGCATTTCCTCTTCTCAGCACTTGGATGAGATCTGCCGCTCCAAGTCGAGCCCTCAGAGGATAATGAGCTATAGAACGTTCCTTCCCAAATCGCTTTAAAGAACTCACAAGTTTTGGGAGCCCTGGTGTTTATTACACAGGGTTTCTCCGTGTAGCTCTAGCTAGTCTGGAACCCACTATGTAGACCAGGCTGGCTCAGACTCACAGCCATTAACCTCTGCCTCCGGAGTGCCTGGATTTAAGGCATGAGCCACCATGCCCACATGCCCAGTCTCTCTCTCTCTCTCTCTCTCTCTCTCTCTCTTTCCCTCTCCCTCTCTCTCATGTATGCATGTCCTTTCTAAAAGAAAAGGACATTAACATGTAGAAGTCACCTTTTTTAGATTTTTAAAGAAAAAGGAGAACTATAGAAAAAGTTTGTTTTGAAGAAAGAAGAGAAAGAGGAAGGAGAACAAGAACAAGAAAATGAAGAAGAAATCAAAGATAACACAGAAACTCAGGGTTAAGGCAGGAAGCTGGTCCATCGCTGGGTTACTTCTCCACTGGCCATACTGGCTGAGACTACCTCCTTTGTTGGCTTCTGGCTTTGGCCACCTCCTGCACCCTCACCCAGGAAGCACCGTATTGATCCTCATCTACAATGACCTTTCTTTCTGGTCCTCCTCATCTTCTCCCAACCCCTCTCTCTAGGGTCTGGCTCTTTTTCCTGCTAACGTTTTTATTTTCTGTTACATGAAGTCAGGATGAGCTTTCCAAAGCTCAGCTCTGAGCTTCCTCCCTACGTTGCTTTTGGAATAAAGTCCAAACTTGCAGATGTCTTTGGTATGGGTCCTGTCTCCATCTTTCCATCTCGGTGCCCTTGTATCCAGCCACGCCCTGCGCTCCTGCCAGTGCGTCCACCTGAATTCTTCTCAGCTCCTTCACCTGACATCCCTCCTCACTCTCGGGTCTTACCTCGGAAGGCACTGGCTCCAGGAACCCCCCTCCCACTTTTGCCTTGTAGTTGGTCTCACTCTTTGTCTTCCCTCTCCAAGCCAACTGTGACCTGAATGCAAAACCCAATGCGTTCAACCATCCCATCCCTAAAGACTGGCAACTAACTGTAGGGGTTTTTTGTTTTTTGTTTTTTTGGTTTTTTGTTTTGTTTTGTTTTTAGATTCTTGGCAATCTTAAATTATTTTATAGCTCTGGGAATGTCTCCACTTTCCCTTTCGAAAGCATTCTATACTGCATAGCAGTTCACAGAGGTACTTTTGGGAGGAGGAGAAGGTATTAAGTTTCCCAGGTCTGGTACTGCTTCATTGAGCACTATTAGACCAGGAAGGGGCGGGGGAGGGGGGGGAGATCCACTCTTAATTTAAGAGATTTTAATCCTACTGCCAATTTATGCAGTTGAATTTCCTTCCTTCAACCCTCCTTTCTTCCCTCCCTCTCTTCCCAACAGGCAGAAAGCTTTGTAGTGCTTTCCTGGAAAGAGTCACTGACTCAATCTTTTAGTTAATATTGGTGGAATGTTCGCTTTAAGCCGCGGCATGCAATCCGCCCTAGGATACCTGAGTGTGTCAGCCTGCCGTGAGAACAGTGAGCGGGACATGAACGTTTTCTGCTTGCCAGTTAGTTCGCCTCTCTGACAGGCATTTGGGGATGTGAAGAAAGATATATTTTGGCATCGCAGCTCCAACTACAGAGGGCACACACACACACACACACACACACACACACGCGTGTGCACTCGCTTCCCCCATGACCACCGCTACCGTTTGGTCACCCTCAGCGCCTAGGACCAAATGTTCTCAAAGTTTGGGAGTTACATTCACACTCGAGCATAGTAACAGGCTCTCGGTGACTTTCAGGGGGAGAAAGGTCATCTTTCCCTCTCCCAGAGCTGAGCACAATCGCTTAAAAATAGAACAACGCGTGATTAGCGTGCTCTTTTCATCAGTAACAGGTATACGGTTACAGACACAAAGCACTGGATTCACATCTTCCGTAGGCCTCTGGAGAGTTCCCAGAGTTCCCCACAGAGCAAGAAGTGGGCCTGAAAGTCTGATGAAAAAGGAAGTAACCCGATCTAGCTACGGGTCGGTAACACGCGCATGGCTTCTTCCCAAGCCGCTGTAGCATGGAAGCGCACTAGGCAAGGGGCTTTTACCAGGAACGGCTCCTGGGAAACTTACACACACACACACACACCTTTTTCCAGACCCCCAGAATAAAGTTAATACCTCCAAAAGTTAATACCTGAAGAAATTAACATGGCTGCTCTACGCTCTGGGAAAGGCGCTGGATTAAATTGCAGAAAACTGCAGCGCCTCTGCTGGAGAACAGGGGGACGGCTTTGAAAAGCTGTGCGAGAAGGCAGGTAGAAATCTCCTTGGCCTCTGAATTCATTGACTAAGATGGCCTCCTCAAGTGCCCCCTACCTTTTGGTCCTGACTGAGCATGCGCGGTCAGGACCGGTCTTCCCCAACAATCCCTTTTGTAGACGTTTGCAGCGAGGGAGCAGCTTCCCCCAGCAGCACACTCCTCTGCCGCTGCTTTCCATTCGTCCCTGCCATTCCCTCTAGGAGATGGTTCATACTTAGCTGTGAGCAGATGCTAGGTGTTGTGAGAGATGTTATCCCCCCAAAAGATGGGTTATTTCAGGTCTCATATTTAACATTCCAACAGCCTTTGGGATTTTTCTGTGTTCCCATGTTAGCGTGTTCACAAAAAAAGAAGAAAAACAAACAAACAAACAAACAAACAAAACCACATTACCTGCTGTTTCTCTTCACACCGTTTTCCAACCTATTAATTGATTCTGACAAACCACTGCTAACTCCTTGGCTCCCAGTCAAGTCTGTAAACATACGTGAGCTGATCTGACTTGGCGTATTTAAGGGATTTAACACTCCTTCTCTTGAGGTGAGCTTCCCTAGCTGACCCAGGAGTGTTGCCACAAACCTATCTTATTCCTTCTTAGCTCCAAGTCCCCTTCTCTGGTCTCCTCTCTTCTCCTGTCACAGGCAGGAGCTTTCTCAACCTCACATCCTGTGAGGCTGATCTGGCATGACCGCTGTACTCCTCTGAGTGGTCAAGCCTGAAAGCGCACACACTATGTTGCTTTCTGTCTATTGCCCTTACAGCTGGCATACAGTAAGTGCTCAATACATGCATCTAAAATGAGCCAAGGAGGCTCAGCTAAGAATGCAGAAAATGATAAGGCCTTCTTCTTCTTCTTCTTCTTCTTCTTCTTCTTCTTCTTCTTCTTCTTCTTCTTCTTCCTCCTCCTCCTCCTCCTCCTCCTCCTCCTCCTCCCCCTCCTCTTCTTCTTCCTCCTCCTCCTCTTCCCCTCCTCTACCTTCTCCCCATCCTTCTCCTCCTCTTCCTCCCCCTCCTTTTCTTCTCCTCCTCCTCCTCCTCCTCCTCCTCCTCCTCCTCCTCCTCCTCCTCCTCTTCTTCTTCTTCTTCTTCTTCTTCTTCCACTTAACCTCAGAAGACTCAAAATCTGCTCCAGAAGAACTCTGGGGCCCCTTCTGGAGCAGCTGAGAAGCACACCCCAGATTGTTGGGGTACACAGAAAATGCTGTGTGGGTTGTCTGTGCCGGTGAGAAAGTTCTTTTGCCTCAAAAGTGAGACTGAATGCTCATCTGTCTGTCGTTTGATTCCTTACTCATCAACACCCCATTCATCTCTCTTCCACCTCCCAATTTAAAATAGTTGGCATTTCTCCTCTTTTGAAAGATTACCCAGAGCATCCAGGAGACGATTTACAAAGGACCGTGGGACGGTGGACAGGCCTATGGCCTTTCCTTTACTTCCCGGTCGAGCCCTACGTAGCTCTGGACTTTCACTGAACACGCCGTAAATAGTCGAGACAGTCAGTGACAGCGTACATGTTTGTGCTTCCTTCCTTTCTGTCCCGGACTGTGTTTGTGCTCCGAGCCTTGCTGAGAAGCATCTTCCTAGCTGAGGCTGTTCATTCACTCAATATCCAACGCCTCTGGCAAGATGCTAATGAGCGGAGGCGTGGCGCTGCTAACCTTGGCCTCCAGTCCCTTCATCTTCGACAAGATGTTGACGTCAGAAAAGTTGAACTGGGGTCCAACGAGAGGTACAGAGAACGTGCAGGCCACCGTGGTTTATTTTTGGTAATCCTTGCTTGATTTTTTTTTTCTCCCTTTGAGACGGGGTTTTTCTGTGTAGCCCTGGCTGTCCTGGAACTCACTCTCTAGACCAGGCTGGCCTCGAACTCAGAAATCCGCCTGCTTCTGCCTCCTAAGTGCTGGGATTAAAGGCGTGCGCCACCACTGCCCGGCTTTATGTTTAAGAAGATAAATTTAGCGGCTACCAGACTCGTTCTAGACTCAGCCATGACTGTCTGTGGGAGCCATGATCACATTCAGAACCGCGTTGGCGCTCCGAGTCTGGCCCAGTCGCAACTGCCTAACTGAGGCTACTCATTCGTTCAACATCCAACTCCTCTGGCAAGATGCTGAGTGATCAGAGTAGCAGTGAGAATAAGGGAAAGACTCCCCACTTGGGGAGGCAGACTTGGTGGGGACCTAGACTTCAAGCCTCCTCTCCTTACCTGAGTCTGGGCCAGTGTCCGTGAGAAGCAGTACTCTTAGATCCTGTTTTAGCGCCATGAACATAAACTCCAAAACCCTTTTTGTCTTTCTCGGTGGGAAGTGT